>CM039728.1:13702251-14343696 GCA_022539455.1 Dendrobium nobile | reverse complement strand
AAGTAATGCACGCAAGAATAAAAAGCGATAAGGAAAAAGCACACCAGAATTTTATAATGGTTTGGTCAAACCATGACCTACGTCGACTCCTTGGAGTCCTCCGCTCCGGGAATTTCACTATGAACTATAGCTCTTCTTTGGCCCCCTTCGGCAAGGCGAAGAAGCCCTTACAAGACTCACTTTCACAAACCCGGTGTGGCGGAGTGTCAAGCGCTGTTTTCACCCTCATAGTGACGGTAGAGAACCTTCTCGTTTTTCTCCCTCCTAGAGAAGGCAGAGTACCTTTGAGGTCACAGATGTAGAAGTGTCTCCCCCTTAGAGAGCCTCTCACAAGTTCTTCCCGGGCCACAGGAGGAGCAAGATGCAGCAAGAACGGACCAACCGTGTGATCTCCCTCACACCTCTTCTCCCTCACCAAGCTCACCTTTTCCTTCCTCTCTCAAACCCTCAAAACTTCTCAAGAGCTCTCTCCCAAGGATTTCCTCTCTAATCACGTTCCCCTCTTTTTGTCTCTTCTAAAAAAGATTACTAATTTGATACTTAAAAAAGGCTCCAAAATCCCTGAATTATTCAAAGTAGACGTTACAATCGTACAGTACGATATGTATAACATGCCTTGTCCTGGTACGAAGGTGTACGAATAGTTCAAAATATAATCGTACAGTACGATACTAAATCATACGGTATGATCCTCAACATTACTGCTTGTACAGGATGATAGCCGAGACGATCAAATGTCGTCTCTGTGTATCGTATGGTACGATATACATCGTACAGTATGAATGGTCAAAATCAAGGCATCATCCAGGACGAATTCCAGGATGATCAAATGTCGTCTCTGTTCATCATATGGTACGATAGACATCGTACAGTACGATGAGCCAAAAACAAGGGATCATCCAGGACGATCTCCGGGACGATTAGAATTCGTCTCTGTTCATCGTATTGTATGAATGTGTTCGGACAATACGATTTTCAATTAGTAATTAAGCCTTGATTTATTCCATTAATCACAGGTTAATTTAAGTAAGTATTTAAAATAAATCATATAGTACGAAGTCCTTCGTACAGTACGAACGACTGAGAAAAACTTAAGTTAATTTGACGGCTAGGGTTTTGGATTTGGAACACATCGTACAGTACGATAGTATTTGTATGGTACAATCTATTCACAGAAATCGTTATACAAGCTCAGATCGTACAGTACAAAACAAAGTCATACAATACGATCACCAGAGAAAGAAAATCTACATTTTTTACTTTTAAAACCCTCCCCCCTGTGTGTGTGCATGGTTGGTCAGACTTATATGTAGTTTGTGGCCAAGCTCAAGAAAATAAAAAATAAAATAAATAACAAATTACATTGTCAGACTCATACTCTTAATCTAACCAGTCTTGAGTCTTCATGTTGTCCTGAGTAGCTTGTGATCTTTCTGAAATGTTAGTACTCACGGACAATAGCAAACAATAAATGATATTCAATGAATAGTAGTTCAGGCGATATTATTTGTCATCATCAAAATCTCAAACTCGGGGTCATGGGTTGCAATAGGCCTAACATAAATAAATAAAATAAATATCATGGTTGATACTGCGATCATATATTTATTTGACGGTTCGAGTCGTGTCGTTTGCAATCCACCCACATAAAAGGATCGAACTCATACTTGGGTTCATCATTTTACCCGCGCAACATCCCTAGACATAACGTGTATGCCCGTAATATGCTCATTGGGACCCATGCGGGTGTACAATTGCACACACATTTTCTTGAATTTTGCTTATATACTTTTATGTACATCTACACTTTCATTTATGTGTTAAGACACTTATACGTGCACTTCTGCATTTGTGTGTATACACGTTGCAATGTATGTTTGAGGGGCATTTTGAATGTATGTAGCATTTCATTTTAGAGCTTATACATGTCTTCTATGCGCTTGTATGAGTGTTGCGGATCCAATGACATGGCATTGCAGTATGGTCATTTGCCTGTTTCATACAGGTAGACTGTCGTGCACTACTTGTTGCTTTCTGCAGATAGATTATCATGCATTAACAAATCTCCTGTTATTATTCATAGACGCTTGCATTTATTGTTGTTCTCTTGCATTTGCTCATAGATAGCATGTTCTATGCACAATGAGTTTCCTACAACAACTCATATGCATTTCTATTAGATGTAGTCACTTAACATTTTGCTTCTGAACAACACAATGGGTATACGACGAGTCTTCTACAACAACTCATGGGAGCTTGCATCTGCTTTGTATTATCCATCCACGTTTGTAATGGATCAATGTATTGTAGGTCATTGCCCGCTACCACTTATCATTATTTTACATATGACAAATCTCTCTTAATCATCAGTGGATATTCGTACTCATCCATAGCTCTTTTCATACTTAACTATATGTAGTGTAAGATGATTCTTCTATGTTTACTTGCGAGCAAGTTGTAATGTCTTCTATCATTCATAATCCATTGTCAATGTTATCTGATGGATGTAGTACAGACTACTGCATCTTCTTACCTGACTATTGTGCTAACTATCATTAACTTTAACTTTGTTGTTTACAAGATAGTGTTGCAAAGCAGTTGCTTTATTTGTTAAATGCACTTCATGCCTTGCTCCCGAACATGTTGCATTGTTTATCGCATGATGATTATATATTGATTTTCAATGTTTGTTTGAGGCTGTTATATTTTCTTTGATTAGAGCCAACTATAAGGACGTTATGAAATTTGTTGCATCGTCTCCATACTTTATTTATGAACACATGATTATGCTTGTTACAACTATCACACCTCTTCTATAAGTACATGCATTATGATTTAATTAACATCAGTTGAAGGTGATATGTGATACTTATTGAGGCTCTTGTGCACTCTCTTGCATATTGTTATTGACCATCGATTGGGCTACATCCCTCACCAATCTCTTTGAGCAATGATGATTATTGTCATTTGCAGGGAACTACTATACTCATTCGCCATTGGATTTATATTGATTGTGAAAACATTGTTGTATTCATTGCATGTTAAATCCTTCTATTGCTTGCAAGATTTAATGCGCTTGATATGTACACTAACATTGCATATAGGGTAAGCTATGTTCACTATATATTTTAATAGTGGCTCTACTTGTGTAGCTTACTAATTCTTGCATTTCAACTGAATGTCAATCATTGACCGCTGAATGGGTTGCACTACTTTTTTCATGTATATAGGTTAACAATTGGTCGTATGTGTTTGCATGTCGCTCATTTCTGTGTGCACTGAGGGCTTATTCACCATGAGTTATTTTGCTCAATCGTTGATATTTTTTTGAACAATTCATATTCTTAATTAGCGTTTGCATTTTTTATTTGATTAAGTATTTAATAATTAAAAGTTCAATTCCCTGTTGAAATTGTTCAAGTCCCCTTTTGTTTTTTTTCAAGTTCAGGTCTCTATATATATTCAAATTAAGGTTTAGTTTGTCATCATTGGTTTAATTTAAGTCCCCTACTGTCCAGATCAAGTCCTCAATTAATTACTCAAGTTTTGTTTAGATTGTTGTAATTTGGTTAAGTCCAAAATTTTGTTAATCATTTAAGTTCAATTCGTCATCATTTTCTTAAGTCAAAGTCCCCTATCACTGTGAAATGCGGCAGCCTCCTCACATCTCCCCAATTCAGGTGAAATTTTAAAAGTTTGGGCCTCCCTCCATGTTAGAAAAAAGCGTGTATTGTGGGTGTCGGATGATAACGTGGCCATATTTCTTTAATCCCACCATGCTACAAGAATGTAAATGGGTCTTCAAGGTATCTGTTTGAAATGATAAATTCTTTCACCCGCCATGCTATGCGAGCGCTTAAGGGTACTTAGAAGTGTCCCTACTACACTATGAGAGTGTGTACATGGCCTACTAACCTCGCCAAAGGCACTACACCAGGTTCTCTTCCCACTATTGTAGAGAAAAGCGTATATTGGAGTTTTTCAATGTGTCGCAAACATCGAAAACATGATTTTGAGTTTTAGAGCTTTATACATGTACGACATGGTGATGGCGACGAAGATGAGGTGACAACGTTGATGTGCAAAATTTTATTTTCCCTTTTTTTATTTTCTTTTTTCTTTCACTTTTTTTTTTTGCATTTTTTTCATTTTTACTTCAATTTGTTTCACACACACACACACACACACATATATATATATATATATATATATATATATATATATATATATTTTTCTTAGGTAATGACAATGACAAATGGAAATAATAATAGCTATGATTATCTAAATTACTAATAATAATAGTTATTATGATAATTATCATTATAATCAATAAAATTTATAATAGTAATTAACCCATAACATTACTAGGACATGAAATATGCAAAAATAATCATTTCTCCTTTTTTTTACCTATTAACAGGTTACTATATGTTGGAATGGAGGGACAATGGGGCTTTGGGTTGTGGACTAATTTGTTAACAGAATGAGTGGGCTATTTCTATTTGTGTGGGTTGTTTGAAGTGATGAGGAATGGGTTTGGGTTATTCATGGGTCAAGGTTGTGTTTAAGGGGTCAGCTAGGGCAGGTCGAGTAAGAGAACAAGTTTCATATTGAGGAAAATTTGTATGACGTGTTACTAGTAGGTGAGTATCGACTAGAGAAGCATTGGCTTTGACTTGTAGGGCTCGAAGAGGGCGACGGCTAAAAGAGTTTGGTCGCAGGTGAAAGCTATACGCGTCAGCTAGGGTGGAGTTCTTCGGTTCAGAAGGGAGCAGATCATAGAGGTAGGTTGAGGAAGTAGGTGTTCTTGGAGGTTTCTTATTTTTGGCTCATTTTATGAGAACAAAAGGCCGTGTAGATCGGTTGGCTACTGTTGGTAGATCCGATGTGAAAGCTAGGACAGGAGACAGGCGTCATTAAAGGCTTACATGGATTGTCGAGTTTAGCAGGATGAGGCGTCGAGGTTTGATAAGTTCAACAAAGAGAGTAGGTTAGGCAAGGCCTACGACAAGGACGTCGGCAAGATGCTCGGTAGATGGAGGAGATTGGAACGAGAAGAGTGGATTTCATCCGAGAGGAAGAAGCAAGTTTCTGCTCTACAGGAAAGAAAGCGACGAAACAAAAAGTTCATTTTGTCATCGATTTAACACCGTGATATTGCATGTGGGAGATCAGACAGACATGACAGTTTAGTGTCATTCGTAGGCAACGGACGACTGTAAATATGGTGGATTAGACAGGACTTTAGGGTAGGTAATGATTTGACTAGTATTTTTTTTTAATTATATATCTTCTTATTTTATTTTTATTTTTGAGAAATTTTGGGACAAAGCCCTTTCATATATCAAAAAAGATTACAGGTAAGGTAAAAAATAGGAACTATAATCCTAAATCTCAATACAGGAGAAATGAAATTCATAAAGTAAGAAAATGACATAACAATAAAAAAAACCAAAAAAGCAGAATGGCTCAAGAGCCAAAAGGACTCAGACTGTTCTGCCAATTCACGAAATGGGTCATTCTCGAACGGGTCTGTGCAGAACAGAATACCCCTGGTTGCCGAAAGACCGTCCAAGGGGTTGCTAAATACTTAGCAAACATCATCGTCCTATCAAAAAAACCCCCAAGGCAACCTGTAGGGAAGTCAAAATTTACAGGCGCCTCAAAAAATAATGAAGCAAAGTCATCAGCTGCGTGTTCAATACTCTGGCCAGAACTCCAAAAATTGCTCCCAGCCAATATAATGGGAAAGAAATAGAGCCTCCACATTATCTCACAGAATTGAGGAATAAAATTCATACAGCAAGCCAACCAACTAAAGTTCACCAGCCAATGATGGATAGAAGTAATAGTATTGAGACTTAACAGAAATCCAACCCCCAACAGATAAATGATCCAGTGTGTTTCTTTCATATAAACGAATCAGAGAAGCATCAGCCAAGTAGGATTTTGAATACACGATAGAACGTAGGCCCATTAGTAGCATAATTGCAATTTTTGCTTTAAATAACTTCCTTTTTTCCAGGTATTCAGCATTAAAAAAACTGCCCGAATAACTTTCCTCTTTAAAGAAGTATCACACGAAGCATTACCATTAAACTTCCTAGAATTACGTTCATTCCAGAGATAATAAACAGCAGCATGAAGAATGAGAAGGGTAGCATTTGTAGTATCAGAATCGCTATAAAGCCCAGAAATAAAATGAAGAGCTTGAATAATGTTGGGCCTTAGGTAGAAGTTTTTGAATTGTGGAATAATCAATGTCAGAAGCTAAAAAGAGTAGTCACACTCAAACAAGAGGTGTGAAGTTTTCTCCAAATGACTGTGGCAAAGAGGGCAAGAGGTGTCATCAATATTCATATTCCTATACAACAATGCCGCAGCAGTTTTAAGCCCATTGTTAATAGCAATCCAAGTACGAGAGGAGTACCTAATGGAGTGTCTTTTATGCCACACTAAATTATTCCAGTCCACATCCACATCCAAATCAGAAAAATACTCCTTGTAAAAATCTTTAAAAGTTGCATTCTCATTGTTTTCCCATGTAATGTGATAATGGCTGCTGTGGGAAATAGGTACAGTGTAAATGAGATTTTTGAGAGAAGTGTTAAGAGAGGTGGGAAGAGACCAAACACCATCAGTTATCCAGTTGGCAAGTTTATCGTTAGACCCAATAACATAAGAAGAAGCTTGCCCAGTTAACATAGAAGAAATGCTGTCATTTAGGACCCAATGATCCCAAAAATAGTCAATAGGGCTGTTCAGTCCAACCTGAAAACAGAAATTACTTTTAAACCTGTCTGCAGTGCTACAAATACTCTTCCAAAAACCCGAACTGAGGGAAGGGGGGCAGGGTTTCCAGGGAAAACTATATCTAGTTAACATCCAGCTAGATAGAGGAGACTTAAAGTTATAAAGTCTAAGAATAAATTTACAGTTAAAGGCAAATCTAAGAGCTTGGAAAGAGGCAATTCCTAAACCCCCCATAGTGATAGGCTTAGTAGTAGAGCTCGAAGATATAAGATGCATCTTTTTTGACTGAAAATTCCCATGATATAAAAACTTGGAGCAAGCTTTGCTTATGATTTTCAACACTATTTTAGGAATATTAGAGCCCCGAATCCAGTACGCCACCAAATTGGAAATAGTGTATTTTAAGAGCTGCAACCTACCTGCAAAAGAGAGAAGTTTTGCTTTCCAACCAGAAAGCATGTTAGTAACTTTTTCGATCAGAGTGGAGAAGTCAGAAACCTTGAGTCTGCCTAAAGAGATAGGTAGACCCAAGTAGGAAATATTGGTTGAGCAGTTAGGAATTTGGAGAACTTGAGAAAGAGAGGCAGTATTAGAGTTTGGAGGAATAAGAAGAGTGCTCTTGTTGAGATTGAGGTGAAGGCCCGAAACAGAAGAGAAATAATCCATAATTTTAACCAGATTTTCACAGTTTTTAATATCAGATTTCCCAAATACCAGGAGGTCATCCGCGTAAGTAAGGTGGGACAAATAGAAATTCTCCAACTTGAAACCAACAAAGTGTTCCAAATGCGTAGTACCATCAATGAGGCAGGAGAGAGCATCCATAATGATGCAAAAAAAGATACGGGCTCAAGGGGCAGCCTTGTCTCAGTCCAGAAGAGGAGTTGAAATATCCATGGAGACCACCATCAATACAGATAGAAAAATAGGTATTGTTAATACACGCTTTGATCCAGTTGATGAAAGTAGAAGGGAAGCCCTTTTGAGCCATCCTAGCAAAGAGAAAATCCTTAGAAGCGGTGTCAAACGCCTTCATAATATCCAATTTAGCACAAAAATAATTTCCCCTATTTCTCTTATTAAAAGAACCCACAATCTCAGCTGCCAAAATAGAATTTTCATTGGAAAATCTGTTGGAGATAAAGGCAGCTTGACTTTGATGTATGATATCGTTCACGTAAGGTTTCATTCTAGTGGCAAGGATCTTGGAAATAACCTTATGAAAAACATTACACAATGATATAGGCCTGAAATCCAGAATGGAATCCGCATGAGTCTTCTCAGGTATTAGAGCTAAGGCAGTGGCTTTTGCTTTGGTGGGGAGAAAGTTTTTAATGAAAAAAGACTTAATCGCCTTGCAAACGGTAAGACCCGTAATGGGCCAAGTGTTTTTATAGAAGGCAAAATTGAAGCCATCGGGACCCGGGGCGGAAGAGTTACAACCAGATTTAATAGCATTGTGAATTTCAACATTTGTAACAGGAGCGGTGAGAGCAAGGATAGCCTCAGCAGGTAACAGATTCCCACTGGATATGTTGCTTAATCCAGCAAATTGAGGCTTGGGGGAGTTGTATATAGCTTTGAAGTGATCAATAATTCCTTGAATGTTAGAAGCTTGAGGCCTGTCGTTATTGCAAATAGAGGAATGAAGAATGCTCAGATTTTGGGAATTCCTTCTTTGAATTCTGGAATAGAGGAATTTTAAGTTTTCTTCCCCATTTGTAAGCCATTTAACTTTGGAAGTTTGGATGATCCAGTTGGCTCTCATAGAGTTATAAAAAGCAAATTCCAAGTTAATCTTTTTGAGCAGGCCACCAAGATTAGCATTGAGAGGGTCCATGTCGACTTGAAGCTAAAGTTGATTTTGCTTGGAGGAAAGTTCAGAGCATTTAGATTCAAGGTGTGAGGAGTTAACCCAACTTTTGGATTTGAATGCATCCTTCAATTCCTTGAGTTTAAGATACAGTGAGTTGATAGGATTCCCTTGAGAAGGAGAAGCAAAAATTGAAATCAGAATGTCCCAAAATTCAGGAATTTTGCACCAGAAGTTTTTGAACATAAATCTCTTATTAGTGATTCTCTCCAAATTGGACTGAAGAATGAGAGGCGTGTGGTTAGAAACCAGACTGTTGCTAACATTGTAAAAGGAGGTTGGATAAGCAGAAATCCAAAACTCGTTGACAAGCACACGGTCCAGCTTTAAATGGATAGGATTGTCTACCCTTTGATTGAACCAAGTGAAGAAACTACCAGTGGACGGTAAATCTTCGAGTTGCGCATCAAAAATGAAGGAGTTGAAAGGTGCAAGCTTAGAAGAGTTGATTTCGTTACCACCTGACTTTTCCGAAGAGAATCTACAGCAATTAAAATCCCCAACCACTGCCCAAGGCAGCCCATGATTCGGAGATAAAAGCCTTAGCTCATCCCAAAGTGAGTTACGTTCCACAAAATCATTAGAAGCATAGACCACAGAAATCAGAAAGGGGGCAAAGTCCCATTGTAAACCATACCAGTAATAGCCTGCTTAGAAAAATGAGTGGGGGAGAATGAAATCTTACTGGCATTCCATTTTATCCATATCCGGCCCGGAGTAGCATAACGAAAATTATGACAACTCATCTCATTGTCATAAATTTTGTGAGAAGAACTGAACCAATCATCTTGGAGATTGTGATGAAGAATACGGTTTTCAAGAAGACAAAAAATGTCAATTGATGTGTGTAGAAACGACCTACTTCGCAGCTAGGGTTTGACGATTTTTCTCCCGCCGCCCCACCGCTTTGTGCTCCCTCACCGCCACCGTTGGAGGGATCCTATGGATCCCTCCGCCTACACCTCTTCTTTTCCACCTCTCCCTAACTCCTCCATTTTAAACCCCCTACCAGGAACATCTTGCCCTCTACCTTGGGACCGCGTCTTTTCGGATCCCCCGATTGCTAATGAGTTAAATATCTCCTCTCTCCCTACCCCGGAAGAAATCATCGTTTTCCCCATGGAAGATATCGCAGATGCTAAAGAAGAATTCAACCTAGCTTTGGTCGGCTACTCCCTTGGTAAAAGATCGTACTATGAAGCTCTTCTCAAAGATGTAAAAAAACTATGGAAACTTAAAGGTAATATCCATCTGATTTCTCTAAGTGAAGGTTTTTTCCTCTTTAAATTCTCTTGTGCTGAGGATTATGAGATGGTTTGGTCCAAGGGTGCCTGGTTCATTTTCGGTAAACCATTCATCTTCAAAAAATGGTCTTCGCATTTCAGCCCAGAAAGGATTAAGTATGATAATGTCCCAATTTGGTTCAAAATCCACGATTTACCGCTCTGTTGTTGGACACCGATCGGTATTTCTAAAATAGCCACAAAAATCGGTATTCCTCTTTCTGTTGACGCTCTAACAGCTTCTAAATCAAGACTTACATACGCCAGGGTTTGTGTTCAAGTTGATTCTACTGCTAGTTATCCTGCTTCAGTTCCTATTTCCGTCGAAGGCAAACTCTTCAATTTAAAAATCCAGTATGAATGGCGTTCTTCGATTTGTGCCCTTTGCAAATCCTTCAACCACCAAGATGATCACTGCCCTTCTAACCCAAACCCAAAACCTACTCTTCCGCCTGCTGGTCCACGTGGAAGAAGTACTAGCCGACGTCCTAGACCACCTTCAAACAACCCCAAGGGAATTCTCCCAACCCCTAGATCCTCTACAGAACCCCGTCCTATTTTACCTCTCGAAAACACAACTTTCAACCAGATTCTCTCCACTAAGCTCTCTGCTTTCTCAGAAACAGCGACTACTTCTACAGCCAATTTGATCACTGTACATAACACCACCACTGATGCTGTACCTGTCTCAGACAATCAAAATAAGCTCAATATCCCTCAAACTATTATGGATTATGTGACTATACCGAATATAAATCTTCCTTCTATTCCTACCACCTCCTCCCCCGATTTCCCCACCTCTCATATCAATCCCTCACCTCAAAAAACGTCATCCCCCAACAAATTCTCTATATTGCAAACTCTCTTAGATTCCGATTCTACTTCTATTACTGAGCCTGACAATGCCTCTTCAGCTAACCTGTTGAGCACCGAAATGATACTTCCTCTCCTACTTTCAACACTAAGCCTAACCCCTCCAATTCTAAGCCTAACGCCTCTCAACCAAACAACACATCAAATTCTCAGCCACACAGAAACACCAGGGGGAAGGGCGCCAAAAAAGGGCCAAAGTCTAAATAATTATCCATGTCTCATCCAAAAATAGTGGTTTGGAATATTAGGGGATTTAATAAACCTGATAAAGTTGATTGTTGTAAAAAAATGGTCTTATTTTATTTGAGTTAGAGGTCAACAAATGCTCTCAAATAAATATAGTACGCATCTAAAGCTAATCACATTTATTGTATGTTGATTGGCCATGTGGATCTTCAAACTCTGGATGTCACACAAATATTTTTATTTTGCAGATCTCTAAGAGCTTATTTGGATGTCACGCTAAATGCTTCATTTTATGGATCTCTAAAAGTTTGTTGTGATGTCATGATGAGATTTTTGTTTTGTAAATCTTCAAGAGTCTCTGTGCATTTATCAATTTTTAGATGCACTTGTAGCTACTAATATGATTGACTTGTTGGCTCTTGTCAAGTAGGGATCTATGGGAAATAACACAATACTTCATACTTATATCCTTGTAGATTGATGCTAGTAGATAGTTTTATCACTCCTTGTTCTCTTTCGAAACCATCATAACTTTAATTTATAGCATATTTATAACTACTCAATATTTATCATTATTGCAATCATATATGAATATAAAATTTCTATTATATAACTGTAGGCGTCGTTCAAAATTTATCTGAGCTTTATAGATTCACCAGCTTGCAGGACTTTGTTTCTTTAGGTTTTCTACTGTTGTTCTTGGCTCAAGTGCGCACCCTCTTTCATTTCTTTTTAGTTTTAAATTTATAATTTTATTGACAATGCTTTATGTTTTTGTGTAGGTCCTTACAAGAACGGGATACCATCAATTAGCTGTCGTGGGAGATTCCAGCTTCGGTACATTTTTGTTAGTTTTTTGCAATGCCTATCTTTCTTTAGTTGTTCACTGATACCCTTGTTGCCCTACACAAATTTTAGTAAGAGCGGGACCCTAGTTCGTGAGCTACTATAGGAAATCTTGGTTTAGGTACTTCTTTCTTCGTACAATTTTACATATATTTGTATAATCTTTCCCTTTTCTACTGACACTTTTCTCGCTTTGTACAGGTTCTAGAAATGCAGTGCCTAGTCTTTGAAAGGAGTAGATCGGAGCTATCGACTTCCTCTTCAAGCATAGATTTAGGAGATATATTTTAGTCCTCTATGAAGGATATGGTACTCTCTTTTTTTGGCTGATGTAAGCTTGCAAAAATATGTAAATTACATAATTTTATATAATTATTGAATTAATAAAATAAAGTAATTTTTTTAAATTTAGTTGTTGACAAGTTCTTTTTTTTTTCTACTCTTGTGACCTCTATGATTGTTGTGCTCGTGACTTTAGATACTTATTGGAGTTAGCATTTACACTTTTTTTCATAGCTTTGATTTGAGTTGTATTATTTTGAGCCCTTCGTCCCTGTGCTTCATGTGTTGAACTTGATGAAGGACCACTTGATTTGTCCTTATTGACTTGTGAGGAGATTTATATTCCTTTTGTCCCATGCTTCTAGCTTTAGCGAGCTTAATAAAAGAGTAGATGCCGGTGACCCAAACCCTTTAGGTTTATATTACGTCAGTGGTGAGAAATCATCAATCTATATCTTTTTGCATAGTAGACTTATTGATGATGAAATCCTCTTAGTTCAAACTTAAGTTTTATGTGAACTTTGGGATAATTTCTTCAGTAAAAATGGTGAATTATTTAAGAAAAATTCCTTTTATCTAGCTTTGTTCTTTACGTATTCGTTAAAGGGTTGGTAGGTTTTAAGTTTAATCAATAATATCGAATATAGGTATTACTTTGAATCTTAACCAATAGAGAAGAATTTGTTTAGAGTTACTTTAGTTCATCAGATTATGTGAGCTAGGATTTAACACCTCTTGTTATCTGACTACTGAAATAGGGGCTCCTATACTACGACATTTCTTATGGTGTATAGAGTAAATGTAGCTGTTAGTGAATCAGCCGCATCTGAACTTATTGAGTTTGACCTTATAAGCCCATTCAGGCTTTATGCTTGATCTATGGAGAAACACGCTCCCCAACTTAGATTTGCTGAAGTTTACAGATTTGAAGTCATCCTTCGTAATTTGAGATCTCAGAGCAACCTACTACATGATTGGATCCTAATCACATTCCTCCTTTAACATTTGGATCCCAATCACATTCTATATATATTGAAGAAATGCACTTAACAAGTTTATTAAAAACAACTAATTACAACCTTCTACATGATTGGATCCCAATCACATTCCTCCATTAACAAAGAAATAAAGGAAGGAGGAATATTATTACAAGTAATATCATCCAAAAAAAAAAAAGCGCTTAGTTAGCACCAAAATCAGCTAACTTATTATAATTTCTACTATAGAAAAGAAATAACACTTAATTAAAATCACTAAGGAAACCTAAATTCTTTGGCTTTAAGATTCCCTCCTTGATTTATTCCTTATCCAGCATACTCTGAAAAAAATTTGATAACATTATAGTTATCACTTTCTATGATGATACCTTTAGTATTAAACATCCATTCTTGTAGAAAATTCTTCAAACGCCTTCCTTATATATAGAAGATTATTGGAGAACAATTCTGGTCCTAGAGGTTGCCAATTTGTGGAATGTCTTAGCATGTAGTTGTTGGGTTCCTGAAGCTTATTCAAGTTACTGAGCATTTAAATATATGAGGATTTTGAATTCCTATTTTTCTACCTCTTCATGATTGTTGCAAATGTTTCAAATAAATTAGAAGGTAATAACTATTACATTACAATTTTCTTTTTTTTTTTGGAAAACTATGAATAAAGTTAAGCATGGTGGTAAAGAATATTTCTTGGTAGGAATTATTGCTTATGTAATTAGTTATGCTATTTCTTCTTAAATTATTTGTATTTAGGAAAATTGGGGTGTTAATTAGCCTTCATAGTTGTATTTCAATTTTTGGCACCCCCCTCCCGAATGGATTAAAATTAACATTGATGCTTCTTTATTGAGATCATATAAAGCTAGAATTGGAGGTGTTTTCATATATTATAAAGGCATTTTCTTGTTGGCATTTGGGTTCAGTTCCATTCATTAGGATATTGCTCAATTAGAGATGTTGGGAATTCGTTCTTTGAAGGGAGTAATAAATAATGCATATTTGAAGCCAAAAGAATTATAATTGAAAGTGAAAAGTATAATATTATCATGTTTCTTCAAGATTCAATGGATAAAGTCAAATTGAAGAAACAAGATCTTTTTATGGAAGATTTTTCTTTTTTAAAGGTTTTCAACCATGTTTTTTTTTCAATTTTCTAATAGGAATTGTAATAAGCTAGCCAACTTGTGTGCTAACCTTGCTATTTTTAGTTATTTATATTGGGATGATATTAGTTGTAATAATATTTTTCATCATTTTATGTCTTTATTAAAGGAGGAATGCCATAGGGTTTCTTTCTTTCAATAGTTTGTATTAGGTATCTTTATTAATGCAATTTGCATATTTAAAAAAAAATGGTTGATGCATGTGTTAGCAAAATATTTTAAAAAACTAGGCAATGTTGGATCTTGTAATGGTTAAATAATGCAAGGAGCCAGCAAAATGTCGAAAATGATTAGATTGTTTTTCTAGGAGAGAGGAAGTTAAACCTGTAAGAGATTTGGAATGAATTGGAGAAGCAATTGGTTTTCAATTAGCCATGTCTGCACACTCAAGTAAGTCAGTCACATACTTAGACTGAGAAAGTCTAAACTTGTTGAAGTATGTTTGGCCTTCATACTAAGAAAGCAAGAAATGCAGCCCAAGTTTTTCATATTTAATTGCCTTTATAATCGTAAAAGGAGGTTCTTAATTTTAGCTTCAACATTCCTGATGACAAGAATATCATCTACGTATACTAAATTGTAGATGAAAGTAGTGGTCTTGTGATATAATAATAATAAGAACAGCTGTACTAAGTTGAAATCCATAGTTTAGTAAGTAGGTAGAAAAAGTCTCAAACCATTGTCTAGGAGATTTCTTTAAGACATAAATAGACGTTTGTAAGAGACACATAATCTAGATATAAGAGATCTTAAAATCTCTAAAGTTGGGACATGTAAACTATGTCATTGAATGTGTCATGTAGAAACACATTTGGTACTTCAAGTTGTAAAAAAATCCATTGATATTTAATAGCAACTGCAAGTAGTATACACATAGTTGGAAGTTTAGCAACAGGGCTATTGGTATCAACATAGTCCAATCCATATTCATATTTACAGCCTTGTGTCTTGTAGGTTACATTTGGGTCAAGCGAAAGGAGGATCCCCTCCTTTCTAGGAGAAATTGGTTTGAGGGACTTTCTTAAGAACTAGGAAGGAGCTTAACACTAAAATATGGTAGACCATCATTGACCACCTCGTTCAGGTAGTCATTCTTCCTAGCAAGGACAAACTAAAAAATTTCACTCTTAGTTTGATATATCTTTATTCATCTGAACCAAAATCAAGACTCCCACATGAGATACATAAAATAGCTAATGGAACATATTACCTCTATTGACATCTCTGATAACCAGGTCAATCTGAAAGACCCGTCAAGAATCTACTCACCCATTTTCACCTAAACAAGATAACAACATATTAGCTTTACAATCTCTGCCAGCCCATTCTCCTAACCACACATTGATGATACTCACTCCTCATCTCAGCGGGGTGATTCTGTACCAACTTCCAATAGATTTCAATGGTTTTCCATAGCTCAACAGACTCTAACTTCTCAATCATCACTCCACTCAGCACTGCTAGCTAAACTACAATAAAGATTGATGGGACAATAACCACCCAGGAAATGCCCTTATATTTTTTTGAATTTTATATATAGGGGGAATAGACAGAGGGATGATGGAGAGAAGGGGTTCTGGAACATGAGAGAATACATAATGAAATTTGTGATAAAACTCATAAGAAAAGAGAGATATTGTGTCAATTTTTCCTTTAATAGCTTAAGCTCTATAGTGTAGAGCTCTCACTTTCATTACTCTTGTATCACTAGCCTGGTTGATAAGTATTTTTTCTAGATCCATATAATCTACCATTTCTTTTCTCTTTTTATCAAATTCAAACCTTCTCCCCACAGGCTCCCAGCTCATAAGTAGCTTGAAGTATAACCCGAAATCACCTAGCAGACAAAATGGGATTCAACATCCCCTCATATGTGGCAAGCATATAAAATGTTGAAGTCAAAAAAATTTCTACCTACCAAGTGAACAGAGACCTCAAAGCATATCATGAATCTTGAGTACAATACTCAATGTGAATGGTAAGATAAGGAAGAATGACTCCTAAAGTCTATTCGAGATACTCTCACTTATGTTAGCCACTCACAATGAGTAATTAACATTCTGAAATAGCTAGTAAATCCCCGTGCTCATTATGAACCTCTAGAAGAAGTTCATGCTTCAATCCTAGCTAATAACCTTGCTCACCCCTAAGAAAAAGATGATCACTCTAGTCTGATAACCATACATGACAACTAAACTAAACTAGTATCAACTAATGCCTTCTATTGATCGATCTCTAAAGCTAGAGTACCTTCCAAGTTCTAGTCATTTCACCTTGAAGCATACCAAAAAAATAATGATCCTTTTGATCATGTGACAACATTTAAATCTATGACATCATTCCTTGACATCGATGGCTCCCTCCAGTATCATCTCTTGTTTACTGCTCTAAATGACTTGATGTTAAGGTGGTTCACTCACCTACCCAGCCGAGTGATCACCTCCTTCACTAAATTCAAGTGGAAGTTTATTATATATTTTTCCAATGCCTAGAGGACCCCCAAATTTTATAATTTTTATTAAAGATGGGTTAGAAACCTAGCGTTGATTATGTTCAATAGGGAATATAGAAGCAAGTTAATACAAACTCTCTGTAACCATCTTGAAGTATTTGCACGGATGGCTACATACATGCTAGGTATTAGCATTGAAGTCGTGTGCTAACAACTAAACACACAGAGAGACTCTCTCCCCATCAAACAGAAGATTAGAAAGATCACTGCTTTACTCATCAAACCCATCCAAGAAGAAGTAGAAAAACTACTCTTCTCCAATTTCATTAGAGAAGCCTAATATCTTGATTGCATTTTGAATATGGTGATGGTTTTAAAATTGACTAGAAAATGAACAATATATATAGACTTTACTACTCAGTATGCCCCAAGGATGGCTACCCATTAGATCATGTTGCCTTGCGAGAAAAATACGGTGATAAGGTTATGCTTTTCTAACTAAAAAATGTTAGAGCCACCAATTAGAGAATGACAAATAAGGTTTTTAAGGAATAGAAGGGAAGAGATTTTTAAGTTTGAGTGTATTAAAAGTTATTTAATTGGCTATAAAACCAATTGAAATGAAAATGGCACACAAAGTGTGTGTGTGTGGACCGCGGGGGGGGGGGGGGGGGGGGGGGGGGGTTATTTATTTAGCTATTTAAAAAAAAAATCAGTTTAAATGAAGAACTGAATTCATATTTCATGCAAAAAATGTTTAAACAAATGAAATTTATCAAGTCACTGCACAACTCAAAACAAGCACAAATTTTGTTTTTTAATATTATAAGAAAATAAATAATTTTTTTTTCTTTTTCTTATGATTCTTTTACTTTTTAAAATAAATATAAATCACAATCAACCATAGCTAACTTCATTCATAGATATAACCATAATAGAATCAGAGTGCTGAAAATAAAATTGTAGTGAATTAAAATGTATAAAGTGAATGTGATAAATAAAGAGACATATTGATTTTTATATTGGTTTAATCAACTAAACCTACGTGCTCTCCCTGTAGGTCCTCTCATTTCAAATTTTCTCTAACATAGAAATTCTGCTTCAACCCACAACTAGGTGGAGAAGTTTTTATCCCTTTGCATAGGAAGAGAATGCACATTTGCAAACTCTTCACATCCAAAGAATCCCTCCTTTTACCTCCTCGATCTGGCGGAGCCATCGTTTCCTTTTTTCAGCACCCAGTCAAGCAGATTCTTCTTGTCCTCTTTTCACCTCGTCAATCTAGCAGAGTCATCGAGTCCTCCTTTCACATCCTTCTTATAGTTAAGTCATTGGCATTCTTTTGCCTTCAAAGTCTTTCCTTCATAGAACTCCTCTCAAGATACACACAACCACAACTAAAGGACCTCATGTGCAGGTTAGCCAAAGAAATTGTGTGAAAATCCCTCCCATACTCCCTTGAATCCCTCAAGAATCTTTTCCCTCTAACATAATCTCACCCTCTCTCTACCATGCTCAATGTTTTCTCTCTAAGCTCTCTCATAGAAGAAATATAAACCTTTGATTGCCTAGAGACCCTTTTAAAGTTATAACAATAATTTATATAGAGGGCTTCAAAAATATCGTAATCTTTAATTTTACCACTTCTATTCATATAATACAATACTCATATAATATAGCATTAATAGTTCATTACCATCAAAGATCATCTAGTATGATTATAAATCAACCTGCACGATTAGTTCAAACAGAACATCAAATCATACAAGATGAAGTAAAGTTCATCCAAAGAGTTCTCAGATTATTTATACAGTATGTTACGTGATTGTACAGTATGATCACATAATTAATACATATCTTATTTGATTCTTTAGTCTCTGAACATAAAATATGTAACATAAATTAAAATTATACAATATGAAAAAGTTCATACAATACAAATAGTTAGATTTTCAAATTTCAAATTTGCCTATTTTATGTAAATAGGATTGAATGGCGGGGTTTTTGAAATTAGCGGATCATCATATATGATGTGTTCTTCTTGCAATATGATTAGTTATAATAAAATTTAATTTCTCTCATGTAATTCAAATTTTTAATTAATTTTTATTTGAACAAATTGTATACTACGAAATGGATCATATAGTATAATTAATAGAAAATTTAAAATATTTATTTTTCATACCATTTATGTGTGCATGATTGCTAAGTTAAAATACACCTAATTACTAACATTAACTCAAGTAAAATATATTTACATGCTTTTTAAAAAGTAACTAAACAACAAAAAATTTTCTTCAGCTCTAATTCTTTAATGGTGCATTATATATGTTGATTTTAAACTATTAATAGTGCACGGGAAAAATATATGAAATGTATAAAGTAGAAGAAAATAAAATAAATATCCAAGAACATTTGTAATAATCAAAACATAAGGTTGGGCTCCCAGATTATAATAATCTCCCACTTTTTGATGATGGTAAATATTATTGGTTGAAATTTTAAAAAAGTAAGTTAACTTTTAATTTACTATTAAGCTCTCGCCTCACTAAGTAATTTCTTTTTAAATTAGGGAGAATCATTGTTATTTTTTTATTTTTAATATTTTTTTTATTTTTAATAAGCAAAAAATAACATCAATCATCACAAACACTAAAAGTAAGAACTGCACTAATAAAAAATAATGACTACAACTAGCACACTCACTACTCTCCCTTTAGACATCACCAAAAAGAGGAACTACATGAAAGAGATTGTATAGAGTAAAAAAGAAATACTAAAAAATAAAAGTATAATCAAATACACTACAAATGATAAACATAATCTATAAATGGTAAAACATCACAAATATATATATATATATATATATATATTACTTACACAAAAAATCATAAGTTCACCATTACCCTAGTTTTTCTAAGCACTTATGTTAAATACACCAAGTCTAGTACTATGTGTGTTGAATATAAAAAGCTTTAGGGGTTTGATAAAGGTATCAATCAATTATTTTTTGGTATTAATTTACAGTAGTTTTATATCACCCTTGGTTACAAATTCCTATTAAAATGATGTTTAATATTAATATGCATAGTATAAGAATGTTGATCAAATTATTAGAAATTCAAATTACATTAGTATTATCACACATAACATGGATTATATCTACAGGTAGTCCAAAGTAAAGAATATGTTACTTTAGCCATAAGACTTGGGTAACATAGCTTCCTATAGCTACATACTCTGCTTTAGAGAAAGTCAGGGCTATGAAGTTTTATTTTCTACTAGACCAGGAAACTAATAAAAACCTTATAAATTGTTAAGTTCTATATGTGCTTTCTAGTCTTCTCTGCACCCAACAAAATTCAAATATGAATATTCTATAAGGTCAAAGTAAAGTTATTCCAAGGATACCATATGCCTAAATTTTGGGTGCCTATTTGATATCTCAGAATTCTCATAATAGTGATTATATGAGATTCCTTAGGATCATCTTGAAACCTAGCACATAAACAAACATTAAATTTAATGTCAGATTTAATAGTAGTTGAAAGTACAATTTGGATTGTTGGACTAAAACTACAAATGCATAATAATAGGGGGGAAGTTAACTTGGTGTTTCAAAATTCCCCTTTAAAAAAAAATCATCTTTTTGAAAATAGTTTGATTTAACTATAATTTGGCAACACCAATCTAAACAAAACTTTGTTTTTGAATTTAAACAACACTTGCAAAGAAGATTTTTTTTTTTAATGAAATTTTTTATGTACAGATATGAGATATTCTATTGATGCAAAATAAAGAACACACATATCACAGATTTGCAATAAGTAAAAGGAATGAAAATAGAAATGAGGAAAAGTAAAGATAAACACAAGAATAAACACACTAGAATTCTATAGTGGTTCGATCAACCTTGACCTATGTAAACTCCCCAAAGTCCTACACTTTGAGTATTGCAATAATAATAGTGACTCTCCTTTTGTCCCTGTAATAAGGGGGAGAAGCCCTTAAATCACTTCCATCTCCTCGTGGTGGATTAGCCAAATGCCTTTCACCTTCCCTGTACGGGGGAGTAGACGGATCCTTCCCATGAAGAGATACTTTGTGGAGCTTCCCTCATATAAAGGCAGAACCTTGGAGTAAGAAGCTGCAATATCACCAAGAAACCATGTATAATAAACCCTCTCACACACTCTCTTTTCATACAAAAATCTTCTCCCTCAAGACCTCACCTCTCTCTCTCCAAGCAATTCTCCATCTTTATACCCTTCTCAAATAAGCTCTCCCTTAAAACTAATGGAAAAAGAATTCCCACCCAAGATAGACTGGGGATAAATTTTTAGAGCAAAGGCCCAAATTAACTCTAAAATTCAAGTTAGTCATTTTTACTTGTACAATACAATTAAGGATCGTACAATACAATTAGTTTAAAACCCATGTTCATCCAGTATGACTAACCAGTCTTAGTACAATCTATTCAAATACACTATACTAATCACATTATGTTTAGTTCATTCTTCTCAAGATTGTATAGGATGATCGCCATGACGAGCAAACTATCTCGACCAGTCATCTAGTTTGATTAGTTAAAAAAATTAAAGTTCATCTAGGATGATCCTTGGGATGATCAAATTTCATCTTTACCAATTCTCCAGTAAGATCAATATAATATGGTACGATCTGCCATATTAATTAAACCTTAATTTAATTGGCTAATCATGGTGATTAATTTAGGTAATATTTTAAATATCATACATTATGAATAGGTTTATATAGTAAGATCTAGTAAAATTAAAATACTTACAAAATTTTGATTATCAGTTAGGATTTTGATTTAAACTAATCATCCTGTATGATCTATTTCATCCAGTACGGCTAGTTAAAAAATATTAATGACTCAGTTAAAATTTTTAATTGATTTCTGATCAATCCATCATACAGTATGATATAAAACACTTTAGAATTTTAATTTTCACTCCCCAATGTGTGTGTTTGCATGTTCACAAAGATGACATACACCTTTTATAGGACTTTTCACTAAAAAAATATAAAATAAATTATTAAAAATACAAACTCTTACAAAAATATCATACCTTTTCTACTCAGTCTTGAGACAAGATCCTTTTGTATCATGGTGTAAATTGTACCTAAAATATTAGTGTGCACAAGAGCAGATATGTAATATAGATACTAAGAGAAATAATAAGATAATCAATAATATTTTTTATTATCAAAATTATAAGCTTGGGATACCAAATTGTAACAATCTCCTGCCATTTAATAATGACAAATATTACTGGTTGAATTTCAAGTTAGTTATTTTTTCTCATAATTTCTCCATCACTAAGTGAATCATTTTTAAAATTAGGGGTAAATATTTTTTTTATTAATTTTTTAATTGAATAATGATAAATCAACAAAAAATATATAGATAATGGAAAAGTAAAATTGAGCTAAGTAAAATATCAATAAGTTCAACTAAATTAAACATGTACTCCTCCTTTTAACATCACCAAGTGGAGAGATAACCAAATAGAAAAGAAAGTACAACCATAAGAAAAAAGAAACATAACAACTATACAAGAAGACACATACTAGAAGTAAAAGAGCCCTTGATCAGGTGGAGGGTGTGGTGGCTAGAAATATCAGTGAAGGGTAGAAAACTAGTCACTAAACTAGGTTTGAACTTTCTCGCATTGTAGCTGGAACTATTGGTGGTGGTTTTGCTGATACATCTGCGGTGATATTGCTAATATAGGTCCTACTACTATTGGAAAAGTGCATGATGTTGTTGAAGCCACTCCCAATACTAAGTAGTTTTGTGATACTGTGTAATTGATTATAACTCTAGGTAGTCAAAACATTCCACTTTCGAGTCATAAGCCTAGAACTAGTTAGCAGGTGTTATAGTTGGTGCCTGTACTGGTGTTAGTGATGGTGCTAGGGGTCTTCCCTTGCCTCATCAAACTTGTTCATGTCCCCTTGGTGTCAATGAGAGAAAATTTGGAAGGAACCATCATAATAGAAGATCAAGAAAATATCTATTAGTATGGGATACAAAAGTTGGAATTTTTTATCTAGATGTAGGATCCTAGTTATCCTAAAGTGATATCCTATTTACATTAGGTCGATGGTTAGCGAATAGGAGTAAGATTTTGAAAATAGCTAATGATCAAGTAGGATTCATCAAATTCAAAGCCAAACATGATAAAATAGGTGAAAACAGACAAAGGTGGGGTGATATTTACTCTATCTCAAGCTTTAGGAAGAATGGAAGATTAGAGAACATGCCGGATAATACAGGCATTCTGGCTAAGTGATTGGATGAGAGGCTGGTGTTGATTTAAGTAAGTATTTTGAAGGGTCAGATTGACAGTAGTCCAATCATAATGGCTTGTAGATACTATGTTTTGTGGTTGAACCCCTTTTGTAGAATGATGTAAATAATTAGTAAGGTCATGTTTGGTTATTTATACAAGAAGCCTATACATATAAGAGCTCATAGAGGAAAAATCAGTATTTACTTTAAGGCTCACAAAAAATTCAAAGAGTTGTTTAGAGTTGAAGGCAAAGGAGAGGGTTAAGAGAAATTATTGAGTGGTGGATGCAAGCGGTCCATAAACTGATAATTGATAACTACTTGGTGTAGGATGCCATAAGGTGTGATGTGGGATTCATTGAATTGATGGTATATTGATTCATCCTCAATTATTTAAAATATGTCATAAATAGGATGACGATAGGATCTCCCTTGAAGCAAATAGTTTCTCCTTCTTCCAGCTATATGGAAGGCTAAAGCTAGGAATATAAGTGGATAAGAGTAGAAAGGATTTGAGTTATTGAAAACCTTAAGAATTTCCCTTTTTAAATAGAGATTTTAATAGATCGTACAATAAGATTAAGGATCATATTAGACGATCAGAATACGTTAAGTCATCTGGATGAATGTTAAAAAAAAATAGATAAATTGTATAGTATGATCAAAATCATATTGGACAATCTTTATAGAAAGCATTTGTTTTGAGGAATCATCTGGTATAACTTTTGACCAAAGATTTGTAAAGTATAAATAGTTGTGTAGTACAAAGACATTTTGAAATTTCTTTTGACTGATTAAATTCATCTAACATTTACTGACACATGGATCGTATAGTATGAATATGTAGTCATATAGTATAATCTTCAATTATTGGTCAACTCTGGGTTATTCATTTCATGAGTGGTGAGGATGTGCAGAGGGGTGTTAATTATATAATACGAATGAGGTCGTGCAGGAAGATATGAATACATTTTTTTCCTTTTTCTAATATCTTTTTTTTTTAATTAGTTTGGTGTGTGATGATAGGGAAGGATTTTACTAACTAGTAAAAAGAAAGTAAATAACCCAAAATGAATAACAAAAAATAAAAATAAATAAATAAACATTAAAATACACAATCCACATAACTACACATGATGTTAGTTTCACGTGAACACAGAATAAAGCATGATTATCTAAGACACCTAATGTGGTCCTCAGTGTGTTAAAGGTTTCATAGATTAGGGGTTTCGTAAAAATATTTGATAATTGATTCTTAGTTTCTACATGATGCAGTTCTATATCTCCCTTGGCTACATATTCTATAATAAAATGATGTGTGATGTCTATATGCTTAGTGCGAAAGTGTTGAATTTAAATTTTAGAAATGCTGATGGCACTAGTGTTATCACACGTGATTTGTATAGTGCCTATAGAGAGTCCAAGGTTAAGATTTATTGCTTTATACATAAGACTTGAGCACAACTTCCTACAGCTATGTATTCTGCCTCAGTAATGGATAATACGATTGAGTTTGTTTCCTACTTGACCAAGAAACTAATGATTACCTTATGAATTGATAGGTTCCTGAAGTACATTTTCCATATATTCTAAACCCTACAAAATCTAATTCTAAATATCCAATGATTTCAAATGAAGAGCTAAATCTAGGATACCATATACCTAAGTTTTGGGTGCCCATAAGGTAAAAGTTTAAGTATGGTTTTTAACCCAGTTGAACTTCCCTAAGCATACCAAGAGGTTGGAGGGTGAATTGTTTAATTAACAATTTACTCAATTAAATCTTTTTGATTATTTAAACCAATCTCAAATGTAAGAGGACGAACTTAATAAAAAATAATGTAATTTTGCTCTTTTCTATTTTTGTAACAAAATTAAATGTCAATTTTTTTCTTTATTTTCTTTTTCAAATTTTATTTAATTTTTTGACAAGAATCAAACAAAATAAAGCTTAATAATCCAATCATGAATTTGTAGGAATATTAAATGTGCAAGAAATTAAAACTCATGAAAAATAAAATGTCAAAAGTAAAGTTGAATGAGCACATCAAATTTTATATTGTTTTAATCAAAAGCTAACCTAAGTCCACTCCCTGGAGTCATCCTCTTTGGGTATTACACTAAAAATTTAGTGAGTCTCCATTAGCCCACCATAGCAAGATAGAGAAACTCTTATATAATCTTTTCCACCAACTCGATGAGGAGTACCTAAATTTTTTCACCCTCCTGGTGAGGCAGAGTACCTTGAATTCTTTTTCACCCACCTAATGATGTCAGAGAACCTTAAAATTCTTTTTCACCCACCTGGTGAAGGCAAAGAACCTAGATTTTTGGCTTTGAAGACTTTCTCTCTAGAGTTACCCAAAAGACAAATAATGTCACCTCAAGGAATCAAGACAGAAGCTTGCCTGGAGTAACCATGTGAACCCTCTCACACTACTTCTACCTCTCAAACAACTTCTCCATTTCCCTCACTAAAATCTAAGATCTCTCAAGAACCCTTACAAAATTTTCTTACAACCAAAAGACCTCTTCAAAGTCTAATCAAAAGTTTTAAATATAAGGCTTCAAAAAACCTAAAATCTTAACTCTATCATATTTGATCATACAATATGATTAGCATAATTTAACTAGTTATTCTTGTACGATTAGTAGGGGTCTTGTACAATTAGTTTAATTTCTTGAACATATCATCTAATACGAGTTCATGATCATACAATACGATCAGTTTAATAAAATAAGATTTTCATCCAGTCCAATCGGTAGCAATTAAATATCATTCTAGGAGCAGATCAGGCCATACAATATGATTAAGGACATCATAGAATACAGTCTTAAGGAACAACTTATTTTGATTTGATTACTAATATCAATATGAGTTTAGTCAAAATTTGTTTATAATGTATCGTATGATGGGTATCATAAATTTTAGTTCACTCATATTTAGATTTTTTAAATATTGCCTAATTTATTATTAGTCGAAAGAAATTCATTATCTAATTATCATTATGTATGATGTGAATCATATAATACAATTAGTTCTAATTTAAATTAATTCAACT
The DNA here is from genome assembly GCA_022539455.1 of Dendrobium nobile. Taxonomy (NCBI): domain Eukaryota; kingdom Viridiplantae; phylum Streptophyta; class Magnoliopsida; order Asparagales; family Orchidaceae; genus Dendrobium; species Dendrobium nobile. The sequence goes on along the minus strand of CM039728.1, from coordinate 14,317,609 downwards.
ACTCGATTTAATAATCCTTATTTTACTTAGATTGTATAGTATGATACAGATCATATAATATAATCTCCGTTGAAATCAGATCACTCCATTTTCCTCCTGGTGTCTATGTGTACGGTTGCCAAGTTAGCATACACCTTTTATAGAACTCATGACTCAAGAAATATAAGAATTAAATAAATAAAAATATGAACTCTTTAAAAAAATATCAAACCTTTTTTACCCAGTCTTGTGATGAAGCTTTTTCATGATGTATAATGTATCTAAAATGTTAGTGAACACAAAATAAATATCCATTAATAATATCAATAGAACTGAAATAAAAACCCAATAATATTTCTTATCATCAAAATCATAAGATCATGATTCTGGTTTGCAATAATCTCCCCCTTTTTAATGATGGAAAATATTATTTGTTGAATATTCAAGTTAAATTAACTATCTCCAATTCTCCCAAGGCTAATTAATTATTGTAAAAGTAAAGAGATGAGTTTTTTAGTTATATAGAAACACAACAAGCACAAGAGAAAGAATATAAAAAAAGAACTAAACACAATAAATATATTTTATTAGTAACATAAATACATTCTACCAATATTCTAATCTCCCTTTTAACATCGCTAAAAGGTAGAAATTAAAGACAACCATAAAAAATAAAAATAATAAAAGATAAAAAAAAATGAAAAGAACTACACAACACAAAAATACTCAGAAGTAGGAGGGACTCTGGTCAGGTGGTGTTGGTGGTGCTGACTGGAAGTACTTGTGCAGGATAGAGAATTGATTACTAAACCAGGCTCGATCATCCTCGCACTGTTAACAGGTCTACTGGTGTTGCTACTAGAGCAATTCATGTTACTAATGAAGTAACTCCCATTATTGATTAGTCTATATATAATGTGTGGATGTTTACATCTTAGGTTGATTTAGTTTCTCCACTATATAGTCATAGACATGAGTAGGAGATGGTGCTGGAGCTAGTGTCAGAGCTCCCCCTGCCCCCACTGCCTCGAGATCCACCACTTAACATCTGTGGCGGCATCTATCACCATAAAGAATATGAAAGTAGATATTGAATTATAATACTAAAAGGTGAATGGGTGGTGTAGGATATTATAGGTTGTGTTTGAATTTTAGGACATAAGTTATTAGGTTACCTAGTGTAAGATATAGCTTACGTTTATTCCTAGATCACAAATACTGGTAAAATTTTAAATATAACAGATAATTAGATCCAATGTATTGAATTTAGTTTTAAACATATTAAAATAGTGATCAGGGATTTAATAGGTGTGATGTTCACCCTATCACCAACTTTATAAATGATTGTGTTGCAAAGGATATGATAGATTATGTGGGCATCTTGTATGAGGGTATAGACTAAAGTAGTATGAGTGTTCAATGGTGTATCCCTCAGAGTTATATTTGCTTGGGTCAAGCCATAGTCATGAACAAAGTCAATGGTGTGTGATTTAAGGCCAATAGTGGAGAGATATAGGATTTGGTCAAAATATTCATAGGTGATTTCTAGAAGTTTCCTACAAACAAAAAATTGAAGGGTTATCCCTTCACTATTGAATCTAAGTCTGATGAAGAAATCAAAGAGAAATTCAAAGTTAAAGGAAAAATCTTAGGTAAGAATAAAGTGAAGTGTGGTGCCAGTGTGGTGCCAACAAAGAGATTTAGAACCTAAACGTTAAGGACTTCCTGATTAATGACTTTGGATGGAGTTATCCCAACATCCTTGTATTGATGGTAGGCATTTTCATGGGTGGCTTCATGAAATTAAGGGTTTACTGGATGTCTAGAAGAGCTACATACTAGAGCTTGAGAATTCTTTCCTTCAACCATTTGAGAATTATAAGTAACAGATTAGAATAGAAGAAAGGGAATAGTGTTGTAATTAAAAGCACTAGACTTACCTCTCCTTAAATAGATTTCAAGGCAATCATACACTATGACTAGAAGACGTCAATTTAATAAGGTTGATTAGTAAAAAACAGTTGGTCAAATCATATAATACTATTAGAATCATACTAGACAATCTTCATTAAATCAATTATCCGGAGGAGTCAGGTTGTATGATCTTTGACTAATATATCTTATAGTACGAACATGTGTTCATATAGGACAATTTGGAATTTAGTATCATACTAGCCCAATTGATTTAATCCAACTACTAATGACATGTGGATCATACTGTATGAAGTAGGTAGTCATATAATATGATCAATAATTATTGGTTAGATCTTAGCCATTGATTGCATGAATAGTGAGGATGTGCATATATGTGAGGATCGTATAGTATAATATAGGTTTATACCATTTAACCTTTCTTTTTTTTTTTAGTTATCAAAATGTTTTATTTTAAATTTGTTTGGTTAGTGATGATCAGAGAACATTGAGTAACTAGTAACATTAAAACAAACAAATAACAAGATTACAAAAATAACAATGGGAACAAAAATAAAAAAATAACAAAATATGAAAACACACAAAAATAAATTACAACATATATATTATTGATTTTACTCTACCCTAAATCAAATATAAATATTAATGACACCTAGTCTAGTTCTCAATGTGCTAAAGGTATCATAATTTTGGGGTTTGGTGAAACATCTGCCAATTGATTTTTAGTGGCTATAAAATATAGTTCCATATCTCTCTTAGCTACATGATCTCTAATAAAAGGATGCATATTGTTTATATGTTTAGTGCATAAGTATTGAATTAGATTTTTAGAAATGCATATGGCACTAATGTTATCACACATGATTGAAAAGGTGCCTATAGACTATCCATGGTCTAAGATCTATTACTTGATCCATAAGACTTCAACAATACAACATCCTTATGCTATGTATTCTACTTCAGTAGTGGATAGGGCAATTAAATTTTTCTTTATATTAGACCAAGAAAATAATTATTTCCCTATGAATTTACATGTTTCAGAGATACTTTTCCTATCTATCCTACACCCTATAAAGTCTGAGTTTGAATATCCTATGAGTTAAAATGATGAGCTATGTTTAGGATATTATATATCTAAGTTTTGGATGCCTAAAAGGTACCTATGAATTCTCTTAATTGCAGTCATATGGGATTCCTTAGCTTCAGCCTAGAATATAGTATAAAGACATACACTAAACATTATATCAGGTATGTTAAAAGTTAAATACATAAGTGATCCTATAATCCCCCTATAATTCTTTTGATCTTCTAAATTTTCATTTGGATCCTTATCTAATTGAATGGTAGAGCTCATGGGTGTATTTATTACCTGATCACCTTCCATCTCATACTTCTTTAGAATTTTATTGATGTATTTACTTTGATTAAGGATAGTTCTATCACCTCTATATTTCACACTAAATCCAAGGAAATATTTAAGCTCTCCCATCATACTCATCTCAAACTCTTTACTCATGCTTTTCAAAAAACCATTACATAGTCTTTCATTTGTTGATCCAAATAGTATGGCATCCACATATATATGAATAATGAGTAAATTATCTCCTTCTTTCTTTATAAATAGGGTGGTATCTCTGCTAATATTATTAAAGGATCTATCTAGAAGAGAAGTGCTATGTCACTCAAACCAAGATCTTGGTGCTTGCTTTAGTCCATGTAAAAACATTTCAATTTATAATCATGGTAGGGAAAGGTTGAGTTTTAAATCCAGGGGTTATTCTATATAGATATCTTCCTTGATAGCCCTATTCAGAAAGAAACTTTAACATCCATCATATATAGTTTGAGGCCTCTAAAATATGCAAAGGATAATAAAACTCTAATGGATTCTAATCTAACTATAGGAGTAAAGCTTTTATCAAAATAAATCTCTTCTATTTAGTTGTACCCCTTAGCTACTAATTTGGATTTTTTTTAACCACTAATCTATAATCATTGATCTTATTTTTGAACACCCACATAGTTCTTATAATACTCTGATCCTTAGGTCTACTAACTAATTCCCATACATCATTCCTAACAAATTGGTTCAACTCTTTTTTTGCATAGCTAGGATTCAGAATTCATCAGATAGAGCTTGATCCACACTTTTTGGTTCTAACATAAAGATTAAAAAAAAAAACCTCCTTCCTATATTCATGCCTCGCTCTAAATCCTACAAATGTATCTCCTAAGAAAAGTTCTCTATGATAACTAGATGAATATATCCATTCTCTAAGTTGTGGTTCCTTAGATTATTCTCTATTTCTTAAATCAATGGATTATACTCCTTAGGTAACCTCTACCACTTCTTCTTCTTCTTCTAACCTAGGCTACTCAAATCTATCGGACTCATCAAATACCACATGTGTTGACTCCTCTACAAATAAGGTCCTCTTATTAAAAATCCTATAGGCTTTAGCTGCATAAGAGTAATTTATGAAGACTCCATCATACGTGGGATAACATTTGCCTAGAAGATATTTTCTTTTAATAAGAAATACTCACACCCAAATATATGAAGAGATGAAAAACTAAGTTTTCAACCCTTAAGAAGCTCATAGGGTATCTTATTGAGTTTTGATCTAACATCAACCTTATTCAAAATATAACAAGCAATATTCACTACTTCTACCCAAAATTACCTAGAGATAGAATATTCAGCTAATATAGCCCTAGTAGCTTCTACTAAGAATCTATTATTTCTTCCAAATATCTTATTCTGTTGAGGGGTCTTAGGGGTAGAAAAATAAGATTTTATTCCTAGCTCTTTATAGTAAGATTCAAACTTTATATTTTCAAATTCTCCAACATGATCATTATAGATAATAGATATATCACATCCTAACTTTATTTGAATCCATGTTGAGAATGCTATAAATTTCTAAAATGATTCACTTTTATGAGATAAGAATCTAACCTAGGTGAATCTAGAATAATCAACAATAATCATATACCCAAAGGTCTTCCCACCTAGACTGCCAGTATTAGTAGACCCAAATAAGACCAGATGTAGGATTTCTAATGGCCTAGAGGTGGTGATGTCCTTAAAGGAATGAAATGAAGATTTATTTATATCCCTAATTGGAAGGCATCATAAAGTTTTCCTTAGATAAATTTACCTTTGGTATACCTCTACTAAGTCTTTCTGAGTAATCTTCCTAAGGGTTTTCATGTTTGCATGACATTGTCGCCTATGCTATAGCCAGAATTCATCTACAATAAATTTTAGACACAAACAAATTTGAATAATCAATATAATTATAATAAAGCATGTAAACATTATTAACTCTTTTACCTTCTAAAATGACTTTTCCATTTAAGTATAGGTTATGTGTCCTACTATGACACAAGAATAGAACCTGACACCTGGAAAGTCAGATTTTAAATGTCCTTTTGATGTTTTTCTTCTCCTCACTCTTCCCTTTGATAGCGTAAGCTTTCAAGTTAGGGAAGTTAGATTTTAAATGTCCTGGTTTCCTCCATTAAAAATAAATAGTGTCATATAAAACCTTAATAGTTTTACCTGATTTACTTTTAGTATGGCATTGATGATGTCCTTATTTTATCTTCAAAAAAACCTTGAATTTTAAGGTCATTAATGCTACATTATCATCCTCATCAGCAGCAGAGCTGTCACTTTCTAAATTATTGGCCTTCAGTGCCACTACTTTCTTTTCCTCATGTCACCTACATCCAAAAGTCTTTAATTCATAGTTCACTCATAGGAAATGAGTGAGCCATGTAGATTATAAATAGAATAGAAATCCAAATCTTTAGATTCACATATAGCGATAACTTTAGAATTAGAATTATTAGATAAAAAATGTAGAATTTTGTTAACTTCATCTGAGTTTGATAGTTCTTTACCTAAAACATGCAGGGATGTAATTATCTGAATAAACTTAGTGTACATGTTTGAAATAATCTCATTTGGTTTCATGCAAAAAAAGTATATTATTGTCAACAAAATATTTAAATTAGATTTCTTAACTTCATTTATACCCTCTTATGTAATGCTTAGTCTATATCATATCTCCTTACCAATAGTACAGGTAAAAGTTCTCATATAGTCTTTGATTTAAGTGTACAAAAAAAATAGTTCAAACATTTAGTATTCAGTTATGAAAAGTCTCTATCCTCATAACTTCATTTGTTAAAAGGAATTTTTTTCCTCGTTGCCATTAATAATATGAGATGGAGGTGTATACCCTACTCAAATCATATGCAACATGCGATAGACAATATATTATGAAAATGCAGACATGAAAATTTTCCAATAATCAAACATAATGTTATCAAATAACGTGGGACAGGTTACTGAATAACCCTCCATATATTTTTATTCCCAATGTGTGTCATGGATCATTTTTATCAAGGTTTTCTAAAACACTTATTTTGAGACCATCTCTGAAACCAAGTGAAACTTCAAGTGAGGTTGTTAAACCTTGTTGAACTACCCAGGGCACACAAAGATGAGGGAGGGGGGTGAATTGGTTATTTAAAAATACTCTCAATGAAAAAAATTTAATTATTTAAAACAATCTTAAATTCAAGAAGAAAAACTTAATAAAAAATAATGAAATTTTGATCTTTTTTATTTTCATATAAAAAATAAATGACAAATTTTTTTTCTTTATTTTCTTTTTTTAATTTTTCTTTTATTTTTCAACAAGAATCAAACCAAACTAAGCTTGATAATCCAATCATAGATTTGAAGGAATTTTAAATATGTAAGAAATTAAAATGCATGAAAAAAAAAACAAAAGAATAAAGTAGAACAAGCACATTATATTTTATAGTGGTTCGATCAAAACTTAACCTACGTCCACTCCCCGGAATCCTCCTCTCTACGTATTGCACTAAACCTTTAGTGACTTTCCTTTTCCACCTACAACAGGAAGGAGAAACCCTTACACAATCGCTTCCACCAACTCGATGCAGTAGAGTACTAGAATCTTTTCACCCTCCTGGTGAGGCAGAATACTTTGAATCCTTTTTCACCCTCCTAGTGAAGGTAGAGAACCTTGGAAACCTCTTTCACCCATCTAGTGAAGGTAGATAACTTATATTTTAAACCTTGAAGGCTTTATACCCAGAGCTACCTAAAAGACTAATAAAGACACCTAGAGGAATCAAGGTATAAGCTTTCCTAGAACAATTACATGAAACCCACCTCACACTGCTTCTTCTCCCTTTGAAACCTTTTATAGGACTCTTGACTCAAGAAATATATGAATTAAATAAATAAAAATTACATACTTATTATAAAAATATCAAACATAGTTTGCCCAATCTTAAGATGAGACTTATATTTGGTATATTAGTAGTCAAATATATAAGTGATCATATTATCTCCTTATACTTTTTCTTATCTTCTAATTTGGCATTTGCTACCTTGTCTAATTGAATAATAAAGCTCATGGGTGTATTAATTGCTTCAGCATCATCCATCTCATACTTCTTCAGAATTTTCTTATTATACTTACTTTGACTAAGAATGGTGCCATCATCCATTTGCTTCACACTAAATCCCAAAAAAAAAAAAATCAACTCATCCATCATACTCTTCTCAAACATTCTACTCATGGAATTTGAAAAGCAATACAAATATTTTATTTGTTAATCCAAATAATATAGCATCCACATAAATATGAACAATGAGTATATCATCTCCTACTTTCTTTAGGAATAGGATGGTATCTACACTACCCTTAACAAATTATTTGCCTAGAAGAAATGTACCAAGTCTTCAATAGCATGCTCTAAGTGTTTGCTTCAACAAATATAGTGTATTTTTCAAATTGAACATATGATTGAGAAAGGTTGAATTTTTAAATCAAAGGGGTTATTCTACATAAACAACTTCCTTTATAATCCCATTTAAGAAATCAATTTTTATATCCATTTGATACAACTTGAAGCCTCTAAAACATGTAAAGGCTAACAACACTCACACACCTTGTAATCTAGCAATAGGGACAAATGTCTTCTCAAAATTAGTGCCTTTAATTTAATTGTACCCCTTAGCTACTAATCCAAACTTATTCCTAACCCCCATTCCAGAATCATTCACCTTATTATTGAATATCCACTTGGTACTAACTATAATATGATCCTTAGGTATGCTTATCAACTCCCATACATCATTCCTAATAAATTTGTTTTACTCTTTTTGCATAGTTAGGATCTAAAATTCATAAGATAAGGTTTGATATATATTTATGGGTTCTACCATAGAGATGAATGCAGAATGACTCACCTTCTTCCTCAATCCATACCTAGTTCTAACTCCTATAGATGGATCTTCCAAAATAAGCTCCCTAGGATGACTAGATGAGTTTCTCTATTCTCGAGGCATTGACTCCTAAGGTTCTTTTCTATCTTCTATGTCAATAGATTTGTCTCTGCGGGTAACCTCTGCTGCTTCTTCTTTTTCTTCCTAGGCTCACAAGATTTATCAGATTCATTAAGTACAACATGGGTGGAATCTTCTATAATTAAGGTCCTCTTACTAAAGATCTTATATATTTTACTTATAGAGGAATATCCTAAGAAGTTTCCATCATATTTGAGATCAATTTTTTTAGAGGAGATTTTCCACTAATAAGGATAAAGCATCTTCATCCCAAGAAATGATGTGAAAGATTTGTTATCCTACCCTTACGAAGCTTCATAAGTAATCTTATTCAATTTTGATCTAACATTTATCCTATTCAAAATATTACAACCAATATTCATTACTTCTGACCAAAAATATCTAGGGAAAAAGTATTCAACAAATATAGCCCTAGCAGCTTCCACTAAGGTTCTTTTTATTCCTTTCAGGTGTCACATTCTGCTAAAGGATCATAGGGGAAAAAAATTTATATTCAATTTCTAACTCTTTATAGAAGGATTCAAAATTATCATTCTCAAATTCTCCACCATGATCGCTATGGATAGTAGAGATCTCACATCCTACTTTTCTTTAAATCCAAGTTGAGAACATTCTAAACTCCTCAAATGATTCACTCTTATGAGATAAAAAACTAACCTAGGGGAATCTATAATAATCATCAAAAATCACATATCTAAATGTTTTCCTACCTAAGCTAGTTGTACTAATATGACCAAATAAATCCTTATGTATGATTTCTAGTGGTCTAGTGGTGGTGATATTCTTAATGGAATTAAATGATGATTTGAATTAATTTCCTAATTGGCAGGAACACAGGTGATCCACTAAAAATTCTAACTTGGGTATGCCTCTATCTAATTCTTTTTGAGTTATCTTCCTAAGGGGTTTCATGCTTGTATGACATTGTAGTTTATGTCATAACCAGGATTTGCCAATAATAGTTTTAATACATAAGGGTATTTAAATTATCAGTACAAGTTAAATCAAGCATGCAAACCTCACTTACCCTTTTTCCTTCTAAAATTATTCTTCCATTCTAAATAATCATGCCTTTAGTAAATAAAAATTTTATATTAAAGCCCTTATCTATAGAGCAGACTAATGATAAGTTGAATATGTTTTAATTCATCTACTAAAAATATTTTCTATAATAAAAAATTTTTAGTTATCAATCATACTTGAACCCACCACTTTCTTTGTGTTATTATCTTCTAATGTTATATTGCCTCCTTCCCTAGCCTCCAACATGATAAATTACTTCAAGTCTCCAGTTATGTGCCATGAATAACCACCATATAGGTACAACATGCTCTCAGTAGACCTTTTGTGAGAGCATTCCTATAAAGTCATCAATGGATAGATTTGGTAACCCAAGTGAGTTTAAATTCCACATTATGCTTTAATGGATGAGATAATTGCATGTTATGTTATAATGCAAATGACTTGGGCATCCACACAACATGTGTTATATGGTGTACAATTCAAGTGCGGGTTATGTGTACTAACATGCCACAAGAGTAACACATAATCCCAATGAATGGATTCACTAACCTATATAGGGTGTTATGCCTCTTCTTAGGGATATGATATGCATGTTGGTCCTATGATGTGGCTATGTATGCGCTAGCTCATGTGTATTTTGTTGAAATGCACTTATTTTCTTCAATAGGTGTTCATTTGCATTTTTCTTAACTCCTACATTAACTAATAACTCATACTTTTAACTATCTAATTCTGATGCAAGTGTTTTTATCTCTTTGAGTGCATCTTCTAGCTCAATATGCTCAATTTTCAAGTATTCATGAGATTTAGTTAATTGAAGATGCTTCTTGTTTAGTTCATCATCCTCTTCAAGGAAGTAGCACTTTATATAATACTATATACTCAATTCTTATTAAATGATGTTTCTTTAACTTCCCATATAATTCATGTATTTTTTTTCAAAAAAAAAAAAAAGAAATAAATCATCACATGTAATCTCACATACTTCTTATTGGATAGAGTAGCAATAGAGTTATCAGCTATTAAACAAAATTTTTTTACCTCTTCCTCTGATTCTTATACTAAAGAGTTTGAAGCTGAATTACCCAAAAAGCTTTATGTGTCATTTGCTCCCCATTTTTTAAGTTTGCCTTCTCTTTACCCTTCTCCTTGGTAGGATGAGTTCTTAGGTTGGGGCATTAATATCTTAGATGCACATCATGGCTTCCTGCATTCAAAATAAATTACACCAAATGAACTTTTATTAAATCTTCCACCTTTACCTTTTCCCTTTTCAAAGTGGAGCTTCTATTTTTGCTTTAAGAACCTTTCAAATTGACTCATCATGAGGGTTATGTCATCATATCCATCTGATCTTTAGTTGTCACTGATTGAGTCATAGGCTTTTAGATTCATAGTCTTCTCTTTGGTTTTCTTGCTTGCATCTTGCAATCTTTGGATTACATTTTATTCATATGTAATTAGTGATCCAAGCATATTATTAATTGAGTAAACATTTAGATCTTTCAATTCATATAAAATAGTAACTTGTACATCAAAATGATTAGGCGGAAAAATAAAGTATTTTATTAACTTTTTTAGAGTTTGACATTTCTCTACCTAAAGCATTCAGGGATGTCACTATTTGAGTAAATCTAGCATACAAGTCAGAGATAGAATCATTTGGTTTCATTCAAAATAGTTTGTAATCATGCAACAATATATTTAAATGAGACTATTTAACTTCATTAGTTCCCTCATAAGTAATGCATAACCTATCCTATATTTCCTTTCTAGTAGTATAGGTAGAGACTCACATATTGTCTTCTGATTTTAGTGCACAAAAAAATAGCTTAAATATTTAGCATAAAATTGTGTAAGATCTTTATGTTCACTGCTCCAGTTACTAAAAGGTGTTTCAATTTTGATGTCATTCACAAGTCTAAATGGTGCAAAAAAACTTCTTGTATCATATGTCATATGCGAAATTCAATCAATTATAAAAATGTAAACATATAGATTTCCCAAAAAATTGAAGTAAATATGACCAAATAAAGGTGTAGGTGTTATTGAATAACCCTTTATAGTATTTCTATTCCTGAGATGTGTCATGGATCTTTTTTCTCAAAGCTTTTTAAAACACTAATTCAGAGATTGGATTTGATACCAACTCAAAGTTCAATTTGGGTTGTTAGACCAACTTGAACTATAAATACACACCAAGAGGGGTGGGGTGGGGGGGGGGGATTGGAGATTAAAAATTTACCTTTAAAAATTTATCTTTTTGAAAAGATTTTGATTTAACAATAAATTGCTAAAACCAATTAAAACACAACCTTGTTCTTTATTTAAAACAACGCTTATAAAGAAGAAAATTTTTTATTTTTTATTTCAGAATTTTTTTTATGTATAAAGATGAGATTTTTTTATTAACGCAAATTAAGAACTCACATATCATAGATTTGCAATCAGTAAAAAATAAGAAAATATAAATATGAAAAGTAAAGGTAAACATAAGAACAAACAGTCCAAAAATTTATAGTTATTCGATCAACTTTAACAAATGTCCACTCGCCAGAGTTCACTTTGAGGATTACACTAACACTAGGATTCTCCTTTTACCCCCACTATAATGCAGAGAAGCCCTTACAAATCACTTCTACCTCCTAGGTGTGACGGTGTAACTGAATCGCTTTCACCCTCCTTATGCAATAGTGTAGTTGAATCCCTTTAACCTTCCAGATACGATGTAGTAGCAGATTCCCTTTCATCTTTCTAATATGGTAGAGCAATTGGATCCTTCCCATAAATAGATACTTCTTAGAATTTCCCTCATGTAAAGACACTGACCTTGGAGGAAGACGGTGCAAGATCACTGATCAATCATGTGTAGAAACCTCTCTCATGTAAAATTTCATATTGGTTGGTAAACCTACGTAATTGTCCCAATACTAACCAAGGGGGGGGTGAATTGGTTATATTTAAAAATTCTATTAGAAATTATAGAAAACTGCTTTATATTTTTTGAGAGAATAATTTTTCAACCAAAAAAAGTAAAATGCTAAAAAAATACGAAAATAAAAATGAACACAAATATTTATAGTTGTTCAATCCAACAAGACCTACGTCCAATCCCTGAAGATTCTATCTTTAGGTATTGCACTATTACGAAAGTGACTCTCCTTTTGCCCCCACTATAAGGCGGAGAAGCCTTTATAATTTTCCTCTCTTCCATGAATTCCCAGTGCGGTAGAGTACCATCATCATATTACACCCTCCAAGTGTCAGCAGAGTATCATCATCTTTCACACCCACCAATTATCGGCAAAGTATCATCAACCTTTCACACGATCCAAGTGTTGGCAGAGTATTGTAGTCCTTTCATACCCTTAAAGTGTTAGAAGAGTATCAGACCTTCCTCAAAGATCTTCTCTTGAGTAACTAAAAAGAAGAAATGAAGAGAAGTGATAAAAATATAAAAGAAATTCTTACCTTTCAGTAATCTTGTGAACCCTTCATGAAAGTTTATTAGGGATGTTAATCCCTTCTGAACTAGCCCAAGGCTAACAAAGAGGGGGGGGGGGGGGGAATTGGTATTTTTTAAATTTCTCAAACAAAAAACACAATCTTAAACCAAACCAATAATCACATCAAGAAAATTAAAGTGCGGAAATTTAATGCAGAAAAGCAATAAGAAAGAACACAAATAAATTTATAATGATTCGGTCAACTTGACCTATGTGCTCTCCCCGGAGCCTCTCCTCCGGGTATTGTACTAAACTCAGTGACCCTCTTTTTGCTCCCACAGCAAGGCGGAGAAGCATGTACAAACCTCCTTTCCATCGACACCGGTGAGGCAGAGAACCCAACTCCTTTTGCTTCCTCTTGAAGCAGGCAGAGAACTCAACTTCTTTCACTTTCTCCTGAAGCTGGCAGAGAACCTTGACCAGATTTTGAAGTAGACCTCTCTGAAACCTCCAAGGAACTAGGGATGACGTCCGTATAAGATGACTTAGATCTTTGCTTGGAGTAACCTTTATAAAACCCCTCATAAACTCCTCACTAGATCCTCTCTCTCTTTCTATCCCTTACTCTTTCTCTCCTCTTGGCTCTCTCAAGTCAAGACAGTAGCAAAAGATAAAATCTTGGGTAAATAAGAGATCTTATATAGAAGAGCTTTGGATTTTCTCTTAATTGCAAGTAAATGATATTATCATCCAGGATGATCAACGGATCATCCTGTTTGATTAGTTCAAATCATTAAGTATCATTCAGAACATCGCCCTGAATGTATTCTTGGATGATGAAAAAGTAAACTGATTGTCCCAGATGATTTCACGATTATCCTAAATGATTAGTTCAAAATGACAAATATCATCCAGTACATCACCCTAATTTTATGTCTAGATGATGGAAAAAAAATTAATCGTCCAGGACGATTTGGAATTGTCCAGATGATTAGTGCAAAAACAAACTCATCGTCCAGAATATTGTTCTGGTCATCCAGGAAGAAACTAAGGTTTGTTTTACTAATCGTCCCAAACGATATGATTGTTTAATCAAATATTAATTGATTTCCTTAATTACCACACTAATTTAGTCATAATTGCACTTTATCATCCAAGATGATGTCTTTGATGATGTCTAAAAATAAAACATGCCTAAACAGATCTTGTGGCTGATTCTTTTTGATTTGAGCCTATCATCCCTGATGATGCTAATATCCTCTAGGATGATTTGCTTATTTGAGTCGCCTTAACCATGATGCCCTAATTATGGTTTTTTTTTAACCGGTTATTCTGGATGATTTTGGATCGTCTTGCCCAATATAATTAAAATTAAAAAACTCTAAAATAGTCAGAATTATTCCCCGAGTGTGTGTGTGTGTAAAGTTGCTTAGCACCAGGACCCACATTATTACAAATGACTCAAGAAGTTGTAAAAGACACTTGACATACATTATAAGCTTACTCAGTCTTAATCTACCAATCTTGAGCTGACTTGATTTGCAATTGACCTTATTGACCTAAAACGTTAGTAGGCAAGGCAGTCGTAGAAAAATAGAAGTGTCAAAAAGGTTTGTTATCATCAAAATTATATTTTCAAAAACCTGATTCACAATAATCTCCCCCTTTTTTATGATGGAAAACAAAAATAATTTTAGTAGTTGAACACCGAAATTCAAATTTTACTAAAAAATAAATTAATGGTACAAACTAACACTAAACAGAAATAGTACAATGAAACAACATAAAACACTACCAATACTCCCCCTTTTGACATCTCTAAAAGGAGGGAACTATAAAAGAAAAAATAGAACAGAAACTACCTGAAAAAGAAACAAACTACAACACAGAAAAAATAATAGTAAAAGATAAAAATAACATAACAAAAAAGAATAAAAAATGATAAAATGAACAAAAACAAGTGGTTTTTTTATCAACTGATGAATATGATAAATTCTCCATGTTCTTGAATTAAAAAATTTGTAAGAATCAATGAGTTAACATTGTCAAAATCCAAAAAATGATTGAACAACCGATCCTGTTAGCCCTAGCTTAGACTTCTCACAGGGAAAATTATCTTTTGAAAACAAAGATCTAACTCAGAAAAATTAATTGGATAAGAAAAGAGATCCGTTCAAAACTTGGTTCTAGAAAAATATCTTATAGAATAACATACCAAAGTAATTAGTCATAATCACGAAAGTCGAAATCAAGCCTTTGAAAGTATTAAGTGACACTTGATTTTTTTTAAGATTTATGGTTTGAAAGAGACGGAAGCTTGCTTTTTGTGGGCTTATTTTATGCCTCTTATCAACTGATTGGTGTGCTTTGCGCATCTTTTGATTTTTGATACACTTTTTGTATCTTTCAATTGTTTTTGGGGTTATTGTGTATCTTTTCAATTTTTCTTCTTTTTGGGCTCATTTTATGCCCTTCTCATTCCCTTCTTTTTTCAAGTTAGATCCCTTTTGAAACTTTTAAATACTCTTAGTTTTGAGAATATCTTCTAGATATTAGAGAAGAAAAACTCACTTTCTAATATAAGAAAGAGTAAATCATAAAGTAAAATTAAATTCATATGATTAATGCAATGACAATATTATGAAAGCTTGAAAGTGATTTAATAACTTTGAATATTAATTATATAAGATAGATTACTGTAGCTAGATAGAAAAGATCTCAATCGCAAAGTCCAGTTATTCATTTGAGATAGAATTTTATTTTAAAAAGAAAATCACACCACTAAAAGAATTTAGAGGAAGGAAAACAATCAACGGTGTTTCTCCTTTTAACTAATTTAGGGATGTCAAACATTGACTACAATTTTTTAAAAATAAAAATAAGACATAAAATATCACTTTAACAGTAATCAAAAAGAAAAAAGAAAAATAGGAGAAAACGACCGAAATGAAAATATAAAAAGAACAAAAAATAAACAACTTAAACAAAAGTCAACAAAAAAAAGAGAACAACAAACAACATATCAAAAAATTAAATTTAAAAAACAGTAAGCATTAAGTTCATGCATATATGTCAATCACACTCAATCTAGTCCTTAAGATTTTGAAGGTGTTGAAGGCCAGTGGTTTAGTAAAGATGTCAGCTAGTTGATTCTCAGTTGTCACATGGTATAACTCAATGTCTCTTTTTGTCACATGATCTCTAATGAAGTGATGACTTATGTCAATATGTTTAGTTCTTGAATGTTGGATATGATTCTTAGAGATGCAGATAGCACTTGTGTTATCACACGGGATTGAAATTTGTGCCTACAGGTAATCCTAAATTCAAAATTTATTGCTTCAACTAAAGACCTTGGGCCACACAACTCCCTAAGACAATATACTAAGCTTTAACTATAAAAAGTGCAATAGAGTTTTGTTTTCTACTGGACCAGGAGACTAAAGACTTTTTTATGAATTGACATGTCCCAGAAGTGCTATTTTTATCCATCTTATATCCTACAAAATCAGAATCAAAATATCTAATAATCTCAAAAGAAGTGTCGTGCCTAGGATATCAGATTCCTAATTTTTGGGTCCCTAAGAGATATCTAAGAATAATCTTAATAGCAGTCAGGTGAGATTCTTTAGGATCAGCTTAAAATCTAGCACAGAAATAAATACTAAACATTATATGATGTCAGCTAGCAGTTAGGGAAAGTAGTGATCCAATCATTCATATGTACTTCTTTTGATCAATAAATTTTTTTAAGAGAGTTGCTATTTGCATGTTTTACATTCTTACAACTTATATAGTTTTGATGATTCTAAATATTATTATTCTAAGTATTATATTCTTCTAACACTTTTTGGAAGAATTATTTTTATTCTTGTGTGGACTAACATTTCAGAATAATCGTACTCCAGACTACTGAGGACTTCAAATCAAATTCAGCATATTATAGTTTATAAATTGAAGTCTGTATTTTTCATTCTATTGAGTTTGAGAGATTATGATTGTAATTGAGTAACTTAGCACACACACACTTGGGAAGATCTTTAAAAATCAAATTTTCTTATACTGATCGTACGGGACGAACCAAGTTCATACAGGACGATCAGATCAGTTATCCCCTCAGAAGAGCAATGGAATGAATAGGAAGTGAGAAAATTTCTCTAAGTCCTGATCATCCAGAAGAATTTCCCTATTTGTCCCAGGACGATGTGCTCTGAATTCTCACTTTGAACTGTTGGTTGAGACGAAGTGTACCATTCATTGCTGGACGATGGGCTCTGAATTTCTCACTTTGTATTGATCGTCCGGACGAAGTGTATAATTCATCCTAGGATGATGTGTTGTGGATTCTCACTTTGTGCTGATAGTCTAGACGATTCACCTATTCATGTCAGGATGAAGTTCTCTGGACATATGACATGAACTATTCGTCTAGACGAACACTCATATTTTTTTCCCAGGATGAAGTCCTCTGTTCCTTGAAAATTTGGGACCATCCTGAAGCTTCATCCGAATGAACCCTTAATATAACTGTTCATCCCAGGACAAACTTAGTTCGTACGGGACGATGATTGGGTACGAAGTCAGTTCGTACCAATATATATTGGGTTCGTATGGAACTGTTTTTACACTATTCGTACAGGATGATCTGACGAACGTCCGGAATGATCGACTGTGTACAGACTTGAAAGTCAATAGTTTTTGGACGGTTTTTTATGTCTTTCCTATATAAGGTCCACTTAAAACTATCTTGTAATCTTTTTGCTTACTAGTCTTCGTGTAAACTGAAGGGGGAGTGAAGGAGAGAGTGTGAGAGAGTGTTTGAAAGAGGATTCAAACTACTGGAGCGTGAAGGATTCACTTGGAACTCAAAGGTAAGAATCTCCAATTGTGATTTGTGATTACTTCACTCTTTTCTCTCGTCCTTCTAGATTTCTCGTGAGAAGATCTATCAAGAAGATCCGGTTCTCTGCTGACACTCATTTGTGTGAACAGCCGAAGGGTTCTCTGCCTATACTTGGAGAGAGTGAACAGCCGAAGGATTCTCTGCCCACACTTGGAGAGTGTGAAAGGACGGATGGTTCTCTACCAACACTTGGAGAGTGTAAAATGATGACGGTTCTCTGCCAACACTTAGAGAGTGTAAAAGGATAACAGTTCTCTGCCGCACCGGGTAGTGGTAGAAGAGAGTTTTTATAAAGGCTTCTCTGCCACTGTGGGTGCAAAATGAGAGTCACTAGTGGTATTAGTGTAATACTCGGAGGGTGCCTCCGAGGAGTAGATGTAGGTCGTGTTTGATCGAACCACTATAAATCTTGTGTCTTTTTATTTTCCGCTACTTTTGTTTTTACTTAACTGTATTGTTTAATTTGTGGTTGAAAAAACTTTTTCTACAAAAATTCACTAAAATTATTATCGGTTGAAATTTCAAAAGAGGGATAATTTTTAAATTACCAATTCACCCCCCTCTTGATTAGCCGCTGGGATATAAGCTTAGGTCTAACAACCTAATTCATATTAAACAAGTTTCAACATGTGGTATCAGAGCTTTGTTTCAAAAATCATAAGTTTAGATTACTTTTTGGTTAACGTAGATGGCTACATTTGGAAATCGAAATACACTTGAGGGTTAGTATATAATTAGACCTCCATTGTTTGAGAATATTCCTTTTGATTTTTGGAAAACATTCATGTCTACATTTTTATAGTTAGTTGATTATCGCATGTGGATCTTAGTTCAGGAAGGGTATACAAAACCAACTAGACTAGTTGATAGAGTTATAGTTGAAATGCCTTTTATGGACCGGACAGTAGAAGAACATGACTTAGCATAACTTAACGCCAAATGCTTGAATAGTTTCTTTTGTGCTCTTAAATGAGAAGATTACATACGGGTTTCTACTTGCAAGAGTGGAAAGGATATACGGGATAGACTTTGTATAACTTATGAGGGGACTAATGAAGTTAAGCAATCTATACTTAATATCTTGTTGCATGATTATGAATTATTTCGCATGAAATCAAATGAATCCATTTCTGATTTTTACACAAATTCACACAAATGGTCACCTCTTTACATGCATTGGGTAGAGAACTAATAAATGCTAAAATGGTTAATAAGATACTTCGTTATTTGCCTACTTCTTATGATGCTAAAATTACTGCAATTATAGAGTCTAAAGATCTAAACATTTACTCTATTGACAATCTTCTTGGATTGCTAATTGCTTATGAGCAAGGAGTTAGCCAAAGAAAGATCGATGCAGGTGAACTACGAAGGGAGAAGAATATAGCACTGAAAGTAGAAGAGTCAGAGAGTGAACACTCACAACCTGAGGATGAAGATGACATCGCACTAATGACTAGACAATTCAGAAGCTTTTTGAAGAGGAAGCAAAAGAGATGCCAGCAATGAAATCAAGGTAAATTTAATAGAAATGTCAATGTTTGAAATGATGTTATTTGCTATGAGTACAGGAAATCTGAACATATTAAGACAGACTGCCCAAAACTCAAAGCCAGTCCTATCAAGGAGAAGGTAGAGGAGAAACCAATTGTGAAGAAGAGAAAGAAATTTCTAAAGAGCTTTCTGGGTGGACTCAGCTTCAGACTCGTTAGAGATGGAAAAGGAAGAGAAAGTCACTAATCTATGCTTAATGGCCGATAATCTTGATAAGTCAGATCAAGAAGAGGGCCGCTCTTACATAAGACCTCATGAGAGCATATGGTACCTGGACAGTGGATGCTCAAAGCATATGACTGGATATACTGCACAATTCATATCGCTGGAAGCCAGGAGTGGAGGCAAGGTTACACTTGAAGATAACACTATAAGAAAGGTGATTGGGTCAGGTATTATTGGAAATCTTAAGAACATTTTTATTGAAAATATGTTATTGGTAGAAGGATTAAAGCATAATTTGTTAAATATTAGTCAGCTATGTGTTAAATATTAGCCAGCGATGGGAATCGACTATGACTTTCTGGCAATTTTCTATAGTTTTTGGAACTAACTTTTGATATAACTGTTCGTACTGGACGAAATTTTTTCGTACGGGACAAACCTATTTTGTCCAGAATGAAATTGGTTCGTACAGATGCACAAATGGTTCGTACGGGATAGTTTTTTACACAGTTCGTCCGTACTAACTCAATTTCATACGGGACGATCCAGTGCGCAGAAAAATATGTTTTTAGCAATTTTTTGGGCTGTTTTTCATGTCCTTTCTATATAAGGAGTCCTAGAAACTATTACAAGTACCTTTGGAGTTGTTTTCTCTTGAGAGGGATCATTGAGTGTGAGAGTTTGGGAGAGATTGTAAGAGTGAAGAGTGAGAGATCAAGTGAGGGGTTTGTGAGGGATTCACAAGGTTACTTGAAGAAGAATATCTCTTTGTTTCTTCCCATCTCCTTTGAAGGCTCTCAAGTGAAGTTCAACAACATCGGTCCGGTTCTCTGCCGACACGTGGAGAGAGTAAAAGGATGACAAAGTGTATCTTTGACAGCCATTGTGTCTTCGTTCTTTGGGAGAAAACTAGAAGAGAGAACTTGAAAGGGAGGGAGGAAAGGGTGGAGTTTGAGAGGGAGAAGATCCTTGGAGGGGATTTTAAGGGAGTGTGGAGGGGATATTCACACGGTTGCTCCGACGAACTTGCACTTCAGTACCATCGGATTCAAGGATCGTCTTGAGGAAAGTTTTGACGAGAAGAAGATCTCTTTGGTGTCAAAGAACCCGGCTACTCCGCCGCACCGGGAAGGTGAAAGTGATTTTGTACAGGCTTCTCCGCCTTTCTGTGGGGGCAAGAGGAGAGTCACTTTGTGGTATTAGTGCAATACTCGGAGGGTGCCTCCGAGGAGTGGACGTATGTCAAGGTTTGACCGAACCACTATAAATCTGGTGTGTTCTTTCTTATTTTTTTCAGCATTTAATTTTATTGCAAGTTGTTTACTCTGGTTGAAAAGTTTATTTTTTAAACTTTAAATTTAACTTGCATTAATAATTAAAAAGGTTTTATAAAAATCCAAGAGTAGAAGTATAATTTTTAAATTACTAATTCACCCCCCCCCCTCTTGGTTAGCCTTGGGACAAAAAATTAGGCTTAACATCCTAATTCATATTGAACGAGTTCCAACAAGTAGTATCAGAGCTTCGTTTCAAAATCATAAGTTTGAACTACTTTTTGAAAAATGAGTATGGCTAATTTTAGAAACCGTAAAATGTTAGAAGGATATTCGAATTTTAGACCACCTTTATTTGAAAATATTTCTTTTGATTTTTAGAAAATTCGAATGTCTACTTTCTTGCAATCAATAGATTATCGAATGTGGCATATTATTCAAAATGGTTATTCTGTATCGTCACGTATTATAGATGGAATCAAAACTGATACCCCTTTTTCTGAATGGAGTAGAGTAGAACAAATTTATGCTGAATTAAATGCTAAATGTATGAATTGTTTGTTCTGTGCTTTAAATTTGGAAGATTATATGAGAATCTCTACATGTACTTCTGGCAAGGAAATTTGGGACAGTTTATGCATTACATATGAAGGTACTAGTGAAGTCAAGCAATCTAAGTTGAATTTTTTGATGCATGACTATGAACTCTTTAGCATGAAATCTTATGAGACAATCTTAAACATGTATACTAGGTTTATTCAAATTGTAACATCATTGCATGCTTTAGGTAAAGAATTTTCAAACTTTGAAATAGTCAATAAAATTCTACGTTGTTTACTTGACAAGTTTGATGCCAAAGTTGTTACTATTTGCGAATCGAAAAATTTGAATGAATATTCTATTGATAATTTAATTGGCTCACTCATTGCTTACGAGCAATATTTGGGTCAAAGACTTTTGGATGCAGGTAAAATAATAATGCTAAAAGTGGAAGATATGGAGAAAAGTTGCTTAGTTGGTGAGGAAAGCGATGACTTAACAAACAAATTAAAAAGTTCACTAAAGCATAAGCATAAGCATCAATAAAAGTGGAATAAAGGTAAAAATGGTAAGAATGTTCAGATTTCTTCAAATATTATTTGCTTTGGATGTAGAAAATCTGGATATCTAAAAAGTCAGTGCCCTAATTTGAGAACTCTTCCTGCTAAAGAAAAGGGCAAAGCTAAGCAAATTATAAAATGGGAAAATAATGAAAAGCAAAAAATCTCCTGGGCCGATCTAGCTTCTAAATCATCAGAACAGGAGCAAAATGATGTTTAAACCCTATGTTTATGTGTTTTTCTATTTTTAATTTTTGTGTGTTTTGTATGATTTTGAGATATTTTCATATCGGATTCCATGTTTCTTGTTGTGAGACATTTGGAATGTGATATGAAGATTTTTATAGTTTTTGTACTTGTATTTTGTTTAGTGTTTTTCAATTCTTTTATTGCTTTAGATTTTTTTTATGTTTAAGTGTTTTTGTTCTGTGTTTGAAATGTTCGTTAGCCTATATGAAAAACCCTTAAATTTTTTATCTTACAAGTGCTATACTTTGAACTGCAACATAAAATTGAATTCATTAGAAAATCTAATTTTTCTAAATTTAAGTTGTGTTTATAACTTGATATTATTAAGATTGTCAATTTCATGTCTCTTATTTAGACCACATTAATTTTAATATTATTATTACAATTGTGATATTTTCTTATTTTATACTTCACTTATCAATTGATATTTATGCACTTAGAAATATTTGAAATTTTAGATTATTAATTTTGGAAAGAATAAAATTACTCTTGAAAATTATACAAATGTACAAAAATCAAAAAAAATGCGCAATGATTCGCAATGTAAAAAAGAGGCACAAAATAAGCCCAACAAGTAAAAAGATGCATAAAAATGTGCCACAAAATTAAAAAAGATGCGCAAAGCACCACATGTGATAGTTATTTCTTTCCTTAATTTTTTAATCTCTTAATTCAAATTGATCTTATGTACATTTATATTACATATTGAAATATGAAATATAAAATTTTTATATCATCATTTTTATAATGATTTTCTCTATTTTAAATGTCTAAATATACTCATGTGTTGATTAATTCTTTTTATTTTCTATGTTATATCTCTTCTTAAATTCTATGAATTTTATGATTTGGTTAATATTTTAATTTTATTTGCATACCTTATATCAATCACTTTAAAGGTTAAATTTTAAAATGATTTTCATATGTCTGCTTACATTTCTAGTCTTTTTCTTCTTCACTTTTTGATGTTGTCAAAAAGGGGGAGAAATTGTTTGTTGTGTCTTGTGTATTCATATTATGTGTTTGTTTTGTTTTGTTTTATATTTCTAAAAATTTTGAAAACAAAAATAATTTTAATACCTCCTTATTTTCATATGTTCATTAATTCAGGGGGAGTTTAGGAGATTCTTAGAATTTGAAATTATACAAACAATAACTATTTTGCCATCATCAAAAATGGGGAGATTGTTAGGAAAGTTGTTATTTGTATGTTTTACATTCTTGCAACTTGTATAGTTTTGATGATTCCAAATATTATTGTTTTACGTGTTGTTATCTCCTAACAATTTTTGGAAGATTTGTTTTTGCTCTTGTGTGTACTAATATTTCAGGAAAATCGAACTCCAGACTACGAAGACTTCAAATCAAATTCAGCATGAGATACTTTATAAATTTGAAGCTTGTACTTTTTATTTGAATTAAATTTGAGAGGGAGTGATTGTAATTGAGTGAATAAATTCACACACACTAAAGGAGATCTTGAAAAAGTTTTTTGTATTGATCGTACAGGACGAAAATTGTTCGTACGGGACGATCAGATCAGTTATCTCCTTGTAAGAGCAATGGAACGGACATGAACTAAACTGGAAAATTTTTCTATGTCATGATCGTCCAGACGAAATCATTTTCGTCCCAGGACGAGTTGCTCTCTGTAAAAATTCGTCCAGACGAAGTCCTATTCGTCCAGAACAATGGGAACCGAGTATGGCAGTTTCTGGCAATGTTCTACAGTTTTCGGAACTAACTTTTGATATAACTGTTCGTACCGGACGAAATTTTTTTGTACAGGACGAACCTATTTTGTCCAGAATGAAATTGGTTCGTACAGATGCACAAATGGTTTGTACGGGACAATTTTTTACACATTTCGTCCGTACTAACTCAATTTCGTATGGGACGATCCAGTGCGCAGAAAAACATGTTTTTAGCAATTTTTTGGGCGGTTTTTCATGTCCTTTCTATATAAGGAGTCCTAGAAACTATTACAAGTACCTTTGGAGTTATTTTCTCTTGAGAGGGATCATTGTGTATGATAGTTTGAGAGAGATTGTAAGAGTGAAGAGTGAGTGATCAAGTGAGGGGTTTGTGAGGGATTCACAAGATTACTTTAAGAAGAAGATCTCTTTGTTTCTTCCCATCTCCTTTGAAGGCTCTCAAGTGAAGTTCAACAACATCGGTCTGGTTCTCTGCCGACACTTGGAGAGTGTAAAAGGACGACAAAGTGTATCTTTGACAGCCATTGTGTCTTCGTTCTTTGGGAGAAAACTAGAAGAGAAAACTTGAAAGGGAGAGAGGAAATGGTGGAGTTTGAGAGGGAGAAGATCCTTGGAGGGGATTTCAAGGGAGTGTGGAGGGGATATTCACACGGTTGCTCCGGCGAACTTGCACTTCAGTACCATCGGATTCAAGGGTCGTCTTGAGGGAAGTTTTGGCGAGAAGAAGATCTGTTTGGTGTCAAAGAACCCGGTTACTCCGCCGCACCGGGGAAGGTGAAAGTGATTTTGTACAGGCTTCTCCACCTTGCTGTGGGGACAAAAGGAGAGTCACTTTGTGGTATTAGTGCAATACTCGGAGGGTGCCTCCGGGGAGTGGACGTAGGTCAAGGTTTGACCAAACCACTATAAATCTGGTGTGTTTTTTCTTATTTTTTTTTTCCGCATTTAATTTCATTGCAAGTTGTTTACTCTGGTTGAAAAGTTTATTTTTTTAACTTTAAATTTAACTTGTATTAATAATTAAAAGGTTTTCTAAAAATCCAAGAGTAGAAGTATAATTTTTAAATTACCAATTCACCCCCCCCCCTCTTGGTTAGCCTTGGGACAAATAATTAGGCTTAACGTCCTAATTCATATTGAACGAGTTACAACACTAAGGACCACCTTTGTGATGCATGTCAATGAGGAAAATAAGTGAAGTCCTTTTTTCAGTCCAATAAGGATCTTAGGAGTAGTAAACCATTGGAGATTTTGCATATGGATCTTTCTAGACCAGTTGGAACTGTAAGTCTAGGAGGAAGGTATACGGATTTATGATTGTTAATGATTACTCTAGATTCATATAGGTTAGATTTTTATTTCATAAGAGTGAATCATTTGAGAAATTTAAAAACTTTTTAACTTGGATTCAAAGAAAGCTAGGATGTGAAATTATGACTATTCAAAGTAATCATGGAGGAGAATTTGAGAATGAAAAATTTGACAATTTTTGTAAGGAGAAAGGAATTGATCATAATTTTTCTGTACGTAGAACCCCTCAGCAGAAAGGGGCAGTCAAAAGGTAAAATAGAACATTAATAGAAGCCGCCCGAGCCATGTTGGAAGAATACTCACTTCCTAAATATTTTTGGGCTGAGGAGATTAGCATTGCATGTTATATTCTGAATAGGGTGAATGTGAGATCAAAATTAAATAAAATACCCTATGAGTTACTAAAAGGGAGAACACCTAATTTATCATATTTGCATGTTTTTGGATGTAAGGTGTTTATTTATAACAATGGAAAATTTTCCTTAGAAAAATTTGATCCAAAATTAGATGAAGGAATTTTTATAGGATACTCAAGTGTTAGAAAATCTTATAGAGTAATCAATAAAAGAACTTTGATAATTGAGGAGACTACACATGTTGTATTTGATGAATCTAGAATTTTGGAAGAGCCAAATATTGTAGAAGATGAGATTGAGATTAACTCCCAAAAGATTGATAAAATAAATTTGGAAGAAAATTTGGAGATAGAAAATCCTTTGCCTAGAGATTTAAGATTTTCTAAAAATCATCCAAAAGAATTGAGTATAGGTGAACATAGTGAGGGTATAAGGACTAAGCGTGGATTAAACAAAGAAGTCAATCATTCAGCCTTTATTTCAACCATAAAACCCACAAATATTGATCAAGCACTTTCGGATGAATTTTGGATTTTGGCTATGTAAGAACAGTTAAATTATTTTGTAAGAAATAAAGTTTGGGAATTAACTACAAGGCCAAAGGATCAAATGTAGTTGGAACTAAGTGGGTATTCAAAAATAAAATGAATGACTCAGGAGTAGTTATTAGAAATAAAGTTAGATTAGTAGCTAAGGGGTATAATCAGATTAAAGAGATTGATTTTAAGGAGACATTTGCCCCTGTAGCTAGACTTGAAGCATTTAGGGTTTTATTAGCCTTTGCCTGTTTTAGAAGATTTAAGTTGTACCAAATGGATGTAAAAAATGTCTTTTTAAATGAGGTAATTCAAGAGGATATTTTTGTAGAACAACCTCTAAGTTTTGAATATTCTAAACACCCAAATCATGTTTTCAAAATGAGAAAGGAATTATATGATTGAAACAAGCACCTAGGGCTTGGTATGAGAGATTGAGCACCTTCCTACTTAAAAGATCATTTGAAAAAGGAAATGTGGATACAACTCTCTTTTTAAAAAAATTTGGAAATGATATACTCATTGAACAAATTTATATTAATGACATCATCTTTGGATCTTTAAATAAAAATCTTTGTGATAATTTTTCTAACACAATGAGTAGTGAATTTGAGATGAGTCTAATAGGAGATTTAAGTTAATTTCTAGGCTTTAGCATTAAGAAAATTGAGGAGGGTACATTTTTTAGTCAGTCGAAGTATGTTAAGGACATCCTCAAAAAGTATGAAATGGACAATGCTAAACCTGTTAGTACACCTATGAGTTCCTCAGTTCAGTTGGATAAGGACCCTAAGAGAAAATCTATTGATCAAAAGAAATTTAAAGGGATAATTGGATCTTTGCTTTACTTGATAGCTAGCCGGCCTGATATCATATTTAGTGTTTATTTGCATGCTAGATTTCAATCATATCCAAAAGAATCACATTTGACATCAGTAAAAAAGATTTTAAGATATTTGTTAGTAACTCAAAACTTAGGAATTTGGTATCCTAAGTTTTGCTCTTCATTTGAAATAATTGGTTATTCAGATTCTGACTTTGCAGGTTGTAGGGTTAATAGAAAGATCACTTCTGGAACATGTCAGTTTATTGGAAATTCTTTAGTCTTTTGTTCCAGTAGAAAATAAAATTCAGTAGCCCTATCCACTATTGAAGCTGAATACATTGCATTAGAAAGTTGTATGGCACAAGTACATTGGTTGAAACAACAGTTGATTGATTTAGCATTAACTATAGGCACTATTCCCATTTATTATGATAACACTAGTGCTATTTATATTTTTAAAAATCCTATTCAACATTCAAGAACCAAATATATAGACATCAAGCATCATTTCATAAGGGATCATGTATCCAAAGGAGAAATTGAACTCATTCATGTTTCTACAGAAAATCAAATTGCAGACATTTTTACAAAACTACTAGCCTTTGATACTTTCAGTACATTAAGAACAAGGCTTGGTGTGATCGATTTGAATGCTTAATTAAAGTGATTCTGTAACATATATGTGTGTTTTTCTAATTAGTGTTTTATGTGTATTTTTTAGTATGTAATTTTTCTTTATTTTGTATCATTTTTTATTGTATTTGTGTTTTATTTTTGAAAAATTCTCACATCTAGATTTTTGAATGCATACTTAAAAATTGAGTGGAAATCGTCCGGGACGAAAATTATATTGTACGGGATGAATTGTGTACTGTATTAACTGTCGGATTTGAACGGTTTGCATACAGTTATTCAGTTTTCATTTTACTGTTCATCTGTACGATCTTCACGATCGTCCGGACGATCTGTTCAATCGTATGTATAAATGTAGACAGTTAAACGGATAAGGTTAGTTTCATTATACATGATTGTGCGTACGAACTTATGGTTTGTACATACAAACGCTTGGTGATTCGATGTGGGGGACAATTTAAACTGTCATAAAAATGATCTTAAATGTCTGATCATCCGGGATGAACACATGTTTGTCTGTACAATCATTTGGTCAAAAGTCTATATGAAAGGATGCATTGTAACTTGTGTGATTACGAAAAACCATTTCATTTTTGGACTCATTATTTCCTCTATACGAAATATTTTTCGTACGTACGAACCAAAATTTGTATGGGACGAAATTAATTTTATCTATAATAAACTCATTTTTTCTTTAAATTGAAGTGTTTTGAACTCAGATGTCATCACTTCAAACATCTCTTTCAAACCCCTATTCCCCTTGATCTTCTCCATGGCTAGCTCTAGCAAAAGACAAAAGGTACTGGCTAAGGGACCACCCAAAAACTCTAGTGAAAACTTTCTGTCCAAGGCTAATGAAGAGTCATTTCTTAGATTTGCTTCTGCCAAAATCACTCCATCTAGAGTTCTTCTTCAAGAACAACTGAATTTTAAGGAAATGAATCTGTTTGCTTCCACCCAATTTGGCCTCATTCTCACTCTTGTCCACTTCTACAATAAGGAGACATTTTACTACTTTCTTGCGAACATGTCATTTTAACTTTGATCATTCTATGATTAGGTCCTATGTGTTTAAGAAGAAAGTAGAAATTACAAAAGAGGATTTGGGATATTTTTAAATCTAAGGACTCAAGGGATTAGAACCCATACCTTGACCACTACTTTTGATTTTGATTGGTCTGAAATTAATAATGCTCTTAGAGGAATTGGTATGCTAACTCATTTACCCAACATGTCTACTCTTAGTCAAAATGCTCGTATCATTCAGCATGTTCTTCGTACCTCTATTATACCTAAAGCTGGTGATCGAGTAAATATTACTCATCTTGTTTCTACAGTGACCTATTTGATTCTAACTAGCCAACCTATAGATGAAGCCCAACTAATCATTGACTACCTTTATGGACTTTTAAAGATTGGCCACGTCTCCCACAAGAGAAAGAAAAACATTGCCTTAAGACATCTTGTGACTTTCATTTTGGAGAAGAAGTATGATCTAGTTCATCCAATTCAAGATTTTGAAGAACCTCTCTACTACAATGATGGATCTTTCAGAGCAATCTTCAATAAAGAAACACAAGTGATAAGTAGTGATTCTGAGGAGGAAAGAAGAATAACACCTCCACCTGCACCTACTGGTGTACCAAATTATCAAGATTTGGTTCACAGATTTGATCATTTAGAGACTCATTTTGATCATAGATTTGATCAAATTAAAACTCTCTTACAATAGTAGGATGCTCAATACAATCAAAACATGGGATGGATGTATGAGCAGATAGATTGTATAAGTTCCAATATGCTTATGATGAACAGTTATTTTAATTTCTTCAATGCTCCACCTCCTCCAGATCAGGGCCTCTCAGAGTGATTTATGTACTTCCTTATGATCTTCTCTAGCTGATGTGATGTGATGGTGATGTGATGTATTTTGTATTAGTTATGTGTTGGTATCATTTTATGTGTTAGCATTTAAGTTTTATGTTTTAAGTTCAGATTGTAAGCGTATTGATATCATTTCTACTGATTGTAATATTCTTCATCATGATATCAATATAAGTTATCTTGTCTTGCTTTTAATCTTTTTTTGAAATGTGTGTTAGCCTATATGAAAATCCCTAAAAAATTTTATCTTACAAGTGATATACCTTGAACTGCAACACAAAATTAAATTCATTAGAAAATATAATTTTTCTAAATTTAAGTTGTGCTTATAACTTGATGTAATTAAGAATGTCAATCTCATATCTCTTGTTAGACTAATTTAAATTTACATATTATTATTGTAATTATGATATTTTCTTATTTGTATTTCTATTATCAATATAAATATTATTTTACTTAGAGAAATTTGAAATTTTAGATTATTGATTTTGAAAATATTGAGAATACACTTGAAAATGTACAAATGTACAAAAATCAAAAGAATGCGCAAAAGTTCGCAAATTAAAAAAGAGGCACAAAATTAGCCCACCTGTAAAAAGATGCACAAAAAGTGCCACAAATATTGAAAAGATGCGCAAAGCGCCACAAGTGGTATTTTGTTCAGATTCTTTCCTTAAACTTTTAATCTTTTAATTCAAATTAATCTTCTGCACGATTTTATTTAATATTAAAATTTGAAATATATAAATTTTATATTCATCCTTTCTGCAATGATATTCTTTATTCAATGTCTAAATTGACTCATATTTTTTTATAATTCCTCTTTATTATCTATGTTATATCTTTTCTTAAATCATACGAATCATTTTATTTGTCTAATATTTTTTTAATTTTATCTGCAAATTTATTTCAATCACTTTCAAGGATTAATTATAAAAAGATTATCATATGACTTCTTACATTTATGTTTTTTATTCTTTTTCTTCTTCTCTTTTTGTTGTTGTCAAAAAGGGGGAGAAACTATTGTTCATATTTTGTTTGTATTTTTGTTCTGTTTGTTCTATATTGTATTTTTTTTGTTTCGTATCGTAGTTTGTATTTTTTTTTAAAAAAAAAGATAAAATTGTCGTGCAATGCCTTCTTATTTTCACAAGTTTATCAATTATGGGGAGTTTAGGAGATTCGTAGAATTTGAAAATTATAAAAATAATAATTATTTTGTCATCATAAAAAAGGGGGAGATTATTAAGAGAGCTGCTATTTGCATGTTTTACATTCTTGCAACTTGTATAGTTTTGATGATTCCAAATATTATTGTTCTAAGTATTATATTCTCTTAACATTTTTTGGAAGAGTTGTTTTCTCTCTTGTGTGGACTAACATTTCAGGATAATTGTACTCTAGACTACTGAGGACTTCAAATCAAATTCAGCATATCATAGTTTGTAAATTGAAGTCTATATTTTTTATTCTATTGAGTTTAAGATATTGTGATTGTAATTGAGTAACTTAGCACACACACACTTGCGGAGATCTTTAAAAATCAAATTTTCTTATACGGATCATACGGGATGAACGAAGTTCCTACGGGACGATCAGGTCAGTTATCCCCTCAGAAGAGCAATGGAATGAACAGGAAGTGCAAAAATTTTTCTAAGTCCTAATCGTCTAGATGAATTTCCATATTCGTCCCAGGACGATGTGCTCTAGGTTCTCACTTTGAACTGTTCGTCCAAACTAAGTGTACCATTCGTTCCTAGATGATGGACTCTGGATTTCTCACTTTGTATTGATCATCCAGACGAAGTGTATAATTCATCCCAGGATGATGTGCTCTGGATTCTCACTTTGTGCTGATAGTCCAGACGGTTCATCCTATTCGTGTCAGGACGAAGTTCTCTGGACATATGTCATGAACTATTCGTCTAAACGAACACTCATATTCATCCCAGGGAGAAGTCCTCTATTCCTTGAAAATTTAGGACCATCCTAAAGTTTCATCCGAACAAACCCTTGATATAACTGTTCATCCCAGGATGAACTTAGTACGTACGGGACGATGATCGGGTATGAAGTCAGTTCGTACCAATATACATTGGGTTCGTATTCAACTATTTTTACACTATTCGTACAGGACGATCTGACGATTGTCCGGGACGATCGAATGTGTACAGACTTGAAAGCCAATAATTTTTGGACAGTTTTTTGTGTCTTTCATATATAAGGTCCACTTAAAACTATCTTGTAATCTTTTTGCTTACTGGTCTTCATGTAAACTGAAGGGAGAGTCAAGGAGAGAGTATGATAGAGTGTTTGAAGAAGGATTCTTACAACTGGAGCATGAATGATTCACTTGGTACTCAAAGGTAAGAATCTCCAATTGTGATTTGTGATTGCTTCACTCTTTTCTCTCGTCCTTCTAGATTTCTTGTGAGAAGATCTGTCAAGGAGATCCGATTCTCTGCCGACACTCGTGGAGTGTGAACAGCCGAAGGGTTCTCTACCTACACTTGGAGATTGTGAATAGCCGAAGGGTTCTCTGCTCATACTTGGAGAGTGTAAAAGGACGGACCGTTCTCTGCCAACACTTGGAGAGTGTAAAAGGATGACGGTTCTCTACCAATACTTGGAGAGTGTAAAAGGATGACGATTCTCTTTCGCACCGGGTAATGGTGGAAGAGATTTTTTGTAAAGGCTTCTCCACCTTGCTGTGGGTGCAAAAGGAGAGTCACTAGTGGTATTAATGCAATACTTGGAGGGTGCATCCGGAGAGTAGATATAGGTCGTGTTTGACCGAACCACTATAAATCTTGTGTTTTTTTATTTTCCTCTTCTTTTGTTTTTACTTTAGTGTATTATTTAACGTGTGGTTGAAAAAACTTTTTCTACAAAAATTCACTAAAATTATTATCGATTTAAATTTCAAAAGAAGGATAATTTTTAAATTACCAATTCACCCCCCCCCCCCCCCCCCTTGGTTAGCCGCTGGGATATAAGCTTAGGTCTAACAACCTAATTTATATTGAACAAGTTTCAACAAATTTTTTATTTGGGTCCTTTTCCAACTGAAAACTAGAGGTCATGGGAGTATTTATTAACTTGACTTTATCCATTTTATATTTCTTCAATATGTCTTTTATGTACTTTGATTGATTTAGAAAGGTTTCATCATACAATAGTCTTATGCTAAATCCCAAAAAGTAGAACAACTCTCCTATCATACTCATCTTAAACTTCTTACTCATTATTTTAGAAAAAACATCACATAACTTTTTATCAGAAGATCCAAAAAGTATATCATCAATATATATCTGAACAATGAGTAAACCATCTCCTACTTTTCTTTGAAAAAGGGTGGTGTCTACGCTCCCCTTAACTCTCCCATCATACTCTCATATCAAGCTCTAGGTGTGTGTTTTAATCTGTACAAGGCTTTTTTTAATTTTTAAATATGATTTGAAAATTGAAAACTCTCAAAACCTAGGGGTTGCTCTACAAACACATCCTCTTTTATCACCCCATTTAAAAATTCACTCTTGACATCCATTTGGAAAAGCTTAAATCCCTTATAATAGGCAAAAGCTAATAGCATTCTAATGGCTTCTAATCTATCTATAGGGGCAAATGTCTCCTCAAGATCAATCCATTCAATTTGGTTGTACCTCTTAGCCACTAATCTCACCTTATTCCTAACCACCACACCAAAATCATTCATTTTATTCTTAAAGACTCATTTGGTTCCAACTACACTTTGTCCCTTTTGTCTTTCTATAAGCTCCAAAACATTATTCTTAATAAATTGATTTAATTCTTCTTGCATGGATAAGATCCATAACTCATATGATAGGGCATGATTGAAGTTGGTGGGTTCAATCATTGAGATAAAGGTTGAGTGGTTCACTTCCTTCCTAAGTCTGTGCCTAGTCTTAACACTTTTAAATGGGTCTCATAAGATCAATTCTTTAGGATGACTCAAAGAATTCTCTAATCTCTAGGTAAAGTGTGTGTAGGTTCTACCCTTTCCTCTAGATTTACATTTTCTACTCCTTGGATAATCTCACCTACTCCAGTATTTTGGGGCTCTACCCTCTTCTGCAAATTTTTAACTCCTTGGAAAATCTCTCCAACACCATCGTCATCCTCAACTCTAGACTCCTTAGGATCAGATTCATCAAACACTACATGAGTAGTCTCCTCCACCACCAATGTCCTTTTATTAAACACCTAATGGATTTCCCAACACTTAAATATCCTAAGAAAATTCCTTCATCATATTTTGGGTCAAATTTCCCTAAGTGTGACTTTCCATTATTAAGAATAAAAACCTTACAACCAATTACATGGAGGTGGAAATGGTTGGGTGTCCTACCCTTAAGAATCTCATAGGGTGTATTATCTAGTTTGGCTCTAACATTCACCCTTATTTAACACATAGCAAGTTGTATTTACCGCTTCAGCCCAAAAGTATTTTGGAAGTGAATACTTAGTAAGCATGCCTCTAGCGGCCTCAACTAAGGCCCTGTTCTTCCTTTTAGCTACCCCATTCTTTTGAGGGGTCCTAGGAGCTGAGAAGTTGTGGCTAATCCCTTTATCCTCACAAAAGTCTCTAAATCTATCATTTTCAAACTCTCCCCCATGGTCACTATGGATGGTCAAGATCTCACAACCTAGCTTTTTCTGAATCCAAGTGGAAAAAGATCTAAACTCATCAAAAGTCTCACTCTTATAAGATAGAAAATTAATCCAAGTGAACCTCAAGTAGACATCGACAATCATAAATCCATAGACTTTCCCTCTCAAGCTGGCAGTACTAATGGGTCCAAACAAATCCATGTGAAGGACTTCTAAAGGTTTAGAGGTACTAATGTCCTTAATGGAATGAAAACAGAATTGGACTTTCTTCCGTAGTTTGCAGGCATCACACAGGTGGTCTTTAGAGAACTTAAGCTTGGGGACACATCTAACTAGGTCTTTCATGGTCACTCTTCCAAGGGTTTTTATTCTGGTATAACATAATCTCCTATGCCACAACCATGACTCCTCAGCAACAGTTTTTAAGTAAAATGAAGCAGCACATTCAATATTTTTGAGTCAAGCATGTAAACGTGGTTGATCCACTTTCCCTACAAAATAGTATTATTATTTAAGATGATAACGCATGTATTTGTCAAGAATTTTATGATGAAGCACTTATCACAAAGTTGACTGATATTGAGCAAATTGTGTTTCAGTCCATCTATAAGCAAAATATTTTCAATCAAAAGATTTTGGAGTTTCAGATTATACATGCACCCACCACTTTCGTGGTGGTATTATCTCCATGAGTAACCTTGCCTCCAGCCCTAGCCTCCAATGAAACGAATTGGTTGGCATCTCCAATCATGTGTTGTGAGCATCCCCTGTCTGAAAGTTTGTTAGGGATGTTAGGCCCTATGAACTAGTCCCGAGGCTAACCAAGAGGGGGGGTGAATTGGTATTTTTAAAAATCTTTAAACAAAAAGAAATATCACAAACCAAAATCACCACGGAAAAATAAGTGTGAAAAATTAAAGTGCGAAAGCAGTAAAAAGAACACAAGGGTTTATAGTGGTTCGGTCAACTTGACCTACATCCACTCCCCGGAGGCGCCCTCCGAGTATTGCACTACCAACTTGACTCTCTTTTAGCCCCCACAACTAGGCGGAAAAGCCCTTACAAAACACCTCCTTTTTGCCACACCCGGCAAGGCAGAGAACCCAACTCATTTTGCTTCCTCCTAAAGCAGGCAGAGAACCTCGATCGATTGCTAAAGCTTACCTCTCCCAACCCTTCCAAGGACAAGAGACTCTAGGGAAGAAGAAGTGAAATAATGCTTGGAGCAACCCTTGTGAACTCCCTCACAAGCTCCCCCTCACAAGATCCTCTCTCTCTCTCTCTCTCTCTCCCCCTCTCTTTCTCTCTCCTTTAGGTTTTCTTAGGTCAAGACAGCAGCCAAGGATGTTCAAAAACATTGAACAAGAGCTCTTAAATAGAAGAGCTTCAAAGGAGCTCATTAATTGCAAGTTGCCGACTTTATCATCCAGGATGATATGGAAATCATACTGGCTGATCAGTACAAATCTCATAAGATCGGCCAGAGCATCGCCGTGAATGCAAACTGGACGATTGAAAATTTGCTTGATCGTCCCGGACGATCTGACGATCGTCCCGGCCGATCAGTTCAAATCAGAGGAAAATCGTTCAGAGCATCGCCCTGAATTTGAGCTGTTCGATCCAAATCGGCCAAAGCATCGCCCTGAATTTATACTGGCCGATATTTATCATCCAAAAGCAACCAAGGGTTTTTGAATAGATCATCCAGGCCGATCTTGCGATCGTCCAAGACGATGTGATCGTATCAATCATCCTTAATTACTACAATGATTGTCGGATCAATTTAGGCATAATTATACAATATCGTCCAGGCCGATCAAAGAATCGTCCTAGCTGATTTCCAAAAATATAGAATACCTAAATAGATCATGGTGGCTATCTCTTTCTATTTTGAGCCTATCATCCTGGCCGTTACATGTATCGTCAAGGACGATCAGCTAATAACGGCTACCTTAACAAGAAATCCTGATTAGAGTTTCTATTTTGAACTCGCTCGTCCAGACCGATAATAATATCGTCCTGGCCGATGTGAGTAAAAATAGAGATTCTAAATCTATCAAGTGTGTGTGTGTAGGGTTACTTAGTATTAGTCACTACAAAGATTATAATTGACTCAAGAAGGGGAAAAAGAAAATTACAGACTGACTCAGACCTAGTCTACCCAATCTTGAGTTGGTTCCTATTATCGTCCAATCTTTGAGTCCTGAAAAGTCAGTAGAAAAAGGCAGTCATAGTGAAACAAGATTTGTTTGCTATCATCAAAATCATAATCCAAAAAAATAGGTTTGTAACACTGTCCAGGTACCACATGCTCTCACGAGGATTTTTATGATAGCACTCGTACAAAATCATCAAACGTCAGATTTAGGAACTCAAACAAGTTTGGGTTCCTTCTTATGGAAAGAGGAATGTAATACATGTGTGTTATTCCGTGAATCATGCAAATTGGGTCTCCACACCCAACGTGCACTATGATTAATAGTGCAAGTGTGTGAAATGTGTCTTAACATGCTATATGAAAAACATCTAATACAAGGAAAAGCATTTACTAATCTACTCGGGTGATGATGTTTCTTTTTAAAGTTATATGATGCATGTAATGATGGTTTATCATTTTCTAAATCCATGAGTTTTGCTTTTAATGAATCAAGCTTAGTGACCAAATTAGAATGCTTTTTATTTAATTCATCAAACTTATCAAGTAATGCCATGTGATTGTTTTCAAGTGTAGAGTGATCTTTAAATATAGCTTCATGCTCTTTTTGTAAATTTAAAAACTACAATTTCAAACTAACATGCGATTTCTTATGTTTCCTATATAATGCATGAATTTGTTCAGAAACTTCAAGTAGTTGTTCATAGGTTAGTTCGCATACCTCTTCCTGGTTATTCTGACCAAGATGATCATCTACCATCAAGTACAAGTTTGTTGTCTCCTTTTCATCTTCAGTCTCAAAAGAGTTCGATGCAGAATCTGCCCAGAACGCTTTTTGGAACCGCCTTTTATCCTTCTTGAACTTAGGTTTCTCCTCACTCTTCTCCTTGCTTGGGTGAGCCTTAAGTGTAGAACAATCAGCTTTAACATGTCCCGACTTGCTGTATTCAAAACAAATCATAACATTAGAACTTTTAAAATTTTTGCTACTCTTACCTTTATTCCACTTTGATGGTGCATTTGTTTCTTCCTTAAAAAGCTTTTGAATTTCCTAGTGATTAAGGCAACAACATCGCTTTCAAACTCAGAAGAATCAGTGCCTGTATCGTTGGCCTTCAGCGCCACAATTTTCTCCTTCTTTTTCTTACCTATATCAAGTTGTCTTAGTTTTATCCCTTGCTCATAAGCAATGAGTAATCCAAGTAAGTTTTTAATAGAATAAGTATTCAAATTCTTATATTCAATTATTACAGTAATCTTAGCATCAAAAGAAGAAGACAATCATCTCAAAATCTTATTAACTTTTTCATAATTCATGAGCTCTTTTCCTAAGGCATGTAATGAGGTGATAATTTGAGTAAACATAGTATACATTTCAGAAATTGATTTAGAAGGTTTCATACAAAAATGTTCGTAGTCATGCAATAACATATTCAACCGAGATTACTTAACTTCATTTATTCCTTCATAAGTAATACACAATCTACCTCAAATTTCTTTACTGGTAGCACAAGTTGAAACATGTATGTAATCTTCCAATTTTAAAGTACAAAAAAATAGTTCAAGCATTTTGTATTAAGTTCTCCTAAATTCTTATCATCAAAAGTCCATACAATAAAAGGAAGTTCAGTTTTAATGCCATTAATTTCACATGACGGAGGTGAATAACCCTCTTTAACAAGCATCCACATATGATATTCAATCGATTATAAAAATATAGACATGCGAGTTTTCTAAAAATCAAAAGGAATTTTGTAAAATAAAAGTGGTCGGGTAATAGAATACCCTTCCAGAGTGTTACGATTACCAAAGCTAGCCATGGATCTAAATTCAAAAGTTTTCAAAAACTAGATTTTATGAATCCCGCTCTGATACCACTTGAAAGTTCATTAGGGATGTTAAGCCCTTGTAAACTAGCCCAAGGCTAACCAAGAGGAGTGAATTAGTATTTTTAAATTTTCTCAAACAAAAAACACAATCTTAAACCAAACTAATAATCACCACAAGAAAATCAAAGTGCAAAAATTTAATTCTAAAAAGCAGTAAGAAAGAACACACATAAATTTATAGTGGTTTGGTCAACTTGACCTATGTCTTCTCCCCGGAGCCTCTCCTCCAGGTATTGCACTAAACTTAGTTACTCTCCTTTTGGTCCCACGGCAAAGCGAAGAAGCCTGTACAAAGCTTCTTTCCACCGACACTGGTGAGGCAAAGAATCTAACTCCTTTTGCTTCCTCCTGAAGTAGGCAGAGACCCAACTCCTTTCGCTTCTTCCTGAAGCAGACATAGAACCTTGATCAGTTACTGACGTAAACCTCTCTCAAACCTCCAAGGTGAAAGTTTGTTAGGGATGTTAGGCCCTATGAACTAGTCCCGAGGCTAACCAAGAGGGGGGGTGAATTGGTATTTTTAAAAAAAAATCTTTAAAACCAAGAACAAATATCACAAACCAAAATCACCACGAAAATATAAGTGCAAAAAAATTAAAATGCGGAAGAAGTAAAAAGAACACAATGGTTTATAGTGGTTCGGTCAACTTGACCTACGTCCACTCCCCAGAGGCGCCCTCCGAGTATTCCACTACCAATGTGACTCTCCTTTAGCCCCCACAGCTAGGTGGAGAAGCCCTTACAAAAACACATCCTTTTTGCCACACCCGGCAAGGCAGAGAACCTAACTTCTTTTGATTCCTCCTGAAGCAGGCAGAGAACCACGATCACTTACTGAAACTTACCTCTCCCAACCCTTCCAAGGACAAGAGACTCTAGGGAAGAAGAAGTGGAACAATGCTTGGAGCAACCCTTATGAACCCCCTCACAAGCTCCCCCTCATAAGATCCTCTCTCTCTCTCTCTCTCTCTCTCCCTCTCCCTCTCTCTCTCTCTTCTTTAGGTTTTCTCAGGTCAAGATAGCAGCCAAGGATGTTCAAAAACATTGAACAAGAGCTCTTAAATAGAAGAGCTTCAAAGGAGCTCATTAATTGCAAGTTGCTGACTTTATCATCCAGGACGATATGGAAATCGTCCTGGCTGATCAGTACAAATCTCATAAGATCGGCCAGAGCATCGCCATGAATGTAAACTGGATGCTTGACAATTTGCTTGATCGTCTCGGCCTCAGTTCAAATCAGAGAAAAATTGTCCAAAGCATCGCCCTGAATTTGAGATGTTAGATCCAAATCGGCCAAGGCATCGCCCTGGATTTGTACTGGCCGATATTTATCATCCAGGAGCGACCAAGGGTTTTTGAATGGATCATCCAGGATGATGTAATCGTATCAATCATCCTTAATTACTTCCATGTTTGCCAGATTAATTTAGGCATAATTATACAATATCGTCCAGGCCGATCAAATAATCGTCCTGGCCAATTTACAAAAATACAAAATACTTAAATTAATCATGGAGGCAAATTCTTTCTGTATTGAGCATATCGTTCTGACTGATACAGGTATCGTCCAGGCCGATCAATTAATTACGGCTGCTTTAACTAAGAAATCCTGATTAGATCTTCTATTTTGAACTCGATCGTCCAGGACGATATAAATATTGTCCGGGATTATGTGAGTAAAAACACAAGTTCTAAATCTCTCAAGTGTGTGTGTAGGGTTACTTACCATCAGTCACTTCAAATAATTACAATTGACTCAAGAAAGAAAAAAGAAAATTACAGACTAACTCAACCTTAATCTACCTAGTCTTGAGCTGATTCCGATTTTCGTCTGATCTTTGAATCCTGAAAATGTTAGTAGTAAAGGCAGGCGAAAAGAAGCAAGAGTGTTTGCTAATCATCAAAACATAATTCATAGAATCTACAACACAAGGAACTAGGGACGATGACCAGAGAAGATGACTCAGATCCTTGCTTGGAGAAACCTTTGTGAAATCCCTCACAAACTCCCCCTCACAAGATCCTCTCTCTCTCTCTCTCCTCTTGGCTCTCTCAGGTCAAAATAGTAGCAAAAGATATAATATTGGGTAAATAAGATGTCTTATATAGAAGAGCTTTGGATTTGCTCTTAATTGCAACAAACCAACATTCTCATCTAGGACAATCTATGGATCATCCTGTATAATTAGTTCAAATCATTGTGTATCGTCTAGAACATCTCTTGAATGTATGCCTGGATAATTGAAAAATAAACTGATCATCTCGGATGATTTCACAATTATCCCGGACGATTTCACGATCATCCTAGATGATTAGTTCAAAATGATAAATATTGTCCAGCACATCGCCCTGATTGCATGCCTGGTTGATGGAAAAATAATTGATGGTCCAAGATGATTTTGGATCATCCCGGACAATTAGTACAAAAATAAAGCACATCATCCATAATATCGTTCTGATCGTCTAGAAGAAATTAAGGTTTGTTTTTCTAATCGTCCTGGACAATCCTGCGATCGTCCGGATGATATGATCGTTCAATCAAATATTAATTACTTTTCTTAATTACCACACTAATTTAGGCATAATTGCACTTCATCGTCAAGGACGATATCCAAAAATAAAATATGCTTAAACAGATCTAGCGGCTGATTCTTTCTGATTTGAGCATATCATCTTGAACGATGCTAATATCCTCTAGGATGATTTACTTAATTACGACTGCCTTAACCAGTATGCCTTAATTAGGGTTTCTATTTTTAATTGATCATCCAAGATGATTTGGGATCATTCTAGATGATATGATCAAAATAAAAAAACTCTAAAATAGTCAGAAATTTTCCCCCGAGTGTGCGTGTGCAAGGTTGCTTAGCACCAGAACCCACATTATTATAAATGACTCAAGAAAAGATAAAATACACTTGACATACATTACAAGCTGACTCATTCCTAATCTACCCAATCTTGAGCTGACTTGATTTGCAATTGACCTTGTAGACCTGAAATGTTAGTAGGCAAGGCAGACGTAGAAAATAGAAGTGTTAGAAATGTTTGCTATCATCAAAGTTATAATTCCTAAAATGAGATTCGTAACACTTCATACTCCACTTACAAGAACTCTCACTCAAACACTCTCCCAAAACACTCTTTAACTTACTTTATAAGAAATCATGAAGAATATATTCGTTCTAGTCAATTTATAAGGGCCTTTTATATGAAAGACATAAAAACTTATCCAGAAAACTAAAATTTTAATTTTGAGCGTACATGATCGAACAATACAATCGACATTCTTCTTGGATGAATAGTTCAAAATTGCCTTGTACGATCTTGTATAAGATATTTTTGTAAAAGTCTATCGTACAGTACGACATGTATATTGTACAGTAAGAATAGTTATAAAAATTTTCCTATTCATCTGGACAAAATGTTTCCAATAATTTTGCACTCTGGACATCATCTGTACAAAATCTAGATCGTCTCGGAAAAATAGCTCAAACAATTAACATGATCATCTGGATGAAAATGATCCCAACATTTTTGTACTCTGTCCGTTATCAGTACGAACTCCAGATCCTCCAGGATGAATAGTTCAAAAAATTAACATGTTTGTCTGGACAAAAAAGATCTCCACACTTTCGTACTATGGATGTCATCTGTATTACACCAACTTTGTACTGTATGAACAGTACTTAGAAAAAAAATTCTCATCCAAGCTTTGAATAATTGCTTGCTGGAGGAAATAACTTAATAAATCATCCTATACAAATTCAAATTGTACAATATAATTAGTTTAAAAAATTATAAATTTTCTTACACTCAACTAGTGTGTGTGTGCATAGTTACTCGATTACAATCACACTATCTCAAACTCAATAATAATGAAAACATACATACTCCATTTACAATGAATCCTAATCTAATCTGATTTGAAGTCTTTAACAGTCTGGATAATGATTTCCTTGAAATATTAGTACACACAAACAATAAAAATAATATATTCAATATATGTTAGGAGAAATAGTAAATAAAAATAATAATATTTGGAATCATCAAAAGCACACATGATATGAAAATATAGTTATGAAAACTAAGTTGCAACATCTCATATACTCTATTGTCCCACAAGAAATTTCTCCCTCAAGTTCTCACATCTCTCTCCCTCCAAAGTACTTATCCCTCTTGAAACCCTTATTATAGAAGCTCTTCCTCAAAAAAGTGCCAAAATATTTCCCAAGATAAATTAGTGATTAGTTTTTAAACAAAGGCTTAAATTAATCCTAGATTCAAATTAGTTATTTTTTATTTGTATAGTAAAATTGGGGGCCGTATAATATGATTAATTCAAAACCCATGTTCGTCCAACATGACTAAACAATCTTAATATAATCTTGTTAAATATAACATACTGATCGTATAGTACAAAACTTAGATCATACAGCATAACTAGTTCATTCTTATCAATATCATATACGATGATCACCGAGACCAACAAACTTTATTTCTACCAATCATCCATTATTATTTGTATCGTACTGTATGATTAGTATAATAAATTAAGATTCATCCAACATGATCCCTAGGATGATCAAATTTTGTCTCTACCAATTATCCAATATGATCAACATTGTATTCTATGATCTACCATACTAATTAATTTTTTTGACTAATCACGGGATTAATTTAGGTAATATTTTAAAATTTTATAGTACAAATAAGTTCATATAGTATAAATTGTTCAAATTAAAGTAATTACTTACATTTGATTGGATGCTATGTTTTGATTTAAATTGATTATCTTGTATGAATTGGTTTGTACATTATGATTAGTTAAAAAAATTACTCAATTAGCCATTTTAATTGATTTTTATTGTTGGTTCATACAATATGATTTGGATCATACAGTATGATATGAACAACTTTAAAAATTTTAATTTTCACTCGCTTGCATGGTCACAAAGCTTACATATACCTTTTGCAAGACTTTTGACTCAAGAAATATAAGATAAATAAATGAAAATATAAACTCTTACAAAAATGTCAAACCTATTCTACCCAATCTTGAGTCTTGATCCTTTAGGCCACAGTGTATGTTGTACCTAAAATATTAGTATGCACAAGAGTAGATATGCAATATATATGCTAATTGAAATAAAAAGACAAACAATAATATTTTTTATTATCAAAATCATAAGCTCAGAATCCTAGATTGCAATAATAGTCGAGTATAGCATATTCTATAATTCCTTATATTTCTTTGGTTAATGAAGTTGTCTTCTATATCCTTGTCTAACTGGGTGGTCGGGCTCATCGGTGTATTCATGCACTCACTACCTTCCATATTAAATATCTTTAAAATATCTTTAATATATTTAGTTTGACTAAGGAAGGTTCCATCTTCTTTTTTTTTCTCACTAAATCCAAGAAAAATTCAATCCATCCATGAAAATCAAAGTAAAAAATATATAAAATTCAATTTAAAATAAATAAAATACAAGAGGTAGGTAAATATATATATATCACCAATCCTTACAACATGATTATAGAATCTAATCACTAGAATTGACTCTCTTGGCTTGCTATTTCTCTCTCTCTATCTCTCCCAAACTTATAAAGACTACAAAAAGCCAATGGCTAACCCACTTTCCACAACAACAACTACATTATATGAGAAATAAGATTCCTATTTATAGTTTTTAAAATAATTGAACTAAGACCGTGGTTAAAACTTGTGTGGTGCTAATGCGTTATTGAATCAACATGTCAGTTCATCAGTCATTAATTCAGTTCATTGCATCAGTTATCAGTAAATGTCACCCAACATGGCACTATAACAATTTTGCACTTTGCTGCTTCGTCCTCATGTTGTGGTGCTTCTTTCCTTTGTGCTTTAATGCCTTTCCCTATATTTGTATTTACCCTTTTATTATTTTCGCACTGCCTTATGGTGCTCTAGTGATGGAGATTGGCAAAGAGCTCCATCGCTCTATCTGTGGCCATGCCACACTCCTTTAATTATGGAGTATTTTGCTTCTTTCCTTCACAGTAAGATAGATTTTGCTAAAAAAAAAATTTAATAAGTGTATTTGGATTGTACATTTTCTTTTTATCAGTTAGCTAGAATGGTCTGTACTAGAGTTTGAAATTTAGCACATTCACATAAATCTATAAATTATGTGATGCATTTTTATAATAAAAACATTTTTGTTTGCACGTATAAAATTTTTATTATAATATTTTCATTAAATTTTTCAAGAAAAACATAAATATGTATATTTTTGTAATTAAAATATTTCAAATTATATTTTTATAAATAAATATTATTAATGCATAAAACAGTAAACATTTTCTGAAAAAGTTGAGCATTTAAAAAAATTGTGTAAACATTTTTTTGACTCTTCTCTTCTTTAAACATCAATACCCCTTATATTTAGTGGAGATATCACATCTCCCAAATGAAAAGTCTGTATAGGTTGTTAGACCTATGCAATTATCCCAAGGCTAACCAAGAGGGGGGCAAATTGGTTATTTAAAAAATTCTT
Source organism: Dendrobium nobile (assembly GCA_022539455.1). NCBI lineage: Eukaryota > Viridiplantae > Streptophyta > Magnoliopsida > Asparagales > Orchidaceae > Dendrobium > Dendrobium nobile. Next base: position 14,273,090 of record CM039728.1, on the reverse strand, counting down.
GGTAAATTTTAGGAAAATCGTTTAATAATTTTCACATTTTGATTTTCTTTTAAAATAAGCTTTTCAACCACAACAATAAATTGCTGAAAATAAAATGCAGAAATAAAATAAAGAACACATTAATTTATAGTGGTTCAGTCCAACCAGACCTACATCCACTCCTTAAATATTCCTACCGCAAGTATTGCACTATTACCGAAGTGACTCTCATTTTTCCCCCATAGCAAGGTGGAGAAGCCATTATAATTACCCTCTCTTCCACTAATTCTTACTGCGCCAGAGTACCATTGTCCTTTTAGACTCTCTAAGTGTCAGCAGAGTACCGTCATCCTTTCACATCTTCTAAATGTCAGCAGAGTACCGTTATCTTTTCACACTCTCTAAGTATAAACAAAGTACCATCATCCTTTCACACCCTCCAAGTGTCGGCAGAGTATCGTCATCCTTTCACACCCTCCAAGTGTTAGTAGAGCACCATCATCCTTTCATAGCCTCCAAGTGTCGGCAGTGAACTGGATCTTTTCCAAAGATCTTCTCTCGAGCAACTAAAAAGAAAAAAGAAGAGAATTGACACAAAAATTAAAGAGATTTTTACTTTTGAGTAACCTTGTGAATCCTTCACACTCCACTTGCAAGAACTATCTCTCAAACACTCTACCAAATCACCTTATCACTTGCTCTCTACGAAATCGCAAAGACAATATTCGTCCAAGTCAATTTCTAAGGAATTTTTATATGAAAGACACAAAAAACCATCAAATATACTAAAAATTTCAATTTTGAGCATCCACGATTGTATCATATGATCGACAATCATCCCGGATGAACTGTTCAAAATTTGCTCGTACGATCATGTATGAAGTTTTTTTATACTTGCATATCGTACAGAACAAACAATTATTAAAAAAATTCTTATTCATTTGGATGAAATGATACCCCATATTTTTTATACTTTGCACATCGTGTGTATAAACTACATAATATCCTGGATGAACAGTTCAAAAAATTTACCTGTTCGTATAGACAAAAATGTTCCCAACATTTTCATACTCTGGACGTCATCTTTACAAACTCCAGGTCATCTTGGACGAACAATTCAAAAAATTTACCTATTCGTATGCACAAAAATGTTCCCAATATTTTCATAGTCTGGATGTCGTCTGTATGAATCCAACTTCGTACAGTACAAATAGTACATAGAAAATTGTTCTCGTCCATGCTTTGATTAATTGCTTGCTGGAGGAAATAACTAAATAGCTTGTCCTGTATGAATTAAAATTGTACAGTACAATTAGTTTAAAATGTTACAAATTTTTAACACTCCCCCAAAGTGCGTGTGCACGATTACTCAATTACAAACACACTCTCTCAGACTCAATAAAAGTATAAAAATACAGACTCCAATTAAAATGAACCATAAATAATTCTGACTTGAAGTCTTCAACAGTTTGGAGTATGATTTCCCTGAAATGTTAGTACACACAAACAAAAAAACTAATATATCTAATATATGTTAGGATAAACTATAATCATAACAATAATAATTGGAATCACAAAAACACATGATATGAAAACATAGTTATGAAAACTAAGTTACAATAATCTCCCCATTTTTTATGATGACAAAATAATTATTCTTTGAGTTATCATTTAAACAAAAATTTCTCCTTAGATCCCCCTATGTGAATGACATATATAAATCTAAGGATTCTCATGAAGATCAAAAATCTTAAACCCAAAAAAAGGACACAAAATCAAAAACAAATTCAAACAAAAATACAATCCTAAAATACAAACACAAAATACAATCATGAATGAACACTCAAAAACACAACATACACATAAAACATATGTACAATAAACACATCAATCAAATAATATTATTACTCTCCATTTTGACAAATAACAAAAAGGAAAGTAGAACTTGAAATGAAAGGAACCAACATAATTGATCTAGAAAAATGATTTTAAACCAATTGCAAATACAATATTAATTTTATAATACTAAAAAGGAAAAATTTTAGATTTTAAATCAAAAGCAATAAAGAGAAGAAAAGTCAATCAAAGTCATTATTCAAGTTAGACAAATTAAATAAATATGATTATTACAAAAATGATGAAATGAATATTAGTTAACTTCAAATTCAATATACAATATGATTGTTAATTAGATTGATTTGAATTAGAGATTAAAATATAGTGGAAAAAACTTAATGAAAATTTTCAAATGGAGATATTGCGCATCTTTTCAAATATTTGTGCACACATTATCCATCTTTTCTATTTGGGTTAATTTTGTGCCTCTTTCACTTTACGAGTCATTGCACATTCTTTTGATTTTTGCAAACATTGTGCATTTCTTTTTTATTTACTTTTTAGACCTTTTCAATAGAAATAATCTAAAATCAAATTTCACTAATAATAAAAATAAGCATATTATAAAAGAAATAAAAAATAATAATACATCAATCTTGTAATAATTATATGTTCGATATTTTTGTCTAAAAGAATATGAAATTGATCTTCTTATCTAACTCTTTTTAGAATTTTAATTTAAATTTTGAAAGATTAGAATTATGTAAGGAAATTAATTTGTAAAGCAAAATAATTTATATCTTATTTTAGATCAATTTCAAAAGGTTTTTCGTATAAGACATACTTAACATTTCAAGAAGTAAGAAGCAAACACAAGTCTCCAAAACATAACATTTTTCATTGATATCAAAATGATCAAATACATTCATTACATGAAAGTTTCTTCGTACGTATGATTATAAAATTGTACAGGATGAAAATATTTTTGTACGTATGAATGAAAACTACCAAAGATGAAATGGCTTTTCATAAAATGTTATTTTTGAGGTGTCCTTTCATACAGGCTTTTCGATCAAATGATTATATAGACAAACATGTGTTCGTCCGGGATGATAAAAAATTTTAAGATCATTTTAAAGACCGTTAGGTTTATCCCCTATAGAAATTGACACCTAGATCGAATATATGAAGATGATTTTATACGTACGATCAGCAATAAATAAATGAACCTAATCAGTAAAATCATCCCATGCATACAAATGAACCCACACAAATCATACTGTATGATGACGTCATCGTGCAATATGAAACCATTTAAAAATTTGTTGTTTCGCATGCTCAACTCCCAAAACTATCATTTATACACTACAAAATTTGTACATAATGAAAAAATATTCATACAGTACGAATAAAACACTTAGATAACAATACATGAAAATAAAAAAATAAAAACTTCTCAAAATAAAACATCTCAATAAATGACATGTTTCCCGATATAAAATAAAAACCAAAATAAAAAAGAACACACAAACAAATAAAAATAGACAAATAGAAATAGAAAAACTAAACAGACACACACATAAAAAATATATTAGGTTTGCAAAAAAATTTATCTAAGCATTAAGAACAATCACACCTAACCTCATTCTTAAGGTGTTAAATGTATCAAAGGCTAGTGGTTTTGTAAAAATATCTGCAATTTGATTTTCTATAGAAACATTATTCAATTCAATCTCTCCTTTGGCTACATGATCTCTAATGAAGTGATACTTATGTCTATATATTAGAATATTGGATAGGATTCTTTGAAATGCAAATGGTACTGGTATTATCATAAAAAATAGAAGCTACATCTATTGAAAATCTTAAATCAATCAACTATTATTTCAACAAAAGTACTTGTGCCACACAACTTCCTAAGGAAATGTATTCAGCAATAGTAGTAGATAGGTCTATAGAATTTTATTTTCTATTGGATCAAGAAACTAATGAATTTCCTATAATTTAGCAATTCTATATGTACTCTTTCGATCAACCCTACAACCTACAAAGTCTGAATCAGAATATTCAATAATTTCAAATGAAGAGTTGTACTTATGATACAAAATTCCTAAGTTTTGTGTTCCTAAAAGATATCTTAAAATCTTTTTTACTGCTATCAAATGTGATTCTTTTGTATCAGATTAAAATCTAGTACACAAACAAACACTAAACATTATATCTAGTATGCTAGCATTCAAATAAAGTAATGATCCAATTATACCTCTAATTTTTTTTTTTCAACAAATTTTTTTCTTTGGGTCCTTATCCAACTAAACTGAGGAACTCAATGGTATAGTTACTGGTTTAGCATTATCCATTTCATTTTTCTTGAAGATGTCCTTAATACTTTGACTGACAAAGAAAAGTTCCCTCCTCATTTTGCTAAAACCAAGAAAATAACTCAGATCTCTCATTAAACTTTTCTTAAAATCACTGTTCATTATTTTTTAAAAATCATCACAAATATTTTTATTTGCAGATCCAAAAATAATATCATCAACAAATATCTGAACAATGAGTATGTCAACTTCTAATTTCTTTAAAAAAAGAGTGGTGTCCACGTTTCCTTTTAAAAATGATCTATCTAATAAGAAAGTGATTAACCTGCATGCCAAGCCCTAGGTGCTTGTTTTAATCAAGATAATATCTTTTTCAATTTAAATACATGATTAGAGAATTTAGAATTTTCAAAACCTAGAGGTTGTTCAACATAAACATCCTCATATATCATCCCATTCAAAAAGGCACTCTTAACATCCATCTGATAGAACTTAAATCCTTTAAAATAGGTAAATGCTAATAAAAATCTAATTACTTCAAGTTTTGTTACAGGGGAAAAAGTCTCTTTAAAATTAATGTCTTCAATTTGATTATACCCCTTAGACACCAATCTAGCCTTATTTATAATCACAACTCCTGAATCATTCATTTTATTTTTAAACACCCACTTAGTTTCAACTACACTTTAATTATTTGGCCTTTCAATCAATTCCCAAATATTATTCCTTGCAAATTGATTTAACTCTTCTTACATGACCAAAATCCAAAATTCATCTGAAAGTGCTTTATTAATATTTGTGTATTCAATCATTGATATAAAGGTGGAATGATTTACTTCTTTTCTAAGCCCATGCCTAGTCCTAAAACCTTCACTAGGTTCACGTAAAATTAATTCCTTATGGTGATTTTTAGAAAATTTTAAATTTATAGGGAAAAGGATTTTTATTTCCACATTCTCTTCCAAATCAATCTTTTCTATTCTTTGGGAGTTATTTTCAATATGATCATCTTTCAAATTTGACTCTTCCAAAATTTTATATTCATCAAACACAATATGTGTGGCCTCATCAACTACTAAAGTTCTTTTGTTAAACAGTCTATATGGTTTTTAAACACTAGGGTATCCAAGAAAAATTCCTTCATCAGATTTTGGATCAAATTTTTCTAAAGGAGATTTTCCATTATTATGAATGAACACCTTACATCAAAAAATATGCAAATGTGACAAAATCTGGTGTTCTACCCTTATGAAGCTCATAGGGTGTTTGGTTCAATTTTGATCTAATGTTCACACTATTTAGAACATAACAAGGTGTGCTAACCACTTCAGCCCAAAAATATTTAGAAAGTGAATGGCCCAAAAATATTTAGAAAGTGAATATTCTACCAACATGGCTCTAGCAGCTTTAATTAATATTATGTTCTTTATTTTGACTACCCATTCTGCTGAGGGGTCCTAGGTGCTAAAAAATTGTGATCAATTCCTTTCTCTTTACAAAACTTTTCAAATTTTTCATTTTCAAACTCACCGTCATGGTCACATTGAATTGATAAGATTTTACACCCTAGTTTTCTCTAAATTCAAGTTGAAAATTTTCTAAATTTCTCAAATGATTTACTTTTATGAAATAAAAATTTAACCCAAGTGAATCTAAAAAAATCATCAATAATCATAAAACCATATACCTTTCCTCCTAAACATATAATGCTGACAGGTCCAAAAAGATCCATATGAATAATCTCCAATGGTTTGCTAGTTCTAAGATCCTTAATGGAATAAAAGGAGGACATCGCCTATTTTCCTAGTTGACATGCATCACACAGTTGATCCTTAGTAAAGTCTAGTTTAGGTTTACATCTCACAAGTTTTTTTTGGGTAAATTTTCTAAGAATTTTCATGTTGGTGTGACAAACTATCCTATGCCATAACCATAATTCATCAAAAATTATTTTCAAACAAAAAGTATTAGGAGATTTGATGTAATTTAAATCTAGCATGTATATATATTATTTACCCTAGTTCCATGCATAACATCATTTCCATTTAACACTATTTCTCTTATCACATAGCTGATTAATACTCAAAAGAGTATGCTTTAAACCTTCTACAGGTAAAACATTCTCAATGAAAAAATTGTTTAAATTTCTAATTGTACATGTGCCTACCACTTTCCTGGTGGTATAATCTCCCAGTATAACCTTGCCTCCATTCCTGGATTCTAGGGATATGAATTGTGTAGTGTCTCTAGTCATATGTTTCTAGCATCCACTATCCATGCACCAAATGCTCTTTCAAGATCTTATATGAGAGCATTTCTTTTCTTAATCTGACTGATCAAGCTTGTCGGCCATCAAATACAAACTTATGACTTCATCCTCTACCTCTATTTCTGAAGAGTCCAAACCTGAGTTTACCTAAAAAGCCCTCTGAAATCTCTTCTTGTCCTTCCTCGCATTTGTTTTCTCCTCCACATTTTCCTTGCTAGGAGTGGCTTTAAGATTAGGGCAGTCCAATTTGATATTATTGATTCTATATAGGTTGTTAAACCTAAGCTATTGTCCCAAAGCTAACCAAGAAGGAGTGAATTGGTAATTTAAAAAAAATTCTCTAAAATTTTTAAACAAAAAATCTTTTTAAATCTCGTAGCAAGTTAATTTAAGTTTTAAAATAAAATTTTCAACCACAGTAAATAACTTGCATTAAATAAATATGAAAATTAAAAGACACAAAAATTTATAGTGGTTCAGTCAAATACGGCCTACATCTACTTCTTAAAGACTCCTTCTTCAGGTATTGCACTTTACCAAAGTGACTCTCCTTTTGCCCCCACAGCAAGGAGGAGAAGCCTTTACAAAAACTCTCTTCCACCAATCCCAGGTGTGGCAGGGAACCGTCTTCCTTTCACATCCTCTAAGTGTCGGCAGAGTACCGCCATTTATTAACACCCTCCAAGTGTTGGCAGAGTACCGTGGTCTGTTCACACCCTCCAAGTGTCGGCAGAGTATCATCTTCTATTTAAGCCCTCCAAGTGTTGGCATAGTACTGGATCATCTTTAAAGATCTTCTCATGAGCAACTAGAAAGAAGAAAAAAAGAGTAATCACCAAAAACATAAAAAGATCCTTACATTTGAGTAACCTTATGAACACTTCACACTCCACTTGCAAGAAATCACTCTCAAACACTCTCCCACACTCTCTCTTTCACTTGATCTTGAATATTCATGAAGACAAGACTTTTTCACATTAGTTTTAGAAGACCTTTTATATCAATGACATGAAAAATCATCCAGAAAATTGAAATTTTCCATTTTGAGCGTACACGATCGTATAGTACAATCGTATATTCGAACGTACGAATAGTTCAAAAATTGTTATGTACAAACCTTATGTGAATACGTACAAAATGATTTTGCACATGATGATCATCCAGTATGAACCCAATTCGTACTATATGAACAGTTTGAAAATTTTTCATATTCATCAGGATGAAGAGGGAACCCATAATTTTGTACCCTAGATGGCGTACATACGATGATGACATCATATGGTATGATCAGTTAGGAAAATTTTCAAGATCGTCTAGAGGAAAAGGGATCTGTTTAATTCATATCCTAGATGACATATGTATGATGATGACATCGTACGGTACGAACCGTTCAAAAATTTTTTAGGTTCGTCTGGACGAAAAGGGACCCATCCAATTCGTACCCTGGACAGCATATGTACGAATGGTATATCGTACAGTACAATCCATACTTAGAAAAATTTTCTACTTTATGTTCGTTTGACTATTTGTAGGGGAAAATAATTGAACAAATTGTCTCGTACGAAAAGACTTCGTATAGTATAATCAGTTTAAAATTATAGATTTTAAACTCTCCCTTCGGTGTGTGTGTGTGTGTGTGTGAACAGTTACTCAATTACAATCACACTCTCTCAGACTCCATTTATAATAAACTCTAAATTGATCTGATTTGAATTCTTCAATAATCTAGAGTATGCTTTTCCAGAAATGTTAGTACACACAAATAACAAAACAATGCATATAAAATATTTTAGGAGAAATAATAATCAAAGCAATAATATTTTTATTTCTATTTTTTGAGAAAATACCAAAGCATATTATTAGAAGCAAACTACAAACAACTAAATTCCTCCTTTAACAAGGCTAAAAAAGGAGGAATTTTGCTACAATTGAGAGAATCCAAAAAAAATCATCAGAAATAGCCACCTTAGCACATATATCGGTAGCTTTATTACCATCTCTTTTCACATGCTAAAAAATTACTTGATTGAAATCTCTAAGGAAGAGGAAATCCTTCGTATTCAAGTTATCCGCCTTAGTTTCCACCTTATTCATGGAATTCTAAAAGAATTTGATAATATTCAAGTTATCACCCTCAATGATAATGCCTTTCCAATCATACATCCAATCTTGAATGAATTTGCCCAGAAAAGAAACAGAAAGAAAATCCAAATGAGATCAGTCCCAATGTACCAAGCTAACCCCAAAAGCACTTAGGAACCTTCCTTTGCTGTCACAAAATACTCCACCTATGCCTGCCATATTACAAGTTGATAACGAGGCATCCAAGTTAACTTTGATCCATCCCGGAGGAGGGGGATACCAAGATTTGTGAGATAGCTTCACAAGCTGGTTAGTATCCAACCTCTCCCATATATGATCAAAATTAAAAGAAGCATATGCAAAGCTAACTGCATTAGAAGCTAGATGAGAGGCACAATCCTCCAAGCAACTATGAACAGCCTTGTTCCTGCTCTGCCAACATAAAAAAATAGTCGAATAATATAGATTTCCCAAGAATGGATACTGCAAAGAACACTGCTAAAGAAATAACAAGCAACTCTTAAAAGAATCATGCTCAGGAAAAAGAAAACACCATTTAGCAAGGATAGTAAAAACCTGAACCAACTTCCCACATTGAACAGCCACATGATGAATATCTTCAATACCTGGACAGCCTCTAGGACGGCTCTCTGAATTTGCAAATCTTCTCTATCATAAAAAAGCCTTGGAAGGAATAGCTCCATTCTTCAACCTCCACCAAAAAAACTCAAATTGGGGTCTAAGTTTTACCTTCTTCAACCAGATCAAGTAGTCATCCTCTTCAGCATCAACAAACAAATTCTTTGTAGCAAGAGCTGAGATAGTTTTACCTGAACATCTACATAGCAGTTCTGCATGATCTTCATGTAATTCAATATTAATAGGAATCTCAAGAATAAGTTCTACCAGCATAACACCAAATTTACTTCTCAATTTTCCCACATCCCATGTTCCTTCTTTAATAAAAGCAAAAATACTTTCTTCCTCCAATATAAAATAATCCACATAGGTCGGCCACCTTTCAATCTTCCTATCCAGAATTCATGTGTCCTTCATCATTCTGATCTTCATTCCAGTTCCAATTTTCCATCTGAGCACTGGATGTAAAGCTTCAGTACCTTGTAAAATGATTTTCCAAGTAGATGAATTACATTTTCTCTTGTCCACACTCCAAGTATATTTCCCATATTTAGCAATCAAAGACCTATTAAGAAGAGAGATTGGATTGGAAATGAAGTTCCAAGCAAACTTGGCTCTCAAAGGCCCAATCTTATCAACAGCCGACTGTAAATCCTAGCCACCCTTCAATTTAGGCAAACACAATGTAACCCAAGTTTACCATTGTTACTATGCCACAAATATTTTTTGTACATCCTATCAAAATCATTTAAAATCCCCATAGGAATTAAAGAATGAGCTGATAGAAAAAGGTGTAAAGTAAGAAATGAAGATTTGAGCAAAGTAAAAGCAATAATATTTGGAATAATAAAAAATATACATGTTGCAAGAATATCAACAATCAAGCACTAAGTTGCAACTATCTCAATAAAAATGTCCAGGTTTCCTGCATTTATAGTAAATAACATAATAATAAATCTTAAATTTGTGTGGAACTTATGTTTATTCCATTGTTGGCATCTTCTTTGCTTCCTTTTTAGAAAACTTCTGAATTGCCTTATCATCAAGGCAATGTCATCCTCATCCTCAGGCAGTGATTGATCACTATCCGAGTCATCCACTTTCAATGCTATATTATTGCCTTTTCGCTTCTCACCTGCTTTAATCTTTCATTGAGTCACTCTTTGCTTGTAAGCAATTAATGATTATCAATAGAATGCATATTTACATCTTTAGAATCTATAATAGTTATTTTAGTATTATATGAAGTAGGTAAACAATAAAGTATTTAATTCACTTTTTCTTCATTCGTTAATTCCCTACCTAAAGCATGTAAGGAAGTGACTATTTGAGTGAAATGTGTGTACATATCAGAAATTGATTCATTTGGTTTCATGTGAAATAGTTCATAATCATGCAACAAAATATTTTATCTAGATTATTTCACTTTGTTAGTCCCTTCATAAGTGATACAAAGTCTATTTCAAATTTATTTTCCACTTTTATAAGTAGAAACATGCATGTTGTCTTCAAATTTAAGAGCACAGAAAAAATTATTCAAACATTTTGCATTTAATTATGCTAAGTCCTAAGTCTTATTGTTCTACAGTCCAGTCAGTAAAGGGTGTTTCAATTTTAATGCCATCTACAAGTCAAGTTGGCCTAGTGTATCTATCCTGAACTAAAATCTACATGCAAAAGTCAAGCGATTGAAGAAAATTAGATATTTGTGTTTTTCAAAAATTAAAAGGGATATTTTCAAATAATGAGGGTCTAGTGATCGAATACCATTCAGGCGTGTTACAGTTTCCCAAATTAACCTTAATTTTTTTTCAAAAAGTTATCTAAACTTTAAATTTTGAAGTAGGTTATGATACCACTTAAAAAGTTTGTATAGGTTATTAGACTTACACAATTTTCCAAGGCTAACCAAGAGTTGGGGTAAATTGGTTATTTAAAAAATTCTTAGTAAATTTTAGGAAAATTGTTTAATAATTTTCACAATTTGATTTCTTTTAAATTAAGCTTTTCAACCTCAAAAACAAATTGCTGAAAATAAAATATAGAAATAAAAAAGAACACAGTAATTTATAGTGGTTTGCTCCAACAAGACCTACATCAACTCCCTGAAGATTCCCACTTCATGTATTATATTATTACCAAAGTGACTCTCCTTTTACCCACGCAGAAAGGTGGAGAAGCCTTTTCAATTACCCTCTCTTCCACCAATCCTTAGTGTGACATAATACCGTCATCATTTCACACTCTCCAAGTTTCGATAGAGTACCGTCATCCTTTTACACCCTCTAAGTGTCGGCAGAGTACCATAATCCTTTCACACTCTCCAAATATCGGTAGAGTACCATCATCCTTTCACACCCTCCAATTATCTGCAGAGTATCGTCATCCTTTCATACCCTTCAAGTGTCGGTAGAGTATTATTATCCTTTCACACCCTCTAAGTGTCGGTAGTGAACCAGATCTTTTTCAAAGATCTTCTCTCGAGCAACTAGAAAGAAAAAGGAAGACAATTAAAACAAAAATAAAAGAGATCCTCACATTTGAGTAACCTAGCTTGTGAATCCTTCACACTCCACTTATAAGAAATCTCTTTCAAATACTCTGCCATATTACCTTTTCACTTGCTCTCTAAAAAATCACAAAGACAAGATTCATCCAAGTCAGTTTCTAAGGAATTTTATATGAAAGACACAAAAAATAGTTCAGAAAATTGAAAATTTCAATTTTGATCATCCACAATCGTATAGTATAATTGACAATAATCCCAGACAAATTATTCAAAATTTGCTCGTACTATCCTGTACAAAGTATTTTCATACATGCATATCATATAGTACGATATGTATATCGTACCATATGAACAGTTATCAAAAAAATTCCTATTCTTGTATACCCCACATTATCATACTTTGGATGTCGTATGTACGAACTACATATCATCCCAGACAAATAGTTCAAAAATTTTACCTATTCGTATGGATAAAAATGTTCCCAAAATTTTTGTATTTTGGACGTCGTATGTACAAACTCTAGATCATCCCAGACGAATAGTTCAAAAAAATTTCCTATTCGTATAGATGAAATGTTCCCAATATTTTTGTACTCTGGACATCGTCTGTACAAAGCCAACTTTGTATAGTATGAATAGTACTTAGAAAATTTTTCCTATCCATGTTTTGATTAGCTACTTGATGGAGGAAATAACTTAACAGATCATCTCGTACGAACTAAAATCGTACATTACGATTAGTTTAAAAAGTTAGAAATTTTTAACACTCTCCTATTGTGTGTGTGCACAGTTAGTCAATTACAATCACACTCTCTCAGATTTAATAAAAGTATAAAAATATAGACTCCAATTACAATGAACCCTAAACAATTATGACTTGAAGTCTTCAACAATCTAGAGCATGATTTTTCTAAAATGTTAGTACACATAAACAACAATAGTAATATATCCAACATATATTAGGAGAAACATTAATCAAAATAATAATATTTAGAATCATCAAAAACACATGATATAAAAATATAGTTATGAAAACTAAGTTGCAACATCAAAGCCTCCTTCATGGGCTCTAGTTATTATCTTCAAAGAAATTCACCATTATCTTGTATAGGCATGCATAGTTCCCCATTCATAAGCTCTGATACTCTTCTATAAAGAAGTTTGACATTGTCCTATATAGGAAGTGTATATACCCCTTATGAGCTCTAATGCTTCTTTACCAAAAGTAATAAACTATATGCATAAACGAAATGATAAGTGCCCCACCAAAGATTATAATATATGTAGTGGAACTTTGATCTTCCTCTTGAAGGGAGGTTTACTATTTTCATTAGAAGGATTTAGATTAAAAAAGAAATATTTTGACCCCATTTTAAACTCCAATTTTCTATCAAATGGGGAGTTAATAGTCTTCAAATGTTGTTATAGTTTATGCTAGAGATGACGATTAATGCAACAAACATTCTTTTAGTGTGATGATATAGATATGATGAAGAAGTAAACTCTCTCTCTCTCTCTCTCTCTCTCTCTCTCTCTCTCTCTCTCTCTCTCTCTCTCTCTCTCTCTCTCCCTCCCTCTCTCTCTCTCAAAAATAATAATAATATATTTGATGCGCTACTTTTTCATTTTGGATACTCATTTATACAACTCTTTTAAGACTTTTTTTTTATTGCGTGTTCATCTCTATATTTCTTCTAAAATGTTTTTTGTAAAATTCAAATGTTTTAATTTTTGAGATAATTTTTGTTTTGGGGTGAATTTAAATTTCTAGATATCTTAATGTTAAAATTATGGCACCACTTTTTTTTTTAACATGAATAATATTTCCATGCACTACAATGAATTTTTTCATATAAAAATATAATCATTTGATAGGATAAAACATTCAAAAATAGCGAATTTCTTGAATCTATCATTTGACTAGTTTCTGACTTCAATAATTTATTAAAACTTGGTGCTTGTCAAAAAGAGTTAAAAATTTTTATAGAAGTTTCCATTGATGTATAGATGCTACTCAAAAGAATTTGAAATTTTCTATTGGTTTTTTTTTTTTTTTAATGAGTGCATATTGGTTAGCAATTTCTATACATTATCAATGTAGAAAAATTCATTGAAACATAAAATGAATGAATTTTCGAACACATTTGATATTGTTGAAAAGGAAAATGAGTAAAATTTATTCTTCTATAGTCTTCAAGTACTTTTATCTTTTTATATTATTTTCTTCCAATTCTTACTCTCATATGAGCTAAATGTGCTTGTATAATTTAGTTACTATCAAAAATAAAGCTTTATTTTTAAGTTGATTTGATATTTTATAAGATTTTAAGATAAGGCTTATATCTTATAAGATTTTTAGATAAGAAAAAATATATATATCTCATTAGGTGTAAGCTTTTTTTATTTCTAAATAAGCCAGAAAATATGTAGTTTTTAAGGTCTTATACATTTTGAGATATTTGGACAAGACATGCCTTCTAAAGGTTTAAGCTTTTAAGATTTTTTATGAGCAAAGAGGACCTTATCATCTACTTGCTCTTATGAAGTGTTTATAGTGAGGATCATGTCCATTATAAGCTTCCCATTAAGGCTTTCTTATAGATGTGCCCCATATGGGAATAAAGGGAGACATTTTCTACCACATCCCCTCATGAGAGATTTTTTTTTAGTGCAAAGATAAGATGCAAAATTATTTATAAAAAAAAGACTTCATCAATATATAACTTGAGATACATTGCAATTTAAATTAAATTTATCTTAAAAGTGATAAATTTTTAGTTTCCTCTAGAAATGGAGACCATATTTTATGAGGAGCTAAATTTCATTAGGCTACTTCTATGAGGGGATCATTCAATTGAATTTATTAGAGATAGCATGACTAAGCTAATAATTGATCCCCCTTACTTATTTGATAATCCTTAATATTTGCAATGGGCATAAAACTAAATAGTATATGTTGATCAAATATTGCATTATTTATTGAACTAGTTTTTACAACCAAAAACTAGATTAGAAGCTGTGATTGTAAAGGTAGTTGACTTAAGGTGTTTGAAGCACAAATTTTTGTAATGTGTCCCCCAAGATCATGAATATCATAAGAAAAAGAATGGAGTTCTACATTAGTTAATTTAAAATTTATGACAGTGGTTATATATACAATATCTACTAAATTGAATGTATCAATCAAGATTTTGATAGTATGGATGGTAGATGTCCCAGTTCTTGGTAAGATGAGTAGAGAATATTGATGTTGATAAAATATTCCATGAAAGCCAGAGTTATTTGGGTGCATCTTATATGTATGAGAATAAATAGATTATGGTGGCATTCTTATTATAATGTTAATAATAATTATAATGTCATTACTCTGATGATCCCTTTTATTTTAAGATTGATGATCTATAGAATATTAAAGAAAATAATGGCCCAAATATCATTAATGAATCAAATATTCAACTTCATCATTTAGATGAAGTGATTTTTATAGAATGCCCTCTTGAATAATAGAAATGGCAATATTTTGCTGGTCTCAACCTTTTAGACTTTAGAGATTTTGGACATTTAAGAAGATTAGAATTTTGGATGTCCATTAGAATATTGGTTTTAGATGTGTTTAATAGGGTGTAACCTAACAAATCATGTTGTTGTCAAGATTATTGAATTTGGTGAGAAGGCTAACTCTTGTTATTGGAATGCTCCTTTCATTGTTGAGGAAGTTGATCAATTTCTTATTGCAAGTTCTTACGCTAACAAAAATTAATAACGTCATCAGAAGTTAAATATGCTTATACCCGATGAAGAATATCTACATATGAGTAAATGAATTCTCACATTAATTGAGAAATATAAAGGCCTATTGCAAAGACCTTCTAGAAAAACATGTAATAATGTTAGATATACTCTCGGGATTTTTTTTACTTTTGGAAGAAAAATTGTAATAATACCCCTTAAGAGTTTCTCTCTCTCTCTCTCTCTCTAAATTATTTAAGAAGATGGGGGAGTCTTTGATGATTATTCGATTAATAAATGAATTATTTGATGAATGGCTATACAAGTTGGAAAAAATATAAATCGTTCTACAAGAGATAGTAGAAATATGCGAGCCTATACATTAAAAGTTGCAAGAATGACCTAGGAGAGGACAACATCAAAACATTCTTAAATATGCATGATGGCCTTATACTGGTCATTATGTTCATACAAATTTGAGGTCCATCATACATATCAAAGATTAAAAAACTTGAACCTTATTGAAATTTGATGTTGAAAATTTTCATCAATCAAAGATGAAGACTTTTAAATGTTGTAGTTAGGAGTATGTTGATTTCTATCTCTAAAAAAATTCCTCTAAATAAGGCATCGAAGTTTGTATCCTACAACATCATGCGGGTGACAAGAAGGTGTGGTTAATAAAATTCAACCAAGAATGCTATAAGATTATAAGTCTGCCATACAACATAAAGTGGATGGGTTAAACTAGCGGTGTCTGAGAGACTCAAATGATGTTGTTATGGATGGGGAATTGAAGTATGATGATGAGGAGAAATTGGATGGACAACATCAATTTGATTAGCCCAAACTTGTTATTGATGTTATGGTTAGAGAACTTCATTATTGTGTAAAGATACTTTTGGTTGTCTAAACTCTTCTAAAAATAAAGAAATTTAAGCTTGATGATGATCCATCCTACATATACAATCTTCTAAAGTGAGTCCTATGTAACCTTCAACAATTAGACTATAATATTATTGATTTAAGGAATGATTGTCACCATTAGCAAGGTGTTTGTAAAATGATGGGAATGATTCTCACATATGATGCCAAACTATTACATGCTAGAATATTTATAGTGGTAGAGTTAGATATTAATGTCTAATCTTTATATGAAGATCCAATCCTTGATATAAAAA
The DNA here is from genome assembly GCA_022539455.1 of Dendrobium nobile. NCBI lineage: Eukaryota > Viridiplantae > Streptophyta > Magnoliopsida > Asparagales > Orchidaceae > Dendrobium > Dendrobium nobile. The sequence continues at coordinate 14,256,545 of CM039728.1, read as the reverse complement.
TAGTTTCCACAATAGACACTAGAGTTTTTATGTAAAAATCCAAGAAATAGAAAAATCATTTTCCCTTACCCGGTTTAAATAATCTACTATATATGTGAAATTATAGAAGTTCATTCTTTCCCATCAAAGCATAAGAGATTGCAAAGTTGAAATTACTTTCCTGGTCTACTATGGTTGTAGTATATAATATGGGAGAAGTTATGAAAGTTGATGATGATTGTATTAACCTCCATGTAATAACAAAAAAAATCACATACCTAGTATGCATCGAGAAGCCACCCAAATCTCCCAAAATCTCGTTGGAATCCCGTAGCTCGGCACTGAATCCATCACTTCTCCATGATTCCTGTAGGAATCCCGCTCAATCGTACTCAAATCCCGTCGTTAAATACCGAGTAAATGACACCTCTCCCATTCGCTTCCACACACAACCTCTACTTCCCATTCACAGAACTCCCAAAGCTGTCGAGCCCTCACTGCCTCCTCTCCTCCTTCCCCAAGCCACAGCCAAGCTCCTTCCTCCAATCTCCACTACCGATCTCACCCTAGTTGCAAGCCACAGAGAGAGAATGAGAGATCGAGAGAGAGAGAGAGAGAGAGAGAGAGAGAGAGAGCCAAGCTTTCTCCTTACCTCAGCCAAGCCTCCCCTCCTCTGAAGCCTCCGTTGCCGACGCCCTATCCCCTTGGGCGACGGTCCTTTACTATCGGATCGAAAGGTGCGACATTTTAATCTGAAGTAATAATGGAAGCCCACTTATTGTGAAGGTACTTTCTCCATGTGGCGAGCTTCTTCGGCCGAAACCCGTAAATCCGCCAAACTCCATGATTTATAGTAAAGAGAGGGGAATGGAGGATTTATTCCTTTGTGAGATTTACAGGTTTGGCAAGATTTAGCATAAACCTTGCTCAAATCCGACAAAAAATCCTGCTCAAACCTGTATAAATCTTGTATTAATATGTTCATTTTATTATTAAAATTAAATTCTTTTAATTATAATTAGCTATTTTTAATTATAATTAATTATATTATCTTATAATTACTTATAATTAAATATTTTAATTCTATTTAATTATTATTAATAATAATTAATTTTAATTAAAAATAAATTGTAATTAATTTATTATTATTATGGTTAATTATTATCATTAATAATTACCTATAATTTATTAAATTTAATTATAATTAATTATTTTGATTTAAATTAATTATTATTAATTATTATAATTATAATTAATTATTTTTAAAAATTATAATTAATTATCATTAAATATATTTAATTATAATAAAAAAAGAGAGAAAGAAAAGAAGCATGTAAGGATGCTTCTCTTCTTTCTCCTCGATCCACATGTTACCAACACTATTTCTCCGGATGTTAGGTATAACCCCCTTTGAACTTTAAACTTGAGAGCTTGTTTTCATTATTTGTGGCGCACCAAAAAACCACCTATACACGCCTTTATTATGTGTGGTGGAATGGGACCCCGGTATGGCACCTACGGCGAGGCAAGGTCACTCATAAGTACCTCCGAGCGGGGGGAAAGCAAACAGTCTTTTTAAAATAGGTACCGTCAAAGATCCCATACATGCATTTATTGTGTGTGGTGAGAGTAAAGATCACGGCCGTGGTGTCCTCGTCCGAAGAAACCTACCATACACGCCTTTATTGTGCGTGGTGGGAAGGCCCAGTTTCTCGTAGTTTTCCCCTAAACGGGGGAGGCACCGAGAGGCTGCTAAAATTTTGGGTGAACATGAGACTGTACCTGGACTTGATTGAACTCAAAAGAACAACGGAGGACTTATACTTGACTTTTGAACAAGATCTAAGTGACTTAATAAGCAATTGAACCCAAAAAAAATGTGCAAGAGGCTTAATTTGAACTGAAATCAAACTTGAATCAACTTCAGAACACAGTGGACTTTTGAGTATTCAAATTGAAATGAACAAAGAAATGACTTGGACATTTAAACTCAAGCAAAGATTTGAGTTGGACTATAGTGGGCATTGAACTTGAACTGTACAACATCAAGGAGAACACAAACTTGACTTGAATTAGATGAGGAAGACTTGCAAGCTTGAACATTGACTTCTATTAACTGAGCTAGAAGTTATGACTTTAAGGAGCTTGAACCCAAACTGAAATAAGAAGTTCAAATTGAAATCTAAATGAATTTTAACCTAACTTAAGTGAACATGAATAATTCAAATTGAAATTGAACAATTACAAAGGATTATACTTAAACTTGATTGGGACACATCAAATCATATTTAGGTTCAAACTCAAATGAACATGAGACTAGAATTTTCACATTGAAAGACAAGGAACTCGAGCTCAGTAGACTTGATTTAAACATTAAGCCAATTTTCACTTGAACTCCCATTTGATTTAAAATCAAATGAAAAGAACATAAGATTATCTTATGATTTTCAATCCTTCAAACTACAAGTGATAATAAGTGCCTCTTATGTTCTATAAATGAGTTCTCTACAAACACATTTGACATACTAGTAGAAGATGTACAACAAATGTGGTGGCATTCCAATCAAGGTGCTAATGAAAAAATAGAGTTCCCAAATAAATATTGAAAAGCTCTTATACCAATCAAAATGCAAGCTATAAACTACTTCCAAGGGCAATGAGAAGCTTATGATATTCAACATAACTCTCACACAAGGGACGTATATGTGAATTAAATGAGCATGAAGGAATACAATAGCGAAGGAGATGTTCACAAGCAAAGCAAGGGAGATGTAGGAGAAGCGGATTCTTCGTTATCAATGCAGACTAATGTGTAAATGAGCACACAACAGTCTACTTTCATATTGGAAGAATAGATATATTACGAGACCCTTGATTTATGTATAGCCAACATGAGATCTGTAATGAACTTGTATGTTGAAGATTAGAAGCCCTAATGAAGAGAACTATTAGTTGATGTAATGACTGACATGCAACAGATACAAGCACACACAAACTCTTGTATCAAGGGTATCCTAGCATCCTCGTAGTCAACATCAAGATACAAATAAGCATACTAATCCACATGCAATCAGGGATAGAAGATCTGCAATATATACAAGCTTTCTACAAAGATAGATGTACGTGCCACATGCCACTTATGGGTTGAAGCAGAAAGACTTCAGTAAATGCAGCATCTTGTAGTCAATTTCAACCTGTAAATGAATATATCTACCTACCTACATGCAGCAGTAGTGGATGTATTGAAAAAACAAAAGGCCATAACAAAATGCATGAGGAATATGACAAGTGCAAGTTCCTATAACTTAAAGCAGGAGAATCATTAGTGCACTATAATCCGCCTACAGAAAATAAGTAGTGCACGACAGTCTACCTGTTCAAAGCAGCAAACAACTCAATCCAGAAGCTGCTACACCACGTCACTGAATCTGTAACACTCATACGAGCATACAGAAGGCGTCCACAAGCTGCTACGCCATGCCACCAGATCTGTAACACTCATACGAGCAGACAGAAGGCATCCATAAGCTGCTACACCACTCCGCCGGATCTGTAACACTCATACGAGTAGACAGAAGGCGTCCACAAGACTACAATGACACGCCACCAGATCTACAACACTTATACAAGCAGACAGAAGACATCTACAATCAACTACACAATGCCACCAAATCCGTAACATCTATGCAAGCGGACAGAATGCGTCTATAAATATTCCATGAATACCCCCATATGTGCACCGTAATTTGTATACACATAGATACACAAGGAATAAATGCAATCATAAAACCCGCATGGGCCCCGACGAGCGTGTTATTGGTACACACGTGACGTCTAAGGATGATGCACGGAATAATAAATTTGAACCCGATCCTTCTAAGTGGGTAAATAGGAGTCAACAAGGATCAACAAATAATTATAAAATGCCCCCAAACACCTGCATGGGCCCCGACGAGCATGTTGTAGGGATACATGTGACATCTAGGGATGCTTCGCGGGTTAAAAGAGTTGAATTTGATCCTCCTAAGCGAGTCCTAAGCGAGTAGATAGGAGTCGACAAGGTTCAACAAATAATTATAAAATGCCTCCAAACACCCGTATGGGCCCCAGCGACCTTGTTATTGATACACACGTGATGTCTAGGGATACTGCGGGTCGATAAGTGAATTCAAGTTTGAACCCAATCCTTCTATGCGTATCAATAAGAGTCGACAGAATTCGAACCATCAAACAAATACACGATTGTGACGACTGATGTATTTGTTTTAATACATTCATATTAGGCCTTCAAGGCCTATAATCAAGAGAATTCACTAACAAATGCATAAAGCTTATTTAAACCCGATCCCCTATTGGCAAGTTGATATGGTCGACAAGTTTCAAGCTTCAAATGGAAATAACCCCTTACACCTCGATGATGGCCGTTTTGAATGAAAATCTCAACCGGAGGGGTCCATACCAAACATTTCAAATGCCTTTCAAACTCCACACAATCCAAAATTCCAAAAATCTCAAAATCCCAAATATTTAAAATTAAAATTATCCATCCATACTTAAAGCAAAATCCATCCACCCTCCGCAATAGTTTGTCGAGGTGGAAAAATTAAAATTTACTTAAGCTCACATAGAGTCAAATGCCTAGTTGAAAATATTACTATGATCCATTCTCAAATAGTCTCCTGCCAATAAGGACGTGGTACGTGTCCTCTAACTGACAGTTTTGCCACCAAATGGCACCGTAGGATAAACAGTTATGACCCGGGGTCCTAACCGAGTGGTTTTGCTGCCAAATGAAACCACAAATACCGGTTATGGCCAGAGCCAATACGCTCCCTAGTGGAATCAAATGCTTGAGATATGAATCAATAGGATATAATCGATAGGGCACAAAGCACTCTATTAGCTAAGATGGATCCAAATTTGTCCCCTTAGACAAATATTCATCACAGGTCTACAAGGTACCCTTGAACGAAGTAACCCATGGCTGCTTACAAGAATTCTTCTGTCAGATTGGGTCGACTACCTCCTCTAACTAAGTAGACCAGGGACCACGATAGCCCAGGACAACGGAACCATGGGATCTTGATCGGGTCCATCGTCCATTCCCCAACCATCCGCTTTAAGTGCAAGATGATGAAAATTTCTATTTTAAATACCAAACCTACAAACTCTCTAAATTCCCAAATTCTCCAACCATTCCAAATGCCCAATGCTGCTACTATATGCCAGATAACACGTATCTTTACGTATCTGATTGATGCTAGCCTTAATCGAAAGTTCTCTCTCATTATCGGGAGGGGTAATTAACTATAGGGGCTTGCGCCTATAGGAAACCAGAACTAAGATCATAAAGTCCTCCCAAAATGAGGGTGAAATATCTGGGTAGTGTCTTATCTACAAACCCATCTGCGTTCCAAAATTTACCCTGTAACTTAATTCGTTAAAACTCTCTCGCCAAAGAAAAAGCAAAGCAGATCAGCAGGCAGAGGCCGGGGCCGAATTTTCGGAGCCCATATATTGTTAAAAAGATGCAGTCGAGAGGTGGCAGTTCGAAGACGACAGTCAGGAAATGTTGATCAGAAGATGATAGTTGGGTGACAATGGTGGGATGTCAAAGGGCAGGGCAATGATCATTGGGCAACAAGAGTCAAGAGATGAGATCAGGCAATGACATTTGCGAATGGCTATCGTTGATGTTGAATATCATATAGAGATTTAGAATTTCTTAGATCACATCTTGAGCTTATTGGATCTATCTCATTGAGCACTCAATTTGACTATAAACTAAAAAGATTTTGACATCATTTGATCATCCTATTAATTCCCTGAATTTTAAGTGTTTGAGTTAGCCTTTTATGGAGTTATATAGGATCACTTTTAGTATATTTGATTCTTCCTATCAAGACATTCATTTCAACTATAAAATTGATAAAATTAGAGTTCGTATGTTCCTCAATTCAATTTTAAAAATTTTCAATTCAAATATTATCTCGAGATTCATGTGCAGTCAAATGAATTTCATAGGATGTGTTAATATAAACATAAATTAAAGGTTTTTAAAAATTTATTTGCCAATTTTTATTAAGAATACCCTCATCTAAAAATTTTCCCATGCTATTCTTAGGCCTTTTAATAAAATCTTAAACAAGCTAATTCTAATTAACTTAAAATTGGCTTAATAAGCCTATCTATCGTCTGAAAATCTCAAACGGCGCTTAATGTTGCCACATAGAGACTCAAAATAAAAGGTTTTAAAATCAAGAGCCACAAATCTATCAGTAAATTAAATATTCATCAACAGAATTTTTTCGACACCCTCTGCCAAGTCAACCGAAAAACAACGGCTCATCATAAAGCGCACTAATTAATTTATTTGGACCGAGATCGTGCGTGCAACTCGCTAATTGAGCTAAGCTTTTCCTCCGTATAATATATATTTGGCTCCAACTAGCTCCAATTCATGAGATTCTACATGTCTCCTGTAATCTTACGGGGAAAGGAACAATTATTACGTCCTCCAACCGGACATTCCTCTACGTCCGGTCGGAGGCCAAATCGCGTCAAAAAATGAGAAATACCGAGCAATACCAAACAATAACGAGGAATACCATCACGTGAAGGCCCAATACCGAGTTATACCGAGCTATACCGAGCAATACCGAGTTATACAAAAGTTGTACTGAGATTTTCCTAGAAAAAACTCGGTACAACTCGGTATTGCTCGTTATAACTAGGTATTGGTTTTCACAGAGCGGTATTCCTCGTTATTATCAAATAATACCTAGCAATACCGAGCAAATACCGAGTTTTTTGGCGGAATTTTAACTCCGACCGGACGTTCCTCTACGTCCTTACCCCAGACCTATAAAAGTTCGGGGGAAAGGCTATTCTGCTCATGTCATTTCGATTTTTGCTAATAGGACTCAATGACATCATATTGAGATCAATCCTATGAAACATGTAGTTTTTTATTATATTATTAATTGCAGATGGCTGCGGGCTTGGTACCTGGCGGTTTTTATATAACAATTGAGAGACCAAACTCTGCTATCAGGTCAACACTAACAAAAAAACTTCAAAGAAAATCTTGCTGGCCTGTGCATATCCAGCTTTTGAAAAATACTTTACCAAAATTAAAAAAAAAAATTGCCTCAAATATTTTGATATAATATGAGCTTAAAAATTATTAAATTTATTTTGAGCTAAACATTATATTTAAAATTTTTTGAATAACATTAATTTAAAATAAATTTAATAATTTAAAAGCTTATTATCATGTAGATTTAGAATTTCTTCACATAATATTCTTTTCATGAAGACATCAGATTGATGTGACAATATAACATGAGGGCAAATTAGTCATATATGCGCTGATCAGTTCGGCATTCTAAAGGCTTTTATAAACAATAATTATGCAAGTTTGTGCACAGTTTTTATTTCAAAGAGATCAGTGGAAATAACCAGATTCAGTTACTTGAAGACGCCTGCTGCAATATTTATTTATTGTTTATTGAAATGAAAAGAACATAATTACAAGCACATTGCTGCTCCATGTTCTTCAAACTAGAATTAACGATAGTTGAAAAAATTATTGAATAAAAAATAAAAAATAAAAGTTTGCTCTATTTCTCGGCATTTTCAGGCGAAGGACAGGGACTGGTAACATACCTTTCTGGTAGAAGGTTGTCCCATGAAACCATAAAGATTTGATCGGTGTTGCTACCTCCGCTTTTGATTCTAGGATCATCATCTTCTTCGTAGCGTTGAGTTCTGTACTCCAAAGCTGTAATCTGTTCAAACATCCAGTTATAGACGGTGCCTTTTCGGTACACATAAATTGTACAGTCATCGGCGTCCATGTCTTTCATTGGTCGGTATTCCTTCTCGAATTCTTCCTCAGGCATGGGGGTTATCGACATAGCTCTGAATCATTGAAAGAACTGTTTTTAGTTGTAATGGATGTACCATTTCACTGATTAATCGTATAATCGGATTAATTACAAGAGATTTGAGAAAAAAAGAGGAAGAAAGACAGGATCACTGAATAAAAGAATCAAGTTCACACCAATATAACGAGATAACATCACTAAAAACTCTTCCATCCTTAACTATTCAGTAAATCATTCTTAGAGTTTCATATTTTCAATCACCAAATCCTCACTCAATTTAAAAGTAAGAAAATAATAATAAAAATTAAATCTAACTTTAGGAGCAAATACAAGAGATCATCTAACAAAAGATCACAATGAGTTATCCCAATACGCATCGAACATAGGAAATATTAATTGGAGTGAATCCTAGAACCTGCTAAGGAGTCAAAAGTTGCCCAAACCACAAAACCTGTAACAACAAAAGAATTTGCAGAAATCACAATGTGAAAGGATTCATGAGAAGCATGCATAAGTATACGAAAAAATGAAAGATTTTCATTACCTCTTGGATAATTATCATTACCAAGAGGATAACAAGTCGCATAGAAACTAAAGAATAATTATCATTAAAATTAGATTAAGAAAGTTTGTCTTCATCTAGTTGCCAAAATTAAAATCATGATACTTTTGGTGTTCTCCAGAAAAGGAATGTGAAATGTTGATTTAATTCTTTCGTGGTAAGCTAAAAGCCTACCATGCACTGTTTAAGTTAATGAATTTGATCATTGATGCGGTATTTCATCTTTCAAGTATTTTCAATTACAATTACAATAACAAAAACTAAAAAATAAAACATAGTTTAGATTGATAAGAAACATAATTATGTAGATTATTGAGAAACCTCTATATAAATAATATACAAGCCAAATCACTCAAGAGCAATTCAAGCAATTCCGTGTATTCCCTCGCCATTCTCCCTCAGCGTTTAAAGAAACTATCAAATAGGCCGTTGTGCTCAAGTTCTATCAAGCCCAAAATGATATGCCACATGGATTCCATATCTCAAAGATCATTTGAGTTTGTACTACTAACTTTGATAGCACTTATAAATATTCAAATTTTCAAAATTCATTTTTAGGGCACAACTAGGGCATGCCTAAGGGTAGGTCTGGATAAAATTGTGTTATGACAATCAAGGAAAGTCTTTGATGAGTGAAACATATGATATTCAAGTAGAGGCATCCTCAAGGACCTGAGGTTTTCCATTTACACCTCATTATATGGTTGATATAGCATAGTTCATTTATATGCCGATTCAAAGGGAAAACTAAAATTAATTAAAATCTTCGTTGGGTAAGGAAATTAGTGATAAGCTTACCACTTAAATTGCCTATAAAACCATGTAGGCCCACCTTGTTTTGGAAAACATATATTAGGTTGAGTTCATCAACTTGGATCCAAACTTGATCTAATAGTCTTCCCTGAGTATTTGAATTCTTAAAAATATTTATGGATCCTTATTTTCAAAACAGATTTTTTTTTTTTGGAAATTTGGAAATAATAAAAAGGATATTGATAAAAATAAGGGAAATTCATAGGTTCCTGCTCAAAATTTTCCATACTATTTTGAATCATTGAGGGCTTACTAAATTTTTATGATTTTGGGTTAGATAATCATTGGTTGATTCTATATATAAATGAAGTAATTTTGATTTTCAAAGGTCATATGATGGATAACAATGTGTTAATGTGTATCCCTAAGTACAAATGAGTGGTTAATATCCCCTTAAGGAATATTATTATAAAATATTTCTACTAAAACTTAAATAGAATGAATTTAGACAATATATGGCTTGGACAAAATAGTTGGACTTATCAAAATATTGTAGGTTAAGTATAGTACACCATCGTAAGTTCTATACCCTAGGCATTTGAAATGGTTGTTGTCAAATGCCTCGCCAACTCACGTTATTACAAGACATCATCTTAAAATGTATAATCTTGATCACCTACATAACTAAAATAAAAGATCATTAAATGACAAACCCAATATGGCTATTAGGTTGTCTTGCCTATCGAGTGAAATCCTATTTTCCTTTTTTCATTAGCATATTTCACATTGCATGGAAACTTAATGGCATGGACTTCAAAACTCATTTAGAAGGGATATAGTGGCATTCCTTCCGTAGGATATAAGGCTAGTTGTTAGGCTTTTTGATTTCTTGCCAAAATCAATATACCATCCCTAAAATATTTTTATTTATTGAGTAGCAACCCTTCCATTTGACATCAAAGGATCATTGTGGATAATTTTCATTTCATGCCTACTTGATGGAGGAGTTTTGAAGTAAGTTGTTTTATACCTTTGCAAACAAAGGGTAATTTTCAAATACAACAACAACATCAAGCCTTTGTCTCACTACGTGGGGTCGGCTACATGAATCCTTTTTCTCCATTGTGTCATGTTAAAAGTCAAATCCTCATTTAAATCTAATAATGAAATATCATTTCTAATATTTTCTTACCAAGTCTTTTTAGGTCTACCTCTACCTTTCTTAACCAAGTCAAATATAATACCTCAACTTTCCTAACCAGGTCATCGGAAGGCCTCCATTTAATGTGACCAAACCATCTAAGGTGACTCTCTCTAATCTTATCTTCCACTAGAGCTACTACAACCTTTTCACGTATATGTTCATTTTGTATCCTATCTCTAAGGGTAAAGCCACTCATCCACCTAAGCATCCTCATCTCTGCAACACTTAACTTAGTATTATGCTTCTCTTTTAATGGCCAACATTCGGCACCATGAAGCATTGCAGGTCTCACCACCATCTTATAGAATTTTTCCTTAAGTTTGAGGGGGACTTTTCTATCGCACAACAAGCCCAATGCATTGTTCCACTTCAACCATCCAACTTGAATTCTACTGATAATGTCCCCATCTATTTCACCATCACTCTGAACGATAGATCCAAGATATCTAAAACTTGTACTCTTATTAATGACTTGATAGCCCAAAGTCACAATCCCCTCACTAGGTCTATTGCTACTAAAATTACACTCCATATATTCAGCTTTAGATCTACTCAAGTGAAAACCTTTAGACTCTAAGGTTGACCTCCATAATTCAAGTTTATCTTCAACTCGCTCTCTAGTCTTATCAACAGAAGAATATCATCAGCAAAAAGCATACACCAAGGTACATCCTCTTGCAAATGTCTAGTGAGAACATCCAGGACTAAAGCAAAAAGATATGGACTTAAGGCTGATCCTTGACGTAATCCAACCGAAATAGGAAAATACTTGGTCAAACCACCTTGTATTTGAACACAAATAATAGCTTCAGCATACATTAACACATTTATAAGCTTTGTACTAAATAAGAAATAGTTTACTAGAAACTATTTTTAGGCTCGTAAGTTCTAAAATAAGATCGGATGATAAATCTTACATAGGCAACTCTTACTACTAACTTTGATACATTTGAGGATTAGAACTTCAAACATAACAATCAAAACCAATCACAACTATCTATGACCAATAAAAGTTCTAATTGAATTGTTAGTCAAACATGATGTACAAAAATTTTATTTGACTTATTAAATTAAAAGATTAGAAAATACTATTACCCAAATTATTCAGGCACTATATATCCTATTGATTAATATTCCATCTTCACAAGCTAAAGTCTTATTTTAAACTAATTAACTAATTTGCAAGTTCAAAAAATATATATTAACAAAAGCTAACAAATTGATATCTACAACATAAAAGTCCATTTACTATAATAATTTTTAAACATGATACATACGTCATACAAACACAATCATTTCTGGTTTCTTCCTTGCAAAGTTTTAACATCACCAATATTGTTATCATCTTCATTAATTACCTTGTCCTACCTACTAAGGATTTATTTTATGAATTCAAGTCTTCCAATTTTGTTGAGTAATAGATGAGATGATAAATCAATATTATGCATATCATTTTGCACAACTTATAACTAGGCTATCATAGGTTTACATCTTTTAATTTCTTTTCCTTGTTTCTCTCAACTCTTCTTTCCATGTGACTTATGATGTGCCACCATAGGTCTACCATTTTGATTTATGTTCATTACACAATCAACCCATTTTACTGAAGCATTTTAAATTCTATATTGTAAATGCCATATCTAAGTATCTTCTACATTATCTTAGCTTTAATATATGCTATTCCACCTCCCTAATATAATCATGTATGATTATCTTTTACAGTTTATTGTGCATCCATCTTAATATTCTTGTAACTGCATTTAGCATAATTATAGCAATTTATTGCCAATTCTCAAATACATTAAAAAAAAGTGTAATAGTTATTCCATAAATTTTAATTTTAAGTTTGCGTGATGTTCTCTAATCACATTGCACTTTGAAGCAATCTCTTATTATAACATATCATTAACCATTAAAGTTCAAAATTTTCTCTCAATTATTCAAAATTTTCACAACTTTCAAAGATATAATACTCACCAATACAATAGCATTTGCAAGTAGCATACTTTGATATCTAATTTTGAATATTCTTTATAAATATTTTCATAATAAACAAAAAAGAATATCAACCTAAACATAATTCTCAAATAGATCCCAATAACATATCGTACTTTGAATCAATTCACTATTTTAACATTCATATTTAACTACAAAAGTTATGTTACTTGTTCTTTCAAAAATTTATTCATAATAATCAATTATAACTCATTTAATACTGCATGTCCTATAAACAATCTTTGTTCTACTAGGTCAAATCTTTGCATCTACAAAATTTTCTCTAACTATTCTAGCTTTTCACACATTTTAAAAGATATGTCACTTATCAATACAATATCATTTGTAAGTAGGTTTGTAAATGAATCGAGTAAAGCCATGCATTGAATTGTTCAAGCTAGAACATTTATTTTCTTATTGAATTTAGACCAAACATAAATATGACCCGAGCTTTAAAATCTAGTTAAAACTTGTTTATTATTCTTTTATCCAGCTTAAGTTGCAATCAATGTTAAATCAAGCTAAACTAATAATATGTTTAAGCTAATGATTTAGACATATAGCCTAGTTACTAAACATAATTATATTTTGTGGGCTCCGAAAATTCGGCCCCGGCCTCCGCCCGCTTTGTTTTTTCTTCAGGGGAGTTTTAACGAATTAAATTCTGGGGTAAATTTTAGGAAGGCAAATGGGTTTGTAGATAAGACACTACCCAGAGATTTCGCCCTCATTTTGTGAGGACTTTATAATCTGAGTTCTGGTTTCCTATAGGCGCAAGCCCCTATAGTTAATTACCCCTCCCGATAATGAGAGAGAACTTTTGATTAAGGCTAGGCGTCAATCAGATACGTAGATAATACGTAGTATCTGACATATAGTAGAAGCATGGGCATGAGTATTTTGAAAGGGTTGATATTTAAAATAGGGAATTTCACCACCTTGCACTTAAAGCGGATGGTGGGAGAATGAATGATGGACCCGATCAAGATCCCATGGTTCCGTCATCCCGGGCCATCGTCGTCCTTGGTCTGTTTAGTCAGAGGAGGTAGTCGAACCAACCTGATAGAAGGATCCTTGTTTGAAGCCATGGGTTGCTTTGTCCAAGGGGACCTTGTAGACCTGGGGTGAATGTTTGTCTAAGGGGACAAATTTGAATCCACCTTAGCTAACAGAGGGTTTTGTGCCCTATCGATTATATCCTATTGATTCATATCTCAAGGATTTGATATCATTAAGGAACGTATTGGCTCTGACCATAATTGTTATCTCGTGGTGCCATTTGGCGGCAAAACCACTCGGTTCAGAGGGCCCCGAGTCATAACCGTTTATCCTGCGGTGCCATTTGGCAGCAAAATCACTAGTCAGAGGACACGTACCACGTCCTTATTGGCAGGATATTATTTGAGAATGTATCCTAATAATATTTTCGATTAGGCATTTGCTTTATTTGAGCTAAAGAAAATTTTAATTTGTCCACCCTGACAAATTATTGCGAAGGATAGATGAATTTTGCTTTAAGCGATTGAATAGATTATTTCAATTTTAAACATCTTTGGATTTTTTTTTTGGGATTTTGGATGGCATTTGAAATATTTGAAGATTAACACCCCCGGTTGATATTTTCTGTTCAACACGGTCATCATCATGGTGAAAGGGGTTATTTCCCTTTGTTGATTGAACCATGTCAGCTCTGTCAATTTGTCGACAGAAGATCAGATTTCATAGGTTTTACGCCTTTATTAGTGAATTCTCTTGATTGTAGGCCTTGAATGCCTAATATTAATGTATTAAAACAAATATCCTGGTCGACTCCATGATTGTATATTTATTTGATGGTTCGAACCATGTCGACTCCTATCTGTCCACATAGAAAGATCGCGTTCGAACTCGAATTCACTTATTGACTCGCGCAGCTTCCCTAGACGTCTCTTGTGTACCCATAACACGCTCGTCGGGGCCCATGCGGGTTTTTGAGATCATTTTATAATTATTTGTTGAATCTTGTCAACACCTATTTATCTTCTTAGGAGGATCGGGTTCAAATTTATTAACCCGCGTAGCATTCCTAGACATCACGTGTGTACTCATAACACGCTCGTCGGGACCCATGCGGGTTTTTTATTACACTTACCCCTTGTGTACCTATGTGTATACAAATTATGGTGCATGTGTAGGGGTAGGGGCATTTTGGGATGTTTGGAAGGTCTTCTACAACAGCCCATAGAAATTTGCATTTGATGTAGTCACTTTGTATTTTTCTTATAAACTGCATATTGGAACAGATCTCCTATATTAGCTTGTAGGAGCTTGCATTCGTCGCATTCTTTATGCTTTTCACCGTGATCTTGGCCCTCACAATACACCCACTACTCTTGCAAGAAAATGTATTCCTTCATAGGTGAAATGTTGAATGCATAATGAATTTCCCAAAATGGCCCGTAGGAACAGGTATATATTGTGTATCCTTCACCTTTGAGTTTTGTGTTATCATCAGTGTAAGCTTAGGGGACCACTTATTCATCACGGAACTTGCAAGCCTCGATAATCTTATCCATCCCCATTCCAGAACTTGGTTGAACTAAGACTTGCTCACTCAATCCTTGAAGATAATGATTTGATATGAATTTATCTTCCCATAACTCATATAGAAATTTGTAGGCAACCCCTGATGCCTTGTACTTCAAAGTTGATGGCCACTATTATGAATCAACAACTTGTCATTTTCATTGCATTACTAAATCCTGACATATTAAATATGGAATGGGTATTTCGTATCAGCTTGTGATCATCAGCACCTACTGTGTTATCATCAACTTCGATTTGTAGATATATTATTGCATTTATATTACGGAATAATTGTTACAGATCTTCTGTATTTGTCCATAGATAGCACGTCATATGTACGACAAGTCTCCTTTCGTAATTCATAGGCCTTTTACATTCGTTGTAGTCATTCAATATCCATAGAGAACTATTGTATTCATTTGTAAACTGGCTTCATATAGGAGACCCTTATATGCATCTATAAGCAAGTATAATCCTTCGATTATTTCTAAGACACCATAGAGGCAGATATCTCGTGCAGACTACTTTCATTTGCAAGTGTGTATTTTCACATCATTGCACTTTGATTTTTAATATTCATGGGTGAACCATCGACGAACGATTGCATTAATCTCCTTTGCTGACACTATTGCACTCCATATTTATTCATTTGCCGATCTATTGCATCGCTGATATTTGCTTGCCATCAAGTTACATCTCGAGTCTTTTTTGTTTGTAGTTGATTGCATGATTGACGTAGATGTCATTTTCTCTCCTTCACAGGTTGACTCGGCTGAATACTCTGAGCTATATTTTTTATCATTCATGTATGCATGGAGACCCATTACACATATAATGCATCTACTATCATCATTTATAGGCAGATTAACGTGCTCACTTGAAAGCTATTGTTGCCTACTAGATGTGTTGCATTCTCCATCAATCATTTGATTATTGCACCTAAGCATGCCATATTGAACACTATAAGTCTTCTATTTTTGTATGGAGATCTTTTAAATCTTGTGCAATAAATTTGCTTGATAAAATTCACATTTCAGTATGACGACACATTAATATCTTATCAAAGTCATATGTTTTGATTGCAATCATATTGTTGCATTTTCCGATTAATCTTTGCTTGAGAAGAGAAATACATACGTTACGTGTCTATTT
Organism: Dendrobium nobile; assembly: GCA_022539455.1. NCBI lineage: Eukaryota > Viridiplantae > Streptophyta > Magnoliopsida > Asparagales > Orchidaceae > Dendrobium > Dendrobium nobile. The sequence goes on along the minus strand of CM039728.1, from coordinate 14,240,446 downwards.
AATTATCAATCATGTTTGAATAGTACTCCAATCAAGCTCAAGTTCAATTTAGATTTCCTTGCATTTAGTTCAATTGAGTTCAAGCTCTATCTTAAGCTCAATGTGCCAGTTCAATTCAAGTCCAAGATGACTCCAAGTTTGAATCTGACTTCGAATTCGAGTTCATTTCAAGTTCCATGCCATCATGAGCTTAATCCTTTAAAGTTCACCCAAGCTCAAGTTCTATGCTCAGGTCCCCTGTAGTCCCAAGTAATGTTCAAGTCTAGTTCATGCTAGAATTCCTTGTAGTCTATTTGAGTTCAAACTCAATTCAAGTTCAAGCCTTTTGTGGTTCATTTAAGTTCTAGTTGAGGTTCAAGTTATGTTCGATAGGATTTGGTCCAAGCTTAAGCTTCTGAATTTAGTTTGAGTATAATGTGCAAGTTCAAACTTTGGTCCTCAACTTGTACATTTAAGTTCAAAGCATGTCTCATGTTCACTCGAAATTTTGGCAACCTCCCGGCATCTCCCCCGTTTAGGTGAAACTACGAGAACTAGGCCTTCCCACGACGCACAATAAAAGCGTGTATGATAGGTGTCCTTAAACACCACGACCGTGATCTTCATTCCCACCACGCGTAATAAAGGTGTGTATGGGGCCTTCGAGGGTACCTGTTTTAAAACACAGTTGGCTTTCCCCTCGCTCGAGGGTACTTATGAGTAACCCCGCCTCATCGTAGGCGTCGCACCGGGTTCCCATCCCACCACGCATAATAAAGGAGTCCATAAGTAGTTTTCCAGTGCGCCACGAACTCCGAAATGGGGCTTTTAGGTGATTACCCGTCTCTTCATAGGCGCTGCATCGGGGTTCAATCCCACCACGCGCAATAAAGGTGTGTATAGGAGGTTTTCCTGTGCGTCATGAATTTTGAGAGTAAGAATCTAAGTTTCAAAAAATTTAAACCTTTGCGGGGTCGTTGGCACGCATATCAAGGCAAGCATTTGTATTTCCTTCTTTTTTTGGAAATCTCTTATTTTTTTAATCTCTTTTTTCACAAAAATAATAATTATTATTACAACTATAATAATAATAATTATTATTATAACTATAATTATAATAACAATCATAATAATTATGATTACTATGATTACTATTACAATCAAAATTATTATTAATGTTATCAATAATAATAACAACAACTATAAACACAATAATTACCATTAATCAACCATTATCTATAATAGAAAATAGTGATGAGAACTATATACCTATTATTGTCTCGGCTAAGACCAGGAGAAGAAGACTGGTGAACTAGGGCTGGAGTTCGGTTAGGTGAATAGTGGAGATCTGCAATGGGAGTAAAAGGCAAGGTAGAAGTCGGGATGGGAAGGCTTTATCAAGGCCTGGCGATGGACCGGCTTCGGTTTAGAGAAGAGAAGGGCGACGATCTTCAGGTAAGGAGCTTCGAGAGGACCGAGAGTTTGGGCAAGAGATGAGATCCGGATGGGAGGAGGTTGGCTTCGGCTCTAGTTCGCCTATGGGGGTCGGTCGGCCTAGGTAGAGAGGGAGGAAGGGAGGTCGGCTGCAAGCAGAGGGGCGATAGGCAGCTCTGGTCATGGAGATGGAGTCGGGTTCTGTGCAAGTAGAGAGGGAAGATGTGCAAGGTAGAGGAGAGCTGTAGCTGGGGTCAGTCGTGAGTTGAGTGATCGATCTGGAGATTTGATCGCAGGAGCAAGTTTGGGTTTCGTTTTGGGGTTGTGGCAGAGATCGGGAGGAGTTCTGCATGTTGGAGTAGTATCGAATGCTTCATTTGAGTTGGGTATTTAATGACACTCGCAAGGTCCAATCGAGGTAAGCTATGCATGGTCTGCTCTAAAACGGCACCGATTTACAGAGGTATGGGGAAACTATGGCAACGAGACTGTAGCGAATGATAGGATTTTCTACGGGATTTTCTTACAGGTATGACAAAGGTATGTATTCTTTATTCTCTCTTTTTTTTGTTTTAACCGTAGAGGTCAACATATTTATAGATTTTAATTAAATTTGACACTGTTCATTAGGCAATATTTGAGTAGTTTGGAGGAGTTTAAACGTTGATAACAAAAGGTTTAAATCCACATATCTAACTATTTAATTAATATTTTCTTCTAAGAGGTCTTGGGTTCGAGTCCTGCTCATGTGTTGGGTGTGTGTTTGGGCGCTGCCCCTAATCCGCCCCCACCCCCCGCGCCCCCACATAAAAATAAAATAAAATAAAATTTCTTCTAATAACATACATAAATTTTAAGAAGTATCAGAAATAAAAAAAAACTTGAAGCAAGCATATAAATAAGTCATTAAAAAACTAATTAAACCTATCATAAAATGCATATTCTATGAAAAATTTTACTGAGTTATTTGTTAAAGAATGTTCATAAACATAAATGATCAAGTCAATATTCAAACTTGCTTATCTATATGATAAATCATTAAAAATTTACTTGTATTTGTTCAACTATGTAAATAAATTAATGTAAGAGAGCTTTATACAAACAATTATTAAATTGCTTATTAAGTGTACTTGTTCACAAACAACCATATCTACAAGTAGCATATACTATGATACCTAATTTTGAAAAAAAAAAAAAAAAACCTAATTTTGAAAATTCTTTATAAATATTTTCATAACAAATAAAAATAAAATATGAACCTAAGCATAAGTGTAAATAGATTAAAGCATAAGTGTAAGAGAGTAAAAAATTATTTTTGCCCCTCCTAAAAAATCAGTTTTGCCCTCCTAAAAAGCCTTTTTGTCCCTACCTACCATTGATGATGTCCTCTTTACATTTGAGCCATTGATTCTTAAAGCTTGATTCATCTCTATCATAGATTGTATTTTCTGCTTTACTTCTCCCAATGTATATATATTCTCTATTTTTTAATTGTTATGAAAATGAGTAGTAATGAAGGCTCATTTTTCTAAGCAATAACTTCAGTATAGAAATACTTTTTGAAAGTGACATAATTAGTGCAAAAAAAAAATGTATGATTTAATTAAGAATAACAATTATGTATATATTTTTTTATGTTCTTGCAAAATTTTTTTTGGTTGAAAACATGGTGATTATTTTGATATACATTTTGTTTGCATTTGGAAACTAAAATATATATATATATATATATATATATATATATATATATATATATATATATATATATATATATATATATATATATATATATATATATATATATATATATATATATAATTTTTTTATATTTTTATTTTTTATTTAATTATTTTTATATTTAATCCCCCCTCAAAATTAGGACTGGTTCCGCCCCTGACCCTAATACAATACTTGCTCATATCTTTCTAACATTTATATTGGATATATATGGAAGTTTTCTACCGATCAAATGTGAGATGCCAAAAGGAAACTTTCACTATATGCACAATAATTAATCTAACCATTATCATCCAATCTTTCAGAGTAGTTTGTCCTTTTGATCTGATATGGTCACTCTGGGGGAAATGGTCTAATTCAATTAAGTGGGTTCATCTAATGAATTATTAGACTCAAATGAGATTTCATCAAATGATGAGATATAATTGAACCCTATTCATAAAAAAATAAAAATAAAAATAGAATTACATCTTAATTATAATGTTGGCATTTGACTAAATTGCAGTTAAAAAATACATATTGATTTCAATGCACAGTAACGAAAGGGTGGAGACCGCCATAAGACAATTTTTCATCTAAAAATGAACCAATAAGACGCTTCAAAATTCTCAAATTTCAAACAGACGAAATAAAAATTAATAAGCAAAATTGCAAAATAGATAGCTAGATTAATAAATCTCTAAAATACAAATTGGGAACGGCATTCCGGAGAATATCGCCACTTCCAGCCATTTCGTATCATTAACAAATATGTGACCCCATCGCCCCATCACTTGTCAATCGAATGAGAGCAACCATGATAGACAAATATAGCGAAGATAAGTAGAAAAACGAGGATATAGAAATGGAATCGGCAAACCGACCTCACATGAAATAGGTTGGAGACGTCGGTGGGGTCTATGTAGCATTCTAAGGCGCTGAGAAAAGCCTTGTAGGCAATGAGATGGAGCCCCCATATCATCGGAAATGGAAGCCTCGGGCGGGGCGGAAAAAAGCCGGAAACCGCCGCCGCCGACGAAGGGAACGCGTACTCTTTCCATTTAACATCAGCCGGCGGGCTTCTAGATGGTGATGACGGCTGGTTCAGGTTAGTCGATGACGATGGCTGGGGCACATTTGCGGGGGAGATGAATCCAACCGAACACAAGATGGGCTCGAGGTCATCATGGCTCATGATTGGACTGAAGGTCGGCGTGTGCCAGAGCGCCAGCTTCTTCGATACTTCTTGTATCTTCACACCATACATCGCCTATGATTGTCGACGGCCGAAGGAACCAGCTCCGTTCAACCTTCGATATACGTTTTTTCTACCCTTCCTATCCAAGCGGCATAATTTATCTCCCCTAACCCTTTCTCTGGTATCTGATTTTGAATTCTTTTTAGGATCGCTGTCCACCATCGAAAAGGCCGCGCGCATTGAGGGCAAGAGTTTGTTGCGAGAAGCAATGACGAAATTACCCCTCTAAACGGCTCGGGATCCTTTAGGGTTGTATTTTCTTTTATTATACAGCCCGCATTCACCCGTTGGTTGGGTGTTTAAAATTTATGTATATAGTTTGACTCAGCTCTACTAGGGTTTTTCTCCTTCACCCTCTCTAGTTGCTTTGTGACGTCATTTTCTCCTCCCCCTCCAGCTCTGTCGGAGGCCCACTCCGCTAGATTTCTTTCATGGATCTCCTACTTCTCCCCTTGGATTTTCCCCCTTATCATTTGTTGGTGGAGTGTCTCCCCCTCCACAACGCAACTGGAAATCTATTTTTGCGCCTGAAGACATTTCATCGAATGATCTTCATCTTTCTAATATTCCACAATAGCCTGAAATTATCCCCTTTTCTGGTGCTAAACTAACCAAAGGTGTTGAAGATTGGAGTCTCTATTTAGTCGGGTATTCCATTTGCCGCAGGCCATATTACGAAGATTTGCTTGGAGCCATCAAGAAAACGTGGAATCTTAAAGGTTCATTGCAGATGCTATCCCTTAGTGATGGTTTCTTCTTATTTAGGTTTGCTTGTTCGGAAGATCTGGATTTGGTGTGGTCTAGAGGAGTTTGGTTCCTCCATGGCAAGCCATTTATCTTGCAAAAATGGCACCCTAAGTTCAAACCAAAGAGGGAAAACTTTACATCAGTTCCTATCTAGGTAAAAAATTAATGATCTGCCCCTTGCATGTTGGAATTCGGAGGGTATATCAAGGATTGCGAGCAAGGTTCGTATACCCCTTGCTGCAGACTCTCTCACAGCCAAAAAGACTCATCTCACATATGTAAGGGTTTGTGTGCTAGTGGATAGTAATGCGACATACCAGAGGAGATTAAAGTTTCGCTTGATGGTGATGTCGTTGGTCTAAAAGTTCAATACGAGTGGAGGCCCACTCCTTGTGAACAATGTAAGTCTCTTTTCCATTATTCCTCAGTATGTCCTTCTAAAATGCGATCAAATGAGCTGAATTTGTCTTCTGAAGCTCCAAAAGACCTACCTCCGAGAGGAAGAAGCCATAGCCATAACCTGAAGAAGCGATATCCCTCTTTGCAACCTGTCAAGAACAAATCCATCCACAAGTCCCTCTCATACCGAACCTATTAAGAACTCTTTACTATCTATTACTAACACTCCACCTAGAAACAATTTCAATCCTTCTGACATTTATTTGAAACAAGTTAATGTAACCAATTCTATAGGGCAGCCTCTCCATTACCAACCTCACTCGCCTCCCCCTCAACAGCTCATTAGCAACCACCCTATTGTCCCTCAAAAACCTCAATCTAATCCTCCAATTGAACTAGCTACCTCAATTCCCCCTATTAATTCATGTGTTTTGGCATCATGGCATGCTAGCCCAATCTCAACTCCTTATAGAAGAGACCTCTATTACGAATCTAAATTCTAGGATTATAATTTTAATGATACCAAATATTTCTGACACTTCTGTTTTTCTACAAATGCCTTGTCTACTAATATTTTAGGTTCATAAGGTCAATTACAAATCAAGCCATCTCAAGATTGGGTAGATTAGGACTAAGTCAGTTTGTAAGTGTACGTCAAATATTTTTATCTTTTATTGAGTCAAATATAATAAACTAGGTTCTGATGCTAAGTAACATTGCACACACACACTCAGAGAGAAAATTTCTATTTATTTTAGATATTTTTATTTTTGATCATATCGTCCAGGATGATCCCTGTTTAAAATTTTGGGTTCATGGACTATGATTTTGATGATAGCAAACAAAACGACTGCCCTTTTTCTACTGACATTTCAGGACTCAAAGATTGGACGGCAATCGGAACTAGCTCAAGATTGGGTAGACTAGGTCTGAGTCAATCTGTATTTTTTCTTTTTCCTTTTCTCGAGTCAATTATAGTCTTTGAAGTATTTGATGCTAAGTAACCCTACACACACACACACACTTGACGATATTAATATCGTCTTAGACGATCGAGTTCAAAACTAAAGTTCTAATCAGGATTTCTTAATTAAGGCAGCCGTAATTAACTGATCAGCCTGGACGATAAATTTATCGGCCTGGACGATATGCTCAAAACAGAAAGAAATAGCCGCCATGATCAATTTAAGTATTCTGTATTTTTGAAAATCGGTTAGGACGATCGTGAGATCGGCCTAGACGATATGACACAATTATGCCTAAATTGATCCGGCAATCAAGGAAGCAATTAAGAATGATTGATACGATCACATCGTCCTGGACGATCTCAGGATCGGCCGAGATGATCTATTCAAGAACCCTTAGTTTCTCCTGGATGATAAATATCAGCCAGCACAAATTCAAGGCAATGTTCTGGCCAATCAAGATCGAACAGCTCAAATTCAGAATGATGCTCTGGACGATTTTTCTTTGATTTGAACTGATCGTCCGGGACGATCGTGAGATCAACCGGGATGATCAAGCTAATTTTCAATCATCCAGATTATTTTCAGGGCGATGTTCTGGTCGATCATCTATATTTTGAACTGATCATACAAGATGATGTGAATATCAGCCAGGACGATAAAGTCGGCAACTTGCAATTACTGAGCTTTTTTGAAGCTCTTCTATCTAAGAGCTATTGTTCAACATTTTTTTAACATCCTTGGCTGCTGTCTTGACCTAAGAAAACCTAAAGGAGAGAGAGAGAGAGAGAGAGAGAGAGAGAGAGAGAGAGAGAGAGAGAGAGAGAGAGAGAGAGAGAGAGGGAAAGAGAGAGAGAGGATCTTGTGAGGGGGGGCTTGCGAGGGAGTTCACAAGTGTTGCTCCAAGCATTGTTTCACTTCTTCTTCCACTAGAGTCTCTTATCCTTGAAAGGGTTGGGAGAGGTAAGCTTCAATGATTGATCGAGGTTCTCTGCCTGCTTCAGGAGGAAGTATAAGGAGTGGGGTTCTTTGCCTTGCCGGGGGAGGAAAAAAGAAGGTATTTGTAAGGGCTTCTTTGCCTAGCTGTGGGGGCTAAAGGAGAGTCACGTTGGTACTGCAATACTTGGAGAGTGCCTCCGGGGAGTGAATGTAGGTCAAGTTAACCAAACCACTATAAACCCTTTTATTCTTTTTACTACTTCCGCACTTTAATTTTTTGCACTTGTTTTTCTGTGGTGACTTTGGTTTGAGATAATTGTTCTTTTTGTTTAAAAATTTTTAAAATACCAATTCACCCACCCCCCCCCCCCCTCTTGGTTCGTCTCGGGACTAGTTCTTAAGGGCCTAACATCCCTAACAAACTTTTAAGTGGTATCAGAGATAGGTTTCATAAAAACTGAGTTTGAAAACTTTTTGAATTTTGATCCATGACTAACTTTGGGAGTTGTAATACAATTGAAGAATATTCTATTACACGACCTCCTTTGTTTGACAACCTTCTTTTTTATTTTTGGAAAACTCACATGTCTACTTTTCTGCAATCAACTGGCTATCGCATGTGGATGCTTATTAAAGAAGGATATTCTCCACCTTCTCGTAAAATTAATGGAATTAAAACTGAAGTGGCTTTTACTGAATGGACTTTTGATGAAAGAGATTTAGCTCAATTAAATGTGAAGTGTTTGAATTGTTTTTCCTGTGCTTTACATGCGTGTTTCTACTTGCTGTACTGGAAAAGAGATTTGGAATAGGTTGTGCATTACTTATGAAAGAACCAATGAAGTGAAATAATCTCGTTTGAATATTCTCTTGCATGATTACTAACTCTTTCGTATGAAACCTTCTGAATTAATTTCTGAAATGTATATAAGGTTTACTCAAATTGTAACTTCTTTGCATGCCTTAGGAAGAGAACTTTCAAATTATTAAAAAGTAAACAAGATTTTGAGATGCTTGCCTTCATCTTTTGATGCTAAAATTAATGCAATCACTAAATCTAAGGATTTAAACACATATTTGATTGATAACTTACTTGGCTCACTCATTGCTTACGATCAAAGGGTGAATCAAAGAAATCTTGATGCAGGTGAGAAAAGAAAGGAGAAAATAGTGGCACTGAAGGCCAACAAATCAGACTCTGACTCTTCTAGGTTTGAAAGCGATGACTTTGCCTTAATTACAAGGCAATTCAAATGTTTTCTAAGGAAGAAGCAAAAGCATTATCAAAATTGGAGAAAATGTAAGGATAACAAATATTCGAAAGGATCTTCTGATGTGGTTTGTTATGAATACAGGAAGCCCGGATACGTGAAAGCTGATTGCCCTACACTTAAGACGCAAACAAGCAAGGAAAAGAGTGAAGAGAAATCAAAGTTTAGAAAGGACAAAAGGAGACTTAAAAAGGTGTTTTGGGCGGATTTTGCATCTGATTCATCAGAGACTTAACTAGAAGATGAAACAACAAACTTGTGCTTAATGACAGATGATCATCTTGATCAAGAAGAGGTATGTGAACTTTCTTACGATCAACTCCTTAAATTTTCTGAAAAAATTTATGCATCATATAGGAAACTTAACAAAACACATGCTAGCTTGAAATTGAAATTTTTGAATTTACAAAAAGAATATGGAATTTTGACTAAAAATACTCAACAATTGATTCAAATCATATGGCTCTACTTGATGAATTTGATGAGTTAAATAAAATGCATTGTGAATTAATTAAAGAGCATGATTCACTAAAAACTTCACACACCTCACTTGAATCTGATTTTAAGAAATCTAAAGAAATGGAGAAAATTTTGACGGTTGACAATGATGTATTAAAAAGCATAAACTTGAGGATTAAAGATGAATTGGATTCACTTAAGAAAAATCGGATGACACCAACACTTGATCAAAAGCCAAAACCTAAGAAGAGGCATTATAACTCAAACCATTTAAGAAATTTTTTTCCAGGTGTTAGATGCTTTTCATGTGGCATGTTAGGACATATCTCACACACTTGCACTGTTCACAATAGTACATATTGGGTGTGGAGACCCAAGGTGCATGATTCACAGCATTCCACACATGCATGGCATTCTACTTTTCATAAGAAGGGACCCAAACCTGTTTGGGTTCCTATATCTGACATTTAATAATTTTATAGGTGGGCTCTCACAAAAGATCTCGTGAGAGTATGTGGTACCTGGACAGCGGATGCTCTCGACATATGACTGGTGATGCCAATCAATTTATTTCGCTGGAGTCCAGGACTGGAGGCAAGGTTACTCTTGGAGACAACACCACTATGAAGGTGATAGGCTCAGGTATAATTAGTAATTTCAAGAACCTTATGATTGAAAATATTTTGCTTATAGATGGATTAAAGCACAATCTGCTCAGCATCAGTTAACTCTGATAAGGGCTTCATCGTACAATTCTTTTCAAATTCATGCATTTTAAGTTTAAGTAACAACATTAGTACCATATATATTTTTAAGAATCCTATCCAATATTTAATGACTAAACACATTGAGATTAGACATCACTTTATTAAAGATCATGTGACTAAGGAAAACATTGATTTACACCATATGACAACTGAAAATCAACTAGCTGACATCTTTACTAAATCACTGGCCTTCGACACTTTCAGCTCTTTAAGGACCAGATTGGGTGTGATTGACATAAATGCATGAACTTGATTTTTTACTTGCTTTTTTTTTTCTTTTTCGTTTCCTTTATTTGCTTTTCTTTTTTTCTCTTTATTTTCTTTTTCTTCTGTTTGCTTTACATTTTAGTTTTTGTTTAGTTTATTGTACTTTCATTTGGTTTTCAAAATCATCATTAAATTGATATCGTATACCTTGTCCTTGCTTTTAAAAATTTGTAGTCAATATTTTACATCTCTTAAATCGATTAAATGGCAAAAATATACTGTTGATTGTGTTACTTTCTCTAACCTATTTTAGTGGAATGGTTTTCTTTTCTAATTAAAAATCTATTTCAAATTAATGAATGGAGTATAAAATTAAGATCTTTTCTAACCTTGCTACAGCAAATCTATTTTGTATTTATAATGATCAAAATCTTTTTGTCACAGCAAGATTCCTCATTACCCTTGTCATTGGTTATTGATTCTATTTTGTGGATTATTCTTCCCTATATTAGAGAGAAAGCTCCTATTCTCTAATATCTAGAAGATATACTCACAACTAAGGTTATTTTTTAATTTTTTTTTAAAAAAGAATGGAGGTTGTAAAAATAAAAAAATAAAAATTTGGCCAATGATACCAATAAAAGATGCGCAATGACGTCAAATTGAAAAAAAATATACAGAAAGAGTATCAAAAATCAAAAGATGCGCAAAGCACCATTCAATTGATAAGAGACATAAAATGAGCCCACCAAAAGCAAGCTCTTCTCTCATTTCAAATCTTTTAAAACTTAGAAGATTTCATGTATCCAATGCTTGATTTCGATTGTTTTGTGATTGTGACAAATTTACTTTGATACATTATTCTATAAGATTTTTTTTTTTTGAAACCAAGTGATGAATGGATCCTTTTTCTCATATCCAATTGAATTTTTGAGTTAGGTCGTTGATTTCAAAAGATGATTTTACCCTAAAAGAAAGTCCGAGATAAGGGTAGCCATGATTGGATATTCTACCGTCTGTTTGAATTTTTTATTCTGTTAAATCATTAACTTATAAATTTTGAAAAATAAATCATATGGAATACTACATCTTGTTCATGCCTTGGTTAAAAAAAAAGAGAGGTTTGTTTACTTCTTGCTTTCCTCCTCTTTTTTGACATGTCAAAAGAGGGAGTAGTTGGGTTGTATGTTTAAAATTTTATTCTAAATTTTTTGTTATTTTTGAAATAATTGTCGGATTGTTTGCCATCATCAAAAAGAGAGAGATTGTTGCAAATTTTGGGTTCATGGACTATGATTTTGATGATAGCAAACAAAACGACTGCCCTTTTCTACTAACATTTCAGGACTCAAATATTGGACGGCAATCAGAACCTGCTCAAGATTGGGTAGACTAGGTATGAGTTAGTCTGTATTTTTCTTTTTCCCTTTCTTGAGTCAATTGTAATCTTTGAAGTATCTGATGCTAAGTAACCCTACACACACACATACTTGAGTGATGTAGAATTTCTATTTTTTTCTCACATCGTCCCGGATGATATTAATATCGTCCTGGACGATCGAGTTCAAAATAGAAGTTCTAATCAGGATTTCTTAGTTAAGGTAGCCGTAATTAACTTATTGGCTTGGACGATAAATTTATCCGCCAGGACGATATGCTCAAAACAGAAAGAAATAGCCACCATGATCAATTTAGGTATTCTATATTTTTGGAAATCGGCCAGGACGATCGTGAGATTGGCCTAGACGATATGGCACAATTATGCCTAAATTGATCTGACAATCAAGGAAGCAATTAAGGATGATTGATATGATCACATCATCCTGGACGATCTCAGGATCAGCTGGGATGATCTATTAAAAAACCCTTAGTTACTCCTAGATGATAAATATCAGCCAGCACAAATTCAGGATGATGTTCTGGCCAATCAGGATCGGATAGCTCGAATTCAAGGCGATGCTCTGGACGATTTTTCTCTGATTTGAATTGATCGGCTGGGACAATCGTGAGATCGGCCGGGACGATCGTGAGATCGGCCGGGACGATCGTGAGATCGGCCGGGACGATCAAGCTAATTTTTAATCATCCAGATCATTTTCAGGGCGATGTTCTTGCCGATCATTTGTGTTTTGAACTGATCGTACAGGACGATGTGAATATCGGCCTGGACAATAAAGTCAACAACTTGCAATTATTGAGCTCCTTTGAAGCTCTTCTATTTAAGAGCTATTGTTCAACATTTGTTGAACATTCTTGGCTGCTGTCTTGACCTATGAAAACCTAAAGGAGTGAGAGAGAGAGGGATAGAGAGAGAGAGAGAGGATCTTGTGAGGGAGTTCACAAAGGTTACTCCAAGCATTATTCCACTTCTTCATCCACTAGAGTCTCTTGACCTTGGAAAGGTTGGGAGAGGTAAGCTTCAGCGATTGATCGAGATTCTCTGCCTTCTTCAAGAGGAATCAAAAGAAGTTGGGTTCTTTGCCTTGCCGGGGGTGGCAAAAAGGAGGTGTTTGTAAGGGCTTCTCCGCCTAGCTATGGGGGCTAAAGGAGAGTCACGTTGGTAGTGCAATACTCGGAGGGCACCTCTGGGGAGTGGACGTAGGTCAAGTTAACCAAACCACTATAAACCCTTGTGTTCTTTTTATTGCTTCCGTACTTTAATTTTTTTCACTTGTTTTTTTGTGGTGACTTTGGTTTGAGATAATTATTCTTTTTGTTTAAAGATTTTAAAAATATCAATTCACCCCCCCCCCCCTCCTCTCTTGGTTAGCCTGGGACTAGTTCTTAAGGGCCTAACATCCCTAATGAACTTTTAATCTCAAATCATCCTAGACAATCATTTTAAAAACATAAACTCTAATTATGGCATCCTAGTTAAGACAGCCAAAATTAAGCAAATCATTTTGAATGATATTAGCATCGTTATGGATGATAGCCTTAAATCAGAAATAATCAGCAACAAACTCTTTTAGGCATGTTATTATTTTAAGACATCATCTAGGACATCATTTTGGATGATGTATTACAATTGTACCTAAATTAGTCTGATGATTAAGGAAAGTAATTAAGATTTAATCGATCAATTATATCATCCTGAATGACTGCGGGATTGTCTAGAACGATCATTTAAACAAATCTTAATTTCTTCCTAAATGACCAGAATGATGTTCTAGACGATGTGTATTCATTTAAAATAATCGTATTGGATGATCTAAAAATCGTCCAAGATGATCAGTTATTTTTTCATCATCAAACATGGAAAGTCTGACCGAATATAGTGATGATCTGTATAATACATGACATTTTGAACTATTCGTACAAGACAATATTCATATCATATTGGACAATTAGAATAAACAAATCTTCTAATCGTCCAGCCTTTCCCAGATCATCCTAGCTAATTGAGTTGAATTTATACTGATCGTACACCAATGATCGTCCTGGACGATCGTTGCTGTTTGTTGCAATTTAGGGTAAATTTCAAACCCTTCTATTTAAGACCTCTTGTTTACTCAAGATTGAATCTTTTATTGTTGTCCTGACCTGAGAGAGCCAAGAGGAGAGGGAGAGCTTGGGAGAAAGAGAGAGGATCATATGAGGGGGAGTTTGTGAGGGTTTCACAAAGGTTTCCCAAGCAAGGATCCTAGTCATCTTCTCCAGTCCTCATCCTTGGTTCCTTGGATGTTCTAGAGAGGTATACTTAAGTGATTGATCGAGGTTCTCTACCTACTTTAAGAGGAAGTGAAAGGAGTCGGGTTCTCTGCCTTCTACAGGAGGAAGCAAAAGAAATTGGGTTCTTTGCCTCACCAAAGTCGGTGGAAAGGAGTTTTGTATAAGCTTCTCTGCCTTACTATGTGAGAAAAATGAGAGTCACTAAGTTTAGTACAAACCCGGAGGAGAGGCTACGGGAAGTGGACGTAGGTCAAGTTGATCAGACATTATAAAATTTTGTGTGTTCTTTTTTATTGCATTTCCACATTTAATTTCTGCACTTTATTTTTCTGGTGAATGATTGTTTGATTTATGGTTTTAAAATATTTTAAAAGATCGTGATTTTACTTGAGAATTTTTAAAAAACCTATTCCCCCCCCCTCTTGGTTAGTCACAGGCTAGTTCAAAACGGCTTAACAATTTTTAAAACTTTTGAATTATGATCAATGGTTAACTTCGATAATCATAGTACTGCGGATGGGTATTCTATTACCCGACTACCCTTGTTTAATAACATACTTTTTTAATTTTGGAAAACTATCAATATTTTTATAATCTATTGACTATCGCATGTTGATGCTTGTTAGGGATGGGTATTTACCATTAACTCGTGAAATCAATAGCATAAAAACTAAACCTTCATTTATTGAATGGACTTTTGATGATATGGATTTAGCACAACTTAATGCAAAATATTTAAACTATTTTTTATGCTTTGAAATTGGAATATTACATGCATTTCTCCACTTGTGTTATTGGTAAATAATTATGGGATAAATTAAGTATTACTTATGAATGGACAAATAAAGTTAAGAAATCTTGGGTGAATATCTTACTGCATGACTACGAACTTTTTTGCATGAAACCTAGTGAATTGATATCTGTCATGTATACTAAGTTTACTTAAATTATCACCTCACTACATGTCTTAGGAAGAGAGCTAACTAATTATGAAAAAAGTTAACAAAATTTTGAGATGCTTGCCTTCTTCCTTTGATGCTAAGATTACTACAATAATTGAATCCAAGGATTTGAATACTTATTCTATTGATAACGTACTTGGATCACTCATTGCTTACGAGCAAGGAGTGAACCAAGTACAATATGATGTAGGTGAGAAAAAGGAGAAAACTGTGGCACTAAAGGCCAATGATATGGATGCATATTCTTCAGAATCTAGAATGATGATGTTGCCTAAATCACTAGATAGTTCAAAAGTTTTCCAAGGAAGAAATAAAAATATCATTAGAAGTGGAATAAAGATAAGAGAAGCAAGAATTTTAAAAATTCTACATATATGATTTGTTTTGAATGTGGGGAGCCATGACATATTAAAGCTGATTATCTTATACTTAAGGATCACTCAAGAAAGAAAAATGGTGAGGGGAAATCCAATTTTAGAAAAAAAATAAGAAGCTGATTCAAAAGGCATTCTGGGCGGATTCTGCATCAGACTCTTTTGAGACTAAAGCTGAAGAGGAGACTATAAATTTAAGCTTAATAGCAGATGATCATCTTAGTAAATCTGACCAAGAAGAGGTATGTGAACTAACGTACAATCAATTACTTGAAGTTTTTGAGAAAATTTATGCATCATATAGAAAACTTAAGAAATTGCATGCTAGCCTGAAATTAAAATTTTTAAATTTATAAAAAGAGCATGAAGTGTTATTTAAAGATCACTTTACACTTGATAGCAATCACATGTCATTACTTGATGAGTTTGACGAGTTAAATAAAAAGCATTCTGAGTTGGTCATTGAGTATGATTCATTGAAAGCATCCCACACTGCACTTGAAAATATTTTTAAAACATATATTAATGAATATGAAAGTAGGGAGCACTATTTAAAAGTTAATAATATTATTTTAGAAAGTATTAACTCATTGTTTAAAGTTGAATTAAAAGCACTTGAGAGAAATAGGACTCCACCCACACCTGAACATTTTTTCAATCCTGATCTAAAGCCAAAAGTTTTGTAACCTAGGAAGAGGCATTATAACCCGAATAGATTAGTACCCCTTTCTTGGTGTTACTTTATTTTTATGTAGCATACTATGACACATCTTATACACTTGCATTATTCACTGTAGTACAACTTGGGTATGGAGATCCAAATTGCATGATTCATAATATAACACACATGAATTGCATTCTTCTTTCCATAAGAAGGGACTCAAACTTGTTTGGGTTCATAAATATGATGTTTGATGATTTTATAAGTGTGCTCTCACAAAAAATCTCATGAGAGCATATGATACCTGGACAGCGGAAATTCACGACATATAACGAACCAATTTGTTTTGCTAGAGGACAAGGTTGGAGGCAATGTCACTCTTGGAAACAACACCACTAGGAAAGTGATGGGCATAAGTATAATAAAAAACTCCAAGAATCTTTTTGATTAAAAATGTGTTGCTTCTAGATGGACTGAAACACAACTTGCGCAGCATCAGTCATCTTTTTGATAAGAGCTTTATCATAAATTTTTTGGCAACTACTTACATCATTAGCTTGACCAATAACACTATTTTATAGGAAAAAAAGATTAACAATATTTACATGCTTGATTTAAACAACATTGAATATGTTGCTTCATTTTACTTAAAAACTATCACTGATGAGTCTTGGTTGTGGCACAGGAGGTTATATCCTGCCAGTATAAAAACCCTTAGGAGTGTGACCCAAAAAGACTTAGTTAGTGGTATCCCTATGATTAAGTTCACTAAAGACCACCTGTGTGATGCCTTCTAACTAGGGAAGCAAGTTCAATCCTCTTTCCATTCCATCAAGGATACTAACACATCTAAAGTTTTAGAAATCCTTCACATAGATTTGTTTGGTCCCATTAGTACTACCAGCTTAGGGGGAAAAGTCTATGAATTTATGATTATCGATGACTACTCGAGGTTCACTTGGATTAAATTCTTATCATATAAGAGTGAGTTATATAATGAATTTAGATCATTCTCTAGTTAGATTCAGAAAAAACTAGGTTGTGAGATCTTGACCATCCATAGTTACCATGGTGGAGAGTTTGAAAATAAGAGTTTTGGAGACTTTTGTGAGGATAAATGGATTAGTCATAACTTCTCAAAGAAAGTGCTCAGATGACACTAGAAAGTGCTCAGATGACACTAGAAAGTGTTTTGATATCGCTTGAAAGTTTGTTAGGGATGTTAAGCCCTTGTGAACTGGCCTAAGGCTAACAAAGAGAGAGGTGAATTGGATAACTTTAAAACCAAAGATAAAACAAACTAAAATCACCACAGAAATCAAGTGTGGAATAAAATAATGCGGTAGTAATAATAAGAAAAAACACACCAGATTTATAGTGGTTGAGGTCAAACCTTGACCTACGTCCACTCCTTGGAGGCACCCTCCAAGTATTGCACTAACTAAGTGTCTCTCCTTTAGCCCCCACAGCTAGGCGGAAAAGCCCTTACAAAATCACTTTCATCTTCCCCGGTGCGGCGGAGTCGCCGGGTCCTTTGACACCAAAAAGATCTTCTTCTTTAGTGAACTTCCCTCGAGACATGCCTTGAATCTGATGGTATTCAGGTGCGAGCTTGCCGGAGCAACCGTATGGAACCCCCTCCACACTCCCTTGAGTCCCCCCTCACAGGATCTTCTCCCTCTCTCAAACTCCACCCTTTCCTCACTCCCTTTCAAGCTTTCTCTTCAAGTTTACCCCAAAAGAACGAAGCTACAATGGCTACGAAAGACACTTACAAAGTGTCATGTCATAGCTTAAATAGAAGATCTCAAAATGAGCTCATTAATGCAAGTTGCTGACATTATCATCCATGACGATAGGTATATCATCTTATACGATCAGTATAATTTAAGCCCAATCAGCTGGGACGATTTGAGACGATCAGAAGAAATTTGTTCATATCGTCCAGGATTATATCATCCTGGACGATCAGAACAAATCATGGAATATCATCCTGAACATCGCCCTGAAAAACATCTGTCTGATGTCCAATCATCCAGCGTATCGGCCTGGATGATTTTGCGATCATCCAGGATGATTTCATCATGCAATCAAGTCATAATTTCTTTCCTTAAATTCCAAAGAAATTTTGGAAAAATTATCTTAGATCGTCCTAGACGATATTTTATAGTCCTGGACGATCCACCTAGATGATGCCCAAAAATAAGTAATTCCTACATAGATCTTACAACAGATTCTTTCTGTTTTGAGCCTATCATCCTGGCTGATACAAAATTATCCAAGATGATGTGTTTTGCGTAATGACGGTTGCTTTAATGAGGATGCCCTAATTAGTGTTTCTGCTTTTGAACAGATTGTCCAGGACGATATAAATATCGTCACGGACGATGTTACCAAAAATAGAAATCTTTAGAGAACAACAGAAAATCTTCTAAGTTACAAATCATCAGGAGCCACACCAAATATAATAGACTCAAGAAAGGAAAAAGGGTATAAACTGACTTAGACCTAGTCTACCCAATCTTGAGCTGGTTCCAAATTGCTGTCTGATCGTGTGGACCTAAAATGTTAATAAATAAGACCGTTGTAGAGAAATAGGAGTGTTTGCTATCATCAAAATCATAAATCATGAAAACAGATTCGCAACATAAAAATCTGGAGGAAAGGGTAAAACCTAGACACACTTTACCTAGAGATTAGAGATATTCTTCAATTCATCCCAAGGAACTGATCTTAGGAAACCCTTTTGAAGGTGTTATAACTAAGCATGGACTTAGGAAGGAAGTGAATCACTCTATCTTTATCTCAATGGATGAATCCACTAACATCAATCAAGCCCTTTCTGATAAATTCTGGATCTTAGCTATATAAGAAGAACTTAACCAATTTGTAAGGAATGATGTTTGGGAGTTGATAAAAAGACCTAAGAATCAAAGTTTGGTATGAACTAAATGGGTCTTTAAGAATAAAATAAATGATTCTGGTGTGGTGGTTAAGAATAAGGTGAGATTGGTGGCTAAGGGATACAACCAAATATAAAGAATTAATTTTGAGGAGACCTTTGCCCCTGTAGCTAGATTGAAAGTCATTAGAGTGCTACTAGCCTTTGCCTATTATAAGGGATTTAAACTTTTCCAAATGGACATCAAGAGTACCATTTTAAATGGAGTAATAAAAAAGGATGTGTTTATAGAGTAACCCCCGTTTTTGAGAGTTCTCAATTTCTAAATCATATTTACAAATTAAAAAAGGTGTTATATGGATTAAAATAGGTACCCAGAGCTTGGTATGAGAGGCTTAACACATTCTTACTAGAGAGAATTTGTTAAGGGGAGCGTAGACACGATTTTTCTAAGGAAAGTAGGATATGAGTTACTCATTGTTCATATCTATGTTGATTATATACTTTTTGAATCTTCTAAAAAAAGTTATGTGATGATTTTTCTAAAATAATGAGTAAAAAATTTGAGATGAATATGATTGGAGAGTTATCTTACTTTTTATGGTTTAGTATAATACAATTATATGATGAAACTTTTTTAAATCAATCAAAATACATTAAGAACATCTTGAAGAAATATGAAAGGAATAAAGCCAAGATAATAAATGCTCACATGACCTCTAGTGTTCAATTGGATAAGGACACAAATGAAAAATATGTTAATCAAAAGAAGTATAGAGGAATGATTAGATCACTGCTTTACTTGACAGATAGCTAACCTGATATAGTATTTAATGTTTGCCTCTGTGCTAAATTTAATGATGATCCTAAAGAATCTCACCTAACTGAAGTTAAGAGAATCCTTAGATATCTCTTAGGAACTTAAAATTTAGGAATCTAGTATCCCAGGCACAACACTTCTTTTGAGATTATTAGATAGTCTAATTCTAATTTTACAGGGTATAGGATGGATAGAAAGAGCACTTCTTATACTTATCAATTCATAGGACAATCCTTAGTCTCCTGGTCTAGCAGAAAACAAAACTCTATTGCACTTTCCACTGCTGAAGCTGAGTACATTGCCTTAGGAAGTTGTGTGGTCCAAGTCCTTTATTTAAAGCAACAAATTCTAGATTTAGGATTACGTGTAGGTACAATTTCAATCTTATGTGACAACACTGTTGAGTCTAGTAATTAGGTTGTTAAGCCTAAGTTAATGTCCCAAAGGCTACCAAGAGGGGGATGAATTGGTAGTTTAAAAATTTTAAGCCCTCTTTTAAAATTAGGTTGAACCGAAATAATTATTGTTTCTTTTAAGTTTTGTAGAAAAAGTTTTTCAACAACAGAGTTTTTAAGACTAAGAAATAAAATGCGGAAACGTAAAAACAGTAAAGTAAATGACACCAGATTTATAGTGGTTCGGTCTAAAACCAGACCTACATCCACTCCCTAGAGGCACCCTCTGAGTATTGCACTAATACCAATAGTGACTCTCCTTTTGCACCCACAGCAAGGCGGAGAAGCCTTTACAACACACTCTTTTCACCACTCCCCGGTGCGACAGAGAACCGTCGTCCTTTTACATAATTCCTAGTGTTGGCAGAGAACCGTTCTTCCTTTCACACTCTCCTAGTGTGGGCAGAGAACCCTTCGGCTGTTCACACTCTCCAAGTGTAGGCAGCGAACCCTTCGGCTATTCACACTCTCCAAGTATAGGCAGCGAACCCTTCGGCTATTCACACTCTCCAAGTGTCGGCAGCGAACCGGATCTCCTTGACTGATCTTCTCACAAGAATCTAGAAGGAAGAAAGGAAAAGAGTGAAGTAATCCCAATTCACAAGTAGAGACTCTTACCTTTGAAATCCAAGTGAAGTATTCTCGCTCCAATGGTAGGAATCCTCCTTTGAATGCTCTCTTCCACTCTCTCCTTGGCTATTCTCTCAAGAGGCACGAAGATCAAATGACAAAAAGATTGGGTGGCAGTCTAATTTGGACTATTTATACAAAAGACAAGAAAAACCGCCCAAAAACCGCAAGTATTCAATTCTGTACGCAGTGGATCGTCCCATACGATCGTGGATCGTCCTGGACGATTTTACTTAAACGATTTGAAACGACCCCATTTGTATATGTGTACGAAATGTCTTCGTACAGCTGATCGTCCCATACGAACTAGGTTCGTCCGGTACGAACGGTTATTACAAGGTCGGTTCTAGAAACTGCTGAAAACCGTTCTAAGTCGGTTCATCGTTTGGACAAAAATTTTATTCGTCTGGACGAAAATTTTACAAAGGACCGATCGTCCTGAACGATTATTTATTTCGTCTGGACGAAAATTTTTCAGATGACCAATCGCCATAGACGATAATTTAATTTTGTTTGGACAAAAATTTTTCAGAGGACCAATCGCCATGGATGATAATTTAATTTCGTCTGGACGAAAATTTTCCAGAGACCAGATCGTCCTGGACGATTATTAATTTAGTCTGGATGAAAATTTTCTAGAGAACCAATCGCCATTGACGATAATTTAATTTTGTCTGGACAAAAATTTTATAGAGAACCAATCATCCTGGACGATTGTAAAATTCGTCCTGGATGAATATGACTTAGAAAAATTTTTGAGCAAGTTCCTATTCATTCCATGTGCTCAATAGGAGATAACTGTCGGATCGTCCCGTACGAACGGATATCGTCCAGTACGATCAGTATAAATTTTTTATGATCTCCTTATGTGTGTATATGTTTTTATTCACTCAATTACAATCACTCCCTTTCAATTTAATTTCAAAGAAATGCAAACTTCAAATTTTACAATGTATCTCATTCTGAATTTGATTTGAAATCTTCGTAGTCTGGAGTTCATTTTTCCTGAAATGTTAGTACACACAAGAGCAAATACAAATCTTCTAAAATTGTTAGGATATAACTACACATTTGAACAATAATATTTGGAATCATCAAAACTACATAAGTTGCAAAAATGTAAAGCATGCAAATAGCAACTATCTTAACAATCTCTCCCTTTTTTATGATGGCAAAACAATTATTATTTGTATGGTTTCAATTTAAACAATTCTCCTAAACTCCCCCTGAATTGATGTATATATGAAAATAAGGAGGCATTTTGAACCATAGAAAATTTTTTTTTTTTTAAATATTACAAGACCACAAACAAAACATACGAACACAATAATTTCTCACATTTTTTGACATCAATAAAAAGTGAAGAAGAAATAGAAGAGAAATGTAAGTAATTATATGAAATTCATTTGAAAATTTAATCTAAATGGTGATTGGTATAAGGTATGCAATCTAAAACTAATGACATTAGGTAAATCATAGAAATTCATAGAATTTAAGAAGTGATATAACATTGTAAGTAAGAAGAATTTATCAAAAATATGATTCAATTTAGACATTCGAATATAGAAAATCATTACAAGAGAGATGAATAAAAATTCTATATTTCAAAGTTCAATAGAATATAAATGAACATAAGATCAATTTTAATTAAGAGATTAAAAGAATTTGGAAAGAAGAGAATTACCACATGTGGCGCTTTACGCATCTTTTTCAAATTTTGTGCACATTTTTGTGCATCTTTTGACATTGGGCTAATTATGTGTCTCTTTTACATATTTGCAAACCTTTGCGCATTCCTTTTGATTTTTGTACTTTTTGTATAATTTTCAAGAGTAATTGAAACCAATTCTTTCCAAAATTAATAATCTAAAATTTCAAATATTTCTAAGTGCTTAAATATCAGTTGAACATAGAAATACAAAATAAGAAAACATCTATATTGCAATAATAATATTAACTTTTATTTAGTCTAAATGAATAGACATGAATTTAAAAGTTCTAATTATAACAAGTTATAAATAACTTTTAAATTTAGAAAGACTAGATTTTCTAATGTAATTAATCTCAAATTACAATCTAATTTAAGCACAATTAAGATTAAATAAGACTAATGAAATTCATAAAAAATAACCACATTCCAAAACAAACTAATTTTGAATCAAGTACAACATGTATTAATATTAATGAAAAGGATTACATATTCATTTTATAATATTAAAACAACTAAGAAAATACACTGAACTTTTTAATAAAGACAAACTAAAAACAAACACTAAGAATAAAAAGCTAACACAATAAAACATTTAAAACACAGAAAACAAAGACAAACCATATACTCTAAAATAAACTCATTCAAAACACTAAAAAAATCACAAAAATCAAAACAAAAATCAAAGACAAATAACTAAGAAAACATAAATATCAATATTGCAAAAACATTTTTATTTAAGCATTCAAATCAATAACACCAAGCCTTATTCTTAATGTACTGAAGGTAACAAAGCCTAAAGGTTTTGTAAAAATGTCTGCAAGTTGATTTTCAGTTGAAACATGTGTGAGTTCAATTTCTCCCTTGGATACATGATCCTTTATGAAATGATGCCTTATATCAATGTGTTTGGTTCTAGAATGTTGAATAGAATTTTTGGAAATGCATAGCATAAGTATTGTCACAATAAATTGGAATAGTGCCTATAGATAATCCTAAATCAATCAACTGTTGTTTTAACCAAAGTACTTGTACCACACAACTTCCTAATGCAATGTATTCTGCTTATGCAGTAGATAGGGCTACTGAATTTTGTTTTCTACTTGACCAAGAAACTAATGAATTTCTAATAAAATGACATGTTCCAGAAGTGCTTTTTCTATCTACTCTACAGCCTGCAAAGTCAGAATCTGAATAAATAATAATTTCAAAAGAAGAGCTAAACTTAGGATACCAAATTCCTAAGTTTTGAGTTCCTAGTAAGTATCTTAAAATCCTTTTCACTACTGTCAAATGTGATTCTTTTGGATCTGATTGAAATCTAGCACATAAGCAAACACTGAACATAATATCTGGTCGGCTAGCAGTCAAGTAAAGAAAAGATCCAATAATCCCTCTATATTTCTTTTGATCAATAGATTTTCCCTTAAGGTCCTTATCCAACTGAACTGAGAAACTCATTGGTGTACTAACAGGTTTAGTATTGTCCATTTCATATTTCTTGAGGATGTCCTTAATATATTTAGTTTGACTAAGAAATGTCCCTTCCTCAAGTTGCTTGATGCTAAAACCTATAAAGTAATTTAAATCTCCCATTAGACTCATTTCAAATTCACTACTCATTGTATTAGAAAAATCATCACAAAAATTTTTATTTGAAGATCCAAAGATGATATCATCCACATAAATTTGAACAATGAGTATTTCCTTTCCAAATTTCTTTAAAAAGAGAGTTGTATCCACACTTCACTTTTCAAAAGATCTTTCAAGTAGGAAGGTGCTTAATCTCTCATACCAAGCCCTAGGTGCCTGTTTTAATCCATATAATGCCTTCTTTAATTTAAACACATGATTTGGGTATTTTGAATTTTCAAATCTTGGAGGTTGTTCTACAAAAACATCTTCTTCAATAACCCCATTCAAAAAGACACTTTTGACATCCATTTGAAACAATTTAAAACCTTTAAAATAGGCAAAGGCAAGTAAAACCCTAATTGCTTCAAGTCTTGCTACAGGGGAAAAGGTCTCCTCAAAATCAATTCCTTCAATTTGATTATACCCCTTAGCAACTAATCTAGCCTTATTTCTAATGACTACTCCTGAGTCATTCATTTTATTTTTGAACACCCACTTGGTTCCAACAACACTTTGATCTTTTGGCCTTGTAGTTAATTCCCAAACTTTATTTCTTACAAATTAATTTTACTCTTCTTGCATGGCCAATATCTAAAATTCATCAGAAAGTGCTTGATCAATATTAGTGGATTCTATTATTGAAATAAAGGCTGAATGATTGACTTCCTTATTTAATACACGCCTAGTTCTAACACCCTCACTAGATTCACCTATAATCAATTCTCTTTGGTGGTTTTTAGAAAATCTCAAATCTCTAGGCAAAGAGTTTTCTATTTCTAAATTTTCTTCCAAATTTAATCTTTTGGGAGTTTTCCTCAATCTCTTCTTCAACAATATTTGGCTCTTCCAAATTTCCAGATTCATCAAATACAACATGTGTGGTTTCTTGAATGACTAAAGTTTTTTTGTTGAATACCCTATAAGATTTTCCAACACTTGAATATCCAACAAAAATTCCTTCATCTGATTTTGGATTAAATTTTCCTAAAGCAGATTTTTCATTGTTATGAATGAACACCTTGCAACCAAAAACATGCAAAGTGATAAGTTAGGTGTTCTATCTCTTAGCAACTCATAGGGTGTTTTATTTAATTTTGATCTCACATTCACCCTATTCAGAACATAACATGTAGTGCTAACCACCTCAGCCCAAAAATATCTAGGAAGTGAGTATTCTGCCAACATTGCTCGGGCGGCTTCTATTAATGTTCTGTTTTTCCTTTCAACTACCCCATTTTGTTGAGGGGTTCTAGGTGCAGAAAAATTGTGATCAATCCCTTTTTCCTTACAAAAATTTTCAAATTTTTCATTTTCAAATTCTCCTCCATGATCACTTTGAATAGAAATTATTTCGCATCCTAGTTTTCTTTGAATCCAAGTTGAAAAATTTCTGAATTTCTCAAACGATTCATTCTTATGAAAAAGAAATCTAACCTAAGTGAATCTTGAGAAATCATCCACTATAACAAATCTGTATACCTTCCCTCCTAGACTTATAGTTCCTACTGGTCCAAAAAGATCCATGTGTAGTATTTCTAAAGGTTTACTGGTCCTAAGATCCTTATTGGACTTAAAAGAGGATTTTACTTATTTTCCTAATTGACATGCATCACAAAGATGGTCCTTAGTAAAGTCTAGTTTTGGTATACCTCTTACCAAGTTCTTTTGGGTAATTCTCCTAAGATTTTTCATACTAGAATGACAAAGTCTCCTATGCCAAAGCCATGATTCATCAGAAATAGATTTTAAACAAAAAGCAGTAGGATATTGAATAGAATTCAAATCTAGCATGTAAACATTATTTACCCTTCTTCCATTAAAAATTTCTTTCCCATTTAGGCTTAATATGCAGCTAGTAGGTAAAAATTTCACATTATAGCCCTTATCATATAGCTAACTTATACTTAACAGATTATGTTTTAAGCCTTCAACCAATAATACATTGTCTATGAAAAAGTTTTTAAAATTTCCAATCATACCTGATCCAACCACTTTCTTTGTGGTATTATCTCCAAGTGTAACCTTGCCTCCATTTCTGGCTTCCAGCATTATGAATTGAGCAGTATCTCCAGTCATATGCTTTAAATATCCGCTGTCCAGGTACCATATGCTCCCACGAGGTCTTGTGTGAGAGCATTCCTCTTCTTGATCTAAATGATCTACATTGTCTGCCATCAAGCAAAGATTAGTGACTTCTTCTTCTTTTTCAGTCTCAGATGAGTCTGAAGCTGAGTCTGCCCAGAATGCTCTTTGAAACTTCTTCTTGCCCTTCTTTACCATTGGTTTCTCCTCTACCTTCTCCTTGCTAGGAGTGGCTTTGAGTTTTGGCATTCAGTCTTGATATAACCTAGTTTCCTGCATTCATAACAAATTACTTCATTAGAAACCTTACCATTTCTATTAAATTTACCTCTGTTCCATTGCTGGCATCTCTTCTGCTTCCTCCTTAAAAAGCTTCTGAATTGTCTAGTCATCAGTGCAATATCATCTTCATCCTCAGGTTGTGAGTGTTCACTTTCTGACTCTTCCACCTTTAGTGCAATATTTTTCTCCTTTCGTGGTTCACCTGCATCAATCTTTCTTTGACTTACTTCTTGCTCATAAGCAATGAGTGAGTCAAGAAGATTGTCAATAGAGTATATGTTTAGATCTTTAGACTTTGTAATTGCAGTAATTTTAGCATCATAAGCAGTAGGTAAACATCGAAGAATTTTATTGACCATTTCAGCATTTGTTAATTCCCTTCCAAGTGCATGCAAAGAAGTGACAATTTGTGTAAATCTTGTGTACATGTCAGAGATAGATTCATTAGGTTTCATGTGAAATAATTCATAGTCATGTAACAAGATATTGAGTCTTGATTGCTTAACCTCATTTGTCCCTTCATAAGTTATACAAAGTCTACCCCATATGTCCTTTCCACTTTTACAAGTAGAAACCCGCATGTAGTCTTCAGATTTTAAAGCATAAAAGAAACTATTTAGACATTTGGCATTTAATTGTGCTAAGTCACGTTCTTCTATAGTCCAATCTGCAAAAGGTATTTCTACCATAACTCCATCAACTAATCTAGTTAGTTTTGTGTAGCCATCCTGGACTAGCATCCACATGCGATAATCAAGTGACTGTAAGAAAGTAGACATGCGTGTTTTCCAAAAATCAAAAGGAATATTATCAAACAGTGGAGGTCTAGTGATAGAGTAACCCTCAGGTGTGTTTCGGTTTCCGAAAGTAGCCATCTACGTTAATCAAAAAGTAGTTCAAACTTATGATTTTGAAACGAAGCTCTGATACCACTTGTTGAGTCTAGTAATTAGGTTATTAAGCCTAAGTTAATGTCCCAAAGGCTACCAAGAGGGGGGTGAATTGGTAGTTTAAAAATTTTAAGCCCTCTTTTAAAATTAGGTTGAACCGAAATAATTATTATTTCTTTTAAGTTTTGTAGAAAAAATTTTTTAACCACAGAGTTTTTAAGACTAAGAAATAAAATGCGGAAACGTAAAAACAGTAAAGTAAATGACACCAGATTTATAGTGGTTCGGTCTAAAACCAGACCTACATCCACTCCCTAGAGGCACCCTCTGAGTATTGCACTAATACCAATAGTGACTCTCCTTTTGCACCCACAGTAAGGCGGAGAAGCCTTTACAACACACTCTTTTCACCACTCCCCGGTGCGGCAGAGAACCGTCATCCTTTTACACAATTCCTAATGTTGGCAGAGAACCCTTCTTCCTTTCACACTCTCCTAGTGTGGGCAGAGAACCGTTCGGCTGTTCACACTCTCCAAGTGTGGGCGGCAAACCCTTCGGCTATTCATACTCTCCAAGTGTAGGCAGCAAACCCTTCGGCTATTCACACTCTTCAAGTGTCGGCAGCGAACCCTTCGGCTATTCACACTCTCCAAGTGTAGGCAGTGAACCCTTCGGCTATTCACACTCTCCAAGTGTAGGCAGCGAACCCTTCGGCTATTCACACTTTCCAAGTGTAGGCAGCGAACCCTTCGGCTATTCACACTCTCCAAGTGTAGGCAGCGAACCCTTCGGCTATTCACACTCTCCAAGTGTCGGCAGCGAATCGGATCTCCTTGACTGATCTTCTCATAAGAATCTAGAAGGAAGAAAGGAAAAGAGTGAAGTAATCCCAATTCACAAATAGAGACTCTTACCTTTGAAATCCAAGTGAAGCCTTCTCGCTCCAATGATAGGAATCCTCCTTTGAATGCTCTCTTCTAATCTCTCCTTGGCCATTCTCTCAAGAGGCACGAAGATCAAATGACAAAAAGATTGGGTGGCAGTCTAATTTGGACTATTTATACAAAAGACAAGAAAAACCGCCCAAAAATTGCAAGTATTCAATTCTGTACGCAGTGGATTGTCCCGTACGATCGTGAATCGTCCTGGATGATTTTACTTAAATGATTTGAAATGACCCCATTTGTATATGTGCACGAAATGTCTTCGTACAGCTGATCGTCCGGTACGAACTAGGTTCGTCCGGTACGAACGGTTATTACAAGGTCGGTTCTAGAAACTGCTGAAAACCATTCTAAGTTGGTTAATCATTTGGACGAAAATTTATTCGTCTGGACGAAAATTTTACAGAGGACCGATCGTCCTGGACGATTATTTATTTCATCTGGACGAAAATTTTCTAGAGGACCAATCGCCATGGACGATAATTTAATTTCATCTGGATGAAAATTTTCCAAAGACCAGATCATCCTGGACGATTATTAATTTCGTTTGGACAAAAAGTTTCCAGAGAACCAATCGCCATTGACGATAATTTAATTTCATCTGGATGAAAATTTTACAGAGAACCAATCGTCCTGGACGATTGTAAAATTCGTCCTGGACGAATATGACTTAGAAAATTTTTTGAGCAAGTTCCTATTCGTTCCATGTGCTCAATAGGAGATAACTGTCTGATCGTCCCGTACGAACGGATATCATCCAGTACGATCAGTATAAATTTTTTATGATCTCCTTATGTATTGTATGTTTTTATTCACTCAATTACAATCACTCCCTTTCAATTTAATTTCAAAGAAATGCAAACTTCAAATTTTACAAAGTATCTCATTCTGAATTTGATTTGAAGTCTTCGTAGTCTGGAGTTCATTTTTCCTGAAATGTTAGTACACACAAGAGCAAATACAAATCTTCTAAAATTGTTAGGATATAACTACACATTTGAACAATAATGTTTGGAATCATCAAAACTACATAAGTTGCAAAAATGTAAAGCATGCAAATAGCAACTATCTTAACAAAACACTAGTACCATCTGCATCTTTAAAAATAATATTGAACATTTAAGGACCAAACTCATTGAAATAAGGTATCACTTTATTAGGGACTATGTTAACAAAGGAGATATTGAGTTATACCATATGACAACTGAGAATCAACTAGCTGACATATTTACTAAACCACTGGCCTTCAACATATTCAGTATCTTAAGGATCAGATTGTCTGTGATTGACATAAATGCATGAACAAGATGCTTACTGAATTTTGAATTTTATGTTTTCTGATTTGTTTTTTGTTGTTGTTTTTTTTTTTTTTACTTTTCTTTTATTTTCAATTTTAATTGTTAATTTTAATTTTTTTTTATGTTTTCATTTTTTTTTGTTTAGTTTTCTTTTGTTTTCCTTTTTCTTATCACTACTGACATGATATTTTATGCTTTTTTTTTTTTGAAAATTTGTTGTCAATGTTTGACATCCTTAAATCAGATAAAGGTTTATCTGATTTAAGGAAGACTCATTGGGATATAACCAAACTTGAGATGGATGCTGTTTTCTTGGTCAAGGACTACATTAGAAGTTGGATGCTTGAGTACAAAGGCTTGATTGTTGAGAGTGATAGTCTCAATGTCATTAGATTCATTCAAGATTCTTTCAAGATGAAAAAGCAAATTGTGGATAATCGGCCATTGGAGGAGATGCTCTTCTTTAATGACTTTCATAAAGTGGTTTTTAGTCATGTTCATAGAAATTGTAATAAGGTGGCTAATATTTGTGCTACCATGGCGAGCAATAGGAGTTTTTCTTTGATAGCTCTTCTTTTAATAGCATCCCTTCCTTGCTTTTATTTGCTATCAAGGAAGAATGTGATGCTATTCATTCATTTCAATTGTAATTAGCTTTGCTTTTGCCTATTAATGCAATGTTTGCAATTCATCAAAAAAAAAATCAGATAAAGGGAAATACACTATTGATTATTTCCTTTCTAACTTCTTTTAACAGTGTAATTTTCTTTTCTAAAAAAAATTCTATCTCAAATTAACAAATGAACTTTACAATTGAGATCTTTTCTATCTTACTACAGTAATCTATCTTATATAAATAAAATTCAAAGTCATTAAATCACTTTCAAGCCTTCGTAATCTTTGTCGCTACATTTATCATATGAATTTGATTATATTTTATGGTTTACTCTTCCTTATATTAGAGAGTAAGTTTTTCTTCTCTAATATCTGTAATATATTCTCACAACTGAGAGTATTTAAAAGTTTCAAAAGGGATCTAGCTTGCAAAAATGACAAGAGGCATAAAATGAGCCCAAAAAAAAGAAAAACTAAAAGATACACAATGATCACCAAAAAATTGAAATATACATAAAGTTTATCAAAAAATTGAAAGATTTATAAAGTGTGCTAACCAATTGATAGAGGCACAAAATGAGCTCACAAGAAAGTAAACTTCATTCTCTTTCAAACCTTTAAATCTTAGAAGAATTCATATTTCACTTGATATTTTCAAATACTTGATTTCAAAATTCATGATTGCGATAAATTACTTTGGTATATTATTCTATAAGATAGGTTTCTAGAACCAAGTTTTGAACGAATCACTTTTTCTTATCTAAATGCTTTTTTCTGAGTTAGATCTTCATTTCCAAAAGATAGACTGCCCTGCAAGAAGTCTGAGCTAAGGTTAATAGGATCGATTGTTCTATCATTTTTGGATTTTAACAATGTTAACTCATTTTCTTATAAATTTTTAATTCAATCATATAAAAAATTTATCATATTCGTGCTTTCATAAAAAAAATTATTTTTCGTTCCTTTTTTATCATTTTTGTAGTCTTTTTCATTATTTTATTATTTTTTTATTTTTTACTTTTATTTTTGTTTTAGGGCCTTCTCTGATCACCTCCTTCTTATGATCAGGGCCCTTCATACTTATGGATTATTTTCCTTGTGATATTTTCTGTGGTGTTATTTGTATCTTTTTTGTATATTCTATTCTTATTTTTTTGTTTCGTCGTCCTTTTTATGATGTCAAAAGGGGGTGTAGTGGTAGTGTTTATGTTATTTCATTGTATTGTTTTTTTATTATTTTTATTTAGTTTTTATACCATTTATTTTATTTTAGTAAAATTTGAATTACTTGGTTGAAAATGTTTTCCTTCAAGTTATATTTCAATTAACTTCTTAAGTTAAATTTTCTATGAAATACTTGTCATCATGAAAAAGAGGGAGATTATTATAAATATTGATTCATGGATTATAAATTTGATGATAGCAAATATTTCTAACACTTCCATTTTCTTCGATTGCCTTTCCTATCAATGTTTTAGGTCCACAAGGTCAATTACAAATCAAGCCAGCTTAAGATTAGGTAGATTAGGATTGAGTCAATTTGTAAATGTATGCCAAGTATTTTTACCTTTTCTTGAGTCAAATATAATAAAGTGGGTCTGATGCTAAGTAGCCTTGCACACACACACTTAGGGGAAAAAATATGTTTATTTTAGTTTTTTATTTTTTATAATATCATCCGGGATGATCCTAAATCGTCTTGAACAATCAGTTAAAAATATAAACCCTAATTAGGGCATCCTAGTAAAGGCAGTTGAAATTAAGCAAATCGTCCTAGATGATATTAGCATTATCCTGGATAATAGGCTCAAATTAGAAAGAATTAGTCGCCAACTCTTTTAAGCATGTTATTATTTTTGGACATCATCCTGGATGATGCATTATAATTATGCATAAATTAGTCTAATGATTTAGGAAATCAATTAATATTTGATTGATTGATCATATCATCCTAGATGATCGTAGGATCGTCCTAGATGATCATATGATCATCCTAGACGATCAAATGATCATCCTAGACGATCAATTAAATAAACCTTAGTTTCTTCTTGGATGACTAGAATAATGTTCTGGATGATGTGTATTCATTTGAACTAATCATACTAGACAATTTAAAAATAATCCAGGGCAATCAGTTATTTTTTCATCATCCAATAAAGAAAGTTTAGCTGAACATAGCATTGGTTTAGACAATATTTGATATTTTGAACTCTTCGTATAGGAAGATATTCATATTATCCTGGATGATCAGAACATATAAATCTTCTAATCTTCCAACCTCTCTCAGATCGTCCTGGATGATTGAGTTGAATTTGTACTGATCGTATATGACGATCTGTCGATCGTCATGGATGATCTTTATTAGTTTGTTGCAATTTAGGAAAAATTTGAAGCCTTCTATTTAAGGCCTCTTGTTTACTCAAGATTGAATCTTTTACTACTATCATGACCTGAGAGAGCTAAGAGGAGAGGGAGAGCTTGGGAGAGAGAGAGAGAGAGGATCATGTGAGGGAGAGTTTATGAGGGTTTCACAAAGGTTGCTCCAAATAAAAATCTGATTCGTCTTATCTAGTCATCATCTCTGGTTCCTTGTTGGTTTTAGAGAGGTCTACTTCAGCAATTGATCGAGGTTCTCTGCCTTCTTCAAGTGGAAGCAAAAGGAGTTGGGTTCTCTACCCGCTTTAGAAGAAAGCGAAAGGAGTTGGGTTCTCAGCCCTATGGAGTCGGTGGAAAAGAGTTTTTTATAGGCTTCTCCGCCTTGCTGTGGGAGAAAAAGGAGAGTCACTAAGTTTAGTGAAACACTCGGAGGAGAGGCTCCGGAGAGTGGACGTATGTCAAGTTACCAAACCACTATAAAATTTGGTGTGTTCTTTCTTATTGCATTTATGCACTTTATTTTCGTGTGAATGATTATTTGGTTTTTAAAATATTTCAAAAGATCGTGATTTTTATTTGAGAATTTTTAAAACACAAATTCTCCTCCATTTTGGTTAATCTCGGCCTATTTCATAAGGGCTTAACATCCCTAACAAACTTTCAACCTCTTCCGCCATTGTTAGTTCTTCTACTAGTTATGATGCAGCATCACCTCCTATAGTAGTATCGCCTAATAAGTTTGAAATCCTTCAAACTCAAGTGGAGATAAGCAAGCCTCTTGATTCCTCTGTTTGTGATGAAAAAGCATCATCAGTATGTGATGAAAAGATTACTAAATATAAAAAGTCTAAAGAATCGCCCTAATAATTTTTTTATTTGAATGTGACAAAAAAAATCTGCTATGGGTAAGCAAGCCAAAAAATCCCCTTCGCACTATTCCTCCTGATGTTTTTACCATCTATTGCAGCTTGGAATGTCCGGGGATTCAATCATCCTAATAAAGTCCTATGTTGCAAATGTCTAACAGCTTCATTTAATTTGGACATGCTCTGTATATTGGAGACTAGAATCCATTCTCCCTGATGAAAATAATTTTGACCAATCCACCTCAGGTAAAATTTGGGTCAAATGGAATGCTAGTTAGATCAACTTTACCCCTGCTCATGTGTCATCACAGCTTATTTCTGGTTATGTCACGGTTGGTAATATTCCCCCTTTCTAACTCATGGCGATTTATGCTTCCAATAGCAGTGTTGAAAGGAAATATCTTTGGGCTCTTATCTCTCAAATTGCACCCCCCCCCCCCCCCAATGATATCCCTTAGATCCTTCTAGGGGACTTTAATTATTACTTGTATGCTTCTGAAAAGTTGGGGGGTCGATCCCTACACAAGGTTCCTTGGTGTAGCTTAATAATATTATGATTTTTTATAATTTTTTAAGGGACCTACATTATGTTGGCTATTCTTACACATGGTTCAATCAGATACTAGACAATCTGATCCATATAAAACTTGATAGGGCTTTGGTAAATAATGGTTGGTTGAATGTTTACTCTAGCTTGTACTTTTCCTTTCAAAGTCCTTCGTCTTCAGATCATTGCCCCATGTTCTTGCTTTCTGAAGTTTCTCTTAACTCATTTCATAGATTCCTTTTTAAAAACTATTCGACTAAGTTTGACAAGTATTGGGCTATTCTTCTTGAGGCTTTTTCCAAGTCTACATCTGGTATCCCGCATTCATATTTATGCCATACCCTAAAATAGCTAAAATATGGTATAAAAAAAGAATCCTGGGTGAATTCTTCTATCATCACTCTCCATCATATGAGTTACAAAAGTAGCAAAAAGATTGTTTGGAGAAGGCTCATGACAGGCTGAATGATCCTATTCTCAAAACTTCCATTCTAGATATCAATTGCAAAGTTTCTGAGTATTCCTACTTTGTTGCTTCCTGTATGCTTCAAAGAGCCAAAGTTAATTGGCTCAAGCATGGCGAAGAAGATCTTAAGTTCTAATATGCCAAAATTAGAAGTAGGCAGAGAAGTAGTAAAGTGGCTGTGAATTTACTTGCTTCTTATCATAGTATGGAAAAATGTGATGTAATCAAAACAATCATCCAACACTTTCAAGAGTTATATAACTCGGCCCCACCTGCCAATATGGATATTGGTCTAATTCTGATTGGTGATGCTTTTCCTGATTGTTATACTTATATTATCTCTCAAACAGTTACTGATTTGGAAATTAGAAAAGCTATTTTTTGAGGGTCTTCCTCTTCGGCTCCGGGTCCGGATGGCTTCAACTTCCACTTTTATAAATCGGGATGGCACATTATTGTCCCATTGGTTTGCAAAGCAGTTAAATCATTTTTCACTATAGGATACCTTTCTAGTGGTGTCAAAGCTATGGCTATTGCACTTATTCCAAAACATAAAAATACAAATCTATTGCTTTATGTAACACACTTTACTAAATCTTCACAAAAATTAATGTTAAGAGGCTTATACCTATTATGTCCATGATTGTCAGACATAATCAATCTGATTTTGTCAAGTCTAGGGTGTCTACGGACAATATTCTTCTTGCAAATGAAGTTCTTTCCATGGTACGTAAAAGGGGTGACATTAAGTACTTTTGTGCTAAACTTAACATTCATAAAACCTTTGACATAGTTTTCAGGTACTTCCTGATTGCTAGAATGATTTAGAAAGGTTTTTCTAGCTCCTTTATTAGTTGGATTAAAGCTTGTATCACTGATGTGAAATTCTTTATTTTGGTTAATGGAGCCCTTGAGTGATATTTCACATCTTCTACTGGATTAAGACAGGGATATCCCCTTATCCCATATCTCTTTTGTTTGGTTATGGATGTTTTCTCTACTCTTATTGACAATGAAGAATTCAAAGGGATAAATATGGATTGTTACACTTTATCCCACCTTCTATATTTAGACGATGTGTAATTTTTGGAGACGCTACTTTAGAGAATTGTAATAATCTCACGAACATCCTCACATCCTTTTCTAATGCTATTGGGCATCATGTGAACCGGATAAAATCTTTATCATGCTTGCTAGGAATGTGCACAATACGGATGAAATTTTCCAAGTACTCTCAATTCATAACACTAGTCTAAATATTTTTTATCATGGGATTCCTCTATCTTAAAGTTGCTGATTATCTTCCTCTCACTGATAGCATCACAAAAAAGCTATCTGGTTGGAAAGCCAATCTTTTTTCTTTTGCTGGCAAATTGTAATATTTAAAATATACCTTTTTGAATTTTATTGCATATTTGATTCGTGGTACAATCTTGCCTAAATCTATTATTAAACACTTCAAGAAAGCTTGTTCTCCTTTTTTTTTTTTTTTGGGATTCCACAGCTTGTAAGAAAATACACATGGTTTCTTGGGACACGGTTAGGTAAGCTAAAGCAGTATGGGAGTTTGGGTTAGCCTTCCTTACCTAATATTCAATTTTCATTTAATTGCTCTATCATCCTCAGGATGTACAATATAGACTCCTTTATCTACTTAGCTATCAAGCAGATACATCTCCCCTTGGTGCCATGCTCCTTCTTTTGCTACCAGCTTTTGGAAAGCTGTTTATAATAAAACTATTGCTCCAAAGGACAAATTCTCTTTTAGAATCACTCCCAATACCCCCATCTCCTTGCATTAGTACCATTGGTGCTATAACGATAAGCTTGAGGATTTTTCGGATGGATATTATCTTCTTCAAGAAACTAGTTCAGATTCTTTAATTAGAAACTACATTATCGAGTCTACATGGGCCTTACCCGATTCCTGTCCATCGTTTGCTTGCAATGTTATTCATAACATTAGTATTGTGGAGAATTATACCTCTTGGTTATTATGGGGAAATCAAATTAAAAGTAAGCATGTTGAATTCATTAATGAGTATTACTCCAATCTGACAAGTTGCTCCTGGTATAATTTGGTATGGCATATCAATAATGCTATACGATTCTCGTGCTACACTTGGCTAGCTATTGTTGGTGGATTAAAAACTATGGAAGCATTACATAAAAGAAATATCTTTGTTCCTTTGACCTACAGTTTATGTCATGAATATCAAGAAAGTAATGCGCACTTATTTTTTTAATGTTTCTACTCTTTTACTATTCTATCGAACCTCATGCCTAGCTCTAAGGGTCTTCTTCTTAGACCCTCTATTCTATAGCTTTTTTAATGGATTGATGGTGATCAAAGCATGCAGCAGTCAACAAAAAAAAAACTATATTTTCTCATATCTTATTGTTGTATCTACTACATATGGAAAGAAAGGAGCAATAGGAGATTTGGGAACAATTTTAATAGCAACACCACCACCTCTTTATGCATCAAAAAAGTTGTCTTTGAGAAACTCTTCAAGGGGAAGAATTCCACCAAATTTTTGGATTTGTTATAGATGAGTTTTGCTTTATGCTTCTTGCTTCTGTTTCAACTTAGTTACGTTGGTATCCTCTGTTTCGTGTCCTGCTGCGTGCTAGTTTTCTACGTTGCCTGGGTGTTGTTCGTTGTTGATGTGTGTTGTTGCTTACTGGTTTTATGCCTTACCTGGGATGATAATGAGGCTCCATTTGCAGGCTCCCCTTGGATGGTCTTCGGGCAACCAGGGGTTTGAGTTATTATCTTATGTGCTACTCTTATCACTGAGTCCAGGCCTTCTTTGGCATTGGATCTCTTTTTTGTGGTTTTGATGATTTATCTTTATGTATTTTAGTTGAGCTAATTTTTGCACTCGTTTTGAGCTTGCCTCTTTTTAGTGTGGGGAATTTTTGGTTTCTCTTTTATATGTAATCTCTTTTTTATCTTTTATATACAGGCTAAGCGCAAATTTTCCCCAAAAAAAAAATTATGTATAAACTCATGTTTAATCACTTAAAGTATATAAAAAAATAAGTATTATCTTTTGTGTTTTAAAGTTGTAAGGGTTTAGAGGAAAGCCTATGATCATATTCTTAGTTCGATGAGCGCATGCTGTTTTGATTTATCATGCTTATTACATCTTCTTTTGATTATATATACTAAATTGAGCCAATGCCTTCCCCTCGGGAAGTACCTCATTTGTAATAAATAATAAACTTTAATGGATTGATTTAAACTTGGCAAGGCTTTATGATTCCCCCCGTCTTTTAAAGGTTTCCATGTAAAAACTCTTGAGTCTCTTAAAAATGTTACACATATATCTTTTATCTATCTGTGTACTAAATCTTTACATAAAGCTAAGGCGCTAAACTATATCTCTATGTACCACCATAAATATTCCAGGACATTTTATATATATATATATATATATATATATATATATATATATATATATATATATAGTACATTGCATGGTGGGATTTAGAAGAATTAGTATTGACATGTTTGTTTGATCGGCATGAACATAGTCGGCGAGCGTGTAGATCAGAAGTATGGTAGTCGGCGATGGTGGTTGGAAGGACCATAACTGAGTGATAAAGGTTAGTGAGACTGTAGTCTAAAGATGGTGGTTGAAGAGACTATAATCGGCAGGAAATGGAGGTCAGAAAGATCATATTCGGTGATGATAGTAGGAAGGATCGTAGTCGAGCGACGATGGTTGAAAGAACACTAATTGGTGAGCAATAAAGGTCAGAAATATTGTAATAGGCAGGTGACAGAGGTCAAAAAGATCATAGTCGGCAGGCAGCATTGGTGTCCAAGTAGAAGTCCAGTGACGACTAATGGTCGTAAGTCCGATGACAGTTGGTGACCGAGTAGAAGTCTGGAAATAATCGATGGATAGACATAAGTCTGATGAAAGTTGGTATGCGCGTGAAAGTGTGGCAACGGTCTGTAGTTAGGCGATGGTCGAGGAGGAGCTTGAGTGTATCACATTTCTCATCCTTGCCTCTCTTTTTTTCGCTCCCTTTCCTTTGAAGAATGAGGAGTCTATTTATAATTGTTGGGAGTGGCTGGCCCGTAAATAGGAAGAATATCAAGGATATGTTGGGAGTGTTTTCAATAGATGATCGATATTATCTCCCTTGATTATGGGTCATTTAATGAGTATTTAAGTTTCTTAATGAAGTCAAAATTCAATGATCTTGAGCTCATTAGATTCATCTCGTCAAGCTGATCTATTCGCCCAAAAGCATGTAACATTTGGATATCATTTAGTTATCCAATTTATACTTTAAACCCTCTAAATGTGCTTCAGACCCTAGATTTGTATCAATTTGGGCTTGGATTAGATTGAATTTTGACTGATTAGGTTCGTCTTTTGGAGATGTTCAATTCGATTATAAGTTCATTGAAATTGGAGATTGGATGGTTCAAGATCTAATTTTGGGAGTTTCAAATTTAAACTTTTTCTCCAAATTCGTGCCTGATCCAATTGCAAAATTATATTTTTTTTGGGTGATTATGAGGGGCAACCACTCCCTGAATGTCAACATGGATATTTTATCGGGGTCGTGAACCAAATAAAATATCATTGATTATAATATTTACATGTCCTGAAGTTGTCATATTTATAAGAGCAAAAAATATTGAAAATTTTCATTTCATAACTTTAAAATTATTTTAAATTGACTATAGAGACTCCGTGGGGCTCTGAAAGTACCAAAATTGAGTTTGAAACATTGAAAAATAATTACGGGGACCCCAAAAGCATCCAAATTTGGCCATCCAGGCAAAAATTTAGGCTCAAACATAATTTGGCGGCCAAACTGATTGCAGCCAAACCAAACTTCTGACCTGCTACCAGTCACTACCTGACTTTTGCCCCACCACTAGCCATCACCTGACTTTTTCCCGACCACCTAACGTCATTGGATTTTTGCCCAACCACTGACTATCATCGGACTTCTGCTCAACCACCGACCATCGTCGGACTTCTTCCTAACACCGAATGTCTTTAGACTTCTGCTTGGCCACAAAACGTCATTGGACTATCGTCTAACCACTTACCGTCACTGAACTCTACCTGATCCTAGACCCAACTCCTCAAACAATTGTAATTTCACTATCTTTAAATTAAAGGATGGATCACACATTATAATTCACTCAAATTTAATGGAATCATTTCAGGTGTGGAACCACGATTTTCCCTTTTCTAGGATTTTCCATGTAAAAATTTGGGTATTTCCTCTTCTATTTTTTTGTTGAATATTCATTCAATGCTATGAAGAAAAACTCCCCCACTCTAGGGCTGTAAGTGAGCCACGAGCTTGCTCAATCTTGACTTAATAATGAGCTTGTGAGCTAAGTTTATTAAGTTGCAAGCTCCAGCTTAAACTCAAACTTGACTATTAAATCAGTCGAGTTTGAGCTTGATAAAGTTTGACTTGTGAGCTCATGACCTAGCCCATTTTAGCTGTCAATTTTTTTTTGTTTTGAAAAAAAAAAAATCTTTACTCGATTTAGAAACATTAGAGACATTTAAATAAAAAAAAAACTACATGATACTGTTATTTTTTCCCAAAGTTATTATTTTTTTCAAAAAATAATGAAGGTGTAATTTATTATTATTAAATCTACATTAACTTTTTTAGCTTATGTATACATATATAAATCAAATGCCACATTCCAAGGAAAAAAACTTTTTTAACTCTGCAACTTTGGTGTGTGTGTGTGTATGTATAATTGTACGTGCACCATGTGCATATAAATAAACAATTTAAAAATAAAGCACGATATAATAAAAATTAAAACTAATTTGTGACATACTATATTAATTATGTTATATATATATATATATATATATATATATATATATATATTTGTGTGCGTGTGTGTGATAGAGAGAGAGAGAGAGAGAGAGACTATTTTATGAAACTCAAGCACAAATTTATCAAAATCGAAACAGGCAATCCTATTAAATTATTTACAAAAATCAAAATGTACAAATAAATAATTGGGGCTAGATAAGAAATCAACATAAATGAATTTTGAAGTTCTAATAGAATCTATGTTACGAAGGTGGAAGTAAGAAAACTAAATGTATTCTCTATGTTGTATGTGACAAAGAAATCAATCTTCATCTTTTTTTTTCTTCATATATTTTTTTTCATAACAGATCCTAAAAAATTCACAAAAAATACAAAAGAAAACAAAATGACATTGATACCTTTCTGCTAAAGCAAAGTTCTTATTTTTGATAGAGGGAGAAAAAAACATATTGGTGGAAGCACGTTATCAACAATATAAAAATGGCCTTCTTTGCTCTCAAATAAATTCTCTTACAAACCACATAAACAAACTATCCCACTTTCAGGTCTCTTACAAATATATGGAACTATCAAGCAAATCTTGAGATATATAATGTAGCTGAAAGATTTAACAATAATAAAACTAAGCAAAGCGATTATTAAATAGAAAGCATCAAATAGAATCAAAATAAGCTTATATAAAGTGATAATTAAATAGAAAGCATCAAACATAATCAATATAATTGAGCCTATAATAAAATATAAAAAAGTCAATGAATTTAATGAAGTTTAAAGTATGCATAAACTAAGCTCACTACATAGTTGTATTATTTAATGCAGATGAGTTTCTTAGGAAAGTTTACAATTAATAAAAAATAAATAGGGATGAAGGCTAATTACCAATTCCCTATTATGAATAAGCTTACTAAAACAACTTTGTGAAGATCTCATTTCTTTGTTAAAGCAAAAGTATAAAGGAAGCAAAAATGTATCTTATTTGAATGGTGGAAGAGAGATTTTTAAGTAATTCAATGCCCAATTTTTTAAACTTATTTATGCATGCAAATATGTATGTATATAGTGAGGGACATATACTTTGACCAAGAAAATGATCTAACTATCTTTTACAAGAAGGCAAGCACATGGAGCTCTCCTTACACATAATAATCATACTTATCCCATATTTTGTAAGCTATGGTCATAAACCTTTTTTTCATATATAGCGGGCAAGGGCTTAAATCCTATCCAATAACCATGGTTATCATACATTTGTTTTAAGAGAGATAATAGTTAATTGTTAAAATCCATTATATGAAAGTGAAAATTCTCTTTCCTAATTAGCTCAATTCAAGCTATAAATAAGAAAGAAAATTAGTAGTAAATTCCTATGAGTTTTCTATTGCAAACTTGATTCAAATACGATGATTTTGATAATAACAAACATGACTGTGGCTGTTACTATTTTCTCTTTTTTCTGTGATTTTTTTTGTACTAATATTTGAGGAAATCAATCCACCCCGTTCACTTGCAATTCTAATCAGCTTAACACAGGTAGACTAGGGCTACAGTTGGTTTTCATTTTATTATATATTTTCTCCTTTCTTGAGTCGTATCATGTAATTGGGTGGATATCATTGCTGAGTAACCTTGCACACACATAGGGGGAGAGATAAAAATATTTTTGAGAGTCTTTTTTTTAAGTAATTCATATTGTATAATATTGGTTTTGTACTATACAAAGTAATTCATAATGTATGATTTTAACCATACTATACAATGTGTTATGCTCTATCAAAACCCTAGTAGCTAAAGGTTGAGAAAAGATACTAATTTTATACTGATCGTACAATATGATTTGATTCGTACTATACTCCCTAATTAAAATCTTTCTTAATTAATCTTGTGATATCATGCAATCAAATCATGGATAATTATTGTGATTGATCATATTGTACGATCACTCATGTATGAAATTGGTCATCCCATGGATCGTACCAAATGAAATCCATGATTTTTGTACTTATTATACCATACAATACTCAAAGTGCTGGACAATCACCCGTGTATAAAGTTGGCCGTCCCAAGAATCATCCCAAACAAAAAGAAGGAATTTCTATAGATCATATCGTACAATATTTGGATCATACTATACGATGACTTATAAAAGTTGAACAATTTGTATGAACATTCTTGCAAGACGAGCTTGTGTTGAACTGATCATATCATAAGTTATGTGTATCATATTATACGAATAGAAGATAGATCTCTTGTAATATATGTTTTTTTTAAGCCCACTATTTAAGGATTTCAAATACTCTTAGGAGAAATCTTTTCATCTTAGGTTGACCTGAGAAAGGGCTTAAAGAAGGAAGAGATGAGAGCTTTGAGAGAGCAAGATCCTTGTGAGGGGTAGTGGTGAGGGATTCATAAAGGTTGCTCCGAGCAAGGTTTCCATTATCTTCATCATGCTTCTTCCATAATTCCTTGGTAGCTATGGAGAGATCTTCATCGACATCGGATCGAAGGTTCTGTACCTACTCCAGGAGGGAATAAAAAGATTTTCCAGGTTCTCTGTTTACTCTAGGAGGGAGTAAAAGGATTTCCAGGGTGTCTACTCCAGGAGGGGGTAAAAGGATTCAAGTTACTCTATCTGTTCGAGTCAGTGAAAAGATTTTGTAAGGGCTTTTCCGCCTTACTATGTGGAAAAAAGGAGAGACATTACTTTTAATGCAATATATGGAAAGAAGGTTTCCGAGTAGTGGATATAGGTCTAGTTGACTTAACCACTATAAATCTGGTGTTCTCTTTCTATTTATTTTTACATATTTACTTTCCATATTATTCTATGATTTGTTCTATGGTTAAACTATCTATTTTTTTTTTTTAATTATAAAATTAGTGTTGTTTTTGCATAAATTATTTATTTTAAAATATTCAAACAGATTTTCTTTTTTTCTTAAGAATTTTTTTTAAATAACTAATTTATCCCCCCCCCCTTTCTTGGTTAAGCTTGGGATTGATCATAAAATTTTAACAACCATCATATGCAATCACTAGAGCTCCTCTATTTGATAATATTTCTTTCAATTTTTGGAAAACTTGCATTTCCACCTTTTTAAAATCAATTGTGTTGCAAATCTAAATCCTAGAACTGTGATTTTAATGATAGTAAAACATTCTTGTTTCTTTATCATTACTCTTATTGCATATATTTTTGCTTGTGATACTTACCAACCTTTTAGGTCGATAAGATCACTTGCAAGCGAATCAGCTCAAGATCAGATAGATTATGGTTGAGTTAGTCTATAACTTCATATTCAAAGTACCATTTTACTTTTCTTGAGTCAAGTCATGTATAGGTAAATCCCAAGCTAAGTAACCTTGCACACACACACACACTTAGGGAGACAAATATGGTGAGTTAGAGAATTCTCTATTTTTTAACCAAATCATACAAAATAAGTTCAATTTGTATTTGACGAACAGTTAAAAATAGAAACACTAATTAGGGTATCCTAATTTTGAGAGTGATTAAACTAATTATACTAGATGATCCCTATCATCTAGGACAATCAATTCATATCATAAAAATAGCTACCAATTATAATTTAGAAAATATTTCAATTTTTAAATTTTGTGCTAATCACACAGAATGATATTGATCTTCCTGGACAATTTTGGACAATATTTCCTAAAATAATCTAGTAATTAGGAGAACAAGTATACTAAAATATAATTTGATATGATCGCATATGACGATCGGTGATGATTGTCTTGGATGACAAAGAATATGCTTGGTATGATAAGAGATCGCTAGTTATCGTACCAAATAAATGCCATAATTTTCAATTAATCATCTAGGAAGATTTACCCCTATTGTACAGGACGACAAAGAATAGCATGGGATGATAAGGCACCACCAGGCATCGTACAAGATATAGTTTAATTCTTTAATACTAATCATCCAGGATAGTATTTGTATCTTCTAGGACAATCAGCCTACTTTACTTTACCTAATTGTATAGAGAAATGCCATTCGTCCTGGCTAAAAGGGTTATTTTGTATTAATCGTACAAGACGATGGACAATTAGTTGTGTAAAATTAAAAATTAGGGCTTCTTTTGAAGGCTCTCTATTTAAACTCTCAAATTATATTTTAAGAAAATCTTTTGTTGTGGAGTTAGTCTAAGAGGGATCATAGAGAAGGAAGAGGGAGAGCTTGAGAGAGAGAGAGGTCATTGTGAGGGAGAGTTTTTGAGTGAATCACAAAGGTTTCTCCAAGCAAGGTGTTTATTGTCTTCTTTGAGTTGCTCCGCTAGTTCCTTGGTGGCTCCAGGGAGATCATCTACAGCATTAGATCCAGGTTCTCTTCCTAATCCAGGATGGAGTAAAAGA
The DNA here is from genome assembly GCA_022539455.1 of Dendrobium nobile. NCBI lineage: Eukaryota > Viridiplantae > Streptophyta > Magnoliopsida > Asparagales > Orchidaceae > Dendrobium > Dendrobium nobile. Next base: position 14,195,902 of record CM039728.1, on the reverse strand, counting down.
ATTTATGGGTTCTCTACCTTCACCATGTGGGTGAAAAAGGATTCAAGGTTCTCTATCTCACCGTGTCATTGGAAAGATTTTGTAAGGGCTTCTCTGTCTTATTGTGAGAGAAAAAGGTGAGTCATTTTAGTTTAGTGCAATACTTGGAGAGGGAGTCTCCAAGGAGTGGACATAGGTCAGATTTGACAGAACCACTATAAAATTATGTGTGTTCTTTCTTATTACTTTTTACCACATTTTATTTTCGTATATTTCTATGATTTATTATTTGATTAAAAGATCTAATTGTAATGTTATTATAAAAATTATTTTTCTTCCACATCAAAAGTTATTATGCTGTTTAAAAATATTAAAAAAAAACAAAAAGATATTCTTTTTATTTAAGATTTTTAAAACTACCAATTCAACCCCCCCCCCCCCCCCCCCATCTTGGTTAGCCTCAGGCTAGTTCTTTAGGGTTTAGCACCACTCAAGAACTTTTAAGTGGTATTATAACATAATTCATAAAATTAAGTTTTAAACAACTTTTGAATTTTGATCCATAGCTAGCTTTGAAGATAAAAACACCGCAGAAAGTTATTTGATTACCAGACCACCTCTTTTTGATAATATGCTTTTTGATTTTTGGAAAACTAGAATGTCCACAATTTTACAATCAATTGATTATTGTATGTGGATGCTTGTTAGGGAAGTTTATTATGCACCTTTTAGAATGATAAATGGTGTTAAAATTAAAATTCCTTTTGGTGATTAGACTACTGATGATAGAGATCTAGCACAACTGAATGCTAAGTGCTTGAATTAATTTTTTTATGCCTTAAAATCTAAAGACTATATGTGTGTTTTAACTTTATCCATAGGAAAAGAAATTTGGAATAGATTATGCATAACATATGAAGGTACAAATGAAGTTAAATAATTTAGACTGAATATTCTTTTGCATGACTATGAACTTATTTGTATTAAACTAAGCGAATCAATTTCAGATGTGTATACTAGGTTTATACAAATTATTACATCCCTGTATGCCATAGGAAGAGAACTAATAAACTATGAAAAAGTTAACAAGATTCTGAGATATTTACCTTTTTCCTTTTATGCAAAAATTACTTACATTACTTAATCTAAGGACTTGAATGTTTATTCAATTGATAACTTACTTGGATCACTAATTGCTTACATATAAGGAGTGAACCAAAGGCAGCTTGATACAGGTGAGAAGAAAAAGGAGAAAAATGTAGCCTTAAAGTATAATGATTCTGACACTGATTCTTCTAGTTCTGAATATGATGATGTTGCTTTAATTAATAGGAAATTCAAGAGATTCTTAAGGAAAAAGTAAAAGCATCATAAAAAATGAAACAAAGGTAAGAACCATAAGAATTCTAAAGTTTATTCATGTGTTATTTATTTTGAATACAAGAAGTCAGGGCATCTGTAGTCTAATTTTGTAACTCTGAAAGTTCACCCAAGAAAGTAGAATGATGAGGAAAAACCAAATTTCAAGAAAGATAAGAAAAGGATCCAAAAGGCTTTCTAGGCGGACTCAGCAATAGACTCCTCTGAAACTGAAGTTGAAGAGTTCAGTTTCAGACGTGGTAATAAACCTATGTTTAATGGCTGATGAACATCTTGATCACTCTGATAAAAAAGAGGTATGTGAGCTTACTTATTATCAATTACTTGAAGTTTCAGAGAAAATTCATTCTTCATATAGGATGCTCAAAAAATTACATGATAGTTTTAAAATTGAATTTTTAACTTTGCAAAAAGAGCATGATCCTGAGAAAAGATCAATCCAATTTAGATGGAAATCATATAACTTGATTAATTTGATGAATTGAATAAAAAAAAATCTTGATTTAACACATGAGCATGATTCCTTGAAAAGTTTACATGTTGAACTAGAAAGTGCATATAAGGACTTAGAAACTCTTGCATCTGATTTAGATAGTAGGGAGCTTGTTTTGAAAATAGAAAAGTAAATTCTTAAAATTACAAATAAGTTTTTAGAAGTTTAATTAAGTGCTTTGAAAGAAAATAAAAAACTACCCAAAATGCTTGAGCTTCACAATCCATCAGATCAGTATGTATCATTAAAACATAAGAAGAGGCATTACAATCTTAGTAGATTAGTAAATTCTTTTCCTAGTATTAGACATTTTTCTTGTGGCATGCTAAGACATATCTCCCACACTTTCCGTTCACCATAGAACATATTTAGTGTAGAACCTAAAGTCCAAAACTCACAGCATAGCATGCATGAATTTCATTCTTCTTTCTATAAGATGGGACCCAAATCTGTTTGGGTTCCCAAATCTAATATCTGAGGATTTTGTAGGGTTTCTCTCATAGAAGGCCTCGTGAGAGCCTGTGATACCTGGATAATAGATGTTTAAGGCATATGATTGAAGATGCAAATCAATTCATTTTGCTAGAGGTCAAGGTAGGAGGTAACATAACACTTTGAGATAACACCACCATGAGAGTGGTGGGGTCAGGAATAATTGACAACTGTACAATTTTATCATTATAAAAGTTTTACTAGTTAATGGCTTGAAATATAACTTGGTCAGCATCACTTAGCTCTGTGATAAAAGCTTTAGCATAAAATTTCTATATATCAACTGCATAATAAGCATAAATAACAGTATTATTTTATAAGGAAAAAGAATTAACAATATCTATATATTTGATTTAAATTGAATTAAATCTGACACAGCTCTTTGCTTAAAAACTATTGCTGTTGAATCATTATTGTGGCATAGAAGGTTGTGTCATACTAGTATGAAAAGCCTTAGAAAGATCACCCAAAAGAACTTAGTGAGAGGGATACCTAAATTATAGTTCACTAAGGATTACTTATGTGATTCCTGTCAGTTAAGAAAGCAAGTCAAATCCTCCTTCCCCTAATTTAAAGACATTTCCACTAGCAAACCCTTAGAAGTCCTACATATGGATCTATTTGGACTTGTCAGCACTGCAAGCTTAGGAGGGAAAGTTTTTGGGTATGTGATTTTTGATGATTATTCGATGTTTACTTGGGTTAGATTACTATCTCATAAAAGTTAATCATTCAAGGAGTTTAGGACTTTTCACATGGATTCAGAGGAAGCTAGCTTGTGATAGTTCAACAATTTATAGTGATCATGGTAGAGAATTTGAGAATAAAATTTTTTAATCTTTTTATAAAGAGCAATGGGATAGACCACAATTTTTTAGCTCTTAGGACCCCTTAGTAGAACGGTATAGCTGAAGAAAGAATAGGGCTCTGATAGAAGTCACTAGAGCCATGTTAATTGAATACTCACTTTCAAAATACTATTAGGCAGAAGCGGTGAATATATCTTGTTATGTTCTGAATAGGGTGAGTGTTAGATCCAATTTGAATAAGACACCCTATGAAATTTTGAAGGGAAGGACACCCAACCTCTATTACCTCCATATCTTTGGATGTAAAGTGTTCATTTTGAATAATGAGTAGTCTCAACTAGGAAAATTTGATCCAAAATTTGATGGAGTGTTCTTATATTACTTAAGTGTTGGAAAATCTTATAGAGTCTTCAATAAAAGAACATTAGTAGTTGAGGAGACCACTCATGTTGTGTTTGATGAATCTGATTATTTTGGAGGGTCTAGGGTGGAAGAAGAGGATGTTATGGAAGTCACCCAAGGATTAGAATCTATAAATATGGAGGAAAGGGTATAACCTAAAAACACTTTGCCTAGAGAATGGAGATATTGTTTGAGTCATCCTATAGAATAGATCTTAGGAGACCCATTTGAATGTGTTAGAACTAAGCATGAACTTAGAAAAGAGGTAAACATCTCTGTGTTCATTTCAATGACTGAACCCACCAATTTAAATCAAGTCTTATTTAACAAATTTTAGATCTTAGCCATGCTAGAAGAACTGAATCAATTTATGAGGAATGATGTTTGAGAGCTAGTTGGAAGACCTAAGGACCAGAGTATGGTTGGAACTAAATGGGTTTTCAAAAATAAAATGAATGATTTTGGAGTAGTGGTGAGGAATAAGGCAAGATTGGTGGCTAAAGGGTAAAATCAAACAAAAGGGATTGATTTTGAAGAGCATTTTTCACCTATAGCCAGAATAGAAGCTAATAGAGTGCTACTGACCTTTACTTATTTTAAATGATTCAAATTGTACCAAATGGATATCAAGAGTGTCTTTCTGAATGGGGTGATAAAAGAATATTTTTATGTTGAACAACCCCCAAGTTTTAGAACTCATAATTTCCTAATCATGTGTTCAAATTAAAAAAGGGGTTGTATGGACTAAAACAAGCACCCAAGGTATGGTTAAAGGCTAAGCACATTCCTATTAGAAAGATCTATTGTTAAGGGGAGCATAAACACCGCCTTGTTTCTAAAAAGGGTAGGAGATGAATTACTAATTATTTAAATTTATGTTGATGATATTCTATTTGGATCTTTTGATAAAAATCGATGTGATGAGTCTCAAAAATAATGAGTAAAGAATTTAAAATGAGTATGATAGGAAAACTGACTTACTTTTGGGTGTTTAGTATAAGGCAGAATGATGATGGAACTTTTCTTAGTCTATCAAAATACATTAAGGATATCCTTAAGAAATATGAAATGGATAAAACCAAACCAATCAACACTCCTATAAGTTCCACTATTCAGTTAGACAAGGATTTAAATAGAGAATATGTTGATCAAAAGAAATACAAAGTAATAAATGGATCACTTCTTTACTTGACTGCTAACATACCTGATATTATATTTAGTGTTTTTCTCTGTGCTAGATTTCAAGTTGATCCAAAATAGTCCCCCTTGACTACTATTAAGAGAATTCTTAGGTATCTTTTAGAAACTCCTGACCTATGAATCTGGTATATTAGGCATAACACCTCTTTTGAAATCATAAGATATTCTGATTCAGACTTTATGGGATGCTGAGTTGATAGAAAAAGGACTTTTGGAACTTGTGAATTCATAAGATAGTCCTTAGTCTCCTAGTCTAGTAGAAAATAGAACTCTATTGCCATGTCCACTACTGAAATTGAGTATATTGCCTTAAGAAGTTGTGTGACCTAAGTCCTCTAGTTAAAGCAACAAATTCTAGATTTAGGATTACCTTTAGGCACAATTTCAATCCTCTATAATAACACTAGTTTCATCTACATTTCAAAGATCCTAATCCAACACTCCAGGACTAAACATATTGACATAAGGCATCACTTTATTAGGGACCATGTTTCTAAAGGAGAAATGAGCTACGCCATATAGCCACTAAAAATCAACTTGTTGATATCTTTATAAAACCACTGGTCTTTGAAACTTTCAGCAACTTAAGAACTAGATAATATTTCATAGATATTAATGCTTGAAATCGCTGCTTTCTATTTTCCAATGCTTTTCTATTTTTTTTGTTTTTGTACTTCTTTTTTTTTTTCATTTTTTCTATTATTATTTTCCCTTCAACTTTTTTTGGAATCAAATCAATGGTCACTGTTGATATTGATATTTTTGATGACATCTTTGTCTTGTTTTTGGTTTTAAAATTAGTAGACAGTGTTTGACTTCCCTAAACCAGTTAAGGGAAGAAACATATATGATTATCTCTCTTCCACTAACTCCTTTAGCGATGTACTTTTTTTGAAGCAAAATCTATTTCAAATTAAAAGTTGGATTTTGAAATTGAGCTCTTTCTATCTTCTTACAGTAATCTATCTCTTATGAATAATGCTTAAAATCATTAAATCACTTTTAAGGTTTCTCGATCAGGTTATTGCATTTATCATATGGATATAATTCTGATTTGTAGTTTATTCTTCCTTGTATTAGAGAATGAGTTTTTTTCTCTTAAATCTAGAAGATAATCTTACAATTTAGAGTCTATAAATGAGTTCAAAGGAAGCTAGCTTGTAAAAAATGACAAGAGGTACAAAATGAGCCCGAAAGAAAAAAAAATGAAAATATGCTCAGTGACTACCAAGTAATTGCAAGATACATCAAAATGTATCACAAAGTAAAAGATGCTAAAGTGCACTAGATAATTGAAAAAGAGACACAAAATGAGCCCATAAAAATAAGCTTTCTTCTCTTTCAAACCTTTAAATCTTAGAAGAATTCTTGTGCCACACTATATCTTCAAACATCTTTTTTTAACTCATGATTTCATTGATTACTTTGTCATATTATTATATAAGATATTTTTCTAAAATGAAGTTTTGAACATATCACTTTTCTTATATGATTTTTTTTATGAATTAGATTTATGTCTTAAAAAGATTTTTAACCTATAAGGAGTTCGAGCTAGGGTTAACAAAATTGGTTTTCTACCTTTTTAGGATTTCAGTAAAGTTAATTTATTTCTTATTGATTTTTAATCCAATCACAGGTAAAATTTATCATTTACTAAAGTTGATCGATTAAAAAAAATATGTGTTCTTTTTTTATGTTTGATTCTTTTCTAATTTTTTTTTTATTTTATGCTCTTTTATATTTTTATTTTTGTCTTGAAAAATCTTGATCATCACTTTCCATATTCTAACATTTTTCTATTTTGTTTGAATCATCTAGGATGATTCACATCATCCTGTACGCTCTAAATAAAAATACACCTCTCTGATCATAACACATCCAATGATAGGATTGAGTCAATTATTGATGATTGTACTAGATGATCATCATTTCATCTTGCATGATCCATGTCGCAGACATAGTTGGACGATTTGAAAGTTGTTAGGACAATCCTTTATTGCCCATCATCCTGGATGATCCATATTTTCATCTTGTATGATCCGCTTATTCAACAAGCGTACCGAATGACTCCTCGGGATGACCGCCTATGTCTAATCATCATGGACAATATCGTACCATTCTGGACAATATTATCAACCTTTTTTGATCGATCATTTGGAAGAAATTATTAGACATTATCATCCTAGATGATCGAACTATCATCTTGGATGATCCAGTCCATGCAATTTAAATAGCCCAAATCCCTTATTTTCATCACTTTAATTCTTTAACACTCCTCCCTTCTCCTCTAAATTATTATCCTTTATAATAATTGGAGGTAGGCGATCATGACAAATTATAAGAAGTTCCTCTCAACGACACATTGATCTATGATTTACTGAGACAGCTGATGAAGATGACTATAGGAGATATAAGGAGGTTAGAATTACACCCTTCAAAATCTTAAATCAGGTGGAACTTTATTTTCAAGTACTACCTCTCTTTGCTCATATAACTCTAAATTTTATTCTCACTTTTGCTTATCTTTTTTTGTTATGAACTACTCCTTGAGTTCTTTGCTAGGCTAAGAATCAATAATGATTGTATTATCCTTCATTAAAATGTCAATAGGCATCCAATAGAAATCACATATAAAGACTTTCATACTTTTCTAAATTTATCCACTACCGGCAAAAAAGTTCATATATTAGCTTCAAATCCTAAATTTGACTTGACCCCTGTTAACACCACTCTTAGAGGATCCAACAATCACTTCCATATTACCCAGGTCAGCACTTTAGGTCCGGATGCATGCATCACCCAACTTATTCTCAGAAATACTATCTTTCCTAGAGCTGGTGATTGACTCAACATCACTCCTATCCTTTCTCTTGCAACTTATTTTATAATGGCTCGGATAGTCTTTAATGCAGCTGGTCTTCTAATTCATTATATTTTTAATTTGACCTGCATTAGAGACCGTAAACATAAAATAATTCCAAATATAGCATTAGGACACATCATAGCATTTGTTATCGAATCCAAGTACAACTTCCAATTTTACACTGCTGGATCAATTCCAGTCTTCTACTTTTTTTTTTAAGGGAAACCCACGGAGAGGCCTACGCGTTGATATAAATAAAAATTACAAGGTCCTTAATGGGAGCTCGAGCTTTACTACTGCTCAAATGAGTTACAAGAGAAAAGGCAAAAAAACCTAAAACCTCAAGGTCACTGCTACTCAAAAATATAGAACAACCTAGGTACATTCTACGATGCACAAGAACAAGCACCCAAAAAATGGGGAAGCCACCCACAAAACCTTTCTGAATGACTTCCCTGGTCCAAAAATGCAAAGACCCGAAGCCTACACAAAAATGCTCCCGCAAAACAGAGCAAAAAACACAAAACAAATAGCAAAGGATAAACCAACAAAAAAGCCTATATTGTAACCTGTCAGCAGCCACATCACAATCAGAAGATAAAATCAAGAGAACCGCATGGGAAAACCCTTAGAAACTCCACCTAAAAACCAAAAACCTCAGTAGACAGAAACTCCCAACACAACAGGAAAAGGCCCAAACCAAGCAAATCACCCAAATCACCTTGAAGTCCCCCACCACAGCAGAAACAGCCCCAACCCTACACTCCAAAACCCCAATGCTAGAACTCCAATACCCAAAGAGAGGATTAAAATGGGTAGTTCACCATAGAATAATAAAAACAATACAAATGCATATAATAATATAATAAAAACCAACCAAAGCCCAACAGCCAACTATCAAGCAAATCACAATAGCCTCACTGCTGCCAGGATGCATCAACCTACCACACCAATAGCCCAAGCCAACATCACTAAAGAAATGGCAAAATAGAGAACCCCAAAAGAACAGCCTCAACCACCAACCAAAGCAGACCGAAATCCCCAGGTCAGGCAACTAGAACCACCAATCCCACAAACTAAGAAAAAATAAACTCCCCCACCAGCAACAAGAGGAGATAAAGACCCACAGAACAAAAAAAGATAAGCAACAACTTAAACACCACAAGAACCTGCCAACCCCCCAAAGTAAGAAACCCAAAAGGCTCCACCTGTAAACAACAAAGCAGCTCAACAAAAAATAGGGAAACTGCACCTATAAATGCCAATAAAGCTCACCAAATAAATAAAAATACCATAACTTAAAAAAACTCTTAGCTACGAACATAAGGAAAAGAGGACTTATCCAACTTAACAAGACCATTAAGAGCAACCGAGGCACCACCATCCACAAAATCAACAAAACCATTATTCCCAGAACCAAACAGAGCTAACTAGATACCACAAGCATTGGCTTCCTTATGAACAAAGGAAGTCTGGACATTCATAGATCCCATCAAGATTTTAATCTCTCTAATATAAAAAACCTCTGGGTGATAAATTAAGACCAGCTCATTAAATAAGCACTGAATGTTAAAATTAAGCTCAGTCTCAATGGTCATATTGACAATATTAAGAGAAAGACCACTCCTTAAGCCATAAAGAATGGAAGCAAAAATACCCTGAGAAAAATTCCCATTAAAGGGACCCGCAAAACCAATTAACATGTTGCCAAAACTATCACTAATGATGCCACCACAACCAGTACTATTATTCCCCCACTTAGCACTCACATTCAACTTAAAACCTCCCAAAGAAGGTTTCACCCAAGAGACCAGCCGAGAAGTATAAGGAAGCATAGGAAATTTTAGAGTGATACCTAAATCCTGAGCCACATTAAAACAATTCTTAAACCCCTTCATAGAAATAAGATTAATAGAGAACAAGCTGAGCAGTTTATCCTTAACATTATTAATAACTATAAAAGAGTCCGTCTTAATACCATTAAATAAAGAGTTGTTCCTTTCCAACCAAAGGAACCATAAAATAAGAGAAGGGATATCATTTTTAACATGCCCAATAGGTTTCACAAACCAAGCATTAAGAAGAGCACTAATGGAAATATTCGCATTAAAATTATTAAGATTGAAGATATCGTCAAAGAAACACCAAGTCTTAACAGCTATAGGACCAGACACAAAGACATGATGCATATTTTCAATATGGAAGCAACATTGACATTTAGAGGGAATATTAAAACCTCAATTAATTAAATTGTCATCCATAGCAATATATTTATGTAACACTCTCCAAATAAAGGTAGAAACCGTAGAGGGCAAGCTTTTGTTCCAAATCTTAGAAAAAATAAAGTTCACCTCTTTCTTAGATCTAAAAGAATGTCAAGCCTCTTTAATTCTAAACAAATCATCATTAGATAGAAAACATAAAAGCAAATCCCTAGAGTGGACGTTAATAAGAATAGACACAATATTATTAATGATGCAATCAGGGAGGACATCAGCAACTTTAACTAAATCCTTGCTATTATAAAAAATAAAATCACTAACCTTGGTCGTAGAAGTGGAAGCCGAATTAATAACTAAGCCACTTATCCTGCCAAAAGAAGATTATTCTAGCTCTAAGGACCCAAGAAAGATGAGGTTCCACCTCCCACTTGATTTTACAGATTCTCTTCCAAACAGTAGAATCACTAGCTTTAGCAACACAAGTAGAAGGATGATTTCCCGAGCAATATTTAAAAAGCATAAAATTAGCCCTTGTTAAGATAGTTGCTATTTGCATGCTTTACATTTTTGCAACTTGTATAGTTTTGATTATTCCAAACATTATTGTTCAAATGTGTAGTTATCTCCTAACAATTTTAGAAGATTTGTATTTGCTCTTGTGTGTACTAACATTTCAGGAAAATCGAACTCCAGACTACGAAGACTTCAAATCAAATTCAACACAAGATACTTTGTGAATTTGAAGCATTGAACTTTTCTTTAAAATAAAATTGAAAGGGAGTGATTGTAATTGAGTGAATAAAAACATACACACACACATAAGGAGATCATATAAAATTTATACTGATTGTACGAGACGATATCTGTTTGTACAGGATGATCAGACAGTTATCTCTTATTGAGCACATGGAACGAATAGAAACTGGCTTGAAAAATTTTTCTAAGTCCTATTCGTCCAGGATGAAATTAAATATCGTCCGGGATGATTTTTCCTCTGTAAAATTTTCGTCCAGACGAAATTAAATTATCGTACATGACGATTTGTCCTCTGTAAAATTTTCGTCCAGACGAAATTAAATTATCGTCTAGGACGATCTGGTCTCTGTAAAATTTTCATCCAGACTAAATTAAAAATCGTCCAGAACGATCTGTTCTCTGTAAAAACTTCGTCCAAACGAACCAATTTTCGTCCAAACGATACAACCGACTTAGGATGGTTTTTTTGCAGTTTCTAGAACCGACCTTATAATAACCGTTCGTACCGGACGAACTTAGTTCGTACGGGACAATCAGCTTGTACGAAAATATTTCGTACACATATGCAAACAGGTTCGTTTCAAGGCTTTTAAGTAAAATCGTCCGGGACGATCCACGATCGTACGGGACGATCCACTGCGTACAGAATTGAATACTTGCAGTTTTTGGGCAGTTTTTCTTGTCTTTTCTATAAATAGTCTAAATTAAACTGCCACCCAATCTTTTTGTCATTTGATCTTCGTGCCTCTTGAGAGAATAGCTAAGGAGAGAGTGTAAGAGTGGATTCAAAGGAGGATTCCTACCATTGGAGCGTGAAGGCTTTACTTAGAGTGTAAAGGTAAGAATCTATACTTGTGAATTGGGATTACTTCACTCTTTTCTTTCTTCCTTCTAGATTCTTGTGAGAAGATCTATCAAGGAGATCCGGTTCTCTGCCGACACTTGGAGAGTGTGAACAGCTGAAGGGTTCTCTGCCTACACTTGGAGAGTGTGAAAGGATGAAGGGTTCTCTGTCTACACTTGGAGAGTGTGAAAGGACGAAGGATTCTCTATCCACACTAGGGGATTGTGTAATAGGACGACGGATCTCTGCCAACACTTGGGATTGTGTAAAAGGATGACGGTTCTCTGCCGCACCGGGTAGTGGTGAAAAGAGTGTTTTGTAAAGGCTTCTCCGCCTTGCTGTGGGTGCAAAATGAGAGTCACTATTGGTATTAGAGCAATACTCAGAGGGTGCCTCTGGGGAGTGGATGTATGTCTGGTTTAGACCGAACCAATATAAATATGGTGTCATTTTCTTTACTGTTTTTATTTTTCCGCATTTTATTTCTGGTTTAAAAAAAAAACTCTATGATTGAAAAATATTTTCTACAAAAACTTAATAAAAATTTTAATTTCGATTCAACTTAAATTTCAAAGAGGGTAAATTTTTTAAAATACAAATTCACCCCCCCCCCTCTTGGTAGCTTTGGGACATTAACTTAGGTCTAACAACCTATTTACTAGACTCAACAAGTGGTATCAGAGCTTTGTTTCAAAATCATAAGTTTAGACTACTTTTTGATTAACGTAAATGGCTACTTTTGGAAACCGAAATACACCTGAGGGTTACTCTATTACTAGACCTCCACTGTTTGACAATATTCCTTTTGACTTTTGGAAAACATGCATGTCTACTTTCTTACAGTCACTTGATTATCGTATGTGGATGCTAGTCCAAGAAGGTTACACAAAACCAACTAGATTAGTTGATGGAGTTAGGGTAGAAACACCTTTGCAAATTGGACTATAAAAGAACGTGACTTAGCACAATTAAATGTCAAATGTCTAAATAGTTTCTTTTGTGCTTTAAAATCTGAAGACTACATGCGGGTTTCCACTTGCAAAAGCAGAAAGGACATATGGGATAGACTTTGTATAACTTATGAAGGGACAAATGAGGTTAAGCAATCAAGACTCAATATCTTGTTACATGACTATGAATTATTTCACATGAAACCTAATGAATCTATTTCTGACATGTATATAAGATTCACACAAATTGTCACTTCTTTGCATGCACCTGGTAGGGAATTAAACTAATGCTGAAATGGTTAATAAGATTCTTCGATGTTTACCTACTGCTTATGATGCTAAAATTACTACAATTACAGAGTCTAAAGATCTTAACATTTACTCTATTGACAATCTTCTTGGTTCACTCATTGCTTATGAGTAAGGAGTAAGTCAAAGAAAGATTGATGCAGGTGAACCACGAAAGGAGAAGAATATTGCACTAAAGGTGGAAGAGTCAGAGAGTGAACACTCACAACCTGAGGATGAAGACGACATTGCATTGATAACTAGACAATTCAGAAGCTTTTTAAAGAGGAAGCAGAAGAGACCCCAGCAATGGAATAAAGGTAAGTTTAACAGGAATGGCAAGGTTTCTAATGAAGGGATTTATTATGAAGTCACCAATTGATTGCCCAAAACTCAAAGCCACTCCTAGCAAGGAGAAGGTGGAGGAGAAACCAATGGTAAAGAAGGGCAAGAAGAAATTTCAAAAAGCTTTTTGGGCGGACTCAGCTTCAGACTCATCTGAGATTGAAAAAGAAGAAGAAGTCACCAACCTTTGCTTGATGGCAGACAATGTTGATCACTCAGATCAAGAAGAGGATTGCTCTCACACAAGACCTCGTGGGAGCATATGGTACCTGGACAGCGGATGTTCAAAGCATATGACTGGAGATACTGCTCAATTCATAACGCTGGAAGTCAGGAGTAGAGGCAAGGTTACACTTGGAGATAATACCACAAAGAAAGTGATTGGATCAGGTGTGATTGGAAATTTGAAAAACTTTTTCATAGACAATGTGTTATTGGTTGAAGGCTTAAAACATAATCTGTTAAGTATAAGTCAGCTATGTGACAAGGGATATAATGTAAAAATTTTTACCTACTAGCTGCATATTAAGCCTAAATGGGAAAGAAGTTTTAAATGGAAAAAGGATAAACAATGTTTACATGATATATTTGAATTCTATTCAATCTCCTACTGCTTTTTGTTTGAAAACTGTTTCTGATGAATCATGGCTTTGGCATAGGAGACTTTATCATTCTAGTATGAAAAACCTTAGGAGAATTACCCAAAAGAACTTAGTAAGAGGTATACCAAAACTAGACTTTACTAAGAACCACCTTTGTGATGCATGTCAATTAGAAAAACAAGTGAAGTCCTCTTTTAAGTCCAATAAGGATCTTAGGACCAGTAAACCTTTGGAAATTCTTCACATGGATCTTTTTGGACCAGTAGGAACTGTAAGTCTAGGAGGGAAGGTATACGAATTTGTTATAGTGGATGATTTCTCAAGATTCACTTGGGTTAGATTTCTTTTTCATAAAAGTGAATCATTTGAGGAATTCAAAAATTTTTCAACTTGGATTCAAAGAAAACTAGGATGTGAAATAATTTCTTTACAAAGTGATCAAGGAGGAGAATTTGAAAATGAAAAATTTAAAAATTTTTGTAAAGAAAAAGGGATTGATCACAATTTTTCTGCACCTAGAACCCCTCAACAAAATGAGGTAGTTGAAAGGAAAAATAGAACATTAATAGAAGCCGCCCGAGCAATATTGGCAGAATACTCACTTCCTAGATATTTTTGGGCTGAGGAGGTTAGCACTGCATGTTATGTTCTGAATAGGGTGAATGTGAGATCAAATTTAAATAAAACACCCTATGAGTTGCTAAAAGGTAGAACACCTAACTTGTCTCATTTGCATATTTTTGGTTACAAGGTGTTCATTCATAACAATGGAAAATCTGCCTTAGAAAAATTTGATCGAAAATCAGATGAAGGAATTTTTGTTGGATATTCAAGTGTTGGAAAATCTTATAGGGTATTCAATAAAAGAACTTTATTCATTGAAGAAATCACACATGTTGTATTTGATGAATCTGGAAATTTGGAAGAGCCAAATGTTGTTGAAGATGAGATTGAAGAAAACTCCCAAAAGATTGATAGATTAAATTTGGAAGAAAATGTGGAAGAGAATTTGGAAAGAGAAAACCCTTTCCCTAGAGATTTGATATTTTCTAAAAACCACCCAAGGGAATTGATTATATGTGAACCTAGTGAGGGTATTAAAACTAGGCGTGGATTAAACAAGGAAGTCAATCATTCAGCCTTTATTTCAACTATAGAACCCACTAATATTGATCAAGCACTTTCTGATGAATTTTGGATATTGGCCATGCAAGAAGAGTTGAATCAATTTGTAAGAAATAAAGTTTGGGAATTAACTTCAAGGCCAAAAGATCAAAGTATTGTTGGAACCAAGTGGGTGTTCAAAAATAAAATGAATGACTCAGGAGTAGTCATTAGAAATAAGGCTAGATTAGTTGCTAAGGGGTATAATCAAATTGAAGGAATTGATTTTGAGGAGACTTTTGCCCCTGTAGCTAGACTTGAAGCAATTAGGGTTTTACTTGCCTTTGCCTATTTTAAAGGTTTTAAAGGTTTTAAATTGTTTCAAATGGATGTCAAAAGTGCCTTTTTAAATGGGGTAATTGAAGAAGATGTTTTTGTAGAACAACCTCCAGGCTTTGAAAATTCAAAATACCCAAATCATGTTTTCAAGTTAAAAAGGCATTATATGGATTGAAACAGGCACCTAGGGCTTGGTATGAGAGGTTAAGCACCTTGCTACTTGAAAGATCTTTTGAAAAAGGAAATGTGGATACAACTCTCTATTTAAAGAAATTTAGAAAGGATATACTCATTGTTCAAATTTATGTGGATGATATCATTTTTGGATCTTTAAATAAAAATTTTTGTGATGATTTTACTAAAACAATGAGTAGTGAATTTGAAATGAGTCTAATGGGAGATCTAAATTATTTTCTAGGTTTTAGCATTAAGCAACTTGAGGAGGGTACATTTCTTAGTCAAACTAAATATATTAAGGATATCCTCAAAATATATGAAATGGACAATGCTAAACCTGTTAGTACACCAATGAGTTCCTCAGTTTAGTTGGATAAGGACATTAAGGGAAAATCTATTGATCAAAAGAAATATAGAGGGATTATTGGATCTTTACTTTACTTGACTGCTAGCCAACCAGATATTATGTTCAGTGTTTGCTTATGTGCTAGATTTCAATCAGATCCAAAAGAATCACATTTGACAGCAGTGAAAAGGATTTTAAGATACTTACTAGGAACTCAGAACTTAGGAATTTGGTATCCTAAGTTTAGCTCTTCATTTGAAATTATTGGTTATTCAGATTCTGACTTTGCAGGCTGTAGAGTGGATAGGAAAAGTACTTCTGGAACATGTCAATTCATTGGAAATTCATTAGTTTTATGGTCTAGTAGAAAATAAAAATCAGTGGCCCTATCTACTGCAGAAGCAGAATACATTGCATTAGGAAGTTGTGTGGCATAAGTACTTTGGTTAAAACAATATTTGATTGATTTAGGATTAACTATAGGCACTATTCCAATTTATTGTGACAATACTAGTGTTATTTGTATTTCCAAAAATCCTATTCAACATTCTAGAACCAAACACATTGACATAAGGCATCATTTCATAAGGGATCATGTATCCAAGGGAAAAATTGAACTTACACATGTTTCAACTGAAAATCAACTTGCATACATTTTTACAAAATCTTTAGCCTTTGATACCTTCAGTACATTAAGAACAAGGCTTGGTGTAATTGATTTGAATGCTTAAATAAAAATATTTTTGCAACATTAATATTCCTATTTTCATAGTTTTTGTTTTTATGATTTTTGTTTTTGTGATTTTTTTGTGAATTTTTGTTTGTTTTGAGTGATTTTATTTTAGAATCTGTGAATTTGACATTGTACTTTGTGATTAGTGTGTTTAGTTTGATTTTCTTTGATAAAACTTCAAAAATCCAAAAAATTGTGAAAATCATCCGGGTCGAAATTTTTCGTACTGGATGATGTGTGTAAAATTCAATTTGCGTGATATGAAACATCTTGAGAACAGTTTTTAATGTAGTTCGTCTGTACGATCTGATGATCGTCCAGGACAAAATATTTTTTCTCAAACGTCGGGACGATTGAATGCAGCAGTTGAATGGATAAGGCAGTTTTAATTGTGAAGTTCGTCCGTACGAACTTTTTGTTCGTCCAGACGAACAAATGTCGATTCATAGTAGGGGACGGGTTACAACTAACATTAAAACGAATTAACTTTTGATCGTTTGTACGAAATTTTTTCGTCTGTACGATCGGTCAAGTCAAAAAGTCTGTACGAAAGGACGTATCATAAATTGTGTTGATTACGAAAAGCCGTTACATTTTGGATGAATTTTATCGTCTGTTCAAATTTTTTTTGTCCAGATGAACGATAATTTTCGTACAGGACGAACTGTTTTCGTCCAAGACGAACGTATCATTTTCTTTAAATAAGAAGGATTTCCAACTCAATAATCACAACTCCAAACTTCACTTTCAATTCCTTTCAACTTCAAATCGACAATGGCCTCCTCAAGCAAGAGACAAAAGGTGTTGGCGAAGAAACCCCACAAGAATTCCTCTGAAAACTTCCTTTTAAAAGCAAATGAGGAATCCTTTCCTCGTTTTGCATCTGCTAAAATCACACCTTCTCGCATTCTGATTCAAAGCGAGATAAACTTCAAGGTAATGCACCTTTTTGCTTCCACCCAGTTTGGATTCATTCTTTCTCTTGTCCACCTCTACAACAAACAAACCTTTCTCTATTTCCTAGCCAATATGAGTTTCAATTCCAACCACTCCTGTATAAGTTCTTTTGTTTTCAAACGAAAAGTTGAAATCACTAAGCACGACTTATGTGCCTTTCTAAACTTAAGAACTGAAGGATTTAGAGCCCACACCCTTATGAATGAGAACACCTTCAAATGGTATGAAGTCAATAGGGTGATTAGGGAAAATGGCCTAACATATCATATTCTTAGAGTTTCAGGAATGACCAAAAATGCTCGAATCATCCAGCACATTCTTCGATCTTCAATTATTCCTAAAGCTGGTGATAGGATCAATATTACCCCACTCCTTTCTATTGTGACTTTTTTGATTATGGATCGTAAGCCTATCGATGAAGCCCAACTTATCCTAGACCATCTTTATGGGCTTTCAGAAATTGGGCATGCAGAATAGAAAAGAAAAAGGAATATTTTATTAGGACACTTAGTTACCTATGTTTTGGAAAAGAAATACAACCTAGTGCATCCTGATGATGAATATGAAGAGCCGGTCTACTACAATGATGCTTCTTTCAGAGCAATTTTCAAGGAGTAAAAAGAAAAAGCACATTCCAGTGCTTCTGAAGAAAAAGAAGAAGGAGAGCAAACTTCTGCACCTCAATCAGATTATTAGAATTTGATTGAGAAATTTGATAGACTTGAGACCCATTTTGATCAAAAATTTGATCAAATTGATGCTCAACTTCTGCAGCAGCAACAGGACATTGGTAGTATCAGAAATGAAGTTCATGAAATCAATACCAATGTTATGTTGATGACCTCCTACTTCAACCTATTTGGTGGCATTCCTCCTCCTCCTCCAGAAGAATAGAGATATGAGTGATAATTTTCTTTATGTTTGTTGTATTTGTGTTTGTATTAGTGTTTGTTCTAGTATTTGTTTTAGTTATGTTTGTTTGTGTTAATTTTTAAAAGTTCAGTGTATTTTTCTTTTAGTATTTTTGTATTGATATTATGAAATGATCTTATAATCTTTTTCATCAATATCAATATTTGTTGTAGTTGATTTAAATTTGGTTTGTTTTTGAAATGTGCTTAATTTTTATGAAATTCATTAGTCTTTGTTAATCTTAATTGTGTTTAAATTAGATTGTAATTTGAGATTAATTTCATTAAAAAATCTAGTCTTTCTAAATTTAAAATTTGTTTATAAATTATCATAATTAGAATTTTTAATCTCATGTCTATTCATTTAGACTACATAAAAGTTAATATTATTATTATAATTTAGATGTTTTCTTATTTTGTATTTCTTTGCTCAAGTGATATTTATGCACTTAAAAAAATTTAAAATTTTAGATTATTGATCTTGGAAAGAATTAGTTTCAATTACTCTTAAAAAATTGTACAAAGAGTACAAAAATTAAAAGAAATGCGCAAAGGTTCGCAAATGTGAAAAAGAGGCACAAAATAAGCCCAATGTAAAAAGATGCACAAAAATGTGCAAAAAATTTAAAAAAGATACGCAAAGCGCCACATGTGGTAATTCTCTTCTTTCCAAATTCTTTCAATCTCTTAATTCAAATTGATCTTATGTTCATTTATATTCTATTGAACTTTGAAATATAGAATTTTTATTCATCTCTCTTGTAATGATTTTCTATATTCAAATGTCTAAATTGAATCATGTCTTTGAAAAATTCTTCTTACTTACAATGTTATATCACTTCTTAAATTTTATGAATTTCTATGATTTATCTAATATTATTAGTTTTAGATTGCATATCTTATGTCAATCACTCTTTAGATTAAATTTTTAAATGGATTTCATATAATTACATACATTTCTTGTGTATTTTCTTATTCACTTTTTGTTGTTGTCAAAAAGGGGGAGAAATTATTGTGTTTGTATGCTTGTATTTTGTGTATGCTTGTATTTTGATTTTGTATCTTTTGACTTGTGATATTGTCTTGGTATTTTTTAATTTTTTGTTAAAAATTTTTGAAAAACAAAAAATTGTGTTCTTTTGTTCAAATGCCTCCTTATTTTCATGTATTCATCAATTCAATGGGAGTTTAGGAGATTTGTTTAAATTGAAATCATACAAACAATAATTGTTTTGCCATCATCAAAAAGGGGGAGATTGTTAAGATAGTTGCTATTTGTATACTTTACATTTTTGCAACTTGTATAGTTTTGATGATTCCAAACATTATTGTTCAAATGTGTAGTTATCTCCTAACAATTTTAGAAGATTTGTATTTGCTCTTGTGTGTACTAACATTTCAAAAAAATCGAACTCCAGACTACGAAGACTTCAAATCAAATTCAACATGAGATACTTTGTGAATTTGAAGCATTGTACTTTTTTTTGAAATAAAATTTAAAGAGAGTGATTGTAATTGAGTGAATAAAAACATACACACACATATAAGGAGATCATATAAAATTTATACTGATCGTAAAGGGCGATATCCGTTCGTACAGGACGATCAGACATTTATCTCCTATTGAGCACATGGAACGAATAGGAACTGGCTTGAAAAATTTTTTAAGTCTTATTCGTCCAGGACGAAATTAAATATCGTCCGGGACGATTTGTTTTCTGTAAAATTTTCGTCCAGATGAAATTAAATTATCGTACATGACGATTTATCCTCTGTAAAATTTTTGTCTAGACGAAATTAAATTATCGTCCAGGACGATCTGGTCTCTGTAAAATTTTCGTCCAGATGAAATTAAAAATCGTCCAGGACGATCTGTTCTCTATAAAAATTTTGTCCAGACGAACCAATTTTCGTCCAGACGATACAACCGACTTAGGATGGTTTTTTTGCAGTTTCTGGAACCGACCTTGTAATAACCGTTCGTACCGGACGAACTTAGTTTGTACGGGACGATCAGCTTGTACGAAAATATTTCGTACACATATGCAAGCAGGTTCGTTTCAAGGCTTTTAAGTAAAATCGTCCGGAACGATCCACGATCGTACGGGACGATCCATTGTGTACAGAATTGAATACTTGCAATTTTTAGGCGATTTTTCTTGTCTTTTCTATAAATAGTCCAAATTAGACTGTCACCCAATCTTTTTGTCATTTGATCTTCGTGCCTCTTGAGAGAATAGCTAAGGAGAGAGTGTAAGAGTGGATTCAAAGGAGGATTCCTACCACTGGAGCATGAAGGCTTTACTTGGAGTGTAAAGGTAAGAATCTATACTTATGAATTGGGATTACTTCACTCTTTTCTTTCTTCCTTCTAGATTCTTGTGAGAAGATCTATCAAGGAGATCTGGTTCTCTGCCGACACTTGGAGAGTGTGAACAGCCAAAGGGTTCTCTACCTACACTTGGAGAGTGTGAAAGGACGAAGGGTTCTCTGCCTACACTTGGAGAGTGTGAAAGTACGAAGGGTTCTCTGCCCATACTAGGGGATTGTGTAAAAGGATGACGATTCTCTGCCAACACTGGGGATTGTGTAAAAGGATGACGGTTCTCTGCCGTACCGGATAGTGGTGAAAAGAGTGTTTTGTAAAGGCTTCTCCGCCTTGCTGTGGGTGCAAAAGGAGAGTCACTATTGGTATTAGTGCAATACTCAGAGGGTGCCTCTGGGGAGTGGATGTAGGTCTGGTTTAGACCGAACCACTATAAATCTGGTGTCATTTTCTTTACTGTTTTTATTTTTTCACATTTTATTTCTGGTTTAAAAAAAAAACTCTGTGGTTGAAAAATATTTTCTACAAAAACTTAATATAAATTTTCATTTCGGTTCAACTTAAATTTCAAAGAGGGTAAATTTTTTAAAATACCAATTCACCCCCCCTCTTGGTAGCCTTGGGACATTAACTTAGGTCGAACAACCTATTTACTAGACTCAGCAGCCCTAAGGTACAAATTATCATGAAAAGTAAACCAAAGCTTGTAAGAAAAAGCCTGGGCCAAATCAACCATACTTTTACAACACAGACCACCTTCTTCATGAACCCCACAACATTTATCCCACGAAGCCCATGAAATTTTATTGTCATAAAAACACCTTTCCAAAAAAATTTGTTAAGGATAATATCAATTCTTTTGCACACCAGCTTAGTAGGAAGCAAGGTTTGAAAAGAGTAGACAGAACATGAAGAAAAAACACTTCTAATAAGCGTAATTCTGCCTCTAAAGCTCAAAAAACAAGAATCCCAAGATTGTAATTTATTTTGAATGGCAGTAATTAATTCATCAAATAAGAAAGATTTTTTTCGCCCTTTATATAAATAAATGCCAAGATACTTTATAGGAAAATGAACTTCCATAAAACCCTTGAGCTCTTTAATAACCGAAATACAATCAAGTTTCTTATTATTAGGGACCAAAAAGGAACCTTTATGATTGTTTAAAGGTAAACCACTGACAGAGTGAAAGTATTGAAAAAAATCCATCATTTTCTTAATATTATTACGAGAATCATTCATAAATATGATAAAATCATCGGAAAAACAAAGATGAGAACCCTAGTTTTGAAAAACAAATTGGGCTGATTTCAAACATGTTAGCAATTCATCTAGACGGATAATCAACATCAATAATAAACAGGGTAGGGGATATAGGGTCACCTTGCCTTAAAGCATGAGAGGATTTAAAGAAACCATGACTTTTACCATTAATAACCAAAGAAAAAAGGACCCTTCAATGCAATTTCTAATAAGCTTAATAAAAGTGGAATTAAAGCCAAATAAGTGCAATATATTATAAATGAATTGCCATCTAATATTATCTTAGGCTTTAGAAATGTCTAATTTGAGAATAGAATTACCAGCCCTCACCTTAACATCTAAATCATGACAAAATTTCTGAGCCAGCAAGATATTATCCGAAAATGAGCACCCTTTAACAAAACTTATTTGAAATGAAGAAATAATCTTAGGCAGAATATTTGTTAAACAAGAGATAATGATTTTAGAAAGTAATTTGTTGAAAAAAGTACATAAACTAATGGGTCTATAATCATTCCAATTACTAGCATTATTCATCTTAGGAATAAGCACAATAGAAGTAGAAGAGAAAAATTTTGGTATAGCATTACCAGAAAAAAATCCAAAATCGCATTAAAAAGATCATCTTTAATAATACTCCAAGTATTTTGAAAAAACTTAGTGGTAAATCCATCAGGGTTTACCCACAAGGAGATCATTACCCTCGACAGAATTAAGAGAAGGAATAATATCAGGGTTAATGATATTACCATGAATGAAAACCTTATTGAGCCTATCCTGAAAGTGGTTAACCGCCGACAAGGCAATAGCCTCAGGTTCAATAAGAACATTACCATCATCACAGATAATCTTAAAAATAGAATTCAATACTTTTTTGATACTTAGAAATATTTCCTTCAGTCTCTACAATAAGCATAATATCATTATCAGCCTTCGGCAAGGGTTGTTTAGAAACAAATTTATCTTTACGAAGGTGGGAATGAAGCTTAAAGCATTCATTAAAGTCATGACCATGCATTTTACAATGGGAACAAAAAATTAGTACATTCTCAAACTCCACTTTTTGAAAGTACCCATTAAATTCCAGTCTTCTACTCTAACACTTTCTTTCATGTTATCCAAAGTGTTTCTTGCTGCCATGCTTGCTATCGAGAAGTAGATACACATGATGAAGCTGTAGTACCTTCTCCTGCCCATGTTCCTCTCTGCCTATAGTCATAGTTAAATTAGTTGGTTGAGAGGTTTGACTAGTGGGAGGCTAGGTTTGACTCCTACGTAGTTGAATAGGAGCAGTAGCATACAGCTGAGAGAAATATTTTTCTTTTATTTTAAATGTTTTGCATCCCATGAAATTTTCTTTATTTATATTTGAATGTTTTCTTTCAATTAAATCCACATAGTTAGACATTATATCACCCCGAATGGTAGACTAATGTTCTTCGATCAATTTGAAAGAGATAAAACTATAATTTATTTTCCTAATCAGATGTAGCATAAGTAATGCATAAATCATCCCAAAGGATGATAAACACTTTCTTCTATCATTCCAATTAGGAGAATAAATCATGAATTTATTTCCATAATTAGATATAGAGAATATTTGATCTGCTTGTAAGACAAAATCATCTATCCACTTATCCTTTGACTATGAAATTAAATTTAAGGGTGATTTTATGGTTCCTCTTCGTGCGCTAGACTCTTGCCCTCCTGGTTTGGATTTTCTATTGTTTCGATTACTCTCTATTACTTTTCTCTCCTGGATCTTTCTCGAGCATTGATTTTATTTTTCTCTTTGCTTTCTCAAGCGGGGCGATGAGACCCCGTCATCATCGAACCCAGTTTCTTCCTCTAATTTTGAGGGGAAAACTTGATCTTTCAAAGATGCTCTAACTGGGAGTTCCTCATCGTCTTTGAAACTTAAGTTTGTTCATTCAACTTTTAAGGATTCTGTTGTGGAATAACTCGCTGGTCCTTAGGCCTTAACTTTGGTTGGTAAATTTGTTTTGAGAAGGCCTAATCTTGATGTCATACATATGTTTTTCATTAACGTAAAGCTCTTTGGATCATTTCACATTGGGTTTACTTGATCAAAGGCATATTGCTATCCAACTGGCTAATGAATTTGACTATAGTTGGATTTTTGCTAGAAGATCGTATTAAATTCAAGCGTGTGAAATGCGTTTACTAAAATGGACTCCAGATTTTGATGTTAGGGAGGAATCTCCTATTCCTCCGGTTTGGATATCATTTCCTAATTTGAAATTACATTTTTTTAACCATCAAATTCTATTTGGGATGGCTAATCCTTTGATTTTTAAAAAGATTTAACAAAAACACTTTTTATAGATTTGAAAAATAATTAAATTTTAAATCAATTAATCATCAATTAGATAGTTTAGATAATTAATAATTTAAAAAAAGTATTTTAAAATATGAAACATTTAAAATAAATAATAATAATAATAATAATAATAATAATACTATGATATTTAAAATAATTAAGGGAAATAATTTTCATAAGTTTGGAAAGTAATTAAATTTTAATTTAATTTATTATTAATTAAGAGAAATATTAAAATTAGGAAATATTTATTAAACTTAAAAATAAGTAAATAAATAATAAAAAATCTCTAATTCAGAAAATAATTTAAAAAATTTATTTTTTTATAAATTTAGAAAATATTAAAATACCTCATATATCTTATTTTATTATATGAATCTCTATGATTTCTCTAATGACTTAATTTTATTTGCATATCTTATTTCAATCACTTTCAAGATTAAATTATAAACTGAATTTCATACTTCTACTTACATTTCTATCTTTCTTTTCTTCTTCACTTTTTGCTGTTGTCAAAAAGAGGGAGAAATTGTTTATTATTATTATTTTTTTTTTGTTTTATTTTGTTTTTTAATTTTCTTTTTGTTTTGGTTGTTCTTATTGTAGTTGAGTGTGTGTTTTTATTGTTTCTTCAAAATTAAAAACAAAAATGTTTTTTTTTACATATATGCCTCCTTATATTTCATGTATTCATCAATTCAGGGGGAGTTTAGGGAGATATTTAGAATTGAAATTCTTATAAATAATAATTATTTTGCCATCATCAAAAAGGGGGAGATTGTTAAGAGAGTTGCTATTTTGCATGTTTTACATTCTTGCAACTTGTACTATTTTGATAATTTCAATTATTATTGTTTTACATATATCTCCTAACACTATTTGGAACATTTATTTCTTGCTCTAGTATGTACTAACATTTCAGAAAAATCAACTCCAAGATATTGAAGACTTGTAATCAAATTCAACAAATTTTCATAAGTTTTGATATGAGAGGGAGCGATTGTAATTGAGTGAAAAATCATAATATACACACTTGGGGAACTTTTTTTGTGAACTGATCGTACAGGACGAACTTAGTTCGTACGAGACGATCATGTCAATTACCCCTAAGGTGAGCAATGGATCGAACAGGTGGAGAGAAAATTTTTCTAAGTCCTAATCGTCCAGGACAAATTTAATAGTCGTCCCGGGACGAACGTCTTGGGATTCTCACTTTCTATTGTTCGTCCATACAAAATCAATGGTTCGTCCCAGGACGAACGTCTCTGTATTCTCACCGCGCCCTATTCGTCCAGATGAAAAATAAGGTTCATCCCAGGACGAATGTCTCTGTATTGAAGCTTACTCTGTTTGTCCAGACGAAACCTATTCGTCCCAGGACGAATCGAACAGACTTACGTCAGTTGGTTACGTCCTGAAGAATTTTGTGAACCGACCAATGTAATAACTGTTTCGTACCAGACGAACTTGGTTCATACGGGACGATTAGCGTGTACGAAAATAATCCGTACCAATATACATAAGGTTCATTTCCGATCATTTAAGCAAAATCGTCCAGGACGATCCACGATCGTACGAGACGATCCACTGCGTACAGAATTGAAAACTTGCAGTTTTTGGGCGGTTTTTCTTGTCTTTTGTATAAATAGTTCAAATTTGACTGCCACCCAATCTTTTTGCCATTTGATCTTCGTGCCTATTGAAAGAAAAGTCAAGGAGAGAGTGTGAGAGAGCATTCAAAGGAGGATTCCTACCACTGGAGTGTGAAGGCTTCACTTGGTGTTTAAAGGTAAGAATCTCTACTTGTGAATTAGAATTACTTCACTCTTTTCTTTCTTCCTTCTAGATTTCTTGTGAGAAGATCTGTCAAGGAGATCCGGTTCTCTACCGACACTTGGAGAGTGTGAACAGTCGAAGGGTTCTCTGCCCACACTAGGAGAGTGTGAAAGGACGAAGGGTTCTCTGTCCACACTAGGAGAGTGTGAAAGGACGAAGGGTTCTCTGCCCACACTAGGAGAGTGTGAAAGGACGGACGGTTCTCTGGCAACACTGGGGATTGTATAAAAGGATTATGATTCTCTGCCGCACCGGTTAGTGGTGAAAAGAGTGTTTGTAAAGGCTTCTCCGCCTTGCTGTGAGTGCAAAAGGAGAGACACTATTGGTATTAGTGCAATACTCAGAGGGTGCCTTTTGGGAGTGGATGTAGGTTTGGTTTAGTCCGAACCACTATAAATCTTGTGTCTTTTACTTTACTGTTTTTTATTTTCTGCATTTTACTTTTGTTTAAAAAACTCTGTGGTTGAAAAACTTTTTTATAAAAATAACAAAAATTCTGGTCTAGGATCCATGGCCCATTAACTTTATTAGAATCTGTAATTTGCTGAGACTGAATGGAAGAAGCCAGAGCTTCCTTATCAAATGTTTTAGCTGTAGCCGTTTGATTTGTTAACATCCCATCTCTACAATTGGCCTCAAGATGACAAATTTTCCCACACTTGAAACAAAAATTGGAAACTTTCTCATATTCTACCTTGAAAGAAGCGACGAAAGGATCCTTCGATCCAAACTCCCTTAGGAAATTGCTGATCTAGTTGCATACGAACGCAGATTCTTGCATACTCCCTCTGGCTCCATTGAAACATATTACCATCAATCCATAGTGGAACTCCAATTTTACTAGAAATTCTAGTCACATTTTCTTCATCCCAACAAATCAAAGGGAGATGAGGAAATCTGACCCAAATTGGTGATGATAGACCTTTTAAGGAGGTAGGAGAAAACATTGGAGACCATTTGTCAATACCCACGATATGACCATTTACATACCATGGACCATCTTCCAACACTTTATCAGCAGTATCCTTGTCAAAAAAGGAGCATAAAGTCCAGCCAAGTCCAAGGGAAGTAATATGGAACTTCCCAAATTGACTCCATTGGCGACGAAGCTCTCTAGCAATCACATAAACCAGATAATTATCTCCAAAAACCTTTACCACCAAAGACAATTGTAATTTGTCTGCATTTATTTTCAAACAGTCTTCATTCAATTTAACAGCATCACCATCATTGAAAGAAAAGATTCATTTCCCTTGAAGGAAACTTTGATATTAGGTTTCCTGGACCAAGCATCAGCAGGATTGGGCAAAGCTTCATTACTGTAGTTATCCACCTCGGCATTACCTCGAATATCTGATGAGTTAGACATCAGTTTCTAAGAAAACGAGATTCCTTTCTCAACTAATTGTGGCTTGAACGCCGGATTGTTGAATTTATTCACAAATAATTTCAGCCGAGACGAAGACGACGCTCCATTGTCTGTTAAATCCTTTTTGTAACCAACTGGAGACTTGAAGATCTTCACAGGAGATTGATTCAAAACCCCTTTTCCGTTGCCTTAAACAATCGGAGATTTCTTCTGAACCATTTTAGATGGTTCATTAATTTTCAAAGTACCAGATCTTTGAGCTCTGATCAAACCATCTTCACGAACGAAAATTGCGAGAAGTATCGTCAGGCAGAATCTGGCGGTCTGCGGCAAACGCTGCGTCCAATCCCATCGACGGAGAATAACCGCCACCAAAATCGGACAGTTAAAATTTGAATTTTAACGAAGTATTTTGTTAAAACTCCCGGAGTTTCTCACTACTTTCTCTCACTAGCGCACCATATAGCTTGAAATAGTGTTGTTACTTATCTTTATTCCTGCACCTATTAGCATCCGTTTGGGAGAGCTTTAGGTAGTATTCACATGCTGTCCACGTTCCAGAATCCAACCTATCTGCCTAGATAACTTAGTCTATCCTTTTAGCTTACTTCCCTTTCATTTCTTGCACTGTTTGGTGGCACTTAAGTGGGTCTAACCTTTAATCTAGGTGCTATCCAAGCCTTAGCAACCATTCCAAATGCCTAGAGCACGTAAATAATTCTTGTAGCTAGCTATCCTGTATTCTTCCTGCACCATACAACAAATCGTAATGGTGTTTTCTCCCTGTAGAGTGTTATCCCTTACACCCATTCTTCATTTGGCTTCACTTGACGTTTCCCAATGGACCCGATAAGACTCCAAAAGAGTTTAGATGACATCATTAACCTAGTGGGAAATAAGACTAGAATTATGATGGAGAAACCCGTTGATTATCCCCACTCTAATTGCATGCCCCACTCAGCTTATCACCCGAGACCTGAGACTAGGCCTCCTCGACCTCACTTAGAGTCACCTTACCGTCCGCCTACCTTTGATGGTTCTTTGGACCCTTACTATTTTAAGGAACAGGCTAGACAACTAGATGACTATTTTGAATCATGTTATATCTTTGAGTCCCACCAGGTTAGCATCGCTAAGTCTCACCTAAAAGGTCGGGCTCTTTAATTTTGGATGAAATTGGAAGATCATAAAGAGTCTCGTGGTTAGTACCTTACTTGGAAAGACATGAAATGAGAACTTAATTTGAAATACCGACCCCTCTACCAGTGACCATTATCTAGAGCATCACCCTACCTCATTTGCTGGGACAACTCGTGGACATTACTGTGGTCGAGACCACCCACCCATTAGTAACATCCGGGTTGCCACCCCACCCTATAGGTCTTCACCTAACCTTGATGGCCGACCCTCTACTGGGTCTTCTGTTGGAATAATCTCTTATGACTCCCCTCGTGGACCTACTTCTAGCCATCCCAGTCAACCTTTAGTCTCCCCATTCCTTGACCCTGCAAGTATGATTATAATAACGGAAGACATTAAGAAGAAGAGGCTTCCTGAACCTGAGACTGAGTGCATCCATTTCGTGGATTCTAGTGATATCACTAATGACGAAGAATTCTTTGAGGATGGAATAGAAGTGATTGAATCAGACTCCCAGAATGACTAAAACCCTGAGCTAGGAAAGTTAGAACCTTTAAACATCGACACCTTAACCCACCCCTATCCTAGTCTCCTCGAGGATAAGTCGTTGGGCAAAGTATGCCTGGATGATAGTAATGTGATCTCGAAAGAAGCCAATCGGACTTCGAACACATTTAATTTAAATTTGGAAGATCTTGATTTAGTTGTGACACAAACTGAGATGACTTTAGGTAATCTTGATGGTAATAATCTCGAGTCGGAAGTGGTTAGATTGAATTTACTACCTTAGTTGAATCCCAATTTAACTAACCCTGAATCTATCAATCTTAAGGTTATACCCAAATCTGATTCTATTGATGATAGAAAATATGAGTTTGAAGGACAGTGATTTGATTCTGAAAGTTTTTTAGCCTGATTTGAACAATGAGCCTCCTCTTAGTTCATTAGAGTCTAACTTTGGAGCTGCTCTTGGATTTATATTTGACCGAGTGTGTCATTCCTGATTTGATTTACCTCACTGTCCCTTGTACCAATTTTAATATTAGACAAAGTGTTAGCCCATACCTTCATGATGTCTCTCTTACTGTTGTACCCACATATGTCTTAGGAACTTTTCCCCATCTTATAAGTCCCATACCTGCTGACGAATCTTTGGGCTATCCCCTTATGGATGTGAGTCTGGACCAATCATCTTATTTTATTATTGATGTATACATTTTTCCGTTATAGCCTTGTCCTACCATGATAAGGACCACTTCTATCATAGTTGGATGAACTTGTTCGATTACACTACCCCCACTAGGAGACTGCTGTCGACCCTAACTGAAACAACCTATAGAAGTGCCCTGGTACGTAAGAGTGTCTTCATTTCTCCACCTACACCAGTTCCCTTGGACCGAACATTTTAAAACCCCTCTTTTTGTGACTCGTTCACCTTTTTTCTAGCCATGTCATCGTGTGAGTTAGTATGTTGTGTGTATGTGTTGTAGTCTGTTGCCTTCCTAATTTTCCTATGCTTAAAACTTTTGTTTGTGAGCTCATGAGTCTCATCATTCATCCTGCACACCCGATCTCTTGCATTTGCATCTGCATTTCACTTTCAGGAGTTACTCACCGAAATTAAAAAGAAAACTAAACAAAGTAAGACCCATTTTAAAATTATTGCTGATAACAAAAGAAGGTTCAAAGAATTCAAAGTTGGAGACTTTGTGATGGTATAGGTCCGCCTGGAGCTTTTTCTCTGGGTGCCATAAAGAAGCTGCAAGCTCGAAGCATCGGACCATTTAAGATAATCTCAAAGGTTAATAGTAATGCCTACTTACTGGACCTCTCTTGAGGCTTTAACATGAATCCTATATTTAATATAAAAGACCTAGTAGCCTTTGAAGGACCTGAATTTTAACCCCAAAATCCACTCCTTAAATCAGCCTTGTGTGACCCCACCTGGTGAGATCCCATACCTAGCTCCACTCCCCAATTTACCTTACTCACCCATAGCGGAGAAGATCAAAGTAATACTAGATGATGAGGTCATTTCCACAAAGGAAGGTGGGCGACGAAGATTCCTAGTTCCTTGGAAAGGGACACCGGAGATAGAGGATACTTGGATTGATAGGGACGAGCTACAAAGCCTATACCCAGATCTCCTAGAATTGTACGAGGCCTCCATAGATATCTACTCGATGGGGTCGACTTTTCTCCCACCTGGGGAGAATGATGGGGACATCATCAGCGATTTCCATATATGTACCTTCAGGAGACGCCAGAGATCAATGGCCACGATCATGATTCATATTTTTATCATTTTATGTAGTAGTTTATTTTATTTAAGTTTTTTTCCGCTTTTGCCCTTATGGGTATTTGGTCACTATTATAGCCCAAGGGGCATTTTAATCTTTTGTTTCCTTTGTCATTTTGAGGCCTATATATGGCCCTTTTCTTATGTAATAGTAGTTTTTGATGAATGAAAATTTGACATTTCATGTTCTGTTAGTGAGTTTGTAAGAGAAGCTTGATCTCTTTGTGAGTTTTAAGTCTTCTTGTTATACTATTTTTCTGCCTTTACTTTTCGTGGTCGATTCGTTGTCGTGTAGATTCGGCCGAAGCATTTGTGGAGATTGCAATTCACACTTGAATCCCTAGATTTTCCCCTACCTCTTCCCCTCCTTGCTCACTGCCCCCCCACCCCCCCCCCCCCCCCCCCCCCCCCCCCCCCCCCCTCCCCCTCCCTCTGGATTGCCCAGCCGCTGGCCTGCAGCCCCAACCCACCGGCCAGCAGCCACCGGCCAACCCACCAACTGCCGGCTCCCTCCCCTCCCCTGCCACCAGCTCTTTCCCCCTCCTTTCGAATTTCAAATTTGAAATTCTAATGCTTTATGAGTCATTAATTGTTTCCTAAATTGTTTCCCTAATTCATGCAATCAAACTAATTGGATTTGAATTTCGATTTTTAAAATTCAAAATCAACCCAATTAATTGTTTTAATTTAGGAACATCTTTCCCTTTTAAAACTGAAGTTTTAATTTTAGATTTAATAAAATTTAGAAATTAAACTTGTGGTCCCCACTTTACTAAAACTCCCCACCTCCCTCTTCTCTAGTTTGGCCGGCCCCCCCATTAGGCTCCTCTCTCTCTCTCTCCTAATCACCCTAATAGCTCCACAAAATCAGCCCCAACTCCCTCCTCTCTTTGTCGCCCCCTTCCCTCCTTGGATTAATTTGAATTTCAAATTAAATCCCATCGTTAAACCTCCAAAAGCTGAATTTAATTCAGAATTCCTACACCCTACCACTTGACCCCCACCATAATCGAATCCCCTCTAGCTCAAACCCGTGACCCCTCTCTCCCTAGCTCACGGCCCACTCTCCCACCACCCTACTTCTTCTCCCCTACTCAATCCCACCATGCATGGCAGAACCCGAATGGAACTTTGGATTTGTGCATGACGATCGAAATCAAGTCGACTTTCTCCAATCACCATTCTTTGACGTGGGCTTTGATTTCGACGACACCGTTAAAGAATACATCGACCGTATCCATTACACCTTAGTTGACGTGATCAACGAGCAAAGGTCAAAGGGACGTTGGATCATCATTGGACGACGATCATCCTCCCCCACTCCGGCCACCTATCTAAGAACGATGATCCTAGGTTCCTTCTTCCTCAGAGTGACCTCGATTATAATGTGGAGACTCTTCTTTCGCTAAAGCCTAGACTTTTGAGCGTATGGGATCCAAAGGTGAAAGCTCTCGTTATTAAATCATGGATTCTAGTTTACAATTACTCTTTGTGTTTTCTTGAATTGTTTGGTTAATCTACTTCACTCTTCTTTGCCTAAACAAGTTAAAGACTAAGAAATCCGAGGATCAATCCTTGTGATAAGTAATAACTTTATTTTGGGAACACTTTGTTAATTCGCTATCTTTAATTTCTTAAGTAACTCCCGCTTTGTTTCACATCATAGAGGTTCAGCTCCCACCTAGCAACACTTCTCTCCCAAACCTAAAATCACCCACTAATGTATCTTCGGGGCTGCAGGAGGTCATGCCACCTGTTTTGTTGGTCTCCACTGATGCACTTTCTCAAAATAAATTTGATGTACTCCAAAATAGTAACACCGAGCAAGACGCTCTTTCCTCAGACACCTCCACTTTCTCTAATAGTGAATTTCATGACTCAACCTATAAAACCACTACACCCTCACAAATGAAATTCTCAAGGGGGGGAGCCAAGAAACCCCAAACCCAACTTCAAAAAATAAATGATAAGTCCCTCTATTGCAACCTGAAATATCAGAGGTTTTTCCTCCTCTGATAGTGTCTTGCTGTAAGCGCTTGGCCCAATCTTTAGGGTTAGATATGTTATGTATTCCAGAAAAAAAGGATTCACCTCCTAGCTCTGTCTAATTCTTTTTTTACCAATCACTTGGTATTTGATGTGGAAAAAAGTTGCAACAATTTTCATTGCTCAAACTTGGACAGAATCTGGATTAAATGGTCACTTGACAGGATTACTTTTAATCCCTCCATCTCTTCTCAGTGATCTCTGGCATGGTTGGTTATGGTGTATCTAAACCTTTTCTCTTATATGTGATATATGCTTTTAACAATCAAGATTAGAGGAAAGAGCTCTGGGAGGATATCAAATTGATCGCTCCTATTGCAGATTATCCTTGGATTATCATGAGAGATTTCAATTGTTGTAGAATCCCTTCCGATAAGCTTGGGGGAAATTCCTTACTTCAAACCCAACTACATGGACTCTACTATTTTCAATACTAAGCTCAAAGAAGTAGCTTCTTTGGGCAACACTTACACTTGGTTTAATCAGAGATTGAATAAGCCTATTCATATATAGCTTGACTGTATGCTGGTTAATGATGATTGGTTGGAAACTTTTTTCAACTCACATTACGTGGTTAAAAGCTCTTCTTGCTCGGATCATTGTCCTATTGTCCTCCAACCTGAGGAATGAACTATTTCACATCTCAGATTTCTTTATAAGAACTATTGGCCTAATATTGATCATTTTTGGTTAACTCTGATTCCCATCTTCTCTACTAAAATGACTGATCACCTCATGGTTGATTTCTGTAATAAGCTTAAGCAATTGAAACATGCTATTAAAGGGAACTATTGGGCTAATTCAAATCTGTTGGGTAGGCATCTAGTAACTCTCCATCAAAACTAGGATGAATTCCTCAATATCCTGAGTATGGACTGTAACAATCAAGATATCACTCTTGTCCTCAAGAATGCTGGCCATCAACTTTCTATTGCTACATCCAACTAGATATCTTGGGTTATGCAAAGGGCCAAAACTAAATTGATTTCTCATGGGGAAAATGATCTTAAGTTCCTTTTTCTCTAAAATTCAGATTAGGAGGAATTTAAAAAAAAAAACTGCCTTATCCCTCACTATGTCTATTACCTCCTCTTCTTACAAAGATGTTGTAACTGCCACAATTTCTCATTACCAAAATCTCTTCAATCCCCAACTGCAAAAATAATTTGATATCAGCCACTTTCCTCTTGGGGATATTATCCATCTTGATCTGGTTTGTAGCCTCACTAAACCCATCTCTAATCTTGAAATTAAACAGACAATTTTCTCTGAAGCTTCTCATTCAGCTCCAGGGTCGGACGATTTCAACTTTGATTTTTATAAGAGCACTTGGTTGATCATTGGCCCCACTATTTGCAAAGCTGTTAAATCCTTTTTCCAAAATGCCTACTTGCCTTGTGCTGTTAAGGCTACTGCACTCAATCTTATTCCCAAGAATAACCATGCTTCTTCATTAGCAGATTTTAGACCCATTTCCCTTTGGAATACTATTTACAAGATCATTGCCAAAATTTTAGCGAACCATCTCAAACCTATAGTGCCTCTCATTATTAAAGGGAATCAAATTGGGTTTATACATAAAAGGGTCTCCACGGATAACATCATTCAAGCTAAAGAGCTGTTATTTCACTCCAAAACTTCATCCAAGTATAGTATATATTGCCATGCTTGATATTAAAAAGGCCTTTGATAGTGTTTTTAGATAAATTATTTATGGTAGACTATTGCAAAAGGGTCTCCCCAGCATGTTTATCAAATGGATTGATGCTTGCATTAATGATGTTTGGTTTTGTTTATGTATCGACGGATCCTTAGAAGGTTACTTTCCCTTTACTACTGGCTTAAGACAAGGTTGTCCTCTCAGTCCCTTTCTTTTCAGTGTGGATATGGATGCTTTTCAATGTTTATTAGATGGCGAGACTAACAACACCACCTTCCAAGCACCCCATGTAGATGATCATCGCATCTCTCACTTATTATATGATGATGATCTCCTCATCTTTTGCAATGCGGACGTAGAAAACTATGAGAATCTTGTTCAAATTATGCATAATTTTTCTACTGCTTCTAGCCTTTATATTAACTATGATAAGAGTTCTATCATTCTTCCCCCAAATAGCCTCAATGTTGATGCCATTTGCTCTATATTTAACATCCCCATTTCTTCAAAGTGCATTACCTAAGTTCCTCTACTTTGGAGATATGAATGCCAAAAAATTACAGTTGATTTCTTGGAAAAATACCTGCAAACCTAAACATCAAGGTGGCCTTGGTCTCCAATCTTTACATGCTCTTTATTTCAATTATAATTGTGCGTTGATTTCCAGGGTGTATAACTATAGTAACCTACTCTCCAAATGGCTCTTATTTAAATATACATCACCTTGGAAACCTCAGCCAACTAAAGCTACATCATTCTAGAAATCTCTTTGTAATCATGTGGTCTGGGCTAAAGAGATGTTCAATTTTAATGCTTCTCATAAATTCCCAATATCTCTTTATTAGGATCACTAGAACAGAGGTAAAAGACTAGAAAAGGTTACTGGTATGCTTTCCTTGCGTGAACTTTTCCCTAATAATGCTACAATAGCAGTTATTCTTAAAGATAATGGCTTGGTTGTTCCACTTAATCACACTTCCTCTCTTCTTGATATTCTGAATCATATACATGTTGACAATCCGAAATGCATATATTGGGGTGATGGTAAAGCTACTGGTCTCAAAAAGATTCTAAATTATTATTATAGACATCATACTAATGTCAATTAACATCACTTTGTTTGGCACAAACGATATGCGTTACGCTACTCCACTTTCTGTTGGATGGCTCTTATTAATGGTCTAAAAACTGTGGACAATCTGATTCTGAGAGGGATTTCTATTAATCCTCATTGTGAGTTATGCAACACTTGTGTTGAATCTACTGCCCATTTATTTTATGGATTTGACTTCTCATTTACTATCATATCAAA
The DNA here is from genome assembly GCA_022539455.1 of Dendrobium nobile. Lineage (NCBI taxonomy): Eukaryota > Viridiplantae > Streptophyta > Magnoliopsida > Asparagales > Orchidaceae > Dendrobium > Dendrobium nobile. The sequence continues at coordinate 14,160,118 of CM039728.1, read as the reverse complement.
TTTGATGTCGCATCTAAAAAGCCACAAGCTAAGGCCAAATTTATTCCAAGTGTTTGAAAGCATTTCAGGGTTGAATGTTAAGTCCTAGTCATTCTATAATATAATGGTTTATTGTTTTGTTTATATGCTCTAGAAAGAAAGAAATGAGAGGAAATTTGGGAACTCTCAAGCCTCTTCCATTACGGTTTGAATGATTAGAAGGGCAGTTTTCACCAAAATCATAAAACGAAGGAATTCACAGTATTTGTTTGATTTGTTGTAATACTTTTTATGAGATTATTCTGTGTGGTTGTAGATCACTGCACGATAGTTATATGTGGGAAGATCCTAAACAGTTTTCTCTTATCCGATTGGATGTTGGGTATCATTTTTTGGCTGGCAACCAATGATGTCCTAATTGCCTATTATTCCCCTTACAAGGCAATCTTTTTGATATCCTTCATTATAGTGGCTTCTATTGCAACATGGGGAAACTTTTCCCTCGGCAACTCCCTTTACAAAGTCCGTACAACCATTGGGTTCTTCTCAGAGTATAATCATTTTGATCTCCTCTAGGTCTTTGATTGTGTATTTTGTATGCACATAGCTCCGCCTGGTATATCCTTTTTTTGGTTGCTCTTTATCACTGTAATTTTTGTTTTACTTTTTGTGCTCTTTTTACACATGTAACTAGTCTTTGATTAATGGAAATGGGCTCTTCCCTCAAATTTTCCCAAAATAAAAAAGCCTTATAAAGTTATTAGTTCATGTTAGCTCCTTAAAAGTTATTGCACTAAATATATTTATTGTCATCACCTTAAAGATCATTATTATGTGCCTATCGTATATGTTATGATTTTTTCAGGCTTAAAGATCGAAGAGATGAATATCCTCTATGATTATGGTGATATCTATCATTAAATTTGGTTAAATTGTTTTTGTGGGTAGACTTTGTTCATTAGGAGGCAAGGCTGAAGATGGAGAGGAAGATCCTGCAAAATGAAAAGAGTATTGTTATGGGCATCGCTTCATCTGAAGACAACCAAGATGGTGCTCGTGAGATCACTGGTATTGGTGAGAAATGCGGCTGTCTTAAATTCTCCAAGGAAAAGAACTATAATTCTATGCAAGAAGATTGTATAAGATAGAAATGAATTCTTCACGCAATAGTTTTGTTGCTATATTTCCAACCAGATCTTCAATGCCTAAACTATGGTCACTGTCTTCAAGATTACTCATTAAGATTAAGAATAGATTGTGCCAGAACATTGTGAACATATGTTTTTCTTAGATAGTTAAAAAGCATGAATATTATTTTTTCCTCATTCAATATATCACCGGAACACCCTAACGATTCTAGCCAACTTAAGTGCACATTTCTTTCTTGAATGATAAGGTGTTTGCATTTACTTCTGCTTACCAATAATGGGAATTTTTATGCTTAAACAAAACCAGGCTATCTACAACAACAACAACTGTGTGGGGTTTGCTTTATGAATCTTTTTTTCATTGTTTCCTATTAAAAGTCAAATTCTCATTTAAAACTAATAAAAAGTCATTTTTAATACCAACCAAGTCTTTTTAGGTCTTCTACCTTTTTCTAAAATAGCTGGATCTAGTACATCTATACTCTCCTAACCAAGTTATCGGAAGATTGACACTTTATGTGAACAAATCATGTAAGGAGACTTTCTCTATTAACAACTAGGTTTATATTTTTTATAATGTTTTAATCTATATTTCTTCTATTGCTTATTTGGCCGATGTTTAAAACGAATAGATTTTTTGACTCTTGAGTTTTCTTCCCCATTCTTTTGTTTTTGATATTGGAAACATGATGGAATAAGTGACTGTTGCTATCATGATTGTTAGCTATGTGGGAACTACCAAGCAATCTTTATTTGAAATGGTTGGTCTTATCTTTTTACATTGATCATATTTATACCATTATAATTTCTATTCTATAGTTCTCCAATCTTAGATGCCACACTGGCTGTCTAGATATCTCTTTTTGAAGTTGGAAATGTATTATGATTTTTTATGAAATTTTTCCTTCTTATCCAGGCCTAGAAGAGTTGAGATTATTTACAATCACAATTCAAAATGGATGTTGTTGATCTAGATCTCATTCAGATCTAAAATTTGATTTCCTTCTTGCCTTCTTGTCCAATCCCATAGGTAATTTGTCCACTAATGCACCTATTCAACGGGCCTATACCCCCTCTCTTACAAGTGCCTATCTTTTATCATAAGCTTTATGTACTTTTAACAGGGCTAGTCTTTGAAACTTGAATAAAATTGATTTTCTATCCCAAGCTTAGTCATGTATATGCTAAATATCTAATGGCTGATACAGTTACAAGCATGGGAAATTGAAAGTGTCCATCGTTACATGTTCCTCTATTTGTCTTTGTTGGCACATGCTCCATTGGGACCTTACATATCATTGCATTAACATTTTACTGCTTCATTTCCATTACATCAAAGTTTTTAAAATTGGTCAGAGATTGATTTGAAATGGTCTCTTCTTGTAGATTTTGGTTGTAGTTAATCCTAAAGTTCTTAAATATTTTAAGCTTATAGTTTAGTTGAATGGTTATTATATATGAGGAAAGCTTTTGTGGAAATAGAATTAAATTTACCCCATGGGGAACGTTACTAGCAAGTTCATATTAAGATGTTCTAATCATTTAACTTTGTTCTTAATATATTACTTTTTTTCAAAAAATTTAAGAGGGACGACTATAGCCGCCACCCCCTAAAAAAAAGTGGGCCCCACAAAAAAGAAATATAACTGTCGACTGCTTTCAATAACGAGCGCCTCTAAGGAAAAATTATTGCGTCCTCCCACCTGACGTAGAGATGCGTCCTCCCATAGCTAAAAAACTCGGTTTTTGCTTGGTATTGCTAGGTATTATTTGGTAATAACAACGAATATCATCATGTGAATACCAATACTGAGCTATACCGAGCTATACCGAGCAATACCGAGCAATACAAAAAAATACCTAGTTTTTCCTAGAGAAAACTCGGTATGTGCTCGGTATAGCTCGGTATAACTCTGTATTGGTCTTCACTTGATGATATTCGTTGTTATTACCAAATAATACCTAGCAATACCAAGCAAAAACCAAATTTTTTGGCGGTGGGAGGACGCATCTCTACGTTAGGTGGGAGGACGCAATAATTTTTCGCCTCTAAGGGGGTGCAACTCTTTAGCACGCGTCAGCGTGGGCCCTGCTGGAAACTGGTCCACCGATTTGGCCATTAATTCACATTCGGGCCCAACTTTTGGCCTAGTCAATCCAAATTAGACGTTTTTGGGGTCCCCATAATCATTTTTTACATTTCAGTCCAATTTTTGCTCTTTTGGAGCTTAACGAAGCTTTTATGTTCAAATTTAGCAAATTTAAAATTTTAAAATGCAATTTTTTGGCATTTTTAAGATTCAAGTAATTTAAAATGTTGTGACATATATTTTTGTACTTCTGAAGTTTTGACATCCGAAAATAGTGGGACAACAGATATATCATCAAAAAATTATCATGATCGAGTATAAATCTCGAGGCAAAATTCATGTTGATAACTTTAAAAATTATATCCAGGGCCATCTAAACTCTGATTTTAGTAAACTTACAATCAAACTAGACGTCTTAAAAGTATGAACCCAATGACACAAAATTTGACTTAATTCGAGCTCAAATGAGTCCAAATCAAATACCCGAAGCATATTTTGACTGTTCAAATCTTAATTTAGATTACCCAATAGTTTCCAAACGTGAAAGTCGAATTGAGTGACTTGACTGGATGAATCCAATAACTCTAACATCAATTTTTTTTTATCATTAAGGCATTCAAATGTATAATAAATGGCCCACAATCAAGGGATTCAACATCAATCGTCCATTCAAACCACTCTCAATTTACCCTTGATCTTTCTCCTATTTACTGACCATGTCACTCTAAAAAAATTATAAATAGACCTCTCATTTCTCATGAAATGGGACCCAAGCAAGAAAGAAAGGAAGAAAAGTAAGAGAAAGTAGAGAGAAGAAGAGAGTTCTCTTACCACAAGACACCTCGACCATCGTTAGAGTTCCACCCAACACTAACTATTGTTGAATTTCTGACTGGCCGTCGACTAACGTCGGACTTCTGCTTGACTGCCGATTGACACCGGACTTCCGCCTACCGTCAATTGAAGTCGAATTTTTGCACGACCACAAAATTTCATCGGATTTTTGATCTTCGTTCGTAACTGGATTTTAACCCGAAGGTTAATTAGTGTAATATGATCCTCCTCAATTTTAAGGATGAGTCAGTCACTTGTAGTCTAATCAAATACTTGTGGAAACATTTCAACTAGGCATGAATCTGTAGTTTTTTCCTTTTTCAGGGTTTTCAACATAAAAATTATGATGCTCCTTTTTTTCTTCTATTTGTATGCTGGATATCCATACAACGCTGAGACGAAAATTTTTTACTCTATCGTCGCGTATATTCTTGCCCACAACAATAATAATTGTTCTATCATTATAAATTATGTGACAAAAAAATTAAGCAGAATACAAAATTATGAATGAAAAATATACACAAATAATTAAATGTGCTCTTTTAAAATAAAAGAGATATAAAGTATTTGAGCTCAAATGATTATTCTAAAGTATTGATTGTTTTTAAAATAATCAAACATAAAAGATACTCATAATCTTTAAATTGCTTCATATAGCATATCTTGATAACTTTGTTCCCTATCTTAAGGTAGATGCAAGTTAGCATTCAATTTGCTTTTTTTGATATTATAACGAAAGAAAAGCATTTCTATGCACAAAGCATCCTCTACAATATTCATGTTATAGTTACAAATAGTACTGCAGAAAGCATCCTCTACAAGCTGCAAATGTCTGTAATTCACCTACTTAAAAATTACTCATAATTTCTAAAAATATGACTTAAGAAATACTCTTAATCTCTGAAGACATGACTTCAACATTACTTTTAAGTTCTATATGAAGCAACTAACCTCTTTATCTTGAACATTCATATTGTTTTTTTTTTTCAATGCTTCTCTATCACAAAGATCAACTTGAAAAAAGGAAAAAAAAAAGCTGTGAAATAGATTTTGAAGCATGATACAAGAAGTAGTTGTATATATAATAAAGATGGAGGACATTCACAAAAATTAAACGTAGTATACTCTAAAAATACTCAGCACCAAAGAAACACATATGCATTAAAGCAGCTTAATCAAACAAATTAGAAATTGGATGAATCTTTCTAATCCATACATTAAAAGAAAAGTAGGATAATTATATCATCAAAAGTTTTTGTTTAATAGTTCAAATAATAATACAAGAGGCTAATAAAAAAATCAAATAAACTTGTATCACCAAAACTAGTCCCAGAAGTTGACTCTCTAAGTCCTGCATCTCCCAAATCTTCTATTCCAAATGTTTCTATGGCATCAAACTTGATTATGTCATCTCCATCCCCTTCATTATCAATATCACCTTCATCAACAAATAAAAAAGATAAAATAAGGCTTCAACATTAAATTTATCCAGAAAAATTTAGGGTTTTTAATTATCAACTTATTATGCCATTGTTTAGTCAAATGTATGTTTTGTTCTTCCACGAGTGGAGTTGCACCTTCTACATATACCTCATTCTCTAAATCTTCTAAGACAATCTCTAAAGTTGGCAAATCATCAAATATCTAAAAATCAACCAACTTAACACATGCATAGTCCAGAGGATCATAATTTCTTTTCTTATGCAGAAATCTTAAAAGTGAAGGAAATATTTTAATAAGTGTTGATATATCATCAACAAATTATCTTGATCGGGCATGAATCTCGAGGCAAAATCAAGTTGGAAACTTAAAAAATTAAATATGGGATCATCTGAACTACGATTTCAGCAAACTTACAGTTGAACTGATGGTCTCAGGAATACAAACCCAACGACACCAAATTTAACTCAATCCGAGCCCAAATGAGTCCAAATACAGGACCCGAAGTGCTGTTGGATGGTTTGAACCATAATTTAGATTACCAAACGATTTTTAAACTTGACATGCTTATAGTCGAATCGAGCGGCTCGACGAAACAAATCCAACAAGCCCAAGATCTCTGAATTCCAATATCAGTAAGACCTTTAAATGTCTGATAAACGGTCCACGACCAAAGGATTCAATATCGGCCGTCCATCGAACCACTCCACATTTTCCCCTGATCTCTTACCTATTTACAGGCCATACCACTCCATAAATATATAAATAGACCCCTCATTCTCTTGAGAGGGGACCGAAGCAAGAAGAAGAAGAGAAGAAGAAGAAGAGAAGGATAGGAGGGAAGAAACTCCTCCTCAACCACCGCCATCAGAATTCTACCCAAATGACGTCGGAATTCCGCCCAACCTTCAAGTGATACCGGAATTCCGCCCGACCTCCAAGTGACGCTTGAATTTTGCCCGACCTTCAAGTGACACCGAGGTTTCGCCCGAACTCCAAGTGACGTCGGAGTTCTGCTCAAATATCATCTAACGTCGGATTTCTCCTCAGCCGCCAACTGACGTTGGATTTCTACCCGACACCGGACCTCCGCTCGTCGCCAGATTTCTACCCGACGCCAGACTTCTGTCTGTCATTAGATTTTTGCCGGACATCTATCTGATGCTGGATTTCTGTCCATTGTTGGACTTCTACCTCACATAGTCCTTCCGACCTCCGTCGGTCGATGACTACGGTCCTTCTGACTTACGTCGCCCACCCACTACAGTCCTTCTGGCCTCTGTCGCCCGTCAACTATAGTCCTTCTGACTTATGTCGCTCACCTACTACAGTCCTTCCGACCTCTGTCGCCTGCCGACTATGGTCCTTCTGACTTACGTCCCCCGTCGACTACAGTCCTTCCGGCCTCCGTCGCTTGCCGATTACGGTCCTTCCGACTTACGTCGTCCTCCGACGAGCGGTCCGCCCGACCAAACGAACACGTCAACAATAACTCTTTGTATTCACATCATGTAATGTACTCTATAAGATTTACATCAAGCTAAGGCCTTCCCCCAAGGAAGGGACTCATTTGTAATCAACTGCTATACTAGTGGATTCATTCAAATTGGGCTAGGCCCCGTGGTTTTTCCTTCTTTTCAGAGGTTTTCACATAAAAATCTTGGCGCCTCATGAATGCTAGACCCTTTCTTTTATATGATTGCGTGCCGGATTTTCGTACAACGTTAAGACGTTAAACTTTATATTTCTCTACCGCCGCGAATACTCCATGACGCAACAAGTGTATTACCACATCATGTAAAAATATTAATCTATATTAATATACTTACACTAGTTGTGGATGCTACTTACACTAGTAGTGAAAGAAGACTTGCCCATCAAGTAATTGGATGTAAAGATAGTCTTCTATATGTAAGTAGGTGCATGAGTTATCTTGACAACATTAAGATAAAATGGATTTAATGCTCAAGTGCTTGAGAGGTAGTGCATATTATGCATTTTTTTTCTTTCACAATAAATGTACATGTTTCTAATTTATTGCAGCTCACATTTATGTATTTTGTTTGTACGCATTTGTATGAATCATTTATTTCAAGAAAGAAAAGTGTGAAATTGGCGTAGTATTGGATTAAAAATCTGTTGGAGTTTCCTGATTTATGTTTCCTAAACTCACCCATAGTTCAAGATTCAAGTATTGTTTTGCACTACCTTTTGTTTTGAAGTAAATAGATTGTTATTAGAAAACTCTGAGTGGAACAAACCACAACAGTATTTTTTTTCTTTTTTAAATTAGTAGTAGTAACTGTTAGATTTAAAAACTTGAGAGAATGCAGCAAAATGTTAAGTATAATGTTATGAGGTATTAAATCTTTTGATACAACTTTTGTTAATTTTGAAATTTCAAATGTTAAAGATTCTTTTCAAAGGAATAAAGCTACGACTTTCAACTTAGGGTTTTGCAAAATTTTAAAATCAAAGCAAAAATTTTGATTGAAATAAAGTTTTATGAAATTTGTCCAAAGCAGCAGGATGTAATCTGTCAAAGGATATATGACATATATATCAGTGAGAATAGCTGCACAGAAATGGATGAAGATCATATCGTGATTGAGCGGTAACGACACTGTGTTAAAAAAGTAACTTACATGCTACCAGCATCGGCGACACCATTGCACAACATGAACGAACGGTAGCGACATTGCAAACGGCTGATCGTCGAGTTCGCCAATTGGGAGCTCTAGTAGGGAGACAAATGACGGAACGACACATAAGAGCAATTGAGCGATATGAGTTACGAAGTCCTGTTTATGGTTCAACTGATTGAACTGGCTGGTCCGATCCGATTTTCTAAACCTTGGTTCAATCATTTTTTTTTTAATTTGAATGAGGCTAGATTTTTTTTTCAAGCTAAGTAGGGATATTTTTAGGCTTTGGAATTAACTCTATCATACGTTTGAGATTCTCTTGATTTGTAATTATATTATGTGATAATGAGATCTAAATATTTTATCATTTTAAAGGGACCATTATATGTATCATTAATTAGATACATGGGACTAGCTCTAAACTTATTGATTTCTAACTAATTATATCATTACTATTATTTATGATGTTTTTAAAAAATTAATAAATAGGGTTACCTTTTTTTTTTTAATAAATAGGGCTACATAAAATCATAGAATGAAATAAATTTTGTTATCATTTTTCGAGATTTTTTAACATTGTTATTTTTTTATAGCCTGAGTTGTTCTTTAATTTTGTTCTTATTATAAATGAAATAAATTTTGCCTTCATTTAATAATAATAATAATAATAAATTTGCACACTAGTAGCATGCCGTAGGAGGGCTCACATAGGGCATTATTTTTCTATTGGTATAATTTTTCTATATGTAGCTAAATACTCTAAGATCGAGATCAACTCCCCCGGCGTCCCCAAACCCTACCTAACCGAGAAAATGGCGGCCATCGTGAAATTGATACGAGGGAATAGGAGAGAAAGTGAGCAAAGGTCGGAGTTGAGAGTTGACCCATCTGTTTTTGGCCGGTGAAACTGGGGTATGATGTCTCTGGGATAAAAGCCATAGTGGACAATTTCATGCAGAAACTCAAGAAGGCGTTAGACGCCGACAACTAGGATCCGATCATGAAGGAAAGGGAGATTCAGAACTACATCGATGATGACAACTCGAGGTTATTGAGTGCGAGGCCGTCTAGAACGACAAGCTATCCCCCCCGCGAGGTAACCAAGTACAATGAGTAACATTCAGGTGAACATGATGAGGGAGCCAAACTTCGCTTAATAGCATATTGAGCTGTTTTGGTTTTGTTGCTTTTGAAATTATATGAAGTGAATATTCAAAGGGGTTGAGTCGGAATGGAAATGATAAAGTAACGGTGACATTTATTTCTTTTTTTTTTTTTGAAGAAATACAATTTTGCTTTAAAAAAAAGGAACAACCTAATACGAGCTAAAATAAAAATAAAAACTAAGGGTTCCTTGATCCAACAGGGAAAGAAACCTTTTTGCAAGCATATTTGTTAAACTAAATTTATCATAATTGAAAGGAGACGCACTATTTCCCATTTTAAAACCCTTGGGATGGAGGGGATACCAAGAATAAAACAACCTAAAAGGTTGATTAGTATCCCAGAGTTTCCAACCAGTTAAAAAATAAGACATAATACTGATCCCATAAGCAATTAGAACAATTTTAGAAAACAAATATAAAACTAAAAGAAAACAAAGGAAACTAAATAAGAAAAGTAGAAAGTAAATACAATTATCCACCAACATTAGTGAAACACATAAGAAAACTTCAAGTAGATTTCTTTGATGCCTCTTCCAAAACCTGAGACCATAATGCAAAGCTAATAATCTGAGATACTTTTTGATCAGGAGCTGCATCATCAGGTATCTTCTACAAACCTCCATACTGCATCATCAGATATCTTTATCATTTGTAGTGATGTGAGATGCAAGCGATGTTGCTATTGGTGTTATTCTTGGTCAAATATAAGATAAGTAAACTTCATGTTATTTTTTATACTAGTTGAACCTTAAATTCTGCACAATATAATAATATAACTATTGAAAAAGAATTGTTATTCATTATTTTTGCATTTGATAAATTTAGATCATATTTGATTGAGACAAAAGTAATTAATTATTTATACTTATCATTATGAAATCAAATATATTATGACAAAGAAAGACGCCAAACATAGATCGGTGAGGTAGATTCTTCTGTTATAAGAATTTCGTGTAGAATTTTTGGATAGAAAATGAACTAAAAATTAAATTGCTAATAATCTTTTTAGACTTTTTATTGAAAAACATGCATCAATTGAGATTGAAATTAATAAATATTTTTTTGATGAATAATTGTTTACATTATATTTGAAAAGACTGCCATAGTATGCTGATATTATTAATTTCATTGTTAATTATTAAAAAAAGTGTTCCCGAGGAAGAAATATAACTAATAATTAGGGAATATCATGATTTTCATTATAGAGGACATTTTGGAGGTTTTAGAACTTCTAAAATCTTCCAATCTGGACTTTTTTGGCTTACTCTATTTAAGGATGTTAATGAATATATTAGGAAATATTATCAATGTTAAATAGTAGGCTATATTTCAAAAAGAAATGAAATGCATTTGATTTATGTTTTGGAGATTGAGATATTAATGTTTTGGGTAAGCAATCTCATGGATGCCACTATATTCTTATTGGTGTAGATATATTTCAAAATTAATTTAAGAAGTGGTAACCCCCAGAACTAATGCTCAGATTATATATATATATATATATATATATATATATATATATATATATATATATATATATATATATATATATATTCAAAATTTGGAATGCATAGAGTTTTAATCAATAATGGGGGAAGTTATTTCTGCAATAAGAGAATATAAGTAACATTAAAGAAATATGAAATTCATCATAGAATTACAACTTCTTATCATCTCCGAATCAGTGCCTAAGCTAAAATTAGTTATAGAGAGATTAAACAGATTTAAAAAAAAACTCTCAGCTCTAAATAGGAAGTATTGGGTTGTTAAGCTAGATGATGCATTATATTCCAATATAACTGTCTTTAAGATTCATATTGGTATGTCTCTCTATAAATTAATTTATGAAAAAGCTTATAAGCTTCTTGTAGAAATCAAGCATGACATATTTTGGGCTGTTAAATAATTGAATTTCAATTTTAAAGGAATAAAAGAAAAAATATTAATACAGCTGAATGAATTGGAAAAAATTAGAAATAAGGCTTATGAAAATGCAAGGATTTATAAAGATAAAGTTAAAAAAAAAAACATGATCGTAAACTTCTTGAGAAATAATTTTTCGTGGATAAGATATTTTACGTTTTAATGTTAGACATAAATTATTTCCAGAAAAGTAATAATCTAGGTTGTCAGGACCATTCACTGCTTAAATTCAAGATAAAAAAGCTTACATATTTTTAAAGTTAATGTCCTCAGATTGTAATCCTATTTAGGTGGGGACCTATGATGCACCGACACTTCTCCTCAAAGAGGCGTGCAGTGTCCGACACCGTGTCCGACACGACACTCGTCCGACACTCCTCCGACACGTGTCGGACACGCCGAAAACGTGTCCGATTAAAAAAATATTAAAAACAAATTGGACACGCGTGTCTTAAATAATTTATAATTTTTTTAAAATATAATTTCTTATATTTGGTGAGATTTAAACTAAATTTCTTATTTCCTATCCACAATACCAAATCAACGCATGCATTTAATACCATTCATCGAATATTCTCATTTTCATCTCCTCTCTTTTTGCACAATTACAAATCTTTCTCTTGTTGAACCAGAGTTGAAAGCAGTGATATTCAATGATGATGATATTGAAGGCCAAAACCAAACCTCTAAAGCTAATCATAGTAGTTGAAGCTTGAATGCTTGATGTTGTAGTAAGTGATTATTTGTTTATATTTTTGTGGTTGTACTAGATATTTTGTACTAAATATTTTGTATTATAAGCTAGACAAGTTATCATGTCATTCATTTATTATTGTTTGTCATTTTTAATATTATATTGCATTAATATATATACTATATAAACAAAATGTATTGCCGTGTCCGCGCCGTACCCGTGTCTTATATTTTCAAAAAAAGCCGTGTCCTGTGTCCATGTCGTGTCGTGTCCGTGTCGCCGTGTCCGTGTCCGTGCATCATAGGTGGGGACATTCAACATTTGAGAAATATAACTAAGTTAGTTTATCCTAAAATATAATAATTTGTATAATGACCGAAGACTATAAAAGTAACCCTCACGAGAAGCAACCCACTTGTGTTTGATATTTTTAATAACTGTTAGTACACTGTGCTTATTTTATGTTGTTTACATCTGATTAAATTTCTTCATGTTTAAACTATTGCATAATATAACTAGGTTAGCTTATATATATATATCAATTTTATATTTTCAAAGATAGTGAATAAGTTTAAAATAAGCAATAATAAGGATTACTGATTATGATAAATATTACGCCTTTTCAAATTTGAATTATAACATATTCATTTCAAATTACTTCTAGATTGTGCTATATTATCATATCTTTTAGTAATTTTAAATTATCAATTTTTTACTTTGGCTATTAAGGTGATCAAGGGGTGAATGTAAGCATTGTTTGAAAACAAGCAAGTGTATATGCTGAGGGAAATTGATAGGAAACACTTATAGATCTCAAGTATTTCTTGTCAATCTTTAGAAAACTGCCAGACTTCTCCATAAAAATTTACAGAAAACCACAAAAATAGTATTTGTATTATTTGATGAAAGGGAAATGAAAAATAGCAAGATACAATTGATCCTTTATTCGAGAGGATGATCTTTCTCTCCCAAATTTTTAGATGCTGCTAGAGCCCAAAAGAAAACCTAAATCTAAGAGATCTCAAATTTTTGCCAAATTCAAGATGCCCTAAGCCTAGGAAAATAAACTATTTAATGCATACAAATCAAAAGAAAATCTGTAAAAAGTCCCTACATTCACTTTCCCTCATAAACTTTCTTTCATAATCCAATTTTTTGGATCGTGCGGCATGAACGACATGCACAGGAGGCGGAGAAGTTCCGCCTCTGTTGTGTTAGGCCGGTCCCGTGTGGACTGGCTGGACCGGTCTAACAATACCCCACTCCCAAAGATTCACCTTGTCCGCACTGCGGAAAGACGTAACCCTCCCCCATTCCTTCATCACAAATGGTAAGAACCTAAAGAGTTTAGTCCTTACACTTTTGCCCTGGTGTATACCTCTCGTTACATCTAAAACAGATTCCCTTTGCCCTCTTCTCCTGTAATGTTTTTCTGTGAGCTTCTTGAAGTTGTCACCAGATCTTCCTCCGGTAGTCTTCCCCTTCAAAGTCTCCCTAAGTGTACCCAATGTTGGTTCCTTGGGTGCCAAAAAGGTGGTGATCATCCTGTTTGAGCCTCCTGAACTGCTTCCTCTAGTTTCTTTCTCTAGGTGCCTCTGATCCTCCACCAATTGAGCTTGCTCCATAGCCTCTCCCAAGTCACGAAGCTTCATTACTCTAATAGCTGCTCGAATATCTGGTGTTAGTCCCTTCACAAAATTTCCTTCTAGCACTATCTCTAGAGCCGAAAAGAAAACTTAAATCTAAGAGATTTCAAATTTTTGCTAAATTCAAGATGTCCAACACTTAGAAAACAAACTATTTAATGCATACAAATCAAAATAAAATCCCTAAACAGTCCCTATATTCACTTTCCCTCCTAAACTTCAAAAAAATCCTTCCTAATCCAGTCTTCCGGATCGTGCGACGTAGACGGCATGTGTAGGAGGAGGAGAAGTTCTGCCTTTGTTGTGCTGGGCTGTGTTGAAACTTGTTAATTATGAATTAGGTTGTTAGACCTATGTTAATATCCCAGCGGCTAACCAAGAGGGGGGGGGGGGTGAATTGGTTATTTAAAAATTATCTCTTTTTTAAACTGATAAAAAATTGTGAATTTTTATAGAAACAATTTTTCAATCACAAATTAAACGGAAACAGTAAAGTAAAAAACAGCGAAAAATAAAAGATACAAGATTTATAGTGGTTCGGTCAAACATGACCTAAATTCACTTCCCGAAGTCTCCCATTTCAAGTATTGCACTATTACCACTTAGTGTCTCTCCTTTTGCCCGCACAATAAGGCGAAGAAGCCTTCACAAAAACTCTCTTCCACCACTACCCGGTGCGGCAGAGAACCATCATTCTTTTACACCTTCCAAGTGTAGGCAGAGTACCTCCCGCTGTTCACACTCTCCAAGTGTAGGTAGAGAACCTTCCGTCCTTTCACACTTCTTCGAGTGTAGGCAGAGAACCTTCCTGCTGTTCATACTCCTCGAGTGTCGGCAGAGAACCGGATCTTCTTCTAAGATCTTCTCACAAGAAATCTAGAATGACAAGAAAAAAGAGTGAAATAATCACAATTTACAAAGTAGAGATTCTTACCTTTGAGTACCAAGTGAACCCTTCACGCTCCAATAGTAAGAACTCTTCTTCAAACACTCTCTCTAACTCTCTCCTTCAATCTCACTTTAGTTTGCACGAAGTCCAATGGACAAAAAGATTGCATGACAGTCTAAAGTGGACATTTTATATGAAAGACACGAAAAACCGTCCAAAAATTGCAATTATTCAAATCTGTGCGTTATTGATTGTCCTGTACGATCCTAGTTCATACAGACGAACAATGTAACAGATGTTGTGTACGAACTAAAAGTGAACTGATACGATTTCACTTTGTACCCGATCATCGTCCCATACGAACTATGTTCATCCGGTATGAACGGTTATTTCCATAGTTTGTTTTTACAAAAACTGAATGACTCTTATGTTTCCAGAACAGAGAAGATCGTCCTAGGACGAACCATAATTTTCGTTTGGACGAACCCATTTAGAGAGCATCGTCCTGGGACGCACGTAAATATCGTGCAAATGAATGTGTCCAGAGAGCATCGTCCTGGGACGAACGTAATTATCGTTTGGACGAAGGCATCCAGAGAGCATCGTCCTGTAAAACACGTAAATATCGTGCAAACAAACTCGTCTAGAGAGCATCGTCCTGGGACGAACGTAATTATCGTCTGGACGAATGGTACTTAAAAAAATAGTTCTCCCTCGTTCGTTTCACTTGCTCTTTTGGAGAATAACTGACCAGATCGTCCCGTACGAACATTATTCGTACTATACGATCAGTTTAAAAAATATATGAATTTTAAACCACTCCCTTTAGTATGTGTGCACTAAGTTACAATTACAAACACACTCTCTCAGACTTAATAAAAAAAACACAGACTTCATTTTACAAAAAAATATTAAGCTGAAATTGATTTGAAGTCTTCAACAATCTGGAGTATGATTTTCTTGAAAGATTAGTACACACAAGAGCAAAAATAATTCTTCCAAAAAGTGTGTTTGGAGAAAATAACAATCAAAACAATAATATTTGATATCATCAAAACATACAAGTTGCAGGAATGTAAGACATGCAAAACTAAGTAGCAACTCTTTTCAATAGGGTGGTCCCGTGTGGACCGGCTGGACCGATCCAATGGATCGGTCTAACAGAAATTTGATAAGTGTAAATTGTACATTATTTTTGTTATATTAAATTCAATAAAATTGTATTATTGTAGTTGTATTTCTACATGAATTATGGAGAAAAAATAAAAATTATAAGTGTTGGACAGCGCCGCAGCGCCTACAAGAACAATGTTACAACGCCATATCAATCAACATTGAAGTGTCGATTTCAATGCAACGACATTGTCCTTCGCTTTTTGCAAGAGTTGCGACATCACAATTGTCAGTTCAATAGCACATCACAGTGCTACTGCACCCGAAAATAACACCGTAGTATTGAGTGTCTTGAGAAAATTCATGCAGAAGCACCAACCTCTCGAACATCGCAGCGTCGGAATGTCATCCAAGCATCATAACGCTCATATTTTACGGGGTCACTTTGGAGCAGTTATAACTTCTAAGAGCCACACCAACTTAATAAAAAGTTGCATCAATTCAAGTAGTAACCGCACCACATCATCTAACACCGCGGTGGAGCCAACATTATAGCGCCAAGGCGTTAGTTTATTTTACACCCTCGTAGCACCACCTAGTCCAGCATTGCGGTGCTTGATTTCAATCTTGTGCTTACTATAAATAGATGTCAATTCTTTTGTTTGTGTAGTTCAGCCCCTTGAGTGAAAATTTTGTACTTGTTAGTGTATTTCTTTAGTGCCCCTTAGAGTAAGAGTAAAGTTTAAGGGAGATAAGAGAAGTGTAAGATACAATTTTTGAGAAAGTTTCGCTTGTGTTTGTGTAAACAATTTTGTAAGCGGTGGAAAGAGTACATAGAAGATACTTTGATTCTCACTGGTGATAAAATTCTACTACTTTTTTTTAATATTTTATTCTTCTATGAATAACATGATTGAGTTTTCTTATTATTTCTTTCATGTCTTGCTAGATCTTTTGTTTTGCGTAGGGGTGTTAATATTTGACACAACCTGAATATCTTACTCGAACCCAACCCGAAAATTTTGGGTTAGGGTCTACTCGTTTCGCAAACCGGTTGGGTTAGGGTTCTAGGATTTGACTCGTTTGAAAAAATTGGTCGGGTTTGGGTCAGCTCGCTAACCCGAAGCTAACCCAGACTAACTCGCTCCTCTGGTTCGCACTGTGAGCCGGCCCTATCTCCTCTCTCTCGTCGCTCTTGCCCGAACGAGTCCCACACAGGCAGATGAGCTTCTCTCTCCCACCACCGCCTCTCCCTCTCCCACCACCGCCTCTCCCTCTCCCTACGCTTGAAGCCCTTCAGTTCTTGAGCCGATCAAGACTTCCTTCTTTTGATGTTGCCGCCTCTATCTCCCTCCTGAAGATGACAATGGGTTGGTGGATTGTGTCGGATTGACCCGGGTCCGAAGCGGGTCGTGTTTGAGTCCCAAAAAGTGACCGATTTGAAAAAATGGGTTGGGTTAGGGTCGGGTCAACTTGTGTAGGGTCAGTTCCGGATTGAACCCGAACTTGACCCGTGACCCAATTTTGGCAGCCCTAGTTTTGGGCTAATGATGCAAAGGGCGTATTACACACTAATGTAGAATCTTATTCTTTAAAAATATATTAATGTTTTCAATTTCTCAAAATTTTCATTTAATATATACAATGACCATGCTTGTAGTTAAAACCTAGTGTAATGTATAAGCTTGATGGTGAATATATGAATAATTAAGAATATTGAAATAAAATATTAGCATGTCTAAATATATAATGTATGAATATTCTAGTTTCTATGGAGATAGTAAAACTGTAGGAAGATTAACATTCTTCTTTTCACCCCTATAAGCTTGATAAAGATCTAGGGATGCACATGCTCTGTTCTACATCTATTATTAAGAGTCTTATTAAGAAAGATATGTAATTTACACGTATCAATCAAAAACATTCTTATTAAAATTGTGTCAACCATTTTAATTTATTTTCATTGATTGGTAGGAACTCGCAAACTTCATTTTTCATGTCAGTAGAATAAACTCATACAATTGGAATAAATAGTAGTAGTTTTGTTGCAGTTTAGCAGACCGTTTTCTTGTGGGTTTGACACTCTACTTTATTATTTTATTACTTGATTTGCATATACTTACCTAATCAGTAGGCTGCCATAAATTTTATATCAAATAAAACTTAAGCATATTTCAAATTCAACAAGTTTCACATTAGCTCATCATTATCTTCTTGCCTTTACCTTGCCCCCTATCAGTAGGTAGTAGGTAAAGATATCTTTCATTCCATGAGTCATATACTTTAGGGTGACTGCTATTGTAGGGTCTGGGCACTCTTCTCTAATTTATCTTTAATGTGTACAAGATGAGATATTACAGGATCATGTTGAGGAGCAACTCCTTTTTAGAGCTTCTTTAACCAAAAATAAAATATTGTCTTTTAAGATCTCCTCTAATTGTCCTAGAAAGAGTTTTGCAACACCCCAGTGCCTAAATCTCTTTGAACTTTAGGAGATTAAGGCTTCGTTTGGGACGGCTTTTTTATTGCTTTCTAAAACGGAGTTTTAGTACAAATTTTTTTATTTTTGTACCGTTTTAGAAAGTAATAAAAAAGCCGTCCCAAACGAAGCCTAAATGATTGATCAAACGGAACAGACCAAAAATTTGGTTACATTTTGTAATAATAGAAACTATAGTTTAACATCACCGCTGAGTTTAACTCTGCCCTTATTTATTTCATAACTACATTTCATAACTACCAACTCAATGTTGGGCTAGATAAAGTTTACTTTCCTATAGACTTGAACTATCACCCTTAAAATGGCCCCAATTCTTTTTGGATTAGGGACGTGAAGTCCAGTTTTTTATTTTGTTATAGTTATTTACATTGTTTATTTTAATTTGGGTAATTGTAGCTTGCAGTGATCTAATAAAACATGTTACTCTTTACTTATCTTTTTTTATTTCTGAGGTGAGTATAACTTTACTATGATTCTTGTCTCATGTTTTCTTAGTTATAAGCTCAAATTAAAAAGTAAGTGGATAATAACATATTATTTTTAAAGTTCATAACATTGAAACATAATAAATAAATTAATTTAATAATAAATAATGGTTTTATTAAAGTTAATAGAATTTAATGAAAAGAACTCCTATATCACTTAAGCACATAACTAAAAATTTTAGGATTAATTAATTAGAATATTCTACAAAGTTAAGTACTTGCTCTATTCTTATAACATAATTTACGTTGCGTAGTAATTAAATCATTAAATTTTTAATACACTTTAGATTGAACTAATTTTGGTAAAATAAGTGAATGGAAAGGCCATTGTGTATTTAAAATCATTAAGATATACTTAGGAGATAAAGTTATGCGTTGTTAAAAAAAAAAGAGGAATGAAAATTGAAAGTTAAGTGCTAAAAGAAAAAAATTGGTACCTAGTCTGCTTCTATTATCACTTTATTAAATCTTAAGAAGTGCAATCCTAGGGATAATTGATTGATATATGCTTAACTTTGAAAAATTAAAATTATGTCTATTAAGAGTATATAAGTTTGAAACTTATAAAACTGTATTAATTAAGATTTTTTTATGTCAGTTAGAATTCATACTTGCACTTAGGAGTTCTAATTAGGGATGTTAATAAAAAAAAAAATTAGGATTTTATTTGGTATATTAAATTTGTTATTAATAATTTATGCACTGATAAGTAGTAGAATTATTATTTATTAAACTTGAATTTAAAAGATAGATAATAAAATGAGGTAAGATATTAGTGTGCATTTGAATGACTTAATTATAAGTATAAGTTAAGTTCGAGGGAATTGTTAAGTTAGAAAAGTTATGTTTGATGTTGTGCAATTTATATGTAAAAGTTACTTTAGTTCAATATTTTATGCAAGTTTTTTTCTAAGAACTAAAAGTATAGAAGAATTGCAGCAGAGCGCCGCGGCCTTAACATACCCGTGTCGTAGCCGTCCTAAGAGATGATTACTATTTTAAAATAGAGAATACATCGTAGCACTACTAACATTTCAACGTCACAACATTATCATGCAGGCGCTGTAGTGCCAACATTTAAGTGTTCTCATGTTACAAGGAGAAGTTTTATAGCTAAAACAAAGAGCTTAGCATGTGGTGCCAACATCTGCATGTCGTAATGCTGTGAAGTTTCAATTTGATGAACTAAAGATATAGAACTTAATGTCATAGTGCATACATTCATGCACCACAATGCCAGTCTTAAAGCATCATAGCATTGAATCGCCAAGCACCGCAGTGCTATGTTGAAGCTCCATGTTGATTCAGGATAAATAGTTACACTCGAAGCATTGTGTTGATTCAAGATAAGCCCCACAATGCTACGTATGAGCGCCATAGTGCTATGCATATCAAATAGGCGATTATTGTGAGTTTGTATAAATAGGAATCCTAATTTAAGAGAAGGAATTTATTTATTTATTTATTTTTCCTCCTTTTTTTGTGTTGGAGTGAGATGAGGTTGCTCGAGAATGTGCAGGAAGGTTTGGGAACAATTTCTTGGTGGTCTAAGGGAATCAAAGATTATTATGCGTGCCCTGATTCTATCTTTCTACTCATGTATTTGTTTGTGATTTTAAATAATCAGTCAAGTGATATTTTTTGGGTTGTTCAATATGCATTGTCGTGGCTAAATTTTTCCTATTGAATTTATGATTTAATTAGGGTAATTTGTGCAAGGTTAGAATATGTCATTTTTTACTTTTGCAAACATTTTTTCAGTTATCCCCACATTTCATTAAGTTGTTAATCAGCCAATTGCAAAATTAAGATCTAATTTGATCTAATGAGCTCGACGAAAAAGTAGTGGGAAAATTAAATAGTATTGAACAAAAACTTAGAAATATAAACATACGCGCTTTAATTTTTTAAAATTGTTAAGGAAATGTTATTGCAATGAAATGAATTGATTAGAATAGACATTTAAATTTTGAAGACCTAACTAACATGCATATTTTTATCCAATTTAACATAAATTTAGTGTTCTTTTAAAGTCAGAGAAACATTTAAAAAATTCCTTTTGCTTCTTTACAATTTTGAAGTGTCGTAGGATAATTTAAATAATTAATAAAATTTTTTTAATTAACTCAATAAAAAGACAGTCTCAATTTTAATGAGAATGATAGTCTCTCATTTTATTACTTTAAATGATATGTGTGCTTGCATAGCACAATGTTAGCAACCCAATAAAGGTGCTATCCAGAGACAAAGTTGAATCCAATAATCCTAATTCACCTTTGCCATCAATCACCTTTCTCCAACACTATAACCCTAAAAAAAGCTACCAAGTTAGCTACCCTCTAACATTCCCTACTTTGCTATGCATTCCACCAGGCTTCTTAAACACAAACACTTAATCACCATATCTTGATAAAAGTCCCAAAGCCTTCTTACCTGACAACAATTTCCCTATATGTCTTAAAAAAAGTACCTCGAAAACAAAGCTCAAAACCAACATTCCTACTTCCATAAAATCTAACGACCTTCAACCATAAGCAAAAGTTCCTTCTTCCGCAAAAATAAGCCCACTACATTATATCATTTAGGCCTCCCATTTTAAAAATGTTCCATCATGAATAAGCTTTACCATGAAGTTTTCTTTCTCCGCATAAATAAGCCCACAACTAAACAAATGGATGATTCATCCTCTATTTAAATCGGCTAATAATTATAAGAAAGAGACTAATCACAAAAATGATGTGAACTTGTGCTTGTTTTTTTTTTTCTCCATATCAACTTTTAAACTATTGGATATGAAAAATATGAAACGATTCGTTTTAAAACATTTTTAAAACCCACCGCTGCTTATCGGGGTGGTGAAGAGCCGGCTAGGCAAAGCCCAGGTCCCTGGTTCGAATCCAATGACAAGCAGCGAAAGCCTTAAGTGTTGGCCTGTGTAAATCGATGTGGGTTGCATGTTAGGTCGATTGGGGCTTACATTGACCTAAGGATAGTGCTTCATCATAAAAAAAAAAAAAATCAACAAAAGCTGCGAAATTTCTTATGAAATGCACTGTTGACAGCTCTGTGGAAGTCAGTCGAATATATCTCAGAATATCTTATCTGAGGATAGATTGATCAGAACCAAAAGAAGATAGCTGTTCTCAACATTATAAGCAATAAATTCCTCTACACGTCAATTAAATATACTTTGACATTCCAAGCGCAGGCAATTTATAAAAAGGAGCGTGTTTTAAATCTAAATTAGCTTAAAAGAGCATACTGACGTATAAATTTAAAAAGGAGAAAATACGGAATTTAATTATCCGGTTTCTACTGAAACCGGAACTTCATTAACCGGTTTTTAATTTGCTGAAATTCTAGAAGAAATCGTAGTATAAAATCACGGTTTCTAAAGAAACCGGATTAATAAATTCTCCTAAGAAACCCATTTATATTGCATTATTTTGCTTTAAGACAATTAAATCCGGTTTCCTAAGTATTTTATATAAAGTAAAAAAACCGGATGATGTAAATCCGGTTTTTTTACTTTATATAAAATACTTTTTAAATTTTATATTTATATTAAATATTATTTTTAGAATATCAATTCTTTAAGATAAAATTGTTAATATTTAATATTTTTAAATATAATTAATATGTTTAAAATTTTTTATAAAAAAATTATATTAAAAAACATTTTATATTATAATCTTTTAAAATTATTTTTAAAATGTTTATAATCTTTATAAACTTTATATTATATTATATTTTTTCTTAAATATTTAATAATTTTAAAATTATAATATTAAATTCTGGTTAATAAAAATTTTTAATAAATTCATTTGATTCTGAACATTTTAATTCTAATAAACATGAAATTTTAATAAATTCATTTAAATGTCTTAATGATATCAGAATTCAACGATCTCGTGCTCGTTGGATTTGTCTCATCGAGACGCTCGATTCTACTATAAGCATGTCAAGTTTGAAAACCGTTTGGTAGTTCAAATTATGTTTTGAACCTTCCAGATATGCTTTGGGTCTTTGATTTGGACTCATTTGGGCTAGGTCGATTGGGGCTTACATTGACCTAAGGATAGTACTTCATCATAAAAAAAAAAAAATCAGCAAAAGCTGCGAAATTTCTTATGAAATGCACTGTTGACAGCTCTGTGGAAGTCAGTCGAATATATCTCAGAATATCTTATCTGAGGATAGATTGATCAGAACCAAAAGAAGATAGCTGTTCTCAACATTATAAGCAATAAATTCCTCTACACGTCAATTAAATATACTTTGACATTCCAAGCGCAGGTAATTTATAAAAAGGAGCGTGTTTTAAATCTAAATTAGCTTAAAAGAGCATACTGACGTATAAATTTAAAAAGGAGAAAATACGGAATTTAATTATCCGGTTTCTACTGAAACCGGAACTTCATTAACCGGTTTTTAATTTGCTGAAATTCTAGAAGAAATCGTAGTATAAAATCACGGTTTCTAAAGAAACCGGATTAATAAATTCTCCTAAGAAACCCATTTATATTGCATTATTTTGCTTTAAGACAATTAAATCCGGTTTCCTAAGTATTTTATATAAAGTAAAAAAACCGGATGATGTAAATCCGGTTTTTTTACTTTATATAAAATACTTTTTAAATTTTATATTTATATTAAATATTATTTTTAGAATATCAATTCTTTAAG
The DNA here is from genome assembly GCA_022539455.1 of Dendrobium nobile. NCBI lineage: Eukaryota > Viridiplantae > Streptophyta > Magnoliopsida > Asparagales > Orchidaceae > Dendrobium > Dendrobium nobile. The sequence goes on along the minus strand of CM039728.1, from coordinate 14,136,880 downwards.
ATAAAATTGTTAATATTTAATATTTTTAAATATAATTAATATGTTTAAAATTTTTTATAAAAAAATTATATTAAAAAACATTTTATATTATAATCTTTTAAAATTATTTTTAAAATGTCTATAATCTTTATAAACTTTATATTATATTATATTTTTTTCTTAAATATTTAATAATTTTAAAATTATAATATTAAATTCTGGTTAATAAAAATTTTTAATAAATTCATTTGATTCTGAACATTTTAATTCTAATAAACATGAAATTTTAATAAATTCATTTAAATGTCTTAATGATATCAGAATTCAACGATCTCGTGCTCGTTGGATTTGTCTCATCGAGACGCTCGATTCTACTATAAGCATGTCAAGTTTGAAAACCGTTTGGTAGTCCAAATTATGTTTTGAACCTTCCAGATATGCTTTGGGTCTTTGATTTGGACTCATTTGGGCTCAGATTGAGCAAAATATTTAATAAAAAAATAAAATTAAATTCAATTTCAAAATATATTAATAAGTTTAAATATTAAAACGATTTAAATATTAAATATGTAAAAACATCATAATTTTTACACAAAAAGTTTACTTGTATATATTTTATTAAAATAATTAAATGAAATAAATAAATAAATACATGAATTTTTTTTTTAAATAAACCAACAGTTTTTAATTTGAAACAATGTAAATAAAACAAATAATTTTAAATATTTTATTTTATATTATTTCAACAAAGCAAACCTTCCCTTGATAATTCCTCTCTTTCAAATCTCCATGTCAGCTCATTATACATGAGATTCATGCAACGTCTCCAGTATATCTGGGATGTGCAAACACAGACATGGTGATATTGATACGATATGACACGGACACAAGATACCGCAATTATTGAAAATATAAGACTTTGACACGGGTTACACATGATTTTATAATTTTAATATTTTAAAATAGTGTATAAAAATTGAATAAGTGTAATATTAAAAATAATTTAGAAATAATAAGCCATTTAACTAAAATTTGAACTTAAAATGATTAATATTAAGTTATCGAGAGTCGGGCCTTGATGTTGTGTATCAGGTATCGATAGAGGAGACGACAATGCTGTTGAGAGTCGGGCATCGATATTATGCAGTAAGTATCGAGTGTCAATGTCAAGAAAGCATAAGTCGTCAATGTTGAGAGACTGTTGGTTGTCAATGTTGAGAGTGTTGGTCTTCAATGTTAAAAAGATATCAAACATAGATGAGCTATCAAGTTATGGGTTGAAATTGCTAGCATCGAACATCCATGTCAAGACAATGTCAGACTTCAATATGGATATGTTTTTAAAATATCTCTGTTGTAATGACGTCAGATGCTAATGTTGAGATGACATCAGACATTGTTGTGAAACAAAAGTATTAACTTGCAAAAGAGAAATGAAAATGAGAAGATTGGATGAATGGGGTATTAAGTGAGAGCGATTGATTTGATGTTGTGGATAGAAAATAAAAAATTTAGTTTTTATATTTTTAATAAATAAAAATTTTAAATACAAAAAGTTATATTTAAAATAACTTATAAAATATTTAAGACATATGTGTCGAATTTATATTTAATATTTTTTAATCAGGCACATTTTTGCCTTATCTATAACTATACACTATATGCCTTTTTGAGGAGAGTATACGTTCATCAACAAATTATTTTGTGCGGAGTCCGGATGTTGTTCAGAGGCCAATAAAAATGTGCCACATCATCCTAAAAGTATACCGCACTTGATATCGAGCGCGATATCGAATGATACCGAACGATTCTCCCGTCGAATATCCTTACATAATAATCTCTTGACTGTTCATCATAGTTGTATACAACTCCTGGAATGATTTTCTCTAAAAGTTTTCGCGAGACGTTCAAAGTAGCTATCTTCGCTTTTTCTCCCCTACTTGGAGGTTTTGTACTCTTGTTACATTTTTTCCTGAATTCTTTTTGTCTTCACGTGCGTAAGTAAATAATTTAGATGTAGAGTGCTATATTTCAAAGATCTCTGCAGCACTAAAACAAACAATGCCAAGGTTATGGCTCCACGTATGAACCGTTGACGTTTCTATTTTTATCACATATATCAGAAAAATTATTCCGTCAGGTTACCTGATATAGAGCTACATCAGATATTATAGACTACCTGATGTAGCTCTACGTCTTATCTGACGGAATAATTTTTCCATATACCATGATACTACTGTTATACAATGAAGGGGATATATTAAAATAGATTGTAAGGTACTAAAGCCTACCCAGTTTTAGATAAATTTATTATTGAAAAAATTCATCGATCAAGTAGCAATAAAAAATAAGAGGAGACATTGAATATTCATGTGGGGATAACTATTAAAAACAAATAAATTTTGATGCGGATCAAGGAGTACTCGTCATTTTTTTATACATAGTTCTCTATGGATTTTTCTATAGGAGGGCTGGACCGGAAGCCTTATAATGAATGATGATTGAAGGATTTAGAAAGCAGTAAAATAATTATTGGAGGTTTGAAGAAGCATTTAGTACTCTAGAATTATTTATAATTCATGAAGTTCAAATTGTACAAAATTGATAAAATTATGATATATTTATGTATTTGGAGGGTGACATTTTATTCTTTGCTCAGATTTATATTGGAATGTTTTGTATGTGAATCCGCAAGTCGCGATGCTTTTTGCTGCTCTGCTAGGGTTTCGCCGACCCTTCGTCTTCGACGGGTTCTGAGGGTTTTCCTCTCATTTTAAGGCTTAGGTATTAGTTTCCTTCCTGTTTTCGATGGATAAACTTCGTGATCCTGGGTTTTTGAACGGGGCTTCCGCGCCTCTCTCATTTAAGGAAGCTCTTGCGGGTTCTTCGTCGCCTTTCCCTGATTTAAAGGTTTCTTCTCATCGTGGCTTGCCGGCTCTTTTTATCTCTGAGGAAGAGGTGCGATCTCTCGTTTCTCCTTTCGATTTTGCGTTAGTTGGCAGATTTCCGGGTAGGCGACCTTCGGTCGACGCTATCCGGAAGTTTTGTTTCAACTTAAAGTTGATAGGTGATTTTTCGGTTACAGTTCTCAATCACCGTAATGTGTTGATCAAATTGGTGAATGATTTTGACTATTGCCGGATTTTTTCGCATAGATCTTACTTTGTTCAAAATTGTTTTATGAAAGTTGTAAAATGGTCCCCTAACTTGGACATTGAGGTGGATTCTCCCTTTGTGCCCGTTTGGATTTCTTTCCCCTTGCTTAGGCCTCACCTGTTCTCTCCTAGAATTCTTCTTGGATTAGGGTCTATTTTTGGTCGTCCTCTTAAGTCGGATTTGGCGACTGCGGTTGGTTCCCGACCATCTATGGCTCGTATACTTGTGGAATTGGATGTTACCAAAAAACATGCTGAGAAAATTTGGGTTGGGTCGGTGGATTCAGGCTATGTTCAAAATGTTATTTTTGAAGATATCCCTCACTTCTGTTCTCACTGTAATTCTTTAGGTCATCATAGGGAGTCTTGTTCTATTTTGCATCCCTCTCTTAAAGCTTCTAAAAATGTGGTTGTTGGCACAACGGATTTGATTGTCCCTTTGGATGAGAATTTAGATATCCCTGGGGTCGTTACGGATGCTTTGGATGCTGGTGGTATTTCGATGGCTGCTGATACGGCTCTTGTTGATAATTCTGATGGTTTTTGTGAGGTTTTGCCTTCAGTTCAGATTTCGGGTTGTTCCCCTGCGATTGGGATTTCCCCTGTTATTGTAGCTGGTGCTACTATTGGTCCTGGAATAGTGGATGATTGTCTTTTACTGGGTTTGGATGGTGTTATTTCGGAACCCGAAACTGCTTTTTTGCCTACTGTTGATGGCGGGTTAGACTATGTTATGGTTGTGGATGACTCTGTTGATAGAGTAGCTGGCGGTTTTGTCTCGGATGCTATCACGGTTGGTCTTTCACCAAATGCTCTACCTTTTTTTCCCCCTGCTTTAGCATCTACTACTGTAGACAATGCATCTGATATTAGAGTAGCTGGAAATCCTCTAATTGAGGTTCCTGTTATTGTGGTGGATTCACAGTCCTTGGCTAATCGTTTGGGAGATTCATCTGGTGTGGACATTAGGAGCCATCTTAATTGGTTGGAAGGTTCGTCGGAGTATGAATCAGAATCTGAATTTTCTGATGGAGGAATGTTGTCTCCGGAAATTTGTGGGGGTTCTGATCCTGGCAATGATTTCACATTGGTTGGTGCTAGTTCTAGCATTAATGTGGCATCTCGGGGGAGATGTCGTGGGAGATTTCGTGGTAGAGGTCGTCGTCGACGCTAATTCTGTTGCTTCTTCTGCTTAGACTTTGCTATCTTATCGGGTTTCTCTATGTATTGTTTATGGTTTGAGGGGTTGATTGCGGTGCAGTTTGGGCTATGATGTGGTTAGGGCTCGTGTCCCTGTGTTTCTGCAGTGGCAACCTGGGGCTTTGTATTACCTTACTGGACGGTCTTGCGTGGCTTCAGGGACGCTGGTAGCTCTGGCCGTTTGCTGAGCCCGCTTCTTTGGTTGTATTTTTCAGGATTTGTTTTGTTTTATTTCCTACACTGTTGTATCTTTTGCTTTTATCAATATATATATATATATATATTCTGTTAAAAAAAAAAAAAATATATGTTTGAATCAAAAAAAAAAAAAAAAAAATATTGGAATGTTTTGTACTTTTATAAATAATATATGTACATGATTATGCCCTCCATTGCTTAGAAAGAGATTGGATGACCATGTCCTTAGCTTGGCAAGATTAATCCTCTATGGGCCACTACAAGATTATCAGGCATGTAGCTATATTGTAACGATGGACTTTGGGGAAAATCCTCAATAATCAAATTAAAGATATAATTTTCAGACGTAAGATTTTAAGAATTTAATGGAGTTAACAAATTTAGGTTCACATTTCAAATTTCCCTAAATGATTCTTTAAAGCTTAATAATCTAAATTAGGATGGATAAAGAATGGCAATGATTGGTCTAAAACTTGTATCAAAATTCCTCTCTCCTTGAGAGCGAACCAACACTATTGATGGTTGATAATTCAAATTCATATATAAGCACTAATAATTTTTCGAAGGTGCAGATATTAAAATTTGAGGTCATGCAAAAATGACGATGATAAGCTTTCATTTTTATGACAAAACATTAGTCTATGTAAAAGAAAAGTCCAACACAAAAAAATGACCTACAAAGTGGAAGCATGTTGAGAACACATGAACTCTAAAAAGTTTAAATCTATATGAACGGATTACATTAAATATAAGTATATTTGTCACAATTGGTTACCATGCATGCACTCCTCATGGCAAGGAAAGGTTGTGGGGCCGATCTTGTTGTCCCAAAGCCATTGGAGTAGTGGTGAAGTTGTTGGTTTTCATAATGGGCATAAAACACAAATTGTTGGATGTAAAGATAGAGGTTCCTAAGCCACTTAGATTTAGTCTAGTTTGGAAAACCCTCAATGTCTCCCCAAGGTTCTTATTTGTTAGGTTTACACTAAAAATTGGACTCTTAAGTACTAAAGGTGTACCTCATTCAAAAAGGAGATCAACAATGATATCTTGGCCTTTTGAGTTTACCTATAGCATAATATCAATATTATATTAGAAAATACAAAGAAATAATTGCATATATGTCCTTCATATGTATGCTAGCCTTTAGATGTGTCTATCTCCTTTACATCAAGTAGAATTTATGACCCACTTTTGCATATGCTCTTAAGGTGGTTAGCAATATTCTTGACCACCAACATAAAATATAAGTTATGTCTTCATACTCCTTAGTCGAATACAATCAAGATGTAAGTCCCATCAATTATTTATTCATTATTACACAGAGGAGTTACCCTTCATTTTTTTAAACCTTAGAACCTTGGTTCTTCTTTTAATATGGGTACATACCATTATATGTCAATTTAAGTCTAATTCAACCTTCTTTGTTTTATGGTTGTAAAATGTAAGTCATGTAAATCGATCTAGGATTAGATCTTTATATTTCTCAACTTTGGATCTGTGAGGTATCTTTGGATTAGGTAAATCCTAGTTGCTAGTAATGATCTTTACATCCCTATGTGATCAGTTAAATTATGCTTTAGATGACCCATGATGATATGTATGGGATCTTGATTGAGGCAACCTTAATTTCCCTATATTAAACCTCTTTTTCCTTATCCTATTTTTTCCTATTCACAACCTATTACAATATCTTATATTGTGAAGTCTTCATTCATTGGTAGCTTATGTTATCAATAATTTTGGTCCATTCTAATGACTGAGATTCATCTAATATTCTATATTACAAGTGTCATTACCTTTTGACCCTTTCAACTTTGAGCTTCTTTCTTGAGTGTCCTTATGTTAGGATTATATTTCTTTATAAACTCTATAAACTCCATTAAGGAAGCATGTGTCTTCATACATAAGATTTAAAATTTCTTGATCACCTTTCTATGATTGTATGTCAATTATCTTAAAAATATATTAATAACTTTTACAAATCTTTACCACATCCCTACTTAATGCAATATGAGCTTTAGAATCCTATTGATCCATATGACCATATTTATATTTAAATATTTATATATTAAGGCCTTGGAGTCTTATTAATTTTAACTTATTCTCACATGTCTGACCACTCATCATATCTATCATTCAAAATTTGAAGAGACTACTTAATTCGAGCCCTTGAATATAAGGATTTTAATTTAAATGAAGTTCTTTAATAAAGAGTTTCCTCAAACAACTCTATGGTGTCATTAATCTTATAGTGTGCTTCTTTGGAAAAAAATCTCAAAATCAATGATTAAAATAAATCCTATTTGATTTCTCATTCTATTAATGAAAATTGTTTGGGTCACTCATACTAAGTCTCCTTTTCTACTGATCTTGTGGGACTATAGAGTGCATTAATCAACTACAACTAGTTATTTATTATGACACCACATACACTTAAATCTACCTATTTGGATAACTAATCGTGTGCTTTGCATGGATGATGAAGTTAATGACCCCATGAGCTCACTAATGTTTTAAATTTTGACGAATCATAAATACACTAAGGAAATTGAATTGATGTTTTTAATTAAATTTTTGTAAGAAATAGTTACACAATAAAAAAAATCCCGAACACATGAAGAAAAATTCATTAGACTATAAAAATTTATAATGTTAGTCATTTGTAATAGCTACATAAATAAAATGTTAACAGTATATAATGCAAGTAAGCGAGGAATGAATTCCTTTAAATATCTAAAATTTAAAACCCATTATAGAGATATTATTAAAAAAGTTATAGTCAAATTATTTTCAAATTTATTACTAATAAACTAAATTGAGTTATAAAAATAATAGGTCTTCCCTATTTTATAAAAAAATAAATATAAAAATTAACATAATTTATAGGTCTTTCAGAAGTTTGTCAGACATCTACAAAACTAGTAGGTAGTCAGAATGTCTTGTTGATATAGCACATTATATGGATGATAATAATCAAGCCTAAAGCCTAATTTTAAGAGCTAAGGCCAATGTCCATGAACATGATCAAAGAAAAAAGCCCAATTATAAGAATGAGGTCAACTTAAAAATAATGGGCCAAGAGTTTTAGATATTTTATATATAATTTATATTTTATTTACTATCTAGAAGCTTATATGGTTAGCCATGAAATGGTTAGCTTGAGATGAGGTAATAAAAAAAAGGGTAGGTGGAACTCCTTTTTAATGTCCACCAACCTCCAATTTTTTTTCAAGTAGTTATATTGTAATTCCTATAAATATGTTCAGATATGCATTGTAATTTTTATTTTTTTTAATGAAATAATTTTGTGAAGAAGTTCGCTTCCTTTGTTTGGCTCTTGGTGACTTCAATTGTATGCATTTTATTTAGTAAGATTATTTATTTTTCTTTATTTTTTATGTTACTTACAAATCTCCTTGAACACCTACTATAAACTATTCACAACTCTCCCCCACTATATAAGCATCCTTTAAGACTAATAAACTAGCAATCAGTCCAATAAAACACTTCCATATAATCATCAACCCAAATAGAGAACACATGGACAACCTAGTTTTATTCCCTGCACTTGAACATCCTTTTAAGCTCCACAAACTCTACCATCAACTTTAGATTGTAAGTTCACATCCTAAGCTAAACTTACACTATCATTATAGCCATTTATCTTACATAAGGGTGACTATCTAAAGTGATCTCCCAAATCAGCCCAAATTAGACTAATTTTAACATTTCTACTAATATACCCCTCTAAACCCCTCATTATTCCACCTTAAATTCTAGAACAATTCTAGATATATTAAAAAAAAATACCCTTTTCTAGTCATGAATATCAACAAAATGCTACCACCACCATCATTTCCCCCCATGTTATAAAGATATAGAGGTTCAATATTAAAAAAAAAAAAATTTAAGTGTAGGCCTCCGCTAGCTTTTCAAGTTACCACAAACTTTAATGAGCCTCAATTAAGTTGGATTTGATAAAAGAACTCCACATACTTTAGCCATTACTAGTCTAATCAAGCCCATAATTGAAGTGAATTATGAATGTCACATTAAAAAAAAAGTTAAAATTCAACACTAAACTATATTTAATACTTATGTTCAAATCTTAGTTCTTTAGAGAGTGTGTGTGTGTGTGTGTGTGTGTATGGTTCATCTTAATGCTAATGAAAAAGTGAATCTATGGAGCCATAATTTAAAAATCAGCCACCAAGCCTTAGAATTTTGTAAAAATCCTTTAAAATGACTACATTGGTTGAGAGAGAAAAATCATTCATTTCCACATGAAATAATTTTGATATTTTGGGTTTTTGTCATGACCATCTTCATGTAAGAGTGAATCTATATGTAAGACAATTCTTAATTATGTTTGTTTGTGAATTTATTGATTTTAATTGTACTTTTCCTTAGTGTTCTAGAGAATAACACATACAAGCAGTACCCTTACCTAGAATAATGAAAAAATGTTGTTTATTAGATATAAAAGGTTGGTATAAGGGATTCTCTACCATTTGAAGAAGTGGCATGATTTTAGAGTAGCTTTTATAGGAGGTCCTAGGCGATGTTGTACACTTAGGTGTGGACATATGCCATATGTAGAAACTATGATGTTTTCTTGAAAGATTAATTATTTTTACATACTGAAAAAAAAAAAAAAAAACTTCTTTTAACTCATTTTTTGTAACCATCAATTTTCATCAAGTTGCAGTAGTATTAAAAATTTGTAGTTATTCTTAAATGCCTACTTCACCCCCACCCCCCTCATTAGATTTTATGAAACCCTTAATTTCTATTAAAGAAATTGATTTATTAGGGTGCTTTATAGCCAAGTGGGATTTTTGAGGTTTAATAAAATTTTAAATATATGATTTAATGGCACCATATTTAATATTAATAAATGGAACGACACCTTTGTTGTAACTTAGATTTCAAGATTAATTTTTATATCATGTGCTTTTTTGATGATACCAAAATATTATTATTATGATTAATATTTCTGCTAACATACATTGGATATATTTTCTTAGTGATGTTTTTGTGTACTAATATTTCAGAGAAATCATACTCTAGACTATCGAAGTCTTCAAGACATATTATATTAGGATTTCTTATAATGAAGCCTATTTTTTTTTATATTTTTCTTGAGTCTAAGAGAGTGTGATTATAATTGGTCAACCGTATACACACACACACACACACACACACACACACACACACACACACACACACACTAGGGGAGTGAGTCAAAATTTTAAATTTAAAAACTAATCATACTGTATGATTTTTAAATCATATTGGATGGTTTGCCATAGTAGTTCCTCCAAAACGAAGTTAATCAAATCATGCCCATGAATATTTTTTGTACTATTTTTGTACAGTATAATAATGTTTCATACAGATAACTTATAGAGTACAAAATGGAGATGTACTAGTTTATCCCAAACAAACTCAATATTTTTTGAAATGTTTATACTATACAAAGAGGAGTTCAAATAAATAACTCATAGAGTATAAAATGGGTGCGTACAAGTTCATCCTAAATGATCTCATTAATTTTTGAATTGATCGTACTATACAATGCTGGGTTCGTACAGACAAATAACAGAGTATGACATGGGGTTATCCACGTTCAAACCAAATGAAGCATGATTTATTTAAATAATTCATACTATACAATGTATGGTTCACACAGACAATTCGCAGTGTAAGAAATGGGTTCGTATAGGATCATAATGGACGAACTAGTTAAATTTTGAACTATTCATATTGTATGATGTCAATTCATACATACTACTGATAGAGTATGAAATCAGGTTTATACAAGATCATATATTGAGTTTTGAACTGATCATACAGATGAAGTGCAATTGTACTATAGATCTGAGTATGTTCAAGTTGAAATTTTTAGTTTTTTGGACTGTTTTTCTTATCTTTTATATGTGTCCTAAAAAATTAACACTCTAGAGATCTTACTATGAATTTCTTTCAAGAGTGGAAAAGTAGAGTGTTTGGGAGAGTGTTTTAGGAGTGAAGATTGAGAGATCTTATGAGAAAAAATTGTGAGGGGATTCACAAAGTTACTTAAAGGTAAGGATCTCTTATTTATTCTTCAAATTTTCTCCCTACTCTCTTAAAGGCTTTTGCAACAATATTTTAAAAGAAGGTCATGATACTCTATCATCACCAGGAGGGTAAAAAAAGATGTTGGCACTCTGCCATCATCAGGAGGGTGAGAAAGGATGCTAGTACTCTGCTATCACCCAGAGGGTGAGAAAGGATGTTAGTACTCTATCATCACTAGGAGGGTGAGAAAGGACATTGGTACTCTGCCATCAGCAAGAGGGTGGAAAAGATATTGGTATTCTCCCACACTAGATTGGTGGAAGAGAGGTTTTATAAGGGCTTCTCCACCTTATTATGAGAGCAAAAGGAGAGTCACTTTTGATTTAGTACAATACCTGAAGGAGTCTTCAGGAAGTGGACATAGGTCTAAGTTGGACCTAACCATTATAAAATTTAGTGTTTCTACTATTCTTTTACTTTTTTATTGCATTTTTTTATTTTATGTACTTTTAGTTACTATGGTTGAAAAATATTTTGTAAAAATCTATCATTGTGTTAAATATCTTAATTTGATTTTTTAAAGTCTAAGATAATTTTTTAAATTACCAATTCACCCCCTCTTGGTTAGCCTTGAGACATTTCTATTAGGTATAATAACTTACTCGACCTTTCAAGTGGTATCAGAGCCTATTTTGAAAATTGATCATGGCTAGTTTTGGAAACTATTGCACTCATGAAGGATATTTAATCACTAGACCATCATTGTTTGATAATATTTCTTTTAACTTTTGGAAAACTCATGTGAATACTTTTCTATAATCACTTGACTATCGTATATAGATTTTGGTACAAGAAGATTACACTATACCTACTAGATTTGTTGATCGCATTAGGACTAAAACACCATTTATTGATTGGACAATAGATAAAAAAGAATTAATTCAATTAAATGCAAAATGTTTAAACAGTTTTTTGTATACCCAGAAATCTGAGGACTATATGCATGTTTCAACCTGTAAAATTGAACAAGAAATTTAGGATAGACTTTGCATAATGTTTGAAGGAACTAATGAGATTGAACATTCTATTATATGTTTACGAACGTTTTTGCATGTTTTAGGTAGGAAAATAACAAATTCTAAAAAAGTAATAAAATTTTATGTTATTTACCTACTGCTTATGATGTAAAGATAATTGCCATAACTGAGTCTAAAGATATAACTATTTATTATATTGACAAACTGCTTAGATCACTGATTGCTTATGAGCAAGGTGTGATACAAAGACATATTGATTCATGTTATAAGAAAAATGAGAAATATATTGCGTTTAAAGCGAATGACTCAAAAAGTGATCTGCCGTAGTTTGAGGATAAAGAAGATATTACACTCATGAAGAGGCAATTTAAATATTTCCTAAGAAAAAAAGTAATGGAGACATCAACAGTGAAATATGGTTAAATTCCACAAGAATGTAGAAGTTTTTAATGACGTAATTTGTTATGAATGCAAGAAGCCTGGACATATTAAATCAAATTACCTAAATCTTAAAGCTAATACTAGCAAAGAAAAAGTTAAGGAGAAAACCAATGTTGGAAAGAGCAAGAAAAGACTGCAGAGAGCTTTTTAGGCTGACTCAGCTTTAGATTTCTTGAAAATAGAAGTAGAAGAGAAACTCATAAACTTGTGCTTAAAGGTAAAAAAACTTAATTAATCAGATCAAGAGGAGGTAAGATGTTTATAGATGAAACAAATCAAAGACAACATGAGTTAAAAGTTGACAATGCCACTCTGGAAAGCTCAAACTCATTTCTAAAAGAAAAACTTAAAGCTTTTAAGGAAAACAGGACAACCTCTACACTTGAACAATTTTCCAATCCTAATCAGAAGCATAAAATTTCAAAACCTATAAAAGGATAGTGTAAATCACATAGATTAGTAAACCCTTTTCTTATTTTTAAATATTTTTCATGTGGATTGATTATTCATATCTCTCACACTTATACAATTCATAGAAAAATACATCTAGTGTGGAGACCTAAGATGCATAAAATATAGTGTATCAAACATGCATTTAGATTATCATTGCCAAGAGGTGAGTCCAAATTCATTTGGGTACCCAAGTATAATGTTTAAAAATTTTGTAAAACTGCTCTCATATAAGTTCTCATGAGAGCATTTCATACCTGGACAACAGATGTTTGAAGCATATCACTAGAGATATAACTCAATTCATATCATTGGAAGCTAGGAATGGAGGTAAGGTGACACTGGGAGATAATATCACTAAGAAAGTGGTAGGTTTAGGTATGATTGGCAACAAGAGCTTTATTAAGAATGTATTATTAGTTGAAGGCTTAAAACATAACTTATTGAGTATTACTCAGCATTGTAATATGGGTTATAGTATTAAAAGTTTTCCTACAAGCTGTATTATAAGCCGAAATGGAATTGATATATTCTATGGAAATAGGGTAAATAATATATGCATGCTTGATTTAAAATTTGTTAAATATTTTAATACTTTTGGTCTCAAAATAATCACCTATGAATCTTGATTATGACATAGAAGACTTTGTCATCCAAGCATAAAAAATCTTAGAAAGATTACCCAAAAAGATTGGGTTAGAGAGATACCTAAACTAGACTTCACTAAGGATCACCTATGTGATGCATGTCAATTATGAAAATAGGTGAAGTAATCCTTTTATTTGATTAAAGATCATAGAACTAGCAAACCATTAGAGTTATACATATGGATATTTTTGGACCAGTTAGAACTGTAAGTCTAGGAGGTAAAGTTTTTGGGTATATAATTAGTGATGATTATTCAAGATTCACTTGGGTAAAATTCTTATCTCATAAGAGTGAATCATTTGATGAATTTATAATTTTTTATGCTTGGATTTAGAGGAAACTAGGGTGTCAAATTTTATCAATTCAAAGTGATCATAGAGGAGAGTTTGAAAATAAAAAATTTGTAGATTTTTATAGAGAGCAAAGAATTAATCATAAGTTTTTAACACCTAGGACCCCTCAGTAGAATGAGGTTATTGAAAGAAAGAATATAACTTTGATAGAAGCAGCTATAGCCATGTTGGCTGAATATTCACTATCAAAATATTTTTGGGTTGAAGCGGTTAGTACGACTTATTATGTTCTAAATAGGGTGAACATTAGATCCAAATTAAATAAGAAATCTTATGAACTTCCTAAGGTGAGAACACCTAATCTTTCATATTTACATGTCTTTGGATAAAAAAGTGTTAATTCATAATAATGGTAAAACTCCTTTAAAAAAATTTGATCCTATATCTGATGAAAGAATTTTTCTAGGATATTCTAATGTTGGCAAATCCTATGGAGTTTTTAAAAATAGAACTTTGGTAGTTGAGGAGACTAGACATGTAGTTTTCAATGAATTTGGTATTTTTGAAGAGGCAAGGTTGGAGGAAGAACATATTGAAGATATATCCCAAGGAATTGAAAAGATAAATTTTGAAGAGAAAGTTGGAATAAAAAATACATTACCTTTTTTTTTTTTGATGAAATGCAATTAATGCATTAAAAGGAAAGAAAAGACAACCTAATACAAACTAGGAAAAAGAAACTAACGGTTCCTTTATCAACATGAAAAAGGAACCTTATTGAAAACAAATTTTTAAAGTAAACTTATTATAATTAAAATGAAATCCACTATTTCCTATTTTAAAACCGTTGAGATGCAGGGGATACCAAAGTTTTAAACAACTCGAGGGTTGGTTAGTATCCCAGAGTTCCCATCCAGTTAGAGAATAGGACTCAGTATCGATCCCATAAGCAATTAGAATAAGTTTAAAAAACAAATAACAAACTAAAAGAAAAAAGAAGTAACAAAAGCTAGAAAGGAAAATACAACTTATCAATGACTTCCAAAAATCACCTAAGAATATCACTGATAGATATTCCATAAGCTTTTTCCGACTTCCAAAGTCGAAATTCAAAGATAGTATTATGACAAAATGACAAACTCTTTGATAATTTGCTCCATCTTCAAGTATCTTTCCACTTTGTTGCTAGCAAAGAGAAAATCAGGTTGCATATTAACGATATAATAGAGAAGAATATCCTCTCATACTGTTCTTCACTTTGAGCTCAGCCAACCTTCTTCTAAGTAGATCTTTCACTGGTCCTAAGGCTTGAAGTTCTTTGAACAATATGTGCTTAGAGCCGGGAGAATCACTCTTCTTGGCAAAAAACCTTTTTTCTTTCTTAAAAATAGTTTTTTTAAAACTCAAACTTATTGTAGACGGAGAAGAAATATCTCTCAAACCGTCAATACTGTCTTCTATTTCAGAAAATCTTGTTGAATTATTAGTAGGAGAAGCAACCATCTTAGACTAAGCCGCTAAAACAGTTAAAGGAGGTACAACAACCAATTCTATTTCAGAATTAATAGCATCCTTTTCTTCCTCCTGAATATCTGAAATTTTGAATTCACAATCTGATTTGTGAGCTCCCAATAGTTCAGCAACATAAGAGGGTTCGGTAGAAACTGCTTCCAGTAGATCATCTTCATTACAAACGGCTCCCTTAACTTCATCCACAATTTTAGCATTTTTGAATTCAGAATTTGAATTTTAAATTTTTTTGAATTCATTTCTGATTCATAAGCTCCCATTAGATCAACATCAACAATAGGTATATTATAAGCAGCTCCCAACAGATCAGGCACCAAAATGGGGAATTCAAAGTTCAAATTCTGAACGACCTGAACGGGCTCCACAATCAAATTTGAAGACTTATTAGCCTCCTTATCTTCCTCCAGAATTTGTGGGATTTAAAATTCCAAATTTTTAGCAATCATTAGATGATCCACGGAAGAACCTACAATCTCTAATGGATCAATCACCAAAACTTGTGAAGGATTGAACTTAAAATTTGATATTTGAGCAACAATGGTTCAACAATTAAATCTGATTCATGGATAACAGCATTTTCATCTCCATCCTTAATTTTAGCATCTTCTCGAGCTGCCAATGGATCAACAATAATTTCTGAACCAGCACTAACATCTTCTTCATCTCCTTCCAAGACTGCATTTTTGACAGTAACACAAACATCATATGATTTTATCTTGGCTTATAAAACCTTGAAATCAAATTGCTTTCTCTCAGGATTTTTCCTTTTTTGTTTTTGTACTTCACATGCATCCAAGGCCCATATGGATTATCTTCAATTTGAAATGAACTGAAAGGGACATCTTTAACAAGTAGATTTTGATTATGAGATGTATTTGGACAACCAGAATCTATATGTCCAATTCTCCCACATTTGTAACAAAATGATGATAGATTTTCATATTCAAACTTTTGAAAAAATCTACCATTAAGACCTTCAACCCAAATACCGTAAGGGAGTTTAGAATTCAAATTAACTCGAATGCAGGTTCTAGCAAATTTCCTTCTCCCCCATCTAAACATGTTTCCATCTAATAATAAAGGAGTTCCAATTCTAGATACAATTCTATTGATATTGGATTCATCCTAGCAATGTAAAGGCAAATGAGGAAGACGAACCCAAATCGGAGAAGAAATCCCATCCAAGGAATTAGGAGAGAAGGTAGGAGACCTTTTGTCTAAACCTACAATGAAGCCCCCTACAAACCAAGGACCTCCATTCAGAACTTCCTCCCTGGCTTCATGTGACTGTAATGAACAAAGTAGCCAATCTAGACAAGGAAAGGTTATATGAAACCCTCCATATTTCATCCATTGCTTTCTTAATTCAATTGAACACTTAGAAAAAAGGAAAGTTTTTTCTAAGAATTTTAACAACCAAAGAATTGCTCAAAACTTGAACATTAGATTTTTCCTTTTCCATGTCAAGTTTGACAACATTTGCATCTCCAATATCATCTTGAATTTCACTCAACTTTATTTTAATGTGGTTTTTTGATCCATACATTAGAATTTTCCAATCTTGAAGAATTAATTGGATTTATGATATTAACATTACCATTGTCAATATCCTTATCATTCTTCAATATATCAGTAAAACTGCATCCTGATGAAGAAACCTCCTTATCATTTGCTCCAGAGATGATAATCGACAAAGGTGATTTTGGTTTATCATCCAAAACTAAAATTACTTCTTTCCCTTTGCCTGAAACTGACCCTTTGCCTGAAACCGACAAAGGCTTATGCTTAGCAATCAAATCTCCCTCTTTGATAACTAGAGGAGTTTCGAAAACCCAAAAAGGGGAGATGCGTTAGAAGGAGAATCTACCTCTTGAATTCAACATGATTGGACTCGCGCTAGATAGAAAAGATTTGGTGTTCCGGTCATCCTTGGATGACCGGCCACCTTCTTCCATCTCCAACTTTGGCACCCAAAAAAACCTCCAAATTCTCCTTCAAAATCCTCCTTTTTTGTGGATCTTCTCTCCCTTCTCTCCTTCAAAATTAAAAATACATTACCTAGAGAATGAAAATTTTCTAAGAGTCACCTTAAAGAATTTATTTTAGGTGAACCAAGTGAGGGTATTAGAACTAGTAATGAACTTAGCAAAGAAAAGAACCACTCAGCTTTTATATTAGTGATTGAGCCCACTAATATAAATCAACCACTTTCTAATGAATTTTGGATTTTGGCCATATGGGAAGAATTGAATCAATTTATTAGAAATTGATATTTGGGAATTGATTGAAAGGTCTAAAAGTCAAAGTGTTATTAGAACTAAGTGAGTATTCAAAAATAAAATGAATGATTTAGGTATAGTGGTTAGAAATAATATAAGATTGGTGGCTAGGGGTATAATCAAATAGAAGAAATTAATTTTGAAGAAACTTTTTCCCCAAGAGCTAGACTCGAAGCGATAAGAATATTTTTAGCCTTTGTATATTTTATTCTTTTTAAATTAATTTAAATAGATGTTAAGAATGCCTTTCTTAATTGGGCGATATAAGAGAATATTTCTTTTGAGCAACTTCCAAGTTTTTAAAATTCAAATTTCCTAATCACATGTTTAAATTAAAAAAGGTATTATATAGACTAAAATAGGCACCTAGGGCTTGTTATGAGAGGCTAAGCACTTTCCAACTAGAAAGATCATTTGTTAAAGTAAGTGTGGACACCACTCTTTTCTTAAAAAAGGTAGGAGATGATATACTTATTATTCAAATATATGTTGATGATATCTTATTTGGATCCATAAATAAAAATCTTTATGATGATTTTTCAAAAATAATGAGTAGTGAATTCAAAATGAGTTTGATGGGAGACTTAAGCTATTTTCTTGGTTTTAGCATAAAGCAGAATGATGATGGAGTATTTCTTATCCAATCAAAGTATATTAAGGACATCCTCAAAAAATATAAAATGGATAGTGCTAAACCAATGAGTATACCAATGAGTTCCTGAGCGCAGTTAGATAAGTGCTATAAGGGAAAATCTATTGATCAAAACAAATTTAGAGGATTGATTGGATCATTACTTTACTTAATTGCTAGCAGATCAGATATCATATTTAGTGTTTATTTGTGCACTAGATTTCAAGCTAATCCAAATGAATCACATCTGACTGCTATTAAAAAATTCTAAGATATCTTTTGGGAACTCAAAATTTAGCAATTTGGTATTTTAAGCACAACTCTTCATTAAAAATTATTGGATATTCTTATTCAAATTTTATTTGATATAGGACTGATAAGAAAAGTACTTTTGGAACTTATCATTTCATAGGAAACTCTTTAGTTTCTTGGTCTAGCAAAAAATAGAATTCAGTAGCCTTTTCTACTGCTGAAGCAGAATACATTGCCTCAGGTAATTATGTTGCACATATTCTTTAGTTAAAATAATAACTAATTATTTTAGGATTTTCTTTTAGTACTATTAAAATTTTCAGTGAAAATATAAGTGACATATTCATCTCAAAGAATCCTATTTAAAATTTTAAAACCAAGTATATAGATATAAGACATTACTTCATTAGAGATCATGTGGCTAAAGGAGAAATTTAATTATACCATGTTGCTATTGAGAATAAACTTACAGATATTTTTACAAAATCACTAGCTTTTGAAACATTTAGCACCTTAAGAGCCAGATTAGGTTTGGTTGATATTAAAGCTTAAAATTATAATTCTGCAATTTGGATTTGTAATGTATTTCATGTATGTTGATGTCTTTGTTTTATTTCCTTATTTGTTTGTTAGTTGTTGTTTGTTTCTCTACTTTATGTTTATTTTTCTTTTGTTAGTATTATTTTTTTTTAATTTCATTATTTGATGTCATTAATCTTGCGTAATTTATTTTTTAATAGAGTTTTTGTTTATCATATCTTTGGTTTTATTTTTATTTGTACTGTATGAACCATTTTCATATTCCATGAATTCTATTGACTGTACATGATATTTTTTTGTTGAATAGACATAAATGAGATTTTTAAGCCTATCATACTATATGATGCATCTTCAAATAGTATGATAAATTTTTTCATATGTACGATTGGGGATGATTTTCCAAATATTAGTTATTTTTCATAGATCGTACATACAAAATCACATTTCATATATATGATCATGTTTTTAGTTTTTCATGTGAATGAACCTAATAGCCAGAAATGATCATTATTATTCTGATCATCCCAGATGAACATTTGTTTGTTTGTACGATCGTATGGTTAAAAAGGTGTATGAAATAACTCCTCAGGAATGGTAGTTTACAAAAAGTTTTCATTTTTGGCAGTTTTCATTCATATGTACAAAATTATTTTCATCCCATATGATTTTAAAATTGTATGTTTGATTAAATTTATGTATTGTACGATAGGCCTTTAAATTGAAAGGTATTCGATGATTTTTTCTTCACAATCTTCTTCAATATCACCATCTAGTGTCCTAACTCTAAAAATGACTAATAGTAGCAAGCACCCAAGAACTTTGAAGGCCTCTTTCTCTCATTCTGGTAGACTCAACAAGAACTTTCTCTTGAAAGATAATGAGGAAGCCTATGATCATTTCTATGAAGCTAAGATTACCCCATATCATCTCATAATTCAAAGAGACATTAAATTACCAATTATGCCTATTTTTTTCCTTCAACTCAATTCTCTTTTATCCTCACTTTGATTTATGCCTATCATCATGACACATTCCATTTTTTACTTGCAAACATGATAGTAAATAAAGATCACACTAGGATGACTTCATATGCCATTAAGCAGCGAGTAGAAATAAACAAGGAAGATTTAGGCACCTTCCTACATCTTAAGACTAAAGGGGTTAGGGCGCACATAACGACCTCCAGCAGGGTACAATAAATACATGGGGTGGATTAGAGGACAGTTCAACTCTGTCAACGCTGAAGTAGCTATGATCAATACCTACTTTATGAGGTTCACCCCTTAGCTACCTCCATACCAGGGTCCCTCTGAATTTAGTTGTGATTTTTCTATTGTACTTATTATTGTGTTGGTTCTTTAGATCTCATGTGATTGTTTTTCTATGTTGTGTTTTTTCCTTTTTGATATGATGTGATGGATGTATTGAAAGTTCATTAGGAATGTTAGGCCCTTATGAACTGGCCCAAGGCTAATTAAAAGAGAGAGGTGAATTGGTATTAAAACACGATCTTAAATCAAGATCAAGATTCATCATAAAGAAAACCAAAGTGTGGAAATTAAATGCGGAAATAATAAAGGAAAGAACAAACCAGATTTATAGTGGTTCGGTCAAACCTTGACCTACGTCCACTCATGGAGGCATATTCTTTCTGAATTGAGCCTATCGTGCTGGCCGATACAAAATCATATAGGATAATGTGTTTAATGACAGCTGCTTTAACAAGGATGATGCCCTAATCAGGGTTTCTGTTTTTGAACCGATCGTCCAGGCTGATATAAATATCATCCCGAACAATGTTATCAAAAATAGTAAACTCTTGGGAATAGTAAAAAATTCTTCCAAGGTGTGTGTGTGCAAAGTTACTTAGCATTAGGAGCCACAGTAATTACAAAAGACTCAAGAAAGGAAAAAGGTACAAATTGACTCAGATCTAGTCAAGCCAATCTTGAGATTATTCCAATAGAAGGGTAATCTTGTGGACCTAAAATGTCAGTAGATAAAGCAATCGTAGAGAAATAAGAGTATTTGCTATCATCAAAATCATAAACCATGAAAACAGATCCGCAACATGTATATGTTTCATATGCTTAATGGAATGATGTTTTGTCTTATATTGAAATTATTCTTCTTGAATTGTTTTAAGTTTTTATAGACTAATAAAATGTAGTTGATCTCTAGAATAAAATTTTAAAATACTTTGCTCTACAAATTAATTTCCTTACAAAATTTAATTTCTAAAAATTTTAAATTAAATTATTATTGGGTGTAAATTAGAAGATTATCTTCATGTTCTTATAGAAAAATATTATTTAGCTATAATTATTACAAAATAAATTTCTATTTTTATTTTATTTCTTTTCAAATATACAATTTTGTTAATTATTAGAATTTGTTTTAAGATTTATTGATATTAGAAAGGTCAAAAATATAAAAAGATGCACAAAGCATGTCAGGCTTGAAAAGATGCATAAAATGTTCCACAAGTCTAAAAAGATGCGTAATGTTTGCCAAAGTAAAAGGAGGCACTAAACTAGCCCAAACTAAAAAGATACATAAAGTGTGCCAAAATTGAAAAAAGATGTGTAATATTGCCAATTGAAAGTTTCATAAAGTTCTTTTCTTCATCTTTCTATATTTTATTCAAATCCATTTAATCAATAATAATTTGCACTATTGAATTACAAACTAATTAATCTTTATTTTATCAATTTCGTAATAAAGTTTTTTATTTAATATGTTTAGAACAAACTGTGAACCTGGTTGACTTTTCTTATCTTAATTGTTCTTTGATTTAAAATTTGAGACTTTCCTTTTTTGCATTAGGATGTTAATGTTATCTTTACAAATAGTTTAAAATCTTCTTATTCATCATCTATTTGATTTCTCAATAGAAACTTATCTTTTAAAGAGGTAATTCCCTTTAAGTTGTTGTCAAAAGGAGAAGTCATTAATTATTATTTGATGTGTGTATGATTATTTTTTGTGTGTTTTTTATGTTTCATTTGTTATTATTTAATGTGTGTATGATTATTTTTATGTGATTTACATGATGTGTGTATTATGTTTGTTTTGTTGTGTATGCCTATATGTTTTATTTTTTTTTATTTGCTGTTGTTTTGAATTTCATTAGAATCCCTTATTTTTAAATTGATCATTCATTAAAGGGGAGCTTAGGAGAAAAATGACCTTTAGTGTTAACTCAAATAATAATTATTTTGTCATCATAAAAAGGGGGAGATTGCTATAACTTAAATTTTAAGATTAAGTTTTATTTCATGTGATTTTTTGATGATACAAAAATATTATTATTATGATTATTATTTTTCCTAAGAGAGGAAAAGGAGAGTTTTTGGGAGAGTGTTTTAGGAGTGAAGATTGAGAGATCTTGTGAGAGGCAATTATGAGGGGATTCACAAGGTCGCTCAAAGGTAATGATCTTTTATTTGTTCTTCAAGTTTTCTCCCTACTTCCTTGAATGCTTTTGAGAGAAGATTTTCAAAGAAGATCATGGTACTCTACCATCACCAAGAGGGTGAGAAAGAATATTAGTACTTTTCTATCACCAGGAGAGTGAGAAAGGGTGTTGGTACTCTGCCATCATCAAGAGGGTGAGAAAATATGTTGGTACTCTACCATAACTAGGAGGGTGAGAAAGGATGTTGGTACTTTTCCATCACCAGGAGGGTGAGAAAGTACGTCAGTACTTTGTCGCATTGGGTTGGTGGAAAAGAAATTTTATAAGGGCTTCTCTGCCTTGCTGTGGGAGCAAAAGGAGAGTCACTTTTGTTTTAGTGCTATACCTAAAGAATGAGTCTTCAGGGAGTCGACGCAGGACAAAATTGGATCGAACCACTATGAAATTTGGCAATTCTTCTATTCTTTTTATTTTTTCTACATTTTTTATTTTCTTCTCTTTTAGTTATTGTGGTTGAAAAATATTTTTTGAAAATATATTATTGTGTTAAATATCTTAATTCAATTTTCTAAAATCCAAGAGAATATTTTAAATTACCAATTCACCCCCCTCTTGACGACTTTTGTCTTGATGGAATACCATTAGGCTTTTGAAAAACAAAATGATGAGTGTCATCAATTATGGGATATGGCAATATGAAATCTAATTTTGAAAGGTTAGAAGAGTCTCACCATGATTGTAGATGGAAAAGAGATTTAAAACTAATAGAAGTATGAACTTCCATTGAGTTAGAACTAGGAATGGTTTATCACAAGAGAGTCCATGCTCTATAATATACTTTAACGTATGAAGATATAATTAATGATTTGAATCAAGGAAAGTGATATCAACAAGGATGGTGATCAAGTGTGAAGGAATGGATGAGGTAAGAGAAATAGAAATTAATATTTTGATGCAAGAATATGACTAAATTAGGATAACGCCTGGAGAGAGAATTATAGAAATATTTGGATGATTTATGAAGATCATTTAGTCTCAATTCTCTTAGTAAGAGCCACTCAAATCATGAAAATGTAAACAAGATCCTATGTTTTTAATCAGAAGAATGAGATCCAAAAATAACTATGTTTTTTATAGTAAGTAATTTGAGCTTTTCTACTATTTATCATTTGCATGACTCTCTAGTAGCTCATGAATAGAAAGTTAGCTCAAGGGAGGTTGAGAAAAATAACATAGAGACAAAAAAAAAAAAAACTCTCAAATGTAGTGATCTCAATAGTAATGAATGATAACCATCAAATAGTGATAATGATGAGATGCATTATAAAAGTTGTAATTTAGAATGATGCTGAAGAAGAATTTCTACAAGAACAAAGGTAAGAGAAATGAAAATTTCAAAATTAACAATAGATTGATTTTATAGGTGAAAAAAAAGTGACACCATCATGCTTGTATTATAAAAAGAATGGCCACTTTGATTGGAAATTCTTGAGATACATGATGGGAGTCCATAGAATGCTCTACATGTTATAGCTAAGAGATGTGGCCTATTTATCATTAGGAGACAATACCATAAGGAAGATAACTTGAGTAAGCTCCATCGACTATTTCTCCTCTGCCTTTATAATGGCTCTATTGGTTGATGGTTTGAACCACAATCTAATCATCATCATCCATTTATAAGATGTTTCATTTTTAATACATTATTTGATTAAGTTAAATAAAAAAATTACTAACAGAGTTACAAATTTCATAGAAAATAACAAATATATGGTTGAATTAAGTATTTTATTTTCTAGTAACATTACAAATTTAGAAGTACATTATGATGATCCATGCCATTAACATAGACATTTTTATCATGCTACTATGAATATATTGGCTAAATTATCTAGACATGAATTTGCAGTAGAATTTCATAAGCTTGATTACCTTAAGGATAATCTTTATGATGATTATCAGTTAGGGAAGAAAAGCCACGCATAGTTTAAATCTAAGTGTTAGATTCACCTCTAAATCTATAGAGTACATGAATGCTTTGAATTTTAATTATAAAAAATCCATTAAAAATTAATATTGATAGTTTTAATTGAGTTCTTGAAGGAGATAGGTACACCATATAATCCAATAAAGAGATAGATATATCAATCTATATAAGTTTATTATGTAAATTATGTATAAGAGCTGCACAAAGCCAAGCATCAAAGGAAAATAACATACGCAAATAAGTGAGAAATATATTACATTAAGTAGCTAAAACTAAATATACCCTACATACGTATTATTAAAGAATTTTTTATTAATAATTTATTTTGAAAAAGGCATGCATAGCCTTTTTTACTTATTAAAAAAAAAAATCAAGTTTTCAAAAAATTAAACCTTAACTATTTTGTAAAAATAAAAATATGAAATTTAATAGACTTAAGAATCTCTATAAATCTTTATAGTCCTCTACAATGTTAATGG
Source organism: Dendrobium nobile (assembly GCA_022539455.1). NCBI lineage: Eukaryota > Viridiplantae > Streptophyta > Magnoliopsida > Asparagales > Orchidaceae > Dendrobium > Dendrobium nobile. The sequence goes on along the minus strand of CM039728.1, from coordinate 14,112,297 downwards.
GTTGCAACAAATCTTTTTCCTACTCTATAAATATGTTGCGAATTGGTATTAAGCAAATTTATTAGTTATAACTTTAATAACTACTTTTAAAGTGATTAGATCACCTATTGGTCCAAATTGGACTTGGTAAGATTAGTATGTTTATTTAGCAATACTTAAATTTTGTAAGATGCTTAAAGTTATATTTATCTTTATTACGGCCAGAAAAAGGACTTGTGACTTGATATTGGAATGTAATTGTGAAGTTGAGATTCCCCTTTGAATGAGTAATCCTCACTATTTATCCGTGTAATATTACAATAAGTACGACGCTATGACAATGGGATGCTATGAAGTGGCACCTTGACATTTGAAAATAGAATGGTAGCATCAAGATCACTATTTTGTGTTTAAGAAACATCCAACAAAGAGTTTTGTAGTGCTATGAAAAGTGGCACTACATAGCTTGACCAATATATTATAAAAATATCAAAATCCATTAAGGAAATTAAAAATATATATATAAATCTATTTCATTCTCCTCATTACAAGTAGAGAAGGAAGAATAGAATAGGTGTGAGAAGAGGATTTCAATTATCAAATTAATTGAGAAAATTGTTAGTCTCAATGTTGGATACCATTACACTAACTTTATTTTCAATGATTTTGATTTTTATAAGAGTTGTGAAATTTAATTTGATCATAATTTGCAAAAGTAATGATATATTAATTTCTAGTAAACTTTCATCTTGTAATTTTTAAATTATCATAGATCTCCTAATTTTGCATATAGTCACATGGTCATATTAGATTTTCACTAGGTATTTTGTAATTTGAGGGATATTTCCCAAATTCAAGTAAGATAAATATATTAAGAAATGATAACTGATTATTCTAGAAAGAATAAATGATATGATTTTGTTTAAATATTATTGTATTTTAAGATATGCTCTTTTGCATTAAATTATTCTCACTTGATGATTTTGTGCAAGAAATTTAGAAGGAAATTCAAGAAAAATGAAAAAAATTTGTTTGGTGCTGCGACGCCATACTTCAAAGTGTCACGACATTCAAGGGCAAACAATGACCTCCTTTAGCTAAATTTATTTGATGTTCTAGTTGGTTAAATAGCTTATGGAAATATTAAATTAAAGTTTACATATTAATGAATTAAGATTACTTTTAAGGTATGATTTAAAGATTGGGTAGTTACTACCATTGTTAAACAAGGGCCATGAAGTTTATTTCACTTTTCTTAGGGCTAAGTTAATAGCCTAATAGGCCCTGCTTATCTATTAGTGTTCTATAAAATTAAGTGAATTAAATTTATTAAGGTTTGAAGGTTGATGATTTTATTGATAAAAATTGATTGATTGTTGTTTTTAAAAATAGATTAAGAATTTCTAATTTTTTAACAGATTTGTAAATTTTCTAGAATTATTTGAATTATTTCAATGCCTTAATTAAAGGGAATTAGACTTTTATACTAAAAAAAATTCTAAAGTTTTGATATTTTTGTTTAATATTAGACTTTTTGGTGAGTAATTAGGCTTCGAGTTTGTAAGATTTGCAATTATCTATAATTAGTTATGAATTTTTAAAGTTTTGATTAAAGGTTGACCAAATTGTTGACTTTTTAAATTTGAATGATTTTGGGAGGTTTAATATTTTTAATAAATATTTGACCCCAAATGGAGTCCAATGCCTTTGAGTTTTTTCAATTTGAAATTTTTTAAAATTAGTCATGATTTTTAGAAGTGTTTGTATTTTTATGAATTATTTAATTGGTTTAATTTAGGTGGTTTTTCTATTTTGCTCCAAATGAACTCCCAACACCTTGAAATTAACTCCAAAGTTTAGGAATGACCTAAACAAAGATTTCCAAGTGCTTGAGATTTTGTTTGAAATTTGAAATATTTTTAATTAATTAAATTAATTAAACATTAATTTTTAATTAAAATTAAATTAAACTTAGATTTGATGTCAAATCAAAGAATTTTTATTTTTCTTAAGTTTGATATTGAATTTTGGTTAGTTTGAGATGTTATATGCAATTTTTGGATTTAAATTTGATTTATTAGAGTTTTGGAAGTTTTGAGGTTTAATTAAGTGTTTAACATTAAGTTAATTATTTAATGGATCTTAATTACTTTATAATCAGCAAAAAAAAATTTCTATGGGCAAATAATGTCACTATGTTCAAATTATTCAAATTTCGTATCAATAGAAGGTAAATCCTAATTTCTAATTTTTTTTTAAGTTCTCTAAACATGTCCTTATTTATTATCCTTAAGGTGTCCCTAGGTTAATTAGGTTTGAATCAATGTTTTTAATAAGCTAACCCTTGTACAATCACATGAATACAAATACAATCACAATCAAGCTCCTAAATCTAGGACAGCCTAAGACTAAGTGAGTGTGTGCATCCTAAACAAGAAAATGTTAAATATAAGACACATAGTTAAAAACTAGATTTGTGAACTATCAATATATGATTGTTCACAAATCATCCCCATCAATTCTTTTTATATAGGCACAATACATGTTTAATGTTTAAAGGGATCTCTTAAGCACTCAAAGATATATATATATATATATATATATATATATATATATATATATATATATATATATATATATATATGAAAATAAAAGTATTAAAATTTAAAATTCAAAATATTATAACAGTAATTTTAAAATATTTTTGAGAGATCGTTGGATTATTTAAAATAATTTAAAAATAAATTTTAATTTTAAAAATATTTCATTTAATATTTAATTTAATATGAATTTAATATTAAATTATTTGAATGAATCAAATTATTTAAAACTAAATAATTTTTTAATTTTAAGATTAAATTTAAATTAAAATATTTACAAATCAAAAACTTTGATATATTATTTAAATTTTTCTGATTTAGATTTATTTTTATTAAATTTTTAAAGTTTTATGTTAAATTTTTTTTTTGAAAATGCCAAAGGCAGAAATTAAAAAAGTAAAAACGGATACAAGCCTAGGAAGTGATAGAACACCTATCACATTCCTCTTTAAGCAAAGAAAAAAACAAAGGAGGGATCATGATATCACTAAGATCCTCCCAAACAAAACTATCAACTAAAGCCAATTTAGCACAAAAGTCTGCTAAACGATTACAATTCCTAGGAACACAATGAAAATGAAACATACCGAAATCCTCTAGTAAAGACAAATCTTCCAAATTATCCTTGTTGTTCTAATCTTTCTTCACCGATCTTTGCAGGCGCTTGATCACATTTTGATTGTCCCCTTCAATGACAATCCCTTTAGCTTCAAACTTCCAAGATTTATGGAACAATTTCATTGCTCGAATAGCCATGAGCTCAAGCAAACCAATATCCCAATGAATACATTTGATTCCAAAAGCAAATAAGAACCTCTCTTTACTGTCTCTGAAAATTCCAGTAATACCAGCCATATTGGAATCAAGAAGTGCGGCATCAAAATTTCCCTTTGATCCAGTCGGGTGGAGGGGGGTGCCAAGAATAGCTAGACAGCTTTTCAAGCTGATTAGCACCCCAGTGATCCGATAGGATACCACAATTAGAAGAAATAACAGCCACATCAATTACTTTAGCTGCCAAACAACTCAACCCCGTTTCCTTCCCACCATGAACAACCTCATTCCTACTTTTCCATGAATAAAAAACTGCAGTGCAATAGAGATTCACCAAAAAAGGATTGGTCCGAGCTGCCTCTTTTAAACCTTGTAAACATTCAGTGCAATCCCTGAATCTAGGAACTTTGAAACCCCATCCTCCCAAGGTGTTGAACAAACCAGTAAGAAAACAGCAATTCACAGCTACATGTTCTTCATTTTCAACAGCTAAACAACCTCTTGGGCAACCATTAATATTAGAAATTCTCCTGAAATTTAAGAAATCTAAAGTAGGAATACCTCTATTCACTAACCTCCACCAAAAGCAATGGACTCTAGCTGTTAATTTGCTTAACCGGAGCCATTTCCAATCTTCATTGCTGCAAAGAACCAATTGTTGAACAGATCTGATAAGAGCTGCTAACGATTTTCCAGAGAATTTATAACTAAGCTCTCTGGAATCCTTACCCTCTCCAATCTTCAGCTGAACAATTGAATTTACTAGTTCTGGACCAAAAAATTTACTCAACTCCTCCTCATTCCATGCTTTATTATGAATAAAACAACTGAGTTTAGGAATTTCCTCCACCATAACATTGACAAAAGTAGGCCATTTAGACAGCTTATTATTTTGAATCCATATATCTTCAAAAGGATCAATTGATTCACCCGTAGCCACATTCCACCTCAACAGGGGTTGCAATGATTTCATATCGCTGGTAATTATCTTCCATGTAACCGAGTAGCTTTTCCTATTCAATTCAGTATAAAGGACATCTCCATACTTGGCCCTTAAAGCCCTGTATAACAATGAATCAGATTCTTTAATAAACTCCCAAGCAAATTTAGCTCTCAAAGGCCCCATTAAAGCAATAGGAGAATGAACTCCAGCTCCACCTCCAACAATCGGCTTACAGAGCACATCCCAAGATAAGAAATGCATTCCAGTGGTATTATCTGATTTCTTCCAAATGAAATCTCTGCAAATCCTTTCCAATTTCTTCAGAATATTAATGGGAATTAAAGCATGAGAGACATAGAAAATCGGGATAGCTAATAAGATGGCCTTCACCAACACAATTCTACCAGCAAGAGAAAAGTATTTATTACCCCAACTATTGATTCTAGAAGAGACTATTCCGAGCAAAAAAAGGAAATCAGATGATACCACTCTCCTCAAACAAAGATTTATTCCCAAATATTTCATTTCCTACACCACTTTAAAATTTAGAATTTTGGATAAAGACTTCCTCTTTGCTCTATTCACCGAATTGCTAAAAAGAATGGCAGATTTTTGAGCATTAACAGCCAGCCCAGTCCAGTTGCAGTACTCCATGATGCAATCCTTTACAATTCTTGTTTGCTTCGAGTTGGCTTCAGAAAAAAGAAGTATATCATTTGCATAAAGAAGATGGGATATGCAGGGAGCCGATGCAGCCACTTTAATTCCAAGATTATTCCCAATATGGTGCAAATTGTTAGACAACAATTGGGAACATAAAATAAACAGATAAGGAGAAAGAGGACATCCCTGTCTAAATCCACTCCTAGCTTCAATCCATTTAGATTGCTTCCCATTAAATAAAATAGAGAATCTAGCATTAGTAACACATTCCATAATCAATTTAGAGAAACCTTTAGGAAACCCAAAGTAGCTAAGAGTATTTTCCAAAGCTTTCCAAGAAATACAATCATAAGCTTGTTCCATATCGATCTTCACAGCCATCAATCCTTTTTTCGATTTAGAAAACCTGAATTTATGAATAATTTCTTGCACCAAAAGGATATGTTCAGATAAGGAATTAAGGTGTTTAAATTAAATAATATTATCTTAAGTTATGATAAAACAGATAATAGTTAAAATAATTTTTAAATTAAAATAATTTAAATTTAAATAATTTCCTGAATTTAAAAAATTATTTAAATTATTTTTTTGAATTTTCAAAATTATTTGGATTTAATTTTAATTAAATATTAATAGAACATTTAAATGTTTAACTAATTAAAAATTATGCAAAATATAAATATATATATATTAAATTAATAAAAATTAAAATAATTTTTAATAAAATAAACCTTTAATTATTCAAAACATTTTAATTTAAATTTTTGATTTTTTGATCATATTAATTATTTAATTGATTAAATAATAATTAATAACTTAAATATATAACTTATATAAATTACTAATATTATCTTGAATATTTTGAAATAAATTATAATATTTTAAATATTTTTTTCTTATTTCAAATATTTTAAAAAAATTGTGAATTTAAATTAATATTATATTTATTTTTTAATTAAATATTTAATAATTTAAATAACTAAAATATATAGTATATTTTAAATTAATATTAATTTTCATAAAAATTTTATGAAAAAATAAAATTTTTGATATATTTTAATTATGTTTAGATTAATTTTTAATTTATTATAATTTTTTTTAAAGATTTTTATTAATTAAAATTAATTAAAACAAATTTAAAACTTAATTAAAGGGTTCTAATGGCACAGGAGCAGTAGAATGCTATAGGGAAAGCCCTGATTAACATACAAAATTGCAAAGAAAATGTTGGCCAGTGGCACAATGTTTATGCCTCTAGCAAAAATTGGGTAATCGAAACTGCAGAGCGCGGTTTCACTTAACCACATCAGGGCCTCTTCCTGACTATTCGATCTTTCGTGGTCTTGTATCAATGACTGAAATTGAGCTCGATGGAGAGCAGAACCATAGGATTGGTTCTGTGATCAAATGAATCCACTCGACAGCTCGATCTAAACCAATGATCACATGATCAACGGTATAGAAAATTTATCCTTAGGGCACATTACGAAAGAACCATAGAGTGGAGTTTTATGCTCGTTCTTTCAATTGGATCAACCATTTTAAGTGAAATTTTAAACTTAGATTCAATTAATGAACATAAATTATGGGGATATAAATTTATAGGTTAAAATGAACTTTTCAAAAATCTATTTTAGCCGATATGTTGTGACCTAGGGCTAAGGATTTCAAGAGATTTAGCCATTGGATTGGAACGATTTTTGTTTCTCTAAATTTGTAGACTGTCTCTATATAATTTTCTTGAAGATAGTATGACTTGAAAGCTCCTAGTTCAATGACAAATCGGCTTGGACAGAGCTAGCCTTAAATTTTCTAGAGATTTTATTGATGGAGAGGTTTGGGCGGTGGATCTCTACTTTAAAGTTATAAAGTGAGGTTTGGAATGCCCTAAAGAAAAGATTTTGGGCTCTAGAGGGGCTTGAGTAGAGAGATAGAGTTAGGGAATAAATGATGATCAATCTATACTATTTACCCTATTTAAGATGACCCAGATGACTTAAAAAAATAGATATTAACTGAGGACACTCATGGAATGTGGCTACATGTCCATGGGGTCATTGAAAAGTTGGGAGCAAGTAGGGCACAAGAAAAACCATGTGGCAAGTGGTTTTGGTCCCCACTTGTACATGGGAGTAGTAGGGGTCATTTAATCTTGATCTATGGGCTAGGGAAAGGTCTAGGAATATTCTAGAAACTATTTAAATAATTGGATTTATTTGGATTAGAAGGGATAAGGTTTAAGGGAGGTTTTAACCAAGTTTGACCCTACTAAACACTTGGTTTTACTGGTCTGATTTCTACATGGTAAATGAGGTGGCATGAGAGGGAGCTTTGAGTTGTTGGTGGAATTTATTCAAAAGGGTTTAAAGTGTTGAATTGAGTATATGAGCAATTTAGTGAAGGTGGAATGAGATTTGACCAAGTTCCAATGAGTTGACTTGGTCAAATGAAATTAGAATTGGCTTCCCAATGATTGAGGAGTATTTAAGTTATGGAATGGATTGATTTTGAAAGCTTGATGAAGTTTTGAGATGTTGGTTTAATTATGTAAAGTGGTTTGACCCAAATAGGTCAGAATTATTCTGTTGACCAGGTCATTTGATGATTGGATCAGAGGGTCCAATCAAGTCCAAATCATTGAGAATTTGTTCAAAGAATTTTAATAAAGTTTGGAATGTATTTGAGGCTTGATTTAAAGTAGAAAAGCTTAAGTGTTTAAATTGGTCAACTTGGGTTCAATTGGTCAACCATGTTAACCCAAGGCCAGGGTTTAGGCTTGACAGGTTTGAAATGATGAATGGAGCATAGTAGAGTTGGTTTTAGGGCCAAAAAGGTTTAATTGCTCAAAATGACCATTTAGACCCTTAAGGGGAAATTGGGCCAGCCTAGGTTGACTTGGCCATCCAGGTTGACCAAGGGTTCTGAATTATTTCACAACAATTTGAGTTTGATGTTTGAAGTTGAATGGGACTAGTTTTAGGGGTTAAGAAATTAATTTGGGTTGAAATGACTATTTAAACCCCTTAGAGGCATTTTGGCTATTTTGACCCTGGTTAACTAGGAGTAATAGTAGTTCCACCAATATGCAATTTAATGATCAACATGACAAAATCAAGGGACTAGAAGTGATTAGAAACTTTGTGGAAACCTTTAAGATTAGGTTCCATTAAGGGACAGGTTTAGTGGCATATGCTATAAATATTTAATGCTTTTACAGCCTTTGGAAATAGATCGAGTTTCTAGGGTTAGAGATCTTAGAATGAGCTCAAATTTGGAGGGTTGATCCTAGAAACATATTTAATCAATATACAATTAATAGATCATGAATCAAGGTTTAATTGATTTTGGTATGAAGTGTTTTAAAAGTCACTAGAAACGTCTTTCAGGATAGGGCCTTTGAACCATAGATTTTGATTTGAAAATCTAGATTTGTGCTAGGTTTTGGGTTTGATTGCTTGATTTGAATTATTCAAATCAATAATTATCATTAGGATGATTTAATTAATTAAATAGGATTAAATTTAGATTGAAATCGGGATCAAGTGTTAAGGGTAGGATTAACTGAGGTTTGGATGGAGTTGAAATCTGTATAGGCTTGAATTCTTGATTTGATTTGAAAATTGAATTGATTTGAGGTCTAAATTAACTTGGATCTAGATTAATCTAAAATATGGATTGATTTGAGTCCTAGGTAGATCCTAGGGTCTAGATAGATCCTAGGGTCTGGGTATATCCTAGGGTTTGGATTGGTCTGGGGTCTCAACTGATTTTAAGGCCTAAATCTATCTAGGGTATAGATAGATCCTAGGGTCTAAATTCTAGAAGGATCCTTGAGTATAGATTGGTATGGAGGCTAGATTAATTTTTTGTCAAGATTGATCTGAAGTATAGGAAAAATCCTAGTGACCTCATACAAAAATGATTTCAAGCAAAAAAGCCCCAATATCTATAATAGAATAAATTTCTATTACACATATTGGTGTTGATCAAATAGAAAAGGGTCAAGTCTGGAATTTTTGTCCTATGGGAAGAAAAAAATTATCCCTGGGGAATCAAGGTTTGAATTAAAACTAGGGTAGTTTAATGTAGGGCATACTCTACTAGTAGTGAGTCTAAACCTAAGGGAAGGAAAAGTAAATCCCTAGAGGAAATGAAAGGTAGAAGGTAGAACTAGGATGATGTTGCAAAGGGATTTATCTACCACCAATAATTTTAATCCTAAGGAAAGGAGGGAACTAACCAAAAGGAAAAGAAAGGTAGAAGGTATAACTAGGATGGTGCCGCAAAGGGCGTTATTTATTATTAGTGATTCTAATCTAAAGGAAAAGTAGCATCTAACCTAAAGGAAAAGAAACGTAAAAGGTTGAACTAGGATGGTGCAATAAAGGGTGTTATCTATCACTAGTGATTCTAATCCTAAGAAAAGGCAGCACCTAACCTAAAAGAAAAGAATAGTAGAAAATAGAACTAGGATGGTAACACAAAGGGCTTTATCCATCACTAGTGATTCTAATTCTAAGGAAAGGTAGAACCTAACCTAAAGGAAAAGAAAGGTAGAAGGTATAAATAGGATGGTATCGCAAATGGTTTTACCTATTACTAGTAATTGGTCATGTGGGTAGGAAGCTTGCTCCACACAAAGGACCTAAACATGATGGAAACTTGGATTGTGCCATAGAGGGCATTATCCACCAATAGTGGATGGTCATATTGGGACTAAGCTTGCTCCACATAGAGGACCTAAACTGGATGTAAATTAGGATGGTTTCACAAAGTCCAGTAACCACCACTAATGGATGATTATATGGTGGGTTCAAAATGTGCCCACTAAAAAGGATCGAAGCTTGATGATCATATGATGGTTGTCAAGGTGTACACATCATAGAGGATCAATTGGGTGATTGTATGGTGGGGTTAAGGTATGGCACCATAGAGGATCAAAGCTGGATTATCATATGATGGGGGTCAAGGTATTTCCATCATAGAAGATCGTCTGGATGATCATATGGTGGGGTCAAGGTATCGCCATCACAGAGGATTGAAGCTGGATGATCATATGATGGTGGTAAAGGTATGCCCATCATAGAGGATGGACTAGATGATCGGGCGGTGAGGTTTAGGAATGGCCACAAATAAGGATCGAAGCTAGATGATCATGAAAGTTTGGTAAGAATGTTAAGCCCTTATGAACTAGTCCCAAGGCTAACCAAAAGGGGTGAGTTGGTATTTTAAAAATCTTTCACACTCAAAAACACAAACCAAGATTCACTTTAGAAATCAAAGTGCAGAAATTAAACGCAAAAATAATAAAGGAAAGAACACACCAGATTTATAGTGGTTCGATCAAACCTTGACATACATCCACTCCTTGTAGGCACCCTCCGAGTATTGCACTAAACTCATTGTCTCTTCTTTAGCCCCCACAACAAGGGGGAGAAGCCCTTACTAAATCACTTCCATCTTCCCCGATACGGTGGAGTAGCTGGGTCCTTTGGCACCAAAGAGATCTTCTTCTTCCCAGAACTTCCCTCAAGACTAGCCTTGAATTCGATGGTACTAAGGTGCAAGCTCGCTGGAGCAACCGTGTGGAATCCCCCTCTACACTCCCTTTAACCCCCTCCAAGGATCTTCTCCCTCTCTCAAACTCCACCCTTTCCTCTCTCCCTTTCAAGCTTTCTCTTTAAGTTCCATCCAAAAGAATGAAGCTACAATGGCTGCCAAAGACACTTACTAAGTGCTTTGTCAAAGCATAAATAGAAGAGTTTAAAATGAGATCATTAATTTTAACTTGCCGACTTTATCGTCTAGGATGATATTACTATCGTCCAGGACAATCAGTGCAGAATAAGCTTAATCAGCCAGGATGATTTGGGACTATCAAAAGAAATTTGTTCATATCATCCAGGATGATAATATATCATCCTGGTCGAACAGTATAAATCATGGAATATCATCCTGAACATTGCCCTAAAAAAGAGTTGTCCGATGTCCAATCATCCAGCGTATCGTCCCGAATGATCCTACAATTATCCAGGATGATTTGATCGTGGAATCAAGTCTTAATTACTTTCCTTAAATACCAGATTAATTTAGGTAAAATTGTGCTGGATCATCCAGGACGATGCCTAGACGATGTCGAAAAATAACTAATACCTAAATAGATCTGGCAGCTGATTTTTTCTATTTTGAGCCTATTGTCCTGGTCGATACAAAATTGTCCAGGATGATGTGACATAAAGACGGCTGCCTTAACTTGGAATGCCCTAATTAGGGTTTTTGTTTTTGAATCGATCATCCAGGATGATTTATGGATCATCCCGGATGATGTTATCAAAAAATAATAAACTCTAAGAAACAGTCAAAAATTACCCCAAGTATGTGCATGCAAGGTTGCTTAGTATCAGGAACCACTCTGTTTACAATAGACTCCAGAAAAGAAAAATTACATACAGACTCAGACTTAAACTACCCAATCTTTAGCTGGCTTAAGTTATACTTGATCCTGTGGTCCTAAAAGGTTAGTACACACAAAACTAAATTCAACTACATATAGGTAGCAAAAAGTGAACCATAATATTTATTATCATCAAAAATATAAACTCATAAGCTCGAGTTGCAACAGATCATATGATGGGGGTCAAGATATGCCCATTATAGAGGATTGACTAGATCTTTGTATGGTGGGATCAAGGTATGGCCACAAAAGAGGTTCGAAGTTGGATAATCATATGATGGGAGTCATGGTATGCCCATCATAGAGGATTGACTAGATGATCATGTGGTGGGGTCAAGGTATGACCACCACAGAGCATTAAAGCTAGATGATCATATGATTGGTGTCAAGGTTTGCTCATAATAGTGGATTGTCTGGATGATCATGTGGTGGGGTCAAGTTATGGCCACCATAGATGATCGAAGCTAGATGACCATTTGATGGGGGTTAAGGTATGCCTATCATGGATGATCGTGTGGTGTGGTCTAGGTATGGCCACCACAGTGGATCAAAGTTCGATGATTATATGATGGGGGTCAGGTATGCCCATCATAGTGGTTGATTGGAGGATCATGTAGTGGGGTTAAGGTATGGACACCATAAAGGATCAAAGCTATATGATCATAAAATGGGGGTTAAGGTATGCCCATCAAAGAGGATCGATTGGATGATCATATGGTGGGGTCAAGGTATGACAACCATAGAGGATTGAAGCTAGATTAAAACTAGGATGGTGCCACACAAGGCATTATCCACCACTAGTGATTCTAATCCTAAGGAAAGGAAGCACCAAAACTCACACTTAACTCTAAGAAAAAGATAATAGTAAAAAATTGATTGATGATTTTTGAATTTGATTTGATTTAATTTCTTTGAATTTGGTGAGATTTCTTTAATGTTAAATTTGATACTCATCAGGTATGACATTTGTTGAAGAGCCGCCCCAATGTTAAAAACCTTAAGTGGCATCCTTTAAAATTGCTTAATTGACATGGACCTCCCTCATAGATTATTTGTAAGGTGAATGATCCAATCAACTTTGATTCAAAGTTTCCATTAATCTTACGAAGGACTAAAATAGGTCTCCAAAGTACTACACATAAGTCTCCTAGAAAAATCCTAAGGTGACACAATTTATAATGATTTCAAATCATTCGTGACTTATATAATTTTAAATTTTGTTGAGTTTGAAAGCAACTTCCTTCAAGACCCTCAAGCTCCTCCAATCGGAGTCTGGCACTCTACTTAGTTGTGACTCAAATTTGAAAATCAATTCTCAGCAATGTAAAACACACCCATATATGAGAATAATCTTGGACCCAATATAGTGTTATAGTACAGAGTGGATTTTAAAAGGAATGATGCCCATGTGTAAGGACTCATATATATCCCTTGGCAATAAGATTTGGATTCTTATCAAGAGTAGTATATTCATTCTTTTTATTGGAAAATTTCCTCTTAACCATTTGGATCCAATTAGAGTGACAAGTGGGAACAAATTCACATGTATAGTGAGAAGTAGAGTGACTTTAATTAACCCAAAAAGGGCTAAATGTTTGGATTCTATTGACCTAGATCATGCTTCATAGAAACTAAACTGGGACTCTCCATTATATAATTTAAAAAAAAAATTAAAATCAATTTCAAAATGTTTAAGCAGAAAAGAGAAATTGAATTTTTTCAATTCTCTTGCATGAGTCTTTTTATATCTAATAGACTATCGATATGACGATAAATCTAGATTCAAGCTTATTCAAAGTTAGGCTTTTAAAAGGTGACCATGCCCTTTGAGATTTAAGGATTTAAAAAGAAGGAAGCTTCTTTTCTTTTCTTTTTTTTTGTGCACTTTGTACATCTTTTAATTTTTTTGGTGCACTTGCCACTTCTTTGGATTTTTTTTTTGTTTTTGAGTTTTGGCCCACTTTGCACATCTTTGAATTTTTTTTGACAAGTGGATTCATCACCTTTAAAAACCTTAAAATGATTGCTCATTTTTTTGAAAACTAGGATTATATCTCAAGTATAAGAGATGAAAACTCATTATCTTATGCAAAAAAGAATAATCCCAAAATCATATCCATTATTTTTGGCAAGAATATCAGTTTGACTTGAAAAATCATTAAATAGATTTAAAGCATGCAAGAGACATCTATTGAGATAGAAAATTGTGAAAAGATTGAGAAGATTTTCATTTCAAAAACCAACTTAAGTATGACATTGATTTTAATTCAAAAATCAAATTGACCCACAAAAGTTGTAGGAGGGAGGGGCCTTTAAATATCTAGTGGAGTCAACCACAACTCTCTCATGTTTTTGGTTTACAATAGAGATCAATTTACCTAAAAAGGGATTAATCAACTATTTTGAAAATCTAAACTCAGTACACTTGAGAAGTGGTATCCTTAAAAGTTGCAAGTCTAGGTGGCAAGACCCTATAAGTATAGAATTATATTTTCATAATCTTATAGGAGGAAGAGATTGTTTTTGGGTCTGCACTATCCCTAGCTAGTGCATCATTTCAATTTAAGGATCAATCCCGATAGGGCTTGTTTAGAAGTTAAGTTCAGGTGGTGCCACTATCTGATAAGATCTCATATCTATTATTATTCCCCTCCTTAATTACTAGTGACCTAACAATTATGAGAGTGACACCTCGAGTGGTTTCTACACCTCTTCTTCTATAGATGATGTAGTGGGGCACGTATAAGAATATGACCTAACATCATCTAGTAGAGTGGATGGGGGTCATAACCCTCACTTAGGGGCCTATGGTTTATTGTTAATTCTTGTAGTCTATGAACCCTAGTTTGAGATTTTAATGTTGATAAATAATATGAATTGAATCATCTTATTATTCATTTAATATTTTAAATATTAATATTATCTGTGACTACTAACATTTTAGCGAGATAACATACTATTCAATACAACAGAACACTCAAGACTAGGTAGAATAGGATGTGAAGGAGTCTATAACTTTGTATTTTTTATTTTCTCTTTGCCTCTTGAGTCTTATCACAAAAAGTGTATGCAAGTTGATAACCATGCTCACATACAGGGGGAGAGTTTTTCTTGAGGAAAAAATATTTTTTGTAGATCATATTGTATGATTTTTAATCATACTATACGAAACACTACGGCTCAAATGGCCATTTTCTGTGAACTAATCATACTATACGATCACCATTATATCATATGATTTGTTTTTAATCTCAAACCCTAGCTAATAGATTAATTTAAGAAATTTTTTAAATTGTTAAATTTTGAACTTATCGTATTATACGATCCCATCGTACTATAAAAATATTTGAATACTTGGTAAAATTAACCACCATGATTAGTCAGTTAAATAAAGGCTTAATTATTAATGATTGATCGTACTTTATGACCTAGTTCATTTTATATGATGAACTGAGGATATTTTTGATCATCCTGAAGATCATACTGGACAATCCCTTAAGTTTTGAACTAATCGTACCAGATGATATATAAATCGTACTTGATGACCTGAAGATTTTAACTGATCATACTATATGAGTTGGATTGTACGGGATGATAAACATAGATGAATTTTGGTCATCCCAGCATTTTTCATGTACGAACAAAAGAAGTTTACCACATCATACTAGATGATATTTGTATCGTACTGTATGATATAGTTCAAATTAGTTGCCTGTTCATACTCCTTCGTGCCTGGATGAAAGTTATTTTGAAATGATCGTACTGTACGATCTATGATCACATTGTATGAATAGAAACAACTTAATTAAAAATGTTAGGGTTTCTTAGAGCCTGATATTTAAGTTGTTAAGATAGGTTCTACTTAATTTTGAATGTTTGATATTCTTGCAACTTGTATATTTTTGATGATTCGAAATATTATTGATTTGATTAATTATTTCTCCTAACATATTTTTGGAAGAATTATTTTTCTCTTGTGTGTACTAACATTTTAGGAAAATCATACTCCAAATTGTTGAAGACTTCAAATCAAAGATCAATTTAGAGTTTATTATGATTGAAGTCTATATTTTTTATTTTATTAAGTCTGAGAGAGTATGATTGTAATTGAATAACTGAGCACACACGTACATCAGAGGAGAGTTTTAAAATTCATAATTTTTAAATTGATTGTACTATAAGATATTATTTCGAACGGGAGGATCTGATCAGTTATTTTTCTCAATGAGTATTGGAACAAACAGAAGTGGAAATATTTTTTCTATGTATGGTTCGTACAGGATAATTTTAATATTCTTACTACGATGAACATCTCTATTTTATTCTTAAATGAAGATAAAGGAGATGAATGTCTCTATTTTGTCCTTGAATAAAGATCGTTCGGGACAATCTATTTTGGTACCGAGAAAAATGTTTCTATTTTATCCTTGAACGAAGATCATATGGGATGAAATTATTTTCATATCAAAACTAATGTCTCTATTTTGAACTCAAACGAAGATCATACGGACAAAAAGTTTTTTTGTTCCGGAGACGAATGTCTCTGGTTTGATTTCATTCATTTCATCCTGGTGTTTCATAGAGAAACTTTAAAATTTTTCTGCTCGTATTGGATGAACTTGGTTGATACCGAATGATGATCGTGTATGAAATGAGTTCATACTGATTCACAACATGTTTGTATGCAGCAGTATTTGAATTATTTGTACATACGAACATACGATAGTACTGTACAATTATGTTCATTTAAACTTGAAAATTTTAGTTTTTTGGATGATGTTTTGTGTATTTTGTATAAAAGGTCCATTAAGACTGACGTGAAATAATCTTGTCTATGTGAATTTTCAAGAGTAATTGAAGGAGAGAGTGTGAAAGAGTATTTGAGAGAGATTTCTTATAAGTGAAGTGTGAAGGGTTCACAATGTTACTCAAAGGTAAGGATCTCTTTGTAATTGTAGTTATCATTCTTCCTCTTATCCTTTTAGAATGCACATGAGGAGATCTTCAGATAAGATCTGGTACTTTATCGACACTTGGAGGGTGTGAAAGGATGAAGGTTCTCTGCCTGCACTTGGAGGGTGTGAAAGGACAAAGGTTCTGTGCCTACACTTGGAGAGTGTGAACAGTCGAAGGTTCTCTTCCTACACTTAGAGATTGTGAACAGCTGACAATTCTCTGCCGCACCGGGGATTGGTGGAAGAGAGTTTTGTGAAGGCTTCTCCGCTTTCTGTGCGGGAAAAAAGAGAGACACTTGTGGTAATAATGCAATACCTGAAGAGAGAGTCTTTAGGGAGTGGATGTAGGTTATATTTGACCAAACCACTATAAATCTTTGTGTTGTTTATTTTTCTGCTACTTAGTTATTGCATGTTTATAATTTTTATGGTTGAAAATTTTCTTTTAATAATTAATTAACTTGCTATGAATTAATAACGAGTTTAATTTATTTTTAAATCCAAGAAGTAATTTTTAAAAGTTCCAATTTGTTTCAAAATAATAAGTTTAGACTACTTTTTAAAAAATGAGCATGGCTACATTTTGAAACCAGACACACCAGAAGGTTACTCTATAACTAGATCTCCTTTGAGAATATCCCTTTCAATTTTTGGAAAACACGCATGTCAATATTTTTATAGTAACTACATTATCGTATGTAGATCTTAGTTCAAGAAGGGTATACAAAACCAACTAGATTAGTTGATGGGATAAGAGTTAAAATTCCCTTTATAGATTGGACTGCAGAACAACGTGAATTAGAATAACTTAATGCAAATATTTAAACAATTTCTTTTATGCACTTAAGTTAGAAGACTACATGCGGGTTTCCTCTTGCAAAAATGGAAAGGATATATGGGATTAACTCTATATTACTTATGAAGGGAAAAATTAAGTAAAAGAATCTAGACTAAATATCTTATTGCATCACTATGAATTGATTCGTATGAAACCTAATGAATTTATTTCTGGCATGTACAAAAGATTCACTCAGATAGTCACTTCTTTACATGCATTGGGTAGGGAACTAATAAATGCTAAAATGATTAATAAGATTGCCTACTGCATATGTGCTAAAAAATAATAATTACATAGCATAAAGATTTGAATGTTTACTCTATCAACAATCTTCTTGGTTCAGTAATTGCCTACGAGCAAGGAGTGAGTGAAAGGAAGATTGATGCAGGTGAACACTGAAAGGAGAAGAACATTACACTTACAATGGAGGAGTCAAAGAGTGATCTATCGCAACCTGAGGATTAGGACGACATCGCTTTAATGACTTGATAGAAGCTTTCTTAAGAGAAAGCATAAGAGACGCCAACATTGGAACAGAGGTAAGATAAATAGGAATGTTAAGATTTATAATGATGTGATTTGCTATGAGTGCAAGAAATCATAACATATAAATTTTGACTGCGCAAAACTAAAGCCACTCCTAGCAAGGAGAAGATAGAGGACAAACAAAATGTAAAGAAGGGTAAGAAGATATTCCAAAGAGCTTTTTGGGAGGACTCAACTTCAGATTGGTCATAAACTTAAAAGGAGGAAGAATTAAGGAACTTGTGCTTAATGACTGATAATCTTGATCAGTCAGATCAAGAAGAGGTATGTAACTTAACCTATGCTTAACAGTTAAAAGTTTATGAAAGGATTCATGATGCTTATAGGAAGTTAAAGAAAATGCATGCTAGTCTGAACATAAAATTACAAGAACTATAGAGAGAACATAAAATCCATAGAAAGATCATATATTAATAGATAACAACCACATAAGTATACTTAATGAATTTGATAACTTGAATAAAGAGAATGAGATTTTAAAATCACCCAATGCTCAATTAGAAAAAGAATTTAAAAATTTTAAGGATGAACCTGAAAGTAGAGAGTAGTACTTGAATTTTGATAAGCATGTACTAAAAGATTTGAACACTTTTCAAAAGTTAAAAGTAAAAGCTCTTGAGGAAAATAGGCAACCACCAAAACTTGAAGATTTTACTAATCCTATTATGTATCCAAATTTTATACAACCTAGGAAGAGACAGAATAATTATAGTAGATTAAGAAATCCATTTCCTAGAGTTAAGTGTTATTCTTGTGGCATGATTGGACATATTACACACACATGTACTATTCTAAGGAAAACTCATTTAGTGTGGAAACCTAAGATGCATAAACCTAGACATATCATACATGCATCTAGTTTTATTTTGTCAAAAGGTAAACCCAAACTTGTTTGGGTTCTCAGCACACTCTCATACAAGGCCTTGTGAGAGAATTTGGCACATGGACAGTGGTTGCTCAAAGCATATAACTGGAGATACTAAGCAATTTATATTGCTGGAAGTCAAAAGTGGAGGCAGGGTTACACTTGGAGATAACATCACTAGGAAGATGGTTGGATCAAGTATGATTGAAAACTTAAAAAAATTTTATTGAAAATGTGCAACTCGTAGATGGCTTAAAGCATAATTTGTTGAGTATTAGCCAGCTGTGCGATAAAGGTGTTTAATTAAAAAAAGTTAGTTTGGAAAAAGATTAATTTTCTTTGGGAAATTTTTATTTTTTGGAATTTTGAAATTGAACAAGTCATTATGAATAACATATCACCTCGAAAGGTAAACATTTCATTCCCTAATGGGTTCAAATTTTAAAACTTTAAAATTTATCCAGACTATCATAGTTAAACTCAGGAAAGAATCACATATGACCCCGGAGAGATTAACATGAAATTTGATCGAGTATTTGACTATGCTAATCTGGATAAAATGATCATTAATTTTATAATTAAAAACATGATAATAGAATGATATATCTTTCTAAGGAAAGAGAATATCACTTATTACTAATCATTTGAGAATGATGATAATAATCATTGAATTTAAATTTCCCAAAGAGATTTAATTAATGTTTTGAAATTTTTTATTTTGAAAATTTGGTCTGGGTTTTTAAATCTCCTACGAGCGTAAGGCCTCATAGTTAATTACATTTAGGAAACCAGAGTTTTCTATGAATACTCTTGATTAAAATAGCGATAAAAATTTTACTTAAGATTTTAAGGCTTTATGTAAAAGGTGGTAAAGGTTAGAAATTTTAAGTGGGATTGGTTCAAGATTGAACATTTATTTCTAGAGTTAAAGAAAGAAGGGTAGGAGGCACTTGGGATTTTGAAATAATTCAGGTGGGCCCCAGTCTATCCTAAGTGTTGGGCTTGAATTTGATTGAAAGAGATTTTAAATTTAAATTATCAATTTAATTAGAAAGTTAGGATTAAATTCTTGAAGGTTGAGGTCTTATAGCCCGAGCTTGCCTAAGAACCTAAGTCTAAATTGGGTACTAAAAAGTAACCAAACCTAACTAAAGTAATGCAAATATGGAGGATTGGGGAGCCAGCTAGACCACCTGGGCACTTTAAAATCATGAGTCTACTCTCTTAATGTTTGAGTGGTAGGGACATTAATTAGATTAGGTTTGTGGAGAGCAGGGCCAACATCTAGAGCAGATCCTAATTGACCCATTTGACTTATATTGAGTATTTGATAACTAAATAAATATAATTAAAGATTAGACTCTTTTAAGTTTGTTACTAATGCAATGCATATAAATTGACTCGATTAAATGATTAAATTTAAAATGATGTAGTTTTTAAAAGGCTTAAAAAATAGATTTTTCCTAAAAGAATGCACAGATTCCCCTTGGCAAATATGCCACCACCCTTATAGGCCAGTGGTCTGCTAAAACCTGCAGGCGGGGAGGTTCGCAGCAAAAGGAAAGAAAAATGCAACAAGTATGCATGCAAACTCCTAACGGTCCCGGGCTTACTTCTTAAATTCGTTAGAGTTGCTATGTGAGCTTAAATGTTTTTAAATTTGATTAAGTAGAAGTGTTTTTAATGTGTCCTTATGAGCCTACGATCGCATTCCAGGCTAAAACAAACATGGTATGTAAGTAAAAATATTAGAAAAATAAGTAATTCTACTACACAATAAATTAAATAAATCAATCGAATTAAATGCTCAAATTGAATTTCCATATGGCAAGTGCCACTTAATATTACATCCTAGGGTCTGAAGAAAAGTTAAGTGGCCGGACACCACTAACAACAACCCATATTTCTTATCCTAAGACTCAAGCGACTTTGAGAATGGGTCTTCTTATTCTTTATTTCTTTGTCCTCCCACGAGTTTCTTGATTCATTGGTTTCAGATTTCCAAATGAAAAGAAACTCCTCCTTGAATGGGGTGTTATCTTTCCTCTTTGGATATTTTCAAAGTAATCTAAATTTGGTACTCCAAATAGAGAGGGACTCTCCCCTAAAGGATGTGCCTTCCTCTTTGGATTTCAAATTGGATGTTTTAACATCCCATTCTCAAAGCTTTCTAAAGTATAACTCAATGCTCAAATAAATTTACATTTCAAAATATAAAATTCTAGACTAAAAAACCCACAGAATTATCTTAATAATCATATTTAAATAAATAATCCCAAGCAGTTATAATCGAATTATCTCAAGCAGTTAATATTTAAAAATTGAAAGGGCATAATTAATTACAAGACAAAGTGCAGTAAATAAATAAATAATCAATCAATTCTAAGCTAGCAACCAGCATGTAGTGAAAATCATGGAAAACACGACACACAATTACAGAAAAGTAAACAATGGTCTAGGCAAAAACTAGAGTTGATTGTCCTAAAAAATCATCTAAAGTGTGTGTAAAAGGTTGTGTGGTTTGGGTATGTCCTATATAGGATATTTGATTGAAGTTGATTGTTGTTTTGAATGGTTGAAATGCTTAAGGGAGCATTTAAGTTTGAAGTTTAAGTATTAATGATTTAAAATTGATTTCAAGATTGATTTTAATTTTTTGTTGGATACCACCTTTATTACTCACCAAGGCCGTGAAATTTATTTCACCTTTATTGGGCTAATTTAGTAGCTTCGTAGGCCTATGTTACCTAGTGGTAACCGATATATTTAAGTGACTTAAGTTAATTAAGATTTAAAGGTTAATGAATTTTAATTAAAATTGGTTGACAGTAAATTTTAAGGTTGATTAAATATTTCTGGAAATTTAGAGTGATTTTTGAGTTTTAAGAAATTTTTGGGATTATTTTAATCATTTAATTTATGGGTTAAAAATTAACTTTTTAGTTAAGAGTGATTTTTAGAAAGTTAGTATTTTTATTAAATACTAGACCTTAAGATGAGTTATTAGACACTAAGTTTGCTGGATTTGGATTTGTTTACAAATAGTTATGATTTTTCAAATTTGATACATTTTTTTAATTTTCAAAATTGTTTAATTAAGGGTGCTTTAATGTTTTGAATCCAAATGAATACCCAACTCCTTGAAATCAACTACAAAAGTCAGAAATGACCTAAGGAGAGATTTTTAAGTGTTTGAGAATTTTTTGGAATTTTAAATTATTTATAATTAATTAAATTAATTAAAGATTGAATTTCACTTAAAATTAAATTAAGTTTATATTTATTGTCAACTAAAAAATATTTTATTTTTCATTGATTAAGGATTGAATTTTTATCAATTTTAGGTATTATTTATATTTTTTGATTTAAAATTGATTTATTAGAATTTTTTTGAAGTTTGAAGGCTTAATTAAGGGTTTAATCTAAAAAAATTTAATTAAGGGGCTTAATGACTTCAAAAATAAGTGAGAATTTTTTATATGGGCTGTATGTGTTACTATGTTTAAATGTTTAAAGTTTTGAGTCAATAGAATATGTATTCTAATTTCTTAAATTAATCTATTTTTTCTAGACAAATATCCTTAATTATTGTCCTTAATGATGTCACTAGGTTATGTAAAATTAAATCAAATTCTTGCTAACGCTTGGACAATCATGAAATAAGTGCACACAATAACATAATCAATACGTTAAAACTAGGAGAGCGTAGGCTATGTGGTGTGTGCACCCTAAGCATGAAAAGATTGTTATTAATTAAGGTGACAATATTTTGATTAGTGAACGATTAGAACATAATCATTCACTAATCATTCCCCAACGAAATCCATTCACACTTTTAATCCATATTTAAGATTTCAAATGGATCTCTCAAATTTTTAAGATTTAAATGTTTAAATATTTTAAAATATATAAACATATATATACTTATATATAATTATAAGTTTTAAAATAAAATAATTGAAAATATTATTAATATAAATTTTAAGGGGTTGAGAGATCCACTGATTCTCAAAGTTACTTGAAAATAAATTTTTAATTTTAAAATCATTAAAATAATATTTATTTAAATAATAATTAAATATTACGATACTCAAATAATTCAAATTATTCAAAATAAATCAATATTTAAATTTTAAAATTTAAGTTAAATTAAAGTATTTTGAATTTCAAAAATTTTGATATATTATTTAAAATTTTCTAAATTAATTTGAATTTAATTTAAATTTTTTAAAGTTTATGTTAATTAAATATATTTAAATTATTTTAAAATTAATTAATATTTAAAAAAAAACTCTTAATTTGAATAAAATTAATTATTAAATGTTTTTTTGATTTAATTATCATGTTTTAAGATTAAGACTTGAGGTTTTGAAAAATAGTAAATTAATATTAAGAAAAATTAATTAAGTATTAAAATATTAAGTTTATTTAAAATATTTAAATAATAATACTTAAAAAAACATAAATTCAATTTAAATTTAAAATAAGATGTTTTAAATAATTTATCTAAATATTTAAATTCATTTTAAAATAAAAGACTAAATTTTAGATTAATATTAAAAAAATATTAATTAAATCTAAATATTTAAATATTTTTAATATTTTAAAATATATTAAAAAATTTTAAATGAAGGAGAATAAAAATATAATTAATTTGATATATTATATTAATTGTTTGACTTAATAATTAATTTATTATGATTTAAAAAAAATTTTGATTTTAAAATTAAATAAAATTTAATTTAAAACAAATTAAACGAAACAGCGGTGCTGGAAGGATGCGTGGCATCATCAAATTCACGGGTTCAAAACACGCAGTGGTGCTAATGATTAGCGACGGTGATCAAACACACGTCGGCGACTCGTCATCTCACACGATTTCACTAAACCACGTAGTCGTTGATCATCACTATCGATTTCAAGTAGTTCATAATCAATGATTATGATTGAGGTAGATGCATGCAAGCTTGATCAACCACTGATACACGATTGGAGGACCACAGGACATCAGAATTCGGACCGTTGATCCCAAGATCAATGGTCTAGATATTGTGCATATGTAAGGGCTAATAGAAATGCCCTAGAATGCATTTTTCACTCATTCGCTCAAACAAGATGATAAAACTCAATGAAATTTTAAAACTAAATCAAGAATATGAACAAAACTTTTGGGGTTTACTTTTCAAGGCTTGAAAGTAGCTTTCTGACAAGCTAATTAACCACTAGTGACCTATGCTAGGGTTCAAGATATTACCCAAGTTAATGGATAATTTGACCCATTTAATGATTTATTGAATTTAGATACTATCCATGTTCCATATTGATGAAGAAAACTTGAGCTAATAATGCCATGATCAAAAGATGTGATGACTTGGACAAAAATGCCAAGGCTTATGAGAGAAGTGGTCGCCAGCGGTTCTGACCGATGGGGATTTGATCAGGAAGGGTTTAGAGGTATATGGGAAGCTCAAATGAGCTTTGATTTTGACTTGAAGAGGCTGTGATAGAGAGATAATGTTAGGGCTTGAATGAGGGCTCAATTGATAATTTTTCCCTATTCTACCTACTCCAGGCCAAAGGCACGGCTAGGATGGCTTTTTTAGGCTCTGGGATAATGCCAAGTGTTCTAGCGGTAGGTAGAAGTAGAGAGAATCAAGGATAAGGGTACATCCTTGGTGGAAAGCTCTTTGGTCCCCATTTAAACACATAAAATGATGGGAGCCTTATGATCCTGATCTAAGGGCTTGAGAGATCTCTTAGAATGTTCTAGAGACTGACCCAACATCTGGAATGATTTGGATAAGGATAGATTAGGTTTAAGAGGGGTTTTGACCAAGTTTAACCCCTCTAAACCCTTAATTTTACTGTTTGACTAGTCCAATGCCACATGGACTAGTGAGGTCACAAGGAGTAGAGTGTATTGAATACTGGTTGCTAAATTTGGAGCTAGGGATTGGAACTTGAAAGCCATGGGATCAATTCTTTTAATATTTAATGGTCTTTTAACCATAAGTTGACTGGTTTGAGCAATTAAAGGATCAAACCAGGTGAGGTGGCATGGATAAACCTTAATGAGCTGGTTTGGAGGGAACTTAAGACAATCCAATAGAAGTTTGAGGGATCAAAACATGGCCATTCAAGTTTGACCCAGTATTATTGAGTTGACCAAGTCAAACTCAATGTGATTTGTCTTCACATGAGTTTGGTGGGTCTAGAGTATCTTTTAGAATAGGTTTAAGAGCTTGAAGGGTTAGATTTAACTAAGTGGGTTGAAATGACCCATTTGAACTTTTAAGGGCTCATTTCATCAACCTAAGTTGACTTGGTCAACCAGGTTGATTCAAGAGGTGGGCGTAAGCTCAAAGATTTTGGTTTGATATTTAAAAATTGCTGAAAGAGGTTTCAAGTAATTTGGAAGTCATTTGGTTTGAAATTGATATTTGAGCCCCAAAGGGGTATTTGGGTCAAAAGGTTTTGACATGTTCAACCAAGCTTGACCATAGTTAGGGTTTCAATCCATTGCACTCCTAATGCTGATTAGGATGCATTGGAAGATATTTTGAGGTTTGATTTGAAAAGCCAAAGCTAAAGTTTGGAGAAAACTTCAAAATTGCCCTTAAGTGGTATTTTGGCCATTTTGATGCCTGGTCAATTGGGGGGTCAAAATGGGTCTACCAAAATATAATTTAATTCTCATTAAGTCATAATTAAGGGTGTGGAAGTGTTTAGAGGCTTTGGAGAAAGCTCTAAAGTTAAATTCAACTAGGCGACAAGTCAAGTGGCATAGGCCATAAATATTTGAAGGTTTTATATCCTTTGGATTTCAATTCAATTTTTAAGATTAGTGACCTCAGAATGGGTTCAAATTTGGAGGGTTTCCACTAAGGCCATGTCCTATCAAAATAAAATTGATAGACTCTGAATCAGATGTCATTTGAGTAGGTTTTAAAGTATTTTAAAAATCCTTGAGAAAGGCTTTCAAGATGGAGCCTTTAACCTTGGATTTTGGGTTTGAAAGTATGGATTTGATCATAGGGTCTGGATTAGATTCTAAGGTTAGAATTGATCTAGGGTCTGGATTGGTCCTAGTGACCTCATACAAAAATGAGGTCAAAAAATGGACCCCCAATATGTGTAGTAGAATGAAGTTCTACTACTTATATTAGCTTTGACCGAAGTGAAAGGTCAAGTCTGTAGTTTTGATCCTAAGGGAAAGAAAAGGTCTATCCCTAGGGAATAGAGGTTTGAATTGATACTAGGGTAGTGCCACAAAGTGCCTGCTCTACCACTAATGAGTTGAATCCTAAGGGAAGAAAAAATTTATCCCTATAGGAAAGGAAAGGCTGGGTGATCGTATAGAAAGGAAGAATTCCTAACTATAGAAGATCAAGTATGTGTTTTGATTATAAAGGAAAAGGATCCTAACCTTAGAAGAATAAATTATGATTTGATTCTAAGGGAAGGGAAAACCTAACCCTAGAGGATTGAGTTTTGATTTGATTCTAAGGGAAGGGATGACATAACCCTAGATGATTGAATTTGAAATTTATTCGAAGGGAAGGGAATACCTAACCCTAAAGGATTGAGTTTTGATTTGGTACTAGGGTAGTTCCACTAAGGGCATACTCTACAGCTAGCAAATCTAGTCCTAAGTGAAGGGAGTACCTATACCCTAAGGAAGAGAAGGTTGGAATGATCGTATAGGAAGAAAGAACTCATAACAATAAAGGATCGAATTTGAATTGATACTAAGGTAGTGCCACGAGGGGTGTACTCTACCGCTAGTGGGTCTAATCCTAAGGGAAGGAAGTACCTAACCTTAAGGAGAAGAAGACTGGAATGATCGTATAGGAAGGAAGAACTCTTAACTAGAGAGGATCAAATTTGGGTTAGATACTAGGGTGGTGCCACGAGGGGCATAATGTACTGCTAGTAGATCTAATCCTAAGGGGAGGAGGAAACCTAACCTTATAGAGAAGAAGATTGGGTGATCGTATAAGAAGGAAGAAATCTTAACTACAAATAATCAAAATTTGGTTTGAAACTAGGGTAGTGCCACGAGGGGCGTACTCTACCACTAGTAGATCTAATCCTAAGAGAAGGAAGTAACCTAACCTTAAGGAGAAGAAGATTGAGTGATCATATAGGAAGGAAGAAATCCTAACTACAGAGGATCAAAATTGGGTTTGATACTATGGTAGTGCCTCGATGTGCGTACTCTACCACTAGTGGATCTAATCCAAAGAAAAGTAAGCACAGGGACACCTAACCTTAAGGAGAAGAAGATTGAGTGATCATATAGGAAGGAAGAAATCCTAACTACATAGGATTGAAATTGGGTTTTATACTAGGGTAGTGCCATGAGGGGCGTACTCTACCACTAGTAGATCTAATCCAAAGGGAAGGAGGAAAGAACCTGACCTTAAGGAGAAGAAGACTAGAGACCCTGTGGGAATGAAGCATTGCTTCCCACAGAAATCTGGATTTTAAAACTAGGATGGTGCCATAGAGGGCGTGCTCCATCACAAGTGGATCTAATCCTAAGGAAAGAAAGCATAATGACTCTCATCTATCCTTAAGAAAAAGAGGGTGATCATGTTGGAAGGAAGCATTACTTCTAATAGAGGATCAGATTTGAAATTTGAAATTGGGATGGTGCCATAAAGGGTATGCTCCATCACTAGTGGATGTAATCCTAAGGAAAGGAAGCACAGGGACTCACACCCAACCTTAAGGAAAAGAGTATGATCATGTCGGAAGGAAGCATTGCTTCCCATAGAGTAGTGGATTTGAAATTTGAAACTAGGATGGTGCCACAACAGACATAGTCGATCACTAGTGGATCTAATCCTAAGGAAAGAAAGAACAAAGACTCACACCTAACCTTAAGGAAAAGAGGATGATCATGTGGGAAGGAAGCATTGCTTCTCACAAAGGATCAAATTTAACATTTGAAACTAGGATGTTGCCACAACGAGAATGCTCCATCACTAGTGGATCTAATCCTAAGGAAAGGAAGCATAGGGACTCATACC
The DNA here is from genome assembly GCA_022539455.1 of Dendrobium nobile. Classification (NCBI taxonomy): domain Eukaryota; kingdom Viridiplantae; phylum Streptophyta; class Magnoliopsida; order Asparagales; family Orchidaceae; genus Dendrobium; species Dendrobium nobile. The sequence continues at coordinate 14,084,645 of CM039728.1, read as the reverse complement.
CAACCTTAAGAAAAGAGGATGATCACGTGGGAAAGAAGCATTTCTTCCCTCAGAGGATTGGATTTGAAATTTGAAACTATCTTGGTGCTATAGAGGGCGTGCTCCATCACTAGTGGATCTAATCCTAAGGAAAGGAAGCATAGGGACTCACACCTAACCTTAAGGAAAAAAAAGTGACTGAACTATAGTGGGGCCTAATAGGCTTAAATCCATGACTAGTTAGTCAAGATCCTAGAAGATAAGAAGAACAGGGACTCACACCTACTTCTAAAGGATCATATTTAAAATTGAAACTAGGATGGTGCCATAACAGGCGTGCTCTATCACTAGTGATTCTAATCCTAAGGGAAGGAAGCTCTGGGACTCACACCTAACCTTAAGGAAAAGAAAACTAGAATATCATATGAGAAGGAAGCATTCCTGCTCATGGAAGATCAGATATGGAATAATCATATATAGAGGAAACTTACTCCATATAGAGGATCGAGTCTAGAAAGATTGTATTTGGAGGAAACTTGCTCCATATAGAGGATCGGGTCTGGAATGATGATGAGTAGAGGAAACTTGCTCTACACAGAGGATCGAGTCTACATGATCATATGTGAAGGAAACTTGCTCCATATAGAGGATTGGGTCTGGAATGATCATGTGTAGAGGAAACTTGCTCTACATAGAGGATCGAATCTGGAATGATTGTGTGTAGAAGAAACTTGCTCTGCACAGAGGATCAAGTTTAACTTTTGGAATTTCAGATTTGAATGATTTTTGAATTTGGATTAATTTTCTTTTAAATTTAAAAGTGTTTGAATTTGAAACTTAATTTTGAATTTGAATTTGAAACTTGATTTGATGATTTTGAATTTGAAGGTTTTTGAATATGAGTTTTGATTTGATGTGAAATATTTTAAATTTGAATTTTATTGTGAATTTAAAGGGTTTTGATATTGATCTTAAGTTTGACACTCATCTAGCATGGTACTTCCTGAATAGCCGCCCCGACATTTGAAAATTTAGGTTGGCATCCTTCAGGGTTGATTAGTTAATATTTGAGATTCTATTAAAGATTGTCTCTACAATAGAGGATAATCTTGTATTGGTTCAAACTCTTCCACCAATCACTCGGTAGGCTAAGATAGGCATCCAAAGAACTTAGACCAAGTTTCCTATTTTGAAGGTTTTAAGTTGAGCTATCTTATCACGAGCTTAAACTACTCAAGCTTTGTATGATTCTGAGTTTTATTTGAGCCTTAAAGACAAAGCTCTGTGAGTCCTCAAGCTCCTCAAATTAGAGTCGGGCACTTTACTTAGCCATGGTTTGATTTTGAATGGCAATTCCCAACATTACAAAATACTCCTCTAGTGGGGTTGATCTTGGACCCAGAATAGAGTGTAATTTTATTGAAAAAGCCTTGAAAAAAAAGATGCTTACATGTAAGGGCTCACACACTCCTCAAGGATAGGATTTGAAATCTTATTAGGAATAGAAGATTCAATCTTTCTATTAAGAAATTTTCTCTAGCTATTTGGACCCTATCAGAACGACATGTGTGAACAAATTTAGCTTTTAGAGTGAGAAGTAGAGTCGACTCCAACTAATCTAGAAGGATTTTAGTTTTGTTGGCCCAAACCAAATTTTGTAAAAACTAAACTGGGGTCTCTCTTATATAGATTTTGAATTAAAACCAACTTAAAAAATGTTTAAGTTAGAAATAAAAATTTGATCTTTTTAATTCTCTCGCATGACATTCTTCTATCTGATAGATAATTCTTGCATGGTAAAAATTCTTGATTTAAGATTTTTAAAGTCTAGTATTTAAAGGTGATCGAATTTTTTTTTTTTTTTTTTTTGAGATTTTAGGATTTAAAAGAAGGAAGACCTCTTACTCTCCTTCTCTTTTCTTGGTGGATATCTTTGTGTATCTTTTTAACTTTTGGTGCACTTTGTGTATTTCTTGATTTTGGCACATTCATGCATATTTTGATTTCAAGTGATTTTGAGAAGAGCCTTCACTTTCTTTAAAATCTTAAATTGTTTGCTCTTTTTTTGAATGCTGGGATTATATCTCAAGTATTAGAGAAGAAAAGTTATTCTCTTATACAAGGAAGAATAATCCTCAATGCACACCAAATCTTTTGACAAAAAAATTAACTTGACTAAAAAAATCTTTGAATAGATTCAAAGCATGCAAGAGATGCTTATAAAGATAGAAAACTGCAAGAAGATCTTCATTTCTTAAGTCAACTTAAGTTTGATATTGATTTTAGTTCAATAGTTAAATCGCCCCACTGAAGTGGTGGGAGGGAGGGACATTTAAACATTTTGTGGAGTCAACTACAACACTCTCCTACTTTAGACTTAAGGTAGAGGACAATTTTGATTGAAAAGGTGAATCATTTATCTTGATTATTCGGATCCAGTACACTTGAGAAATTGATAAGTTTTCCTTAAAAAAATTGCAAGTCTAGGTGGCATGACCCTAGTAGTATGGAATTAGATTCCAATAATCTCTCAGGAGGGGAGAAACTACTATAGAGTCTGCACTATCCTTAGATGTTGTGGCATCATTGCAATTAAAAGATTTATCATGATAGGACCCCATTGAAGGTTTAAATTTCGATGGTATCACTATTTGACACACTATCCTCTCAAATTACTAGTGACCTAGTAGTTTAGAGAGTGGCACCCTAGTGGTTTCTACACCTCCTCCTTTATAGGTGATGTAGTGGAATAGGTGTAGTAACATGCCGTAACATCTTCTAGTAGAGTGGATGGATCATAACCCTCAAGTGGGGGTCTATGACCTCTTGCTGGTTAATGCTTATTTTTGGCTTGCTTGAGCCTTTCTATGTAGTAGTCAAGAAGGGGTATTAAAGATCATGCTCTTATCCTTACAACCTCCCTCCTTTGTATAAGGAGAGGGTACGTAAAAGGAGCAACGAACTCTTGATTGACCTCAAATTTATCTTTTTCTAAGGTTTCCAACTCAGTAGTCATTCTGGCCTTAACAACCTTCTTTCTGACCCTTCGAAGGTAGTTCTTTCTCTTGTTCCTATCAATGACAAGGGTGTTAAAACTTGATATGATCTTAGTCTGAGATGGTAGCTCTTCCATCATTATTGACTTTTGATTCTTATCCTCCTAAGTATAGGGTACAGTGGATATAGGGGCGATAGTGACCTCCATCTTGGTGATGGGGGAGTCAGCTCGTGACCTTAAAGTGATTTCCACTAAGGGGAAGTCCCTTTGAGTGTTAGCGGATAGATCAATCTTTTCTTCTCCATTGAATGATAACTTGAAGTTTTGAAATTGTATTCCAAACTGGATAAAGTTTCCAGAGGTGATTTCTTCTATTATTAAGTTTTTATCCAGGGAGAAGATGAGTTTCCTAGCCATTTGAGTATTCTTAATTTCCTGGAATTAAGAAAGTGATTAGAATTAATGATTTAAAATTGAATTTCAATTTTAAGTTTGATTGATTTTATTCAAAATTTAATAACTCAATCATGTTGAGTTTACACTCAACATGGTGGTCCATAAAATTGACGAGTAGAGCTTAAAAGTTGAACCTGACTCTTTTGCTACACTAATTAACTTGGGGCAAAATATCAAAGTTCAGATTTGAATTTGAAAATTGAAATCAAGTTTGAACTTACGGTTGAATTTTAAGTTTGAATTTGAGGTTAAAGTTGAAAGGATCTTCTTCAAATTTTGTGACTCAACATATTGAGTTTCCTTCAATTATGTAGGTTCATAAAATTGATATAAAGAATCCAAAAATCAGGCTTGACTCTTTGATTTCACCAATTAACTTGGGGTGAAATTTCAAAGCCCATAATTGACTTTGAAATATAAATAAAGTTGAATTTAAGGTTGAAGTCAAACTTGAGTTTAATGTTGGAATTGAATTTAAACTTAAGACTAAATTTGAATTTGAGGTTGAAATTAAATGGGTCTTTTTTAGATTTTGAAACTCAATATATTGAATCATGTTCAAATATATGGGTTTACAAAATTAATCTAAAGATCCTAAGAAACCAGGCTTGACTCTTTCACCCCACCAAGTGATTTGGGGGTGAAAAGTTAAAGCCCAGGGTTGATTGGAGAGTTTTAGATTCACGTTGCATATGTTCAACTAAAACAAAATATTATAGAAGACACGTAGCGATGACAGTTGAAGTTGATTTGAAAGATTTTGGGTAAGTTTTGAAAGTTCAAAAATCATCCCCTTATTTTTGAAACTCAATTTGTTGAACTCACGTTCAATATAAAGGTTAACAAAAATTTGGAGGGGGGAGATTCTAAGAAGTCGACTCGACTCTTTCTCCCCAATAAATTATTTGGGAGTGAAATGTCAAATATAGACTTTACTGAAAATATTCGAACTCTAGAATCAAATTTTAATAAGAAGTACATATTCTATCACACATACCAAATTATAGGAGTTATAATTTCATATATAATGATAAAATATTTGGATCGATTAAGAATTGAAAGAGATTGAATTTTGCTAAAGGATTGAAATATTGATTTTTAAATTGATGATTTTTTTTAATAGTGAAACTTAGCATGCTAGATATTTATTTGCATGCGAGTTTACAACATATACAGGAGGACTTGACTTGACTCTTTTGCTCTACCAATCAAGTTGGAGGCAAAATGTCAAAGCCTGACTTAGAGAAAGGTTTTCTACACTCACCTCTCTTTTGACATGTCTTAATTGAGTTGGCCACACTCACCCAAGGGGGAAATCGGTAAAGGGACCAACGGAAGGAAGAGTAGTCAAAACTACCGATGCAATAAAATTTGTATCTCTATTAAAGATGGAGAGTGAGATTTATCCCCAGTCGAGTCGCCATTTTTTTATTAAAAAAAGGTAGTTTTGAAAAAGATTAATTTTCTTGGGAAAAGATTTAATTTTTGAAATTTTAAAATTGAACATATCATTATGAATGACATATTACCTCGAAAGGTAAAAATTTTATTCCCTGATGGGTTCAAATTTCATAACCTTTGAAATCATCCTGATTATCATAGTCAAACTCATCAAAGAATCACATATGACTCTGGGAAATCAACATGAAATTTGATCGAGTGTTTGACAAAGCTAATATGGATAAAAGGATCATTAATTTCATAATCAAAATCATGATAATAGAATGATATATATTTCCAAGGAAAGATAATATCACCTATTACCAATCATTTGATAATGACAATAATAATCGTTGAATTTAAATTTCCCAAAGAGAATTAATTTAAGTTTTGAAAATTTAGTATGGGTTTCTAAATCTCCTACGAGCGCAAGCCCACGTAGTTAATTACACCGTAGAAAATTGGAGTTTTCTACGTATACTCTTGATTAAAATAGCGGTAAAAATTTTACTTAAGATTTAAAGGCTATATGTCAAAGGAGGTAAAGGTTGAAAATTACAAGTGGGATTGGTTCAATATTGAACATTTATTTCTGGAGTTAAAGGAAGAAGGGTTGGAGGCATCTAGGATTTTGAAACAATTCACGAGTGCCCAAGTTTATCCTAAGTGTTGGGCTAGAATTTAATTGAAAGGGATTTTAAATTTAAATTGTCAATTTTATTAAAAAGTTGGGATTCAATTCTTGGAGGTTGAGGTCTTATATCCCAAGCTTGCCTCAGAACATAAGTCTAAATTGGGTACTAAAAAGTAACCTGAACCTAACTAATGTAGTGCAAATCTAGACTTACCCCAGCTAGGATTGGAGAGACAGCTAGACCAACTTGGCGCTTTAAAATCATGAGTATGGTCTTTTAATACTTGAGTGGTAGGGATGTTAATTAGATTAGGTTTAAGGAGAGCGGGGCCGACATCTAGATTAGATCCTAATTGACCCCTTTGACTTATGTTGGGTATTTGATGTCTAAATAAATGTAATTAAATATTAGACTCTTTTAAGTTTGTTACTAATGCAATGCATGCAAATTGACTTGATTAAATGATTAAATTTAAAATGAAGTAGTTTTAAAAAGGCTTAAAAAATATATATTTTTCCTAAAAGAATGCACATATTTCCCTTTGCATATCTGCACCCTCAAAGGCAAGGTGGTCTACCAAAACCCGCAAGCGGGGAGGTGCCTAGTAGAAGGAAAAAAATGCAACAAGTATGCATGCGAACTCCAGGCGATACCGAATTTACTACTTAAATTTGTTAGAGTTACTATGTGAGCTTAAATGAATTTAAATTTGATTAAGTTGAAGAGTTTTTAATGTATCATTATGAGCCTAAGATCATATTCCAGGCTAAAACAAACACGACATGCAAGTAAAAATACTAAAAAAATTAGTAATTCTAGTGCACAATAAATTAAATAAATCAATCAAATTAAATTTTCCAATTGAATGTCTATGTAGCAAGTGCCACTTAATATTACATCCCAAGTCTGCAGAAAAGTAAAGTGGTCGGGCACTACTAAGAATAACTTGGATTTCTAATCTTAAGATTCAAGTGACTTTGAGAATGGGTCTCCTTATTCTTCATTTCTTTTTCCTCCCACGAGCTTCTTGATTCGTCAGTTCCGGATATCCAAATGAAAAGAAACTCCCACTTGGATGGAGTGTTATCTTTCTTATTTGGATATTTTCAAAATAATCCAAATTTGGAGCTCCAAATGGAGAGGGACTCTCCCTTAAGGGATGTCGCTACCTCTTTGAATTCCAAATTGGATGTTTTCACATCCCATTCTCAAAGCACTCTAAAGTACAACTCAATGCTCAAATAAATTTACATTTCAAAATATAAAATTCTAGACTCAACAATCGGTAAGATTATCCTAATAATCACATTTAAATAAATAATCCCAAGCAGTTATAATCGAATCATCTCAAGCAGTTAATATTTGAAAATTGAAAGGGTATAATAAATTACAACACAAAGTGCAGTAAATAAATAAACAATCAATCAGTTCTAAGCTAGCAACCAACTGGTAGTGAAAATCACGAAAAACATGGCACACAACTGCATAAAAGTAAACACTGGCCTAGCCTAAAACAAGAGTTGGTTATCCTAGGAAACCATCTAAAATGTGTGTAAAAGGCTGTGGTTTGGATATGTCCTATATAGGATATTTGATTCAAGTTAATTGATGTTCTGGTTGATTGAAAGGCTTAAGGGAATATTTAAGTTTAAATTTTAAATATTAATTTTTTAAAATTAATTTTAAGATTGATTTTAATTATTTGTTAGATATCACCTTTGTTGCTCACCGAGGCCATGAAATTTAATTCACCTTCCTTGGGGCTATTTTAATAGTCTCGTAGGCCTGAGTTACCTAGTAGTACCCAATATAGTTAAGTAACTTAAGTAAATTAATTTTAAATGCTAATGAATTTTAATTAAAATTGGTTAATTATAAATTTTTAGGTTGATTAAAGTTTTCTAGAATTTTTGAGTGATTTTTGAGTTTTAAGAACTTTTGGGATTATTTTAATCATTTAATTAAGGAGTTAAAACTTAAATATTTAATTAAGAGTGATTTTTAGAAAGTTAGCATTTTTATAAAATACTAGACCTTAAGATGAGTTGTTAGACAATAAGTTTGTTGGATTTTTTTATAATTAGTTATGATTTTTCAAATTTGATGCATTGTTTTGTATTTTCAAAATTGTTTAATTAAAGGTGATTTAATGTTTTGAATTCAAATGAACACCCAACTCCTTGAAATCAACTCCAAAAGTCAGGAATGACCTAAGGAGAGATTTTCAAGTGTTTGAGAATTTTCTAGAATTTTAAATTATTTATAATTAATTAAATTAATTAAAGATTAAATTACACTTAAAATTAAATTAAGTTCAAATTTGTTGTCAACTCAAAGGGTTTTTATTTTTCATTGATTAAGGATTGAATTTAGATTAATTTGATGTATTATGTATATTTTTTTGATTTAAATTTGATTTATTAAAATTTTCTTGGAAGCTTAAAGGCTTAATTAAGGGTTTCATCTTAATAAAATTAATTAAGGGGCTAATGACTTCAAAAATTAGTGAGAACTTTTTCAATGGGATGTATGTGTCACTATGTTTAAGTGTTTAATGTTCTGAATCAAGAGAATGTGTATCCTAATATTTAAAATTAATCTAATTTTTCTAAATAAATGCCCCTAATTATTGTCCTTAATAATGACACTAGGTTATGTAAGTTTGAATCAAAGTCTTGCTAACCCTTGGACAATCATGAAGAAAACACGCACAATAACACAATCAAGTCCTTAAAACTAGGAGAGGCTAGGCTATGTGGTGTGTTCACCATAACATGCAAAGATAGACATTAATTAAGGTGACAATATTTTGATTATTGAATGATTAGAAATAAATCATTCACTAATCATTCCCCAACGAATTCTATTCACACATTCAATCTATATTTAAGAATTCAAAGGGATCTCTTAAATTTTTAAGATTTAAATATATAAATATTTTAAAATAAAATTTAAAATATATAAACATATATATACTTATATACGTAAATATATGTTTTAAAATAAAATAATTGAAAATATTATTAAAAAAATTTTAAGGGGTTGAGAGAACTACTGATTCTCAAAGTTATTTGAAAATAAATTTTTAATATTAAAATAATTAATATAATATTTAATTAAATATTATGATATTTAAATATTTAAATTGTTCAAAATAAATCAATATCTAAAATCTAAAATTAAAGTTAAAAAAAAAAAGAATTTTGAATTTAAAAAATTTTGATATATTATTTATAATTTTTAAAATTAAATTGAATTTAATTTGAATTTTTAAAGTTTATGGTAATTAAATATATTTAAATTAATTAAAAATAAATTAATATTTAAAATGTTTCTTGATTTGTGTTAGATTATTTATTAAATGTTTTTTGATTTAATTAACATGTGTTAAGATAAAGACTTGAATTTTTGAAAAAAAACTAAATTAATATTAAGTAAAATTATTTAAGTATTAAAATATGAAGATTATTTAAAATATTTAAATAATAATAACTTAAATTCAATTTAAATTTAAAATAAGATGTGTTAAATAATTTATCTGATTGTATAAATTAAGTTTAAAATAATATACTAAATTTAAGAAAAATATTTTGATTAATATTAAATAAAATGTTAATTAAAACTAAATATTTAAATATTTTAAATATTATAAAATATATTAAATATTTTTAAACGAATTTAATTTTAAATGAAGGAGAATAAAAATATAATTAATTTGATATATTATATTACTTTTTTGGCTTAATAATTAATTTATTATTACTTTTTTAGCTTAATAATTAATTTATTATGATTTAAAACAAATTAAACTGAACAGCGGCGCTACTAGGATGCGTGGCATCCTCAAATTTGTGGGTTTAAAACATGTGGTGGTGCCAATGATTGGCGACAATGGTCAGACACGCGTCAGCCGCTCGTCGTCTCACATAGTTTCACTAAACCACGTAGGCGTTGATCATCGCCGTGGATTTCACGCGGTTCAGAATCAATAGTTATGATTGAGGTGGGAGAATGTAAGCTCGATTAGCCAATAATACACGGTTGGATGGACCGCGGGATAGCAGAATCCGAACCATTGATCCCAAGATCAACGGTCCAGATTTTGTTCATAAGGGCTAACGAAAATGCCCTAGAATGCATTTTTTTGCTCGTTCGCTCAAACCAGATGATAAAAGTCAATGGATATTTTAAATCTAAATCAAGAATATGAATAAAAATTTTGGGGTTAACTTTTATAGGCTTGAATGTAGCTTTTTGAAAAGCTAATTAACCACTAGTGCTCTAAGCTAGGGTTCAAGATTTTACCCAAGTTAATGGACAGTTTGACCAGTTTAATGATTTATGGCATTTGTAGACTGTCCATGCTCCATATTGATGAAGAATCCATGAACTAATAACTCCTGGATTGAAAGATATGACTATTTGACTGTTCCAATGCCACTTGGACTAGTGAGGTGGCAAGGGGTAGAGTGTGTTGAATGCTGATTGCTGGGTTTGGAGCTAGTGATTAGAACTTGAATGCCATGGGATCAATTCTTTGAATATTTAATGGTCTTTTGACCAAAAGTTTATTGGTTTTACCATTCAAAGTATCAAACCAGGTGAGGTGGCATGGATAAACGTTAATGAGCTGGTTTGGAGGGAACTTAAGGTAATCCATTAGAGGTTTAAGGGATCAAACCATGGCCATTCAAGTTTGACCCAATATTATTGAGTTGACCAAGTTTATCGCAATGTGATTTGACCTCACATGATTTTGGGTGGGTTTGGAGTATGGTTTAGAATAGGTTTGAGAGCTCAAAGGGTTAGATTTGACTATATGGGTTGAAATGACACATTTAAACTCTTAAGGGCTCATGGGGTCAATCGAGGTTGACTAGGTCAGCCAGGTTGACCCAGGGGGTTAGCCCAAGCTCAAAAGTTTTGGTTTGATGTTTTAAAATTATTGGAAGAGGTTCCAAGCAATTTGAAAGTTATTGGTTTGAAATTGATATTTTTGCCCCAAAGAGGTATTTTGGTCAAATAGTTTTGACCTAATTAACCAAGCTTGACCAGAGTCATGGTTTGAGTTCATTTCACTCCTAATGATGATTAGGATGCATTGGAAGATGTTTAAATGTTTGATTTGAAAGGCCGAGTTAAAGTTTGGAGAAAACTTCAAAATTGCCCTTAAGGTGCATTTTCACTATTTTGAGCCCTAGTCAATTGGGGGTAAAAATGGATCTGCCAAAATGTAATTTAATTCTCAATGAGTCATAATTAAGGGTCTAGAAGTGTTTAGTGGCTTTGGAGAAAGCTCTAAAGTTAAATTCCACTAGGGGACAAGTCTAGTGGCATTGGCCATAAATATTTGAAGGTTTTTCAACCTTAGGATTTTAATTTAATTTCTGAGGTTAGAGACCTCATAATGGGCTCAAATTTGGAGGGTTTTCTCTAGGGACATGTCCTATCAATTTTAAATTGATATACTATGAATTAGAGGTCATTTGACTAGGTTTTGAAGTGTTTGAAAAATCCTTGAGAAAGGCTTTCAAGATGGAGCCTTTAACCTTAGATTTTGGGTTTGAAAGTATGGATTTGATCATAGGGTCTGGATTAGATCCTAAGTTCAAGATTGATCTTGGGTCTGGAATGATCCTAGTGACCTCATAAAAAAATGAGGTTAACAAAAGGATATAGTGTAAAAATTTTTCCTACTAGCTGCATATTAAGCATAAATGGAAATGATATTTTGCATGGAAAAAGGGTAAATAATATTTATGTACTAGATTTGAATTGTATTTCAGTTTCTAATGTTTTCTTTTTGAAAATTATTTTTGATGAATCATGGTTATGGTATAGGAGACTTTGTCACTCTAGCATGAAAAACCTTAGGAGAATTACCCAAAAGAACTTAGTAAGAGGTATACCAAAATTAGACTTTTCTAAGGACCACCTTTGTGATGCTTATCAAATAGGAAAATAGGTGAAGTCTTCTTTTCATTCTAATAAGGATCTTAGAATAGGTAAGCCATTGGAAATTTTACATATGGATCTTTTTTGGACATGTTGGAACTGTTAGTCTAGGAGGGAAGGTATATAGATTTATGATAGTAGATGATTTTTCTAGATTCACTTGGGTTAAATTTTTATATCATAAGAGTGAATCATTTGAGAAGTTTAGAAATTTTTTGACTTGAATTCAGAGGAAACTAGGATGTGAGATTTTAACAATCCAAAGTGATTATGACGATGAATTTGAAAATAAAAAATTTAAGAATTATTATAAAGAGAAAGAAATTGATCATAATTTTTCAGCACCTAGAACCCCTCAGTAAAATGGGGTAGTCGAAAGAAAGAATATAACATTAATAGAAGCCGCTCGAGCCATGTTGTCAGAATATTCACTTCCTAAATACTTTTGGGCTGAAACGGTTAGCAGTGCAAGTTATGTTCTAAATATGGTGAACATTAGATTAAAATTGAATAAAACACCCTATGAGCTTCTTAAGGGGAGAACACCTAATTTGTCACATTTGTATGTTTTTGGATGTAAAGTGTTCATATACAATAATAAAAAATCTACCTTAAAAAATTTGATCCAAAATTAGATGAAGGAATTTTTCTTGGATACTCTAATATTTGAAAAATCTTATAGAGTATTTAATAAAAGAATCTTAGTAATTGAGGAGACCACACATATTATATTTTAAGAATCTAAAATTTTGGAAGAGCAAAATTTGGAAGAGGATGAGATAGAAAATAATTCCCAAAAGATTGAAAAGATTATTTTGGATGAAAAATAGGAGATAGAAAACCTCTTGCCTCGAGATTTAAGATTTTCTAAAAATCACTCAAAGGAATTGATTATAGCTGAACCTAGTGAGGGTGTTAGGATTAGGTGTGGACTAAGTAAAGAAGTCAATCATTCTACCTTTATTTCAATGATAGAATCCACTAATGTGAATCAAGCAGTTTCAGATGAATTTTGGATTTTGGCAATTCTAGAAGAATTAAATCAATTTGTGAGAAATGATGTTTGGGAATTAATTGGAAGGCCAAAGGATCAAAGTATAGTTGAAACTAAGTGGTCTTCAAGAACAAAATGAATGACTCAGGAGTTGTTATAAGAAAAAAGGCTAGATTAGTGGCTAAAGGGTATAATCAGATTGAAGGGATTGATTTTTAAGAGACTTTTGCCCTTATAACGAGACTTGAAGCAATTAGGGTTTTGTTAGCATTTGCCTATTTTAGAGGATTTAAATTATTTCAAATGGATGACAAAAGTGACTTTTTAAATGGGATAATTTTAGAGGATGTTTATGTCGAATAACCTTCTGGGTTTAAAATTTTAAAATACCTTAATCATGTTTTTAAATTGAAAAAGGTATTATATGGATTGAAACAGGGGCTTGGTATGAGAGGTCGAGCACCTTCCTACTAAAGAAATTTTTTGAAAAAGGAAGTGCGAACACCACTATTTTTTTTGAAGAAATTGGGAGTCTATATACTTATTGTATAAATTTATGTTGACGATATCATCTTTGGATCTACAAATAAAAATTTTTATGATGATTTTTCTAAAATAATAAGTAGTGAATTTGAGATGAGTCTAATGGGAGATTTAAGTTACTTTTTAGTTTTTAGCAATAAGCAAATTGAGGAAGGAACATTTCTTAGTTAGTCGAAGTATATTAAGGACATCCACAAAAAGTATAAAATGGACAATGCTAAACCTTTTAGTACACCTATGAGAACCTCATTTCAATTGGATAATGACCCAAAGGAAAAATCTATTAATTAAAAGAAATTTAGGGGAATTATTGGATCTTTACTTTACTTGACTGCTAGCAGACCCGATATTATGGTTAGTGTTTGTTTGTGTGCTAGTTTTAATCATATCCAAAAGAATCACATTTGACAGCAGAGAAAAGGATTTTAAGATATCTCTTGGGAACTCAAAACTTAAGAATATGGTATCCTAAGTTCAGCTCTTTGTTTTAAATAATTGGATATTCAGATTCGGACTTTGCAGGTTGTATGGTTGATAGAATGAGTACATTTGAAACATGTCAATTTATTGAAAATTTTTTAGTTTCTTGGTCCAGTAGAAAATAAAATTCTATAGCCCTATCTACTGCAGAAGATGAATACATTGACATAGGAAGTTATGTGGCACAACTTCTTTAGTTGAAACAACAATTGATTGATTTATGATTTATAATAGGTATAATTCCAATTTATTATGTAGCACTAGTGTCATTTATATTTAAAAAATCCTATTCAACATTCTAGAACCAAACATATAGACATAAGGCATCATTTCATTAGGGATCATGTATCCAAAGGAGATATTGAACTGAACCATGTCTCAACTGAAAATTAACTTGAAGTCATTTTTACAAAACCATTAGCTTTTGATACTTTTAGTACATTAAGAACAAGGCTTGTTGTGATTGATCTGAATGATTAATTAAAATTTTCTGCAAACTTGATTTGTGTGTCTGTGTGTTTTTTTATTTTGTATGCGTATTTGTATTTATATTTTTTTGTTTTGTGTGATTTTGAAATGTTTCACATTGGATTTTTTGTTTCTGATCGATCTTATAAATTTTTCTAAGTTTTCTAATCATATTGTATGAAATTATTTTTATTCTGTACGAATTCTATAACATGTCGATCATTGGTTTGGACTGATTGCGTATAGTTTAGTTTTTCTAATACAAATCATACTGTACGATCTATAGATCATCCCGGATAATGTGTATTCATTCGTATGTACACATGTAGATAGTTATACAGGCAAAATTAGTTATTATAATTGATCGTATGTACGAACCTGTAGTTTGTATGTATGAACACGTGTCATTCAAAGTGGGGGACGAATCAAACTGTCATTAAAATGATCTTAAATAACGAATCATCCTAGATGAACACCTGTTCATTTGTATGATCGCATGGTCAAAAAGTCTGTACGAAAGGACTCCTCGTAAATTATGTGATTATGAAAAGTCATTTCATTTTGAACATATTCATTCTTACATACAAAATTTATTTCATACGTACGAACCTTTCAATCATACAGTACGAACCTCTTTTAGTACGTACAAAAGATCATTTTTTCTTTAAATAGGTAATTCTCATTCACTTCAATAGACCTCTCAAATTCTTCAAATCTTAGTAATGGTCAGTTCTAGTAAGAGGGGTAGACATACTAAGGGTCCGTCATCTTTTAGGATTGCAGATGACAATTTTCTATCCAAAGCCAATGAGAATTCTTTTATTAGGTTTGTCTCTTCAAAAATCGGTCCTTCAAGAATCCTTCTTCAAGAAAATATAAACTTTTAAAAACTAGAGAGAAACTAGAGAGTGATTAGAGAGAGAATAGAGTAAATAAAAACTTTTAAGAATCCTTCTAGATGTTGAAGAACCCAACATTATAGGAAAACTTGAGAGAGAATAGAGAGAGTGACTCCCATTTTTTTTTTTCAAAAAACTCATTCGGCACGTATTCTATTCTTCTTCTTCGTCGTTCGAGTAGGGGATGGAGGTTAAAGACCGGTGACCCTCCGACGACCACATCTCCATTAAAGGAGAAAAATGTTCATTATTTCTTAGATTCATTGCGGAAGGGTTCTAACTTGGTTCCTATTGCAAAAGGGACAAAAAATTTATCCCCAGGTATTGTGATAAAAGACTATGTGGAGATTGTTCTAAAGATAAGTCTTCATGTTGAAGGAAAGGGTAAGGGCATTGCTTGTGACTATGAATGTAAAACTCCTTGTTCTGGTAAAACTCTTGGAATTTCTCCTTCTTTACCTTGCGACAATCAAGCATCATCATCAGGTTTGAAAATTTTTGTTAATAGATTTGGTAATTCAAAGGCAATCTGAGGCGACGGTGCGATAAATGTGAATTCCCTGAGTTCAGTTACCAAAAATATTCAAAATATGGAGAATGGAAATGCTAGTAATAAAGATTTTTCAAAATTTGGTAATTTCATTTTACCACCCTTGGGAAGGGATGGTTTTTGTTTTCTTTTAAGAATGCTGAAGATTTGGAGGGAGTACTCACTGGTGGCCCTTGGTATGTGAATGGGCACATTATAAGCATGGACAAGTGGACACCAGAGTTTTCACCTTTATCTATGAAAGGTTTAATATCTCCTATTTGGATAAGAATGCCCCATTTGCCTTTGCAATGTTGGGATGAGGTAAATGTGGTGAGAATAGCTTATATGGTTGGAACCCCATTGATGTTAGATGGTAACATGTTTCAATGAGGAAGGAGGGAATTTTAAAGTGTGTGTATTCATGTGAAGCTGGACCAAACTCTTCCATTGGGGGTTTGGGTGGAATGTTTAATGGGTAGGTTCTTTCAGAAGGTGGAATATGAATGAATTTCTACTCTCTATTTTAATTGTGGATTGATTGGGCATGTCAATAAAGATTGTAAGAAGAAAGAGGTGGAAACTAATGTGTTAGGTGCTGAAGGCCAAAAGCAGCTAATTCCAAAAAAAAGTGTTCCTGAGGTTAAGAAGAATGGTACATATGGACCATGGGTTCATGTAAATTAAAAAAAAAAAATAAATAACCTATTCATGGTATTCCTAAAGAAGCATGGGAGGTTAAAAAGAAGAAGGAAATTATTAATCTGCAGCCTTCTCTAAAGGCAGCTTTTGTTAAGCCATCTATTGATGAAATGTTGGCCGAAGATCTGGAAGAAATTTTGGGGGATGCTGGGATGGCATAAGAAGGTGAAATTGTTAATGGAAATCTTGATTCCATAGCAAGGAAGACACCAGTAAATGAGAAAAGCCCTCCTACTAAAGCAGTGGATGAGATGGAGCTTGAAATTTCAATTCCTATGGTGAGAGGAGAAGGAACTAAATTAGTCAAAGATTTTCATAATAAAGAGGAACTTGTCCTCAACATCTCTCAGGATAATATTATAGTAATGATGGGAACGGTTGCTTGCGAACTCAAGTAAGTCCTACTAGATTACTTGCAAACTCAAGTATTCCCTATCAAAATTTGATTTCAAATTTCAAAAAGAACTTAAATCCTTGGGGAAGGATAGCATTATAACTCATGGAAGGAAAGGTGGTGGGTTTGTTAAAGGTAGGAAAGGGAGCAATCCCATTTCTTATCAATAATGACTTCCATAGTATTTTGGAATTGTAGGGGGGCTAGGAAGAAGGAAGCCTCCCACTACTTGAAGGAGTGTGTGAAAGAGCATGATTTGATTTTTGTTGGTCTTTTAGAGACTAAGATCTCTTCATTTGACAGAAAGGAATGTGATAAGTTCATTGGTAAGGTTTGGGATTTTTTTTTTACTTCCTTCTAAGGGACTATCTTGAAGAATAATGGTTTGTTTGAGAAAGGAATTAGCTTCATTCATTGTTTTAGAAACCTCTTCTCAGGTTATTGTGGGAGAATTGAGTATTATGGCTAAAGGAGTATGGCTCATTGCTTCTGTTTATGGTAGGAATGATTCATATAAAAGAAGAAGCTTATGGAATACACTTAAAGCGATTTCTAGCATTAATTTGCCCGTTATTATAGGAGGTGATTTCAACTGTTTAATGTCTCAAGAGGATAAGAAAGGAGGGAAGAAATTTATTCTATCTCAAGGTTCCCAAGATATGAGCAATTTTATGAGTTCTAATGATCTACATGAAATAAAATTCATTGGCCCAAAATTCACTTGGTGTAATAACAAGAAAGGTGGAGCTCAGATACTGGAAAGATTAGATAGATGCATTTTGAACACAGAAGCTTTGGAAGCCATTCAAAACCCGGCTGTTCGGCACCTACCACGTGTAGCTTCAAACCACTATCCCATTCTAATCAAGTTACTGTCACCTGCTGTTCGGAGGAACATAATACTTATATATGAAGAAGTTTAGTCCACTTATCCTGCATCAGCTGGCATAATTGCTAAATCCTGGGAAAAGGATATGAGGGGGATATAGTTAACTCTCTGAATAAAAGGTTTAGGAGAGCTTTGAAAGCTCTTTATTTTTGGAGTAAATCTAAACATCAAAATCTGATGACATTGAAGTAAAGTTTGAAAAAAGAAATATTGGATTTACAGAACAAAGAAGCTGAGGTAGGCGGGCTGTCAGAGGATAAAATCCTTTTGCTGAAATCAAAGGTTCATGAGATTAACATCACTCTAGCTCAGCCTAATACGTGGTGGAAACAAAGAGCAAAAACTAAATGGTTAGTTGATGGGGATTCCAACTCAAAGTTTTTTCATGCTTATGCATCTGGTAGGTGTAATTCAAATTTGATTCATCAGGTTAAAGATGGGGATGGGAAGATCATTGAGGAGCAAAAACTGATTAAAGAAGTTTATTTTAATTATTTTGAAAACAAATGGGAGTAGAAGAACTGCATAATGTCAGGTTGTCCTATCCCTTTAAATGTGATAAACAAAGTGGAGAAAGGTAATTTAATAGCAGATTTCAGGGAAGAGGAGTTGGACAGGGTAGTTGATCAGCTAGAACCCAACATTTATCCAGGTCGACGGGATCTTATTCTTTCATTAAATCTTATTAGCATATTATTAAAGGTGATGTATGGAAGGCTATTTGTTCCTTTTTTGAGACGGGGCATATGAGTCCAAGTTGGAAGGAGACATTGGTAGTTCTCATCCCTAAAATTCAGAATCCGGTAAATCCCTCTAACTATAGAGCTATAAGTCTTTGTTTTTCAATTTATAAGATGGTGGCTAAGATGTTACTGAATAGGATGATGGGATTTATTCCTAAACTAATATCTGATGAACATGCAACATTTGTTAAAGGTCGTTCTAGCTCAAACCATACTCTATTAGCCCAAGATGTTCGTAACAAATTTAGATTTTCTAAATCTAAGAAAGGGCTTATGGCAATCAAAATAGATATGGAGCAAGCATATGATAGCATGGGATGGTCTACCCTTAAACATGTTTTAAAGAATTTAGGCTTTCCTGATAAGTTTTCTAACTACCTCCTTCAATGTGTTACAAACACCAATTTTTCTATAATAATTAATGGAAATAATTTAAGTTGGATTAAGGCAAGGAGTGGGTTTAGACAAGGTTGTCCCTTGTCTCCCTATCTTTTTATATTATGTTCTCAACTTTTTTCTGATGCTGTTGCCCAGAGAGGGAAGGGATTGGGTATCAAAGTGGCTCCAAATGCAGAAAAAATTTCTCATTTATTATATGCCAACGATATTGTCATGTTCTTGGAAGCCAATGGTAAAGGTGTAAAGAAAGAAAACAAAATCTTGGAGGATTACTGTAAATGCTCCAGGCAGAAAGTTAATGTTAAAAAATTGTCTATTTTATTCGGCAAATCTGTTAGTAGATTGAGGAGAAGGAATTTAGCTAAAATCCTGGGGTTCAAAGTGGTGAGAGAATTAAAGTATCTTATTATCAAGATTGTATTGAGAAGAATTGCAATGGCAAATTTCAATAATCTATTGGAAAAGGCTAACAAGTACTTGAATGTTTGGGGTAACTGTTATATTTCACTTGATGGGAAGTTACTTCTTGTTAAATCCATCTTTTCTTCTTTCCCTATTTATCATATTACGCATTCTTTAGTTCTATTGGGGGTGCTTAAATAATTGGATAGAATGTGTAGGGATTTTTTATGGAACAAGCATGATGGGAGTAAAGGTTTACACTATGTTTCATGGGAAGTTTTATGCATGCCTAGAATGGGAGGTCAAGGAATCCAGTCTATGGTATCTAAAGTTGGTCCTCTTTGGGCTAAATTTGCTTGGAACCTCATCTCTGGTTCATCTTCTTTCCTTAATAGAGTTTTGTTTGCTAAATACGGCAATCAGTTATGGAATTTTCACCTCAGAAGATATAGTTCTCCTACTGTTAAAATAATTTTAAATGGGTGCTATTCTCTTAAGGAAATTTTAAGGTAGAAAGTTTCTTCAGGCAGCAATATTAACATTATGGAAGATATTTGGATTTTTGATAAATCCATTACTAAATGGCCAACTTTTGTAGCAAAAATGGAAGATAATATGCAAACCTTGGATTATTTTATTGATGAAGGAGAATGGAATGTACTTAAATTGAAGCAGTTTTTCGGTCTTTATCTGATGGAAATAATAAAAAGGGTCCATATCTTTTCTGAATTAGATGGGGATCAGTTGGAGCTTAAATACAAATATTCTTGTAAATCTCTTTCTGCTTTAATTTCTATGAAATCTAAAGAGGATGGAATTGAAGATCCACATTGGCGTTGGCTAAGAAATCTGAAGCTTAGGCCTTGGGTAAATTTATTTTGGTGGATATTATCTATCAATGCAATTCCTTCAAATGATTTTTTTATGTTTAGAAAGCTGTCCAGGAATAATATATGTCCTAGAGGTTGTGAGGCTGAGGAAAATGCTGATCACATTACGGTTAACTGTGTTAAGCTGTTGCAAGTTTTCAATATTCTCAGGAGTTGGGGCTTCTTAATTCTGACTTATAATTCAATCCAAGACAGTTTTCTGGGTTTAAATTGCTTGGCAAATTCAGAACCTTTAATAGGGAATGTTTATTGCTCTGTTGTTTTCTTAAACTGGAATAACATAAACAATATAGTGCATGGTGGAAAGGAAGACAGCTTCACATTCATTGTTGTCAATGCAATTTGTATGGCTGAAGCTTCTTTCAAAGGAAGTTCAGAATATTGGGACACCAACCAACTATCGCAGCTGTCTTCTTATTGGTATCTTCCTCCCCCCGAATGGATTAAACTTAACATTGATGCTTCTTTAGGAATTAATTACAATGGAGGTGTTGGAGGTGTATTCAGGGGTCAAAGAGGGAGATTTTTATGTGCCTTTGGGATGAATTGCTTGCATTGGGATTCAGCTCTGTTGGAACTTTTTGCAAACTTGTCAATAAAGAAGTTCATCCATGAATGGAGATATGATTATAAAGGAATTATCATTGAGGGAGATAATAAGAATATTATTGATTTGGTTCAAAATATCATTAATAAGGTGTCGGTCAAAGAAGGAGGTCCAAACATATAGGATTTTTCTCTCTGAATTCAATCAAGTTTTATTTCATTTTGTTAATAGAAAATGTAATAAGTTAGCTAATTTTGGTGCTAACTATGCTAGTTCTTTAGATTTCTTTTGGGATGACTTATGTAGTAATAAGGTCCATCCTTGCTTTATTTCTTTACTAAAGGAGGACAGTGATTGTGGATTAATCACTTAGTTGATTGTATTTTTTTTATCCTTAATAAAATTGCTTCATGCATTTCGTCAAAAAAAAAAAAAACATAAACTTTTAAGTGATGTCACTTTTCGCTGCCACCCAATTTGCTTTTATCCTGACCCTGATTAACAAATATAACAAGGAAACCTTTCACAATTTTCTTGCCAACATGACCATTAATACTGACCAAAGTGTTATTAGATCTTATGTTCTGAGGAAGCGGGTTGAAATAACTAAGGAATATTTTGGAACTTTTTTTATAATTAATGACTCAATGTGTTAGAGCCCACACTTTTACTTCTACTTCTAATTTTGGTTGGACTGAAATTA
Source organism: Dendrobium nobile (assembly GCA_022539455.1). NCBI lineage: Eukaryota > Viridiplantae > Streptophyta > Magnoliopsida > Asparagales > Orchidaceae > Dendrobium > Dendrobium nobile. Next base: position 14,063,600 of record CM039728.1, on the reverse strand, counting down.
ATAATGTGATTAGAGGGATTGAACAAGTATGTCATTTTCCTAGGGTGTCCACTCTAAACCACAATGCACTGATCATCCAGCATGTTCTTAGAACCTCTATTATTCCTAAAGTTGGTGATCTTATCAATATTACTCCTCTTCTGTCCACTATCACTTACCTTATTATAACTGGTTAACCTATAGATAAAGCCTAACTCATTATTGACTATATTCATGGGATTTCTTAAATTGGACATGTCTCATATAAGAGGAAGAAGAACATTGCTTTAGTACACCTAGTAACATATATTCTTGAGATGAAGTATAATATGGTTTATCCTGACCTATACTTGAATTACCTATATACTTCACTGATGCTTCATTCCGAGCACTTTTTAGGAGAGATGATTCAAGTGAGAATTCTGAGGGAGAAGGGGGAGCACCTGCACCTACACCTACTCCTACGCCTGCTTATGGACCTGACTTTCAGAAGATGGTCCAGCATTTTGAAAGATTAGAGAGTCATTTTGATTAGCACTTTAATCAAATTTAGGCTCATCTAAATTAGTAGGATGTATAGTACCAGTAGGACATGGGTTGGATTTGAAGTCAGTTTGACTTGGTGAACACCAATGTGGCTATGATGAGTAGCTATTTTTCTTTCTTCAACCAGCCACCTCCTCCAGACCAGGGCTCCTTAGAGTTATAGATGTACTTCTTATATGATTGTCTTTGCCAGTGCATAGTGATGTGATGTAATGATCTTTTATTTTTGGTTGTTTGGTATTTTTCTATACATATTTTGTGTAAGAATTTTGATGTAATGTTGTGATTTTATTGATATCATTTGAGCATTCATTGTATCTCATCAATAACTTGATATCAATAAAAATTGTCTTATTTTGCTTTAGTTGATTTTATTCTCTGTTTGAAATGTTAGTTTGTCTATATGATAAATCCTGACTTAATTGATCTAAAAAGTGTTATAGCATGAACTGCAATACAAAAAAATCAATTTCATTAGAAAATCTAAATTTTAAAAAATATAAGTTAATTTATAACTCAATTAAGTTAAGGTTATCAATCTCATGTTCTTTTTAGGCATACATAATTTTAATATTATTATTATTGCAATTTTAATGTCTTATTATTCTCTTATTTCTCTTTTCATTATAATTATTTTTGTACTTAGAAAAGTTTGAGTTTTTAGATTATTTATTTTGGAAAGATCAATTAAAAATTGAAGAAATGTATAAAATGAAGATTGTACGGGACAAAATTTATTTTCATACTGGGACGAACGTCTCTATTTTGTCCTCAAATGAAGATCGTACGGGTTGAAATTATTTTTGTAACAGGACAAACATTTATATTTTGAAATAAAAAAAAGATCGTATGGATGAAAATTATTTCATACCGGGATAAACTTCTCAGGTCTAATTTCTTTCATTTCGTCCTGACGCTTCGTATAAACAAACTTTGAAATTTTTCTATTCGTACCAGACAATGATTGTGTATGAAATGAGTTCGTACCTATTTACAACATGTTCATACGCAACAATATTTAAACTGTCCATACGTATGAACATACGATCATGCTGTACATCGTGTTCATTTAAACTTGAAATTTTTGGTTTTTTGGACAATTTTTTGTGTCTTTTGCATAAAAGGTCCATTAATACTGACGTGAAATAATCTTGTCTATGTGAATTTGCAAGATCACTTAAAGGAGAGAGTGTTTGAGAGAGATTTCTTGCAAGTGAAGCGTGAAGGGTTCACAAAGTTACTCGAAGGTAAGGATCTCTTTGTAATTGCGGTTATCACTCTTCCTCTTATCTTTCTAGATTGCTCGTGAGAAGAACTTCGGATAAGATTCGGTACTTTGCAGACACATGGAGGGTGTGAAAGGATGAAGGTTATCTGCATACACTTAGAGGGTGTGAAAGGATGAAGGTTCTCTGCTTACGCTTGGAGAGTATAAATAGCCGAAGGTTCTCTGTCTACACTTAGAGAGTGTGAAGAGTCAACAGTTCTCTACCCTACGGGGGATTAGTGGAAGAGAGTTTTGTGAAGGCTTCTCCGCCTTTCTATGGGAGCAAAAGGAGAGACACTTGTGGTAATAGTGCAATACCTTAAAAGGGAGTCTTCAGGCAGTAGATGTAGGTCGTGTTTGACCGAACCACTTTAAGTCATTGTGTCATTTATTTTTCTGCTGCTTACTTACTGCAAGTTTATAATTTTTGTGGTTGAAAATTTTCTTTAAATAATTAATAACTTGCTACAAATCAATAATTGGTTTAATTTTTTTTTAAATCTAAGAAGTAATTTTCTAAAGTACCAATTCAACCCCCCCCCCCCCCCCCCCCCCCTCATGGTTAGCCTTGGAACATTAGCTTAGGTTTAAAAACCTATTCTAAAATAAACATAAGTAATGCTTTTATCTTTTGAATTAAAGAGAGAGGAACATGACAAAGGAAGGGAATTCTTGAGAGGGAACTTTTTGAAGGGATTTAGGGCTTGTAATAGAAAGGAGAAGGTGAGTTTGTGAGGGAGGAGTGTGAGGGGATCACACAGTTGCTCCAAGCCTACTACACACTTTCTCCTCCTATGGCCAAGATAAATGTGGTGGGACCTCTCTAGGGGAGAGCCTTCAAGGTAGATGTCCTCAAAAGTCCTCTGTCTTCTCCAGAAGAGAGAAAATAGAATGTCCACTGCCATCCCCGGGAGGGTGAGATAACGTTTGGTACTTTGTCACACCGGGGAAGCTGAAAGTAAGGTTGTGTAAAGGCTTCTCTGCCTTACTATGGGGGTCAAAGGAGAATTACTTTTGAGTAGTGAAATTCCCAGAGTGGAGGACTCTGGGGAGTGGTTGTAGGTCAAGTGATCAAACCATTATAAATTTTCTGGTGTGCTTTTTCCATTGACCACGCTTTATTTTCATTTTGCATCTTACAATTACTATAATTTCTTGGTGAGAATTTTATTTTAGAACTTTGTTGTACGATTTAAAATTTTATCATCACTGTTGCAATTATGTTTTAATCACTAGGTTCCACTTCAAGTTAAGATATTTTTTGAAAATCATAAAAAATAATTAGTACTCATGTTTAGGACTTGATCTTTATTTCAAAAAATACCAAATCACTCCCCTCTTGGTGTATCTTGCACTTTGAATTGGTATCAGAGCGGGGTTTCAAAAATAGTATTTTAAAAACCTTGAAATAATTGATCATGACACATTTTGGTAGTCATGAAGAGTTATTCTATAACTTTTCCACCCTTGTTTGATAACACACCATTTGATTTTTGAAAAATTTGGATGTCTACATTTTTACAGTTTACAAACTATCATATGTGGATGTTGGTACAAGAAGGTTATACTGCACCTTTTAAGCTTTTGGATGGTGTTAAAACTCAAATAAAATTTATTAAATGGAGAAATGATGATATGGATCTAGCACAATTAAATGCTAAGTACTTGAACTATTTCTTTTGTGCATCAAAATCAGAAGACTAAATAAGAGTATCCACTGTGCTGCTGTTAAGGAGATCTGGGATAGACTGTGTATCACGTATAAAGGAACTTGTGAGGTTAAAAAATCTAGATTAAATATTTTATTGCATGATTATGAACTCTTCCGCATGAAATCTAGTGAAACTATATCTGACATGTATACTAGGTTCACCTAGATAGTGACATCCTTTTATGCACTAGGTAGAGAGATTTCTAATTCTGAAAAAGTTAATAAAATTTTGAGATGCTTACTTAGTTCTTATGATGCTAAAATCACTACAATTTTTGAGTCCAAAGATTTAAACATTTATTCATCTGTAATGGAGGAAGATGACAATATTACCTTGATGACTAGACAATTCAATAATTTTCTAAAAAGAAAACAAAGGCCGCATCAAAATAACGTAAAGAATAATAAAGTTTCATCTGACATAATTTAATTTGAGTGTAGAAAACTAGGTCACCTCTGAGCTGATTGCCCCAGCATAAAGATCCATTCAACTAAGGAGAAGAGCTAGGAGAAGCCAAAATATAAGAAAGGGAAGCTGAAGACATAGAATGCATTTTGGGCTAAATCTACCTTAGAATTATAAGAAGAAGAAGCAGAGGAGGAGGTAACGAATTTGTGTCAAATGGCTAATAATAATCTTGATCAATCAGATCAAGATGAGATATGTTAACTTTCATATAAAGATTTTTGGGTTACTTCTAAAAAAATATATGATTCGTATAGAAAGTTAAAGAAAATGTATGTTAATTTTAACGTTGAATTTAGTTCTTTACAAATTGAGCATGTTAATTTAGTTAAAGAACATTTTGATTTAGATAGAGATCACATGTCCCTGCTTAATGAGTTTGATGCATTAAATAAGAAGCATATTGAATTATCTGATGCACATGATTCCTTGAAGACATCACATATTGAATTACAAAAAGAGTTCAAGAATTTAGATGAGCTTACATCAGAAATAGATAATAATGAACATCAGCTAAAAGTGGAAGTGGCAGCTTATGAATATGAAAATAAAGCATTAAAAGAAAAACTCATCGCATTTGAAAATGATAAACCATCATCCCCATTAGCACAAATGAGTAAACCACTGACATTGCATGCATCACACAACTTTAAGAAGAGGCATCACCACCCATATAGGTTAGTGAACCTATTTCCCTGTATTAGGTGCTTTTCTTGTGGCATGCTAGGTCACATAGCCTGCACTTGCACAATTCACCGTAGGACACACCTAGTGTGGAGACCTAAATTGTATTCATCACATCATATCATGTATTCATTTCATTCATGCATGCATAAGGTGGAACCTAAACTCACTTGGGTTTCCAAATTTAATGTCTGAATGATATTGTAGGGGTGCTCTCACGAAAGACCTAATGAGAGCATGTGCTACCTGGACAGTGGCTGCTCAAGACATATGACTGGAGACATAAAGAAATTTATTACACCGGAGACCAGGACTACAGGCAAGGTGACTTTAGGAGACGACTCCATCATGAAAGTGGTAGGCTTAGGTATTGTTGGAAATCCTAAAAAAAAGGTAATTGAAAATATTTTACTAGTTAATAGTTTAAAGAATAATTTGTTAAGCATTAGTCAATTGTGTGACAAAATTTTTGACATAAAATTTCTTTACAATAAATGCTTGATTAGCATAAATAATAAACTTGTATTAAAAGGATATATCTTAGATCTTTATTATATTGAAAATTCAAATTCACTGTGTTTAAAAAGAATAATGGATAACTCTTGGCTATAACATAAGAGACTATGCCATGCTAGCATGGAAACACTCAGGAATATCACTCAGAAAAATCTAGTTAGAGGCGTACCTAAGTTAGACTTCACTAAGGACCATCTATGTGATGTGTGCCAACTAGGAAAATAAGTAAAATCATCGTTTCAGTCAATCCAAAATGTGAATACATCTAGGCCACTAGAAATCCTTCACATGGACATATTTGGTCCCGTTAGTGCAGTTAGTCTAGGTGGGAAAAATTATGGGTTTGTGATTGTATTCGACTTCTCTAAATTCACTTGGGTAAGAATCCTAGCACATAAGAATGAGTTGTTTAAGGAATTTAAAACTTTCTCCACTTGGATTCAATGGAAATTGGGATGCGATATCATAATAATCCATAGTGATCATGGTGGAGAGTTTTAAAATGAAAGATTTGAATCCTTCTATCAAGAGATAGGAATAGATCATAAGTTCTCTGCCCCTAGAATCCCTCAACAAAATGGGATAGCCAAGAGAAAGAATAGAACCTTGGTAGAAGCTACTAGGGTAATGTTAGTTGAGTATACTCTTCCTAGATATTTTTTGGTAGAAGCAGTGACACTATATTTTATGTCTTAAATAGGTTAAAAATTAGGTAGAAGTTAAATAAAACACGCTACGAACTTCTTTAGGGTTGGACACTAAATCTCTTATACTTATAGGTTTTCGGTTGCAAATGTTTTACCTTAATCAATGGAAAATTTCTCTTCAGAAAATTTGATTCCATGACCGACGAGGGTGTCTTCTTATGTTATTTATCTATAGGTAAGGCCTAAAGAATCTTCAATAAGAGAACCCTAGTAGTAGAAGAGTCGAGCCATGTATTATTTTATGAACTGGATAATTCCTCTGAATCTAAATTTGAAGAAGATGAGCTAGAGGCTATTCAAGGAGTAGAAACTTTGACTCTAGGAGAAAGGGGAGAACCTTAGGAAGACTTGCTTAGAGAATGGAGATACTCTTCTAGTCATCCTAAAGAATTAATCTTTAAAGAACAATTGAAAGGTGTGAGAACTAGGCATGGACTTAGGAAGGAGGTTAGTCATTCTGCATTTATTTCTATGATAAAACCCACAAAAAATAGACCAAGTTTTAAGAGATGAATTCTGGATCCTAGCAATACAAGAAGAATTGAACCAATTCAGTTGGAATGATGTATGGGAATTAGTCGAGAGACCTAAAGAGTACAATGTAGCAGGAACAAATTGGGTTTTTAAGAATAAGGTGAATGACTCAGGAATCATAGTAAGAAATAAGGACAGACTAAAAATTAAAGGGTATAACTAGATTAAGGGCATAGACTTTGAAGAAACCTTTGGCCCAGTAGCTAGACTAAAAGCCATAAGGGTGTTCTTAGCCTTTGCTTGCTTCAAGGGTTTTAAGTTATATCAAATGGATGTTAAGAGTGATTTTCTAAATGGGGTAATCAAAGAAGATGTTTATATTGAGCAACCCCTCATATTCAAAAAATCACAATTTTCAAATCATGTATTTAAATTAAAAAAAAGGCACTGAAACAAAGCACCTAGAGCTTAGTATAAAAGACTTAGCCAATTCTTACTAGTTAGAGGATTTGTTAAGGGTAGTGTAGATACCACCCTCTTTCTATAGAGAGAAAAAAGATGAAATTCTCATTATTCAGATTTATGTAAATCAAATTCCATTTAGATCTTTAGATAAGACTTTGTGTGATGAATTCTTAAAAATAATGAGTAATGAGTTTGAAATAAGCGTGATGGGAGAGCTGAATTATTTTCAAGGGTTTTGTGTAAAATAATTAAAAGATGTCATGTTCCTAAGCCAAACTAAATACATCAAGGATATTCTGAAAAAGCATGAAATGGATTGTGCTAAGGTCATGAACACTCCCATGAGTTCTATGATTCAACTAGAAAAAGACCCTAATGGAAAATCATTAGACTAGAAGAAATATAGAGGAATAATTGGATCTCTCCTCTATTTAATTGCCAGTAGATTAGACATAATGATTAGTGTGTGCCTCTGTGCCTGATTCCAAGCTGACCATGAAGACTCTCGCTTTATTGCCGTCAAGTGAATCCATAGATATCTACTAGGCACCACAAACATTGGAATTTGGTATCCTAGGCATAACACCTTCTTTGAAATCTTAGGGTACTCATATTCTGATTTTATAAGATGTTTAGTATATAGGAAAAGCACCTATGGCACCTATCAATTCATAAGATAATCCTTAATTTCTTGGTCCAGTAGGAAGCAAAATTTAGTAGCCCTTTCTACGATCGAGGAAAAATATATATTAGTAGGAAGTTATGTTGCAAAAGTGCTATGGTTGAAACAACAACATCTAGATCTTGGATTACCCATAGGAACCATCCCAATCATATGTGACAACATTAGTGCAATTTGCATATCAAAAATCCAATTCAAAACTCCCAAATAAAACATATTAATATTAGACATCACTTCATAAGAGAACATGTAGCCAAAGGAGACGTAGAATTACATCATATAGCTACAAGAGATTAATTGGCAAACATATTTGTGAAACCACTAGCCTATGATACCTTTAGTACCTTGAGGACAAAACTAGGTGTCAAAGACAATCATGCGTGATCCAAAAAAAATGGTCTAAGGTGTTTCCTGATCATCACACTCTCACCTCAATGAACTCCAAAACCTACTAATTTTTTGTACCCATCGTACTGTATGATACACCTTCGTATTGTAAGATCTATACAAAATGCACATATCATAACCCTATGTTCAACCAATGGTCCAAATTTAATATATGATTTGTATATCATACTATATGATTTCCTTCGTATCATATGATACATATGGCCATGCATTTAAATCATTTGGTAGGATATAATTGCACTTCATACTGTACAATATCTCCATTTCATACTATACGATCCACATGTACAAATGGATTGGGATGAATTAAACTTGGTCGGTATGATATTATTACACTTCGACTTTACAAACTATTTTGTTAATGGTTATACTGATGGCTGCTCAAGACGAACGTAATTCTTTAAGATCGTACTGTACGATATCGATCGTATTGTATGATTTGACAACCATTTTCTTAACCATTCATCTAGATGAAATAAGTACCTGATTGTACTATACAATACTCGATTGTACTATATGAACATTCAAAAATCCCATAAATGGGAGGGGAAACAATATCATTTCACTCAACCTCTCCTCACTCTACTTTTCTTCACTTATTTCTACTCAATGACGAGCTCAAGCAAATGAGGCCAAATTGTCTCGGGAATCTCCTATTTCTTCCATCGCCATAATGATTGCTTTTTCTCCACTAAGGATGAGGAAGCGTACCATAAGTTTAAGGCATGCAAGATAACCCCTTCTCGTCTGCTAAACCAAGCAGCTCTTAACTTTGAGGTGATGAGCCTCTTTGCTTCCATTACCTTCTAATTCCTTCTCATATTGGTTTTTCTATTCAACTATGAGCTCTTGTGAGAGTTCCTTGTAAACTTAAGGATAGATATAGATAAACTAACCCTCACTTCCTTTTTCTACCAGCAAAATATAGAAGTTACGAAAGCAGACCTCGCTGAATATATCGAGCTTTCTACGGAAGGACCTCGAGCCTACTCTTTTATCACAAATGAATTTAACTAGTGCTCCATCAATTTGTTTCTTAGAAATGTTACAATTAACCAACACCTACCTCTTATACAGTCCTTAACCCAAAATGCTTACATCATCCAATTTGTTTATAGGACATCCATAATACACAAAGCTGGAGATATGATATATATGACCCTAATCCTATCTGTTGTCACCTACCTAATTATGTCCAATACTAGGTTTGACAAAGCTGACTTAATTATTGACTATATCCATGACCCAAATTCTCCTTCCTAGCACTCGCAGAAAACTCAATTTAGCCCTTGGCCATCTCATTGGATACATTCTTCACCACAAATATCAGTTAACCTATCCTGGAGAACCTCAAAATGTCCTTATTTTTTATATAGATGGCTCCTTTTATATCTTGTTTCATCGGGTCAAAGCGTATGATGAACTGGATTTTGATGAAGAAGGGGAGAATGCTATAGTAGGAGAGCCTGCTCCACCATGAAGACTTGCTCCACCAAGAGGACCTACATCAGCTTATCCTCATGATGACATCATTCAATGATTGGATCAACTAGAAACCCTCACTACAAGAAAACTGATTATTAGCGACCAAAAATTTAGAGACGAAAGTAAAATGGTCGCTAAAAGTATGTTTTAGCGACCAATGATGATAAAGGCCTCTAAATAAATATGAAGCATTAGCTGCCAAAGAAGATAATTGGTTGCTATTTTTTTCTATGGTTTAGAAAAAAAATTAATTCACTTTTTATTGAAAAATTTATATTTAAATATTAGGGTAAAATTAAATGACAAAAATTATTTCAAAATACTAATACAGATGTGTCGAACATTTATTCATATTTGTAAATATTTTATTTTCATAGATATAAATTTTAATTTTGTAACTTAAAATTATGAATTGATAAATTAAAATTAATCATGAAAAATTTTGAGTAACAGAACTAATAATTTGTGCTTAAGAAAATTAAATTTATTTCCCTTCTAATATATCAAATGTTACTCATTTATCACCTCTCTCCATACTATGCCCGTAGAGGGCAAATTTTTAAAGTAAGTATGATTAAAAATTTAATTATGTGATTAGGTATTGTAAAAAAAAAATTTAAAACTAGGCAAACGCAGCAATGCGCTTGCCAAGTCATATAAAAGTCATCTTTTAGTAGTACCGTATATTAACCATTTCGCCTGTGACATCGTCTTTCCACCTTAGATGGAACACAATAATCTGTAGCTAGAGACATTTATTAAATTGCAGCAAGATCTCAAATAAAAGAGACGTGAAATGTTAATTATATAAACCGTCTGGTAATAAAATGTTAAAATATACATTTAGTGTTATGTTACTGTAGCAAGTCGCCGTTTAATGGGCGACTTGATACAATAGCAATCGGATGACCTGGCAAGCTATGAGTGCATCGCTGAGTCAGCACTAAGTCGCGGGTTAAACGGGCGACTTTGCTTAGTTTTAAATTTTTTTAAGATACTTAATCACATAATAAAAATTTTAATCATACTTACTTTAAAAATTTTCCCGCCCGCATTTCGCGCTCTAGGGTTTTCGCGACCGACTCTCCGCAACTCCCTTCGTTAGCGGCCACAACTTCAATCGCAACTCCCCCTTGGTTAGCAGCCTCGACTTCAATCGTGCGTGAATATGAGTCGCCCTCGAGTTCGTCCTCTCAGGTAGTTTTCTTTACACTATATCGATCCAATCTCATATCTCGGATTCCTTCTGCCGCCCTCGAGTGCTTCCTCTCAGATAAGTTTTCGATTCTTTCCTAAATCAAGTTTTTTTTTACTATTCTCCCAAGTCATTTGATAACAAGGGTTCATTCAGTCATGTATTCATAAGAGGAGAAAACTTGATAGAATTTTTATTGAGGAAAGATCGAAGAGTGAAAGGGTTCATTCGCAGACATCAATTTTTTGCATTTTCCTTGCATTTTCATTATGTATTTCCTTGCAATTTGAACCAAAAATCACATAGAGCTGTTATTTCTTTGTAGGTGGACCTAATTTATAAATTTATAAATTTCGTTCTGATTATAATATTTATGAATGAATAATTTATGTCTGCTCAACTTGGCATCATGAAATTAAAAATTGATATATCAGCATAGCAACTTTTTAAATGTATACCAAGTTCTGTTTGTGTGTCCAATGCAAAATCCCATGAGAAGTAGAACTACTCTCACTGGGAAATATGATAAAGTTTGTAATTATTCGGTGGCAGTCTTCATATTTTGTTGCTTGGCTTTTAATTATAACAGAAGGTTAATAGAGCAATAACAATGCATTCTATACATACTCTCAACTGACAAGAAATGAAGCATTTAATTTGTTCAGCATCCAAGCAAATCAATATGGCCATATCTCCAGGTATTTTCTTTCTTCTTTAATAAATTCAGGTTTCCAATATTTTTTGGTTTAGAGGATGAAACTTTTAAATATTTTTACCACCTTTACAAATTTGTAGAGTTTGTCTTCAATTACCATTTAAGTTTTTCATTTCTGTTAATTACTAAGTGTCTTTATGGAACCTCATTTAGTTTTTTGTTTGAAAGACTTGGAAACCAACCAGTAATCAGTTCTTGATTTTAGATCTTCTGAAATTAGTCATTATCATGTTGCAATGATTATATAGCCATCGTCTGTAAGTAAAGATTAATTTTAGAATTTTTGTTAATGAAGTTGCAACTTCATAGGAGTGATTGCAAGGCATAGCTGAGATGGTGCTTCATGTGGTTGGGATAAGGCTATGACAATCTAACAGATGCTTTGTGGAAACCTAAATTTATAATCAATCCTCCTGTGTATCGAAAGCTTTGCGTCTTTGATGCATGTCCACAAACTCGTTTAGATGAGTTCGAGATAAATGAACAGCAAACAAGAAATCCTCCTCCATTTGAGTAGAGAGATCCAAGGCTCTCTTTTTCATTGCAGTGAACACATTGATTGCACTATGTATGCAGTCACATTTAGCATACATATCAATCATTCCTTCTACAATATAGACGTTCCACCTGAATTCATTGTTCTCATAATAAAAATGGATCCATCTTCCATGTCGACATACCCTCCTATCAACCCATTCCATGATAACATATTCTTATCATGTATGATTGTAAAGAAGCTCTCACAAGCTCCAATACCTACCCCATTTGCATAGCCCGGTAAGATAGAATTCTAATATTTGAAATCCCGCACCAGCGTCCTCGAGAAGGGCTCCTTAGAAACAGTCATATCTCTAAGTTCAATGATGTCACATAGGATTACATTATGCTATTATAACTGTTTAAAAATATGAGCAACACTTCTCACATCACCATTAGTAATATAAGCTTTTATTATTGTAGTTCACTCCACAATATTTCATTCAAGTAAATCCTCAAACATCTTATATACTATCCCTGCATCTAATTTACTTACGTACATATTGATTAGGACAGTTTGAACAAATAAGTTCGGTCTACATTTCTCATTTATTATTTTCACAATTGAAAGTGCTTCTTCGTTAATGTCATTACCAAGGAACCTAATGGTGTTGGCAATTTGTGTCTGCATGGCTTTCACATAGAGCTATTGTGATTAACTTGAAGAAACCAAAACTTGTTCCAATATCCAACATTGTAGCAGAATGGATGGATGGTTTATGCAAATATTGCCTTTTGATCTTCTTCTATTTCTGTTGTTCCAGACATTTATTTGCAGCAAGATCATGAGATGGAAGTTTTGTAAGTGATTATTGTCTCCTGATCTATACAATTTTAAGGACAGCTGCAGTCAGTCTGTTAGAAGGTAATTCTACATTGTATTTTTGTTAAATAGAAATCAGAACCTGGAAGCCTATAACAAAGGTTAGGTAACAGTTGATATTTTCTTTATTTTTTTTCTTTACTTGGATTATTTAAAAACCATTTCCTGGCTGTCAAGATCTAATTTCATCTTTTAATTTTCCTCTTATTGGCTAAGATCTTGCTTTGTTATGTGGTATGTTATTTTCTTGTAATAAATTTTCTGTGTAAGTTTGATGTTTAGATTTTGTTTTGCAAATATTACAAAAATAATGAAGATATTTGTTAAAAATTTTGTTTTTATTTGGTGGAATAACTATTATAAAGGGTAAATTTGTAATGCATGTTATAATTTAACAGATTCTAAATGGAAAATATATTATTTTTTACTTCATTTGAATGTATATTACATACCATTTTTTGAGTTTATGCTAAAGGAGAGTTGGGTGAGAATTATATATATATAATTTAAATTAATGTTATGCAATTTCAATATCATTGAATCCGAACATTGTTTTTCCATGTTGATGCCCTCTGGCTTGTTATGCTCTTCTGAGAAATAATTTGTTTGTTGCTTTAATGTTGGAGAGAGTCAGAATCCATTACAATATTAGTGGCCCGCTTATCTCTTCGTTGGTGTTTGTTTAAATAATTTATTACTTAAGTTTTCTGAAGCACTTGAGCTCATTAAATGACAATGCGACATTATCTGCTTATGTCCATGTTTTTGGTTCTCATCCAGCGATCTACATTCCTATATTTCTTAGTTAACATCCCTATTTTCTATATTTGTTTTGTTTGCATGTTTTTTGAACACCTCGAACCATCGAGATATGTTGATTCCTATCAAAATTTTGAGATTATGCTTGTCCTTGACCCATTCAAATTTTGTAGAATCTAACTGGAATTTTTTATCCCATCCCAAGCCTACAGTTACAGTTTTCTCTACTATGAACTTTCACCGTACTTGCTGTATGAGAGTTAAATTTATGATGATGCATATATTCTTTAATACATTTTCTTATCCACATCACATGACAACTATAATAGCCATATTGTAGCGTCTCATAAAGAATTTGAATATCATTATTACTACAGACCATCTGCTGCATTTTTATGATAATACATCACCATCTAAAATCATATTTTTGTGATGTTAAGTATGCTAAGTTTTTAACAGAGCCCTGCATTGGTACCCATACTCACACTCACCCATTTATTATATACAGCCCTGGAGAGCTTATGATGGCGAAAAGACTTTGTTCACAATTGTCCCTCTTCCCCAGGTCAACAATGAGTTCACTGTCATACTTGATCATATTCCTTCGAAGAGGTAAATTTATTTCTAATGTTACATATTACTAATTGTGTGTTTTCCCATGTCATGCCTTTTGCATTTAAATAGAACGATATGCTTCTCCTGTCTATTTTTTTTCTGTCAACATATGATTGTACAGAAATGACAATCGTGGTGGAAATGATAGTCCTGCTGAAGGTGAGCATAAGCGTGCTAGGCGCTCCTATAATGCAAAGACTATCAAAGTTGTGCTGAGCTTTGCTGCTAAATCCCAATGCAATGCATTGCGCTGGCCAAGAGACTGAAAACACGTAGGAAGCATTGCGAGTGCTTGATATTATTTTGCGAGAATATGCTGCCAAGCAGTACGTATATCAAGTTCCCTACATTTTTACCTTGAACCAGAATTGCTGAAATAACCTGGTAATTTTGTTTATAAAATTTTTATATAGGGGTTGCCTACTTATACGCCAAGTTGAAGTTCTTTGCATCCAAAATATGTATTGATGTGGATATGGAGTTGGATCCCACATTGCAACAATACTAGATATTGATTGGCATTAGCATGGTTAAAGATTGATGTTGTGCATTTGCATTTGATAGAGATGATATGAGAGAAATTAATAATTTTGTAATTTTATATTTATTTACATCAAAGTTAAAATGAGATTTTGATGTTAACTAGATGTTATCATTTTGTAAACATTAAGATTTTATGATTAATGATTTTTAAGATCATATTTTATATGTTAATAGATGGATGTATTTGTAAAAGTATATGAATGAATATAATATTCATTTTCTTCTCGCAAATCTTTGATAATGATATTGATGAATGAATATATTTTTTGGATTCTATGCTTTTTATTATTATTATCTCAAGCTTTTAAAATTTGTGTTATTTTTTATTATGAAAATTATCTAGCTAATTGCATTATAAAGGAGTAATGGATTGATCTTAATTGTTATTGCCAAGTCATAATAATTGGATAATAAATTTTTTTACTATATATATATATATATATATATATATATATATATATATATATATATAAAGGGCCAAGTGATTTATTTTGTTGATCATTTTGCGACCAATTTTTATTTTGGTCACAATAGGAAAAATATAATAAATAAAATTAATTATTTAAATTACTAAATAGCATCCAAATAAATATTCATTAGCGTCCAAAAAATTGGTCGCTAATATGTCCAATTTTAGCGACCATTACTAATTAGTGGTCACTAATTTAGCAACCAAAAAAAAAATTTGGTCGCTAAAAGCCTCAGCGACGAGGCTACTGCGACAAATCAGCGACCCAAATATTTTTTGTCGCTATTTGCTTTAGCGGCCAAATTATCATTTTTAGCGACCAATTTTGTTGGTCACTAATTATCTGTTTTCTTGTAGTGCCTATTTGACTCTCATATCTGGGAACAACAATAACAACATGAGGAGGACATGCATTAGTTTGGGGAAAGATTTGCTTTAATTGATCAACAGCTCACATCCATTCATCACTTCTTTCGGCCACCTGCACCTCCAACTGATAAGGATTCTCCTTTTTACTAAGTCATTATCTAATGTTTTCTTAAGTTTTTTTTGTACTCCTCTTTTCGGTGATGTTAAAAGGGTGAGAATTTTGTCTACCTTAGTATATTTTCCCATTGTATATCGTGTATTCTATTCTAGATTCTAACTTAAAATGAAATTCATATTTTTTCATGTTCATGTTTTTATTCATGTTTTTATCTATATTTAATAAAAAAAAATATACTATCTTGCATATCTATAATCTTATTTGACATCATTAAAAACGGGGAGATTGTTGCAGTCTATGACCCCTAGTCTGAGATTTTGATGATGAGAAATAATATTGATTGAATCATCTTATTATTCATTAAATATTTTGATTGTTATTCTTCTTTGTGAGTACTAAAATTTTAGGGAGATCACATATTGATCAAGACAACAAAAGACTCAATACTGGGTGGAATAAGATGTGAAGGAGTCTTTAACTTTATATTTTTTATTTTCTCTTTATCTCTTGAGTCTGGCCAAAAAAAGTGCATGCAAGTTGAGTAACCATGCACACATATAGGGGGAGAGTTTTTTTTAAGAAAAAAAATATTTTTTTATAGATCATACTATATAATTTTTAATCATACTGTACGACATACTTTGGCTCAAATTACTATTTTTTGTAAATTAATCATATTGTATGATCATCATCGTACTGTACAATTTGTTTTTAATCTAAAATCCTAGCCGCTAGATAATTTTAGGCAAGTTTTTAAATCATTAAATTTTGAATTGATCATACTGTATGGTTCCATCGTACTATATGAATATTTCAATACTTACTAAAATTAATCTCCGTGATTAGTCAATTAAATCAAGTCTTAATTACATATTGTTGATCGTACTGTATAACATGGTTCATACCGTATGATGGACTGAGGTTATTTTTTATCATCCCAAAGATCGTAATGGTGAATACTTTGATTTTTGAACTAATCGTATCGGTTGATGTATAAATTGTACAAGATAACCTGAAGATTTCAATAATCATATTATATGAGTTGGATCGTACAAGCTGATGAATAGAGATGAATTTTATTCATCCCAGCATTTGTTCTATAAGAATAGTAGAAGTTAACTGCATCATACTAGATGATATTTGTATCGTATTATATGATGTAGCTCAAAATAGTTGCCTGTTCGTACTCTTTCGTAACAGGATGAAAGCTATTTTGAACAGATCATTCTGTGTGATCTGTAATCATACTATACAAACAGAAATAGCTAAATTAAAATTCTTTGGGTTTCTTTGAGCCTGATATTTAAGTAATTCTTTTGTCTTTTAAATTAAAAATAGAGGAACATGACAAAGGATGGGAGCTCTTGAGAGGGAGCTTCTTGAAGGTATTTAGGGCTTGTGAGAGGAAGGACAAGGAGAGTTTGCGAGAGAGGAGTGTGAGGGGATCACACGGATGGTCCAAGCCTGAAGCACGCTGGCTCCTCTTATTGCTCGGGTAAATCTTGTGGGATTTCTCTAGGGGGGAGCTTTCAAGGTCGACGTCCTCAAAGGTCCTCTACCTTCTCTAAGAGGGAGAAAACTGAGAAGGTTCGCTTTCATCACCAGGAGGGTGACATAGCATTTGGTACTTTGCCACACCAGGGAAGGTGAAAGTGAGGTTGTGTTAAGGCTTCTCCACCTTACTGTGGGGGTAGAAGGAGAATTACTTTTGAATAGTGAAATTTCTAGAGAGGAGGACTCCGGGGAACGGATATAGGTCAAGTAACCAAACCACTATAAATCTTCTAGTGTGCTTTTTCCATTTACTGCACTTTATTTTTTGTTTTTCATATTACAATTGTTATAACTGCTTTGTGAGAATTCTATTTTAGAACTTTATTATGCGATTTAAAATTTCATCATTGCTGTTGCAATGTTGTTTTAATCACTAGCTTTCACTTCAAGTTAAGTTATTTTTTGAAAATCATAGAAAAAAATATTACTCCTATTTAGGACTTGTTTTATATTTCAAAAAATATCAATTCACCCCCCTCTTGGTGCATCTTATACTTTCACTAGTGATTGCTTATTTCTAGTTTAGTACATCTTTTCTATTAAGTAGTAAAAGGGTACGGTGGAGATCATACAATCGTTCTCAGAACCTCCCTTCCTTGAGTAGCAGGAAGAGAGTGGAAGTGGAATCCACCAAATAGGGGGTATGTGAGAGGAGAAATGAACTCTCCATTTGTGGTGTTATGTCCCAGAGTGACCTCACTTCCTGACCTAGTCTCTAGCATGATGAATTGCTTATTATCTCTAGTCATTTGCCTTTAACATCCACTGTCCAAGTTTCATATGCTCTCACTAGGCCTTTTGTTAGAAAACTCCTATAATGTCAATCAATGATTAGATTTGGGAACCCAAGTAAGTTTGGTTTCAACTTTATGCTTTGATGAGTGACTTGCATGGATGGCATATTATGGTGCAATTGATTTACGTCTCCACACTAAATATTTCCTATGGTGAATTGTGCAAGTGTTGGCTATGTGACCTAGCATGCCACAGGAATGATACCTAACCCTCCTAGGGAACCGATTTATTTATTTATGTTGGGGTTGTACCTCTTCCTAGGGGTATGTGATGCATGCGATGATATGGGAGTATACCATTATGCATTGTAGGTGGTGGTTCATTCTGTTAAGTTCATGGACTTTTTCTTTTAGGAACTCATTTGCACTTTCAAATATTGTAACTTTTAATTTCCTTACAAACTCATTATAATCTAGCTCAGTTGCAAATACTTATAAGTATTTGTATGAATCTTCTAACTCAAGATGCTTTGATTTCAATGATTCATGTAAATAAGTTTGGTCAACATAATTCTTATTTAATGCATCAAATTCATTAAGTAAAGGCATATGATTTATATTTATAGCAAAATGTTCAACTCTTAAGCTATCATGATCTTTTTATAAAATAGAAAAATTATGTTTAAGCTAGTATACATCGTCTTGAGCTTCCTATATAAATCATGAATTTTTAAGATGGGACTTTTATTTTTAATGCATAGAAAAAATAATTTAAATATTTTGCAATTAATTAAGAAAGCTCTTTGTCCTCCTTACTCCATTCAGTAGATGGGATTTCAATTTTGACTCTATTAGCTATATGTGATGGAAGTAAATAACCAGTTTGAATTATATACCAAATTTTAAAATTGATAGATTGCAGAAATGTACTGATGCAGATTTTCAAGAAATCAAATGAAATATTTCTATTACCAAAGTATGCCATAAGATATTGTTAAGTGATTTACACAAGCTAAGCAAGGTGGGCGTAAATTCCAAGACCCTCTTTAATCTTCGAGGAGGTTGTAAGACCTCGTTAATGTATCCCTAGGTGCACTAAAAGGGGGGGGGGGGTGGAGGGGGGTTGAATTGATTATTTTAAAAATGCTACAAATAATCTTTTTTTTAATATTTTAACCAATATCATAATTTTTGAAAAAAGTATTTCTAAAGCTAACACAAGTGGAACCAAAATTAAAAACTTGAATTTTTTTTTCAAAGTTTTGTAACACTATATATATATATATATATATATATATATATATATATATATATATATATATATATATATATATATATATATATATATATATATATAAACCAAGCAAGGTTAGTAATTTAACTACACTCTGCATTGAAATATAAATTTGTGTAAGAAATTAAAACATAGAAATAAACGAATAGAAAAAACCAGAAGGAACACACTAGAATTTTATTGTGGTTTGGTCAATCTTGACCTTCATCCACTCCCTAGAGTCGTCCCCCCAGGTATTTCACTAACACTACAGAGACTCTCATTTAGCCCCTACTGTAAGGAGGAGAAGCCCTTATAAATCATGTCCACCAACCAGGTGCGGTGGAGAACTGAAAGCTATGTAACCCACCTGGTCATAACAGTGAACCTTTGAAATCTTTGTCACACTCCTTGTAGTGACAGAGATTCTTAAATCCTCTTTTAACATCCTAGTTAAGATAGTGAACCCATAACACTTGACCTTGAAGCTTCTCTCACAAGAGCAACTCCAATAACTCACCAAGGCCACTAGATGAAATGAGTTGCAAGCTTGCATGGAGAAACTGTGTGAAACCCCCTTAAACACAACCTCACCTTTTCCCTCTCCAAACCCAAGAGCTCTCTCAAGAATTCTCCCTTGGAGTTCCTTCAATGGTAAAAAAGTCTTCTTGAGGAAAATTTGAATTGGTTAAGTACAAGCCTTAAAAAAACACATGTTTTCAAATATGTCATCACTGTTTGTATAGTATGATATGGGTTCATACAATATGATTAGTTAAAAATAGGGGTTCATCCAATATGATTAGTTATTCAAATGAATTATTTAATTTTTGTGTACTTATCATACAATATGACTGGATGTTTAAATGGTACAATTTGTTCAGTTTCTTTATATTCGTATAGGACGATGAGTGAGATGATTGGAAATCAACTCTATCAATCATCTAGTATTTTTTTCATTAAAACCCATGCAGGGGCCTACGCGTTAATATAAAAAATAGGTTACATAGTCCTTAAGGAAACCATCGGCTCACTACTGCTCAAATGAGCTACAAAACAAAAGTAAAGAAAACCTAGGAGCCAATTGTTTCCACTACCAAAAAAAAAAAGAACCCTAGTAACATTCTACTGATGCTAAAAACCAGCATCCAAAAAACAATGATCAGAAAATAACAATAAAGCTCAATCTTTCTACCAAAAAATTGGAATTCCTTACTGACCAACTTTCTCTGCAAAAAAGGAAAACTACAAAAAAGGAAGGCTACACACAACAAGAGTATTAGCAAAACATATTTGAACAAAGGAGTAAGTAAATAAACAAAAGATAAGATAGACCCAAGTGAAGCCAGTCTCAGAATATAGATCATAAGAGCTCAGAAAATAATCAATAAAGTTAGCCTCATTAGGATTGTTCACAAGCCACTCAATCCTACCAAAAGCATTCCAGCAGTATCTACTCAGAGTCTCCCTGACAAATCATAGTTTAGAGCTAGAAGGATACTTGAACTTCAAGATAGTCCCAAACATAGCAAGGAATATAGCCACACAAGAACCAATAAGATCATGATTCCCCACAGACGAGTTACAAAAATCCAGCATATACAAACCATTCTAGGATGGACACCCAGGAAACCACAGAATAATATCCAGAAAATGTAAACCCGAGACCCTGAGGACAGCACAGAACAAGTAAAAATAGCAACAAAAAAAGAAGGACTGCAGCCTGACAAAATCACCCAAACCCCACCAGGCAGGAGAACAACAATGAGACAAACCCTCAGCATCCACACTAAGAAAATCATAGCTCCCATCTAAATTCTCAAGAACAATAGCATCATAGAGGCCACCATACAAAAGAAAATCACCAGAAAAGCAACCCAGAAGCTTCCAGGTAAAAAACCAAAAACTATCGTTCCAACCCCAGCACACAAATTCAGAAAAATTGCCCCACATAACAGAATAAGCATCGACAAACCAGCTCTCATAAAATAGAAAATCCATAGGATATAATAGCACAGGGGGAACCAAAAAGTTAAGTGTTAACATTGGGGATGCTACATGCATCAAGATAGAGCAGACCACTTAAGATGAGCTGGTATAGAAGATTTAATAAAATCAGTAAAACATTCAAGATTACACCCATGATTAGAAGGACAAAAAGCACAGGAGTTACCTGCCTTATCAATATGAGAGAAGGAAGTATTCATAAAAAACACTAACTTCCTAATTTCCCTAACAATATAAAAAATATTTGGGCTACAGCACACTTCGTACAAAACCTAAAAAAGAGTGATGTTAAAACCCGAATCCACCTCAACAAACAAATTAATTAAATTCAGAGGGATGTAGAGTTGGATACCATAAAGAATGGCCATACTAATAGCAAAATCAATATTACCATTTTGAATGGGACCTGCAAAAGCCACAACCAACTGGCCATTAGAATCCCTAATCAAGTACCACAACCAGCACCATACTCAGAATGAAAACCATAAACTTTAAGTTTAAAGACATTAGGAGGAGGTTTAATCCAGTAAATCACACTGATAGCTGCATGAGCCCTCTTCCAACCAATCCCCAAAGAGGAGGTAATTTGAAAAAAATTATTAAAACTTTAAATAGTAAGCAAATTGACAGCAACAACAGATAAGATCTTGTCTTTAACCCTTTGGATAACATTGAGGTGGTTCATCCTAACTCCATTGAATAAGGAGTTATTTCTCTCCAGCCAAATAAACCAAAGAATAAGGGAGGGGATAATATTACGAATGTGACCTTTAGTATCAATAAACCAAGACTTAAGAAAAGCATTAAGGGGGAGATGAGCATTAAAACTATTTAATTGAAACAAATCATCAAAGTAGACCCAAGTTCTAACAGCCACAGGACCATAGAAAAACACATGATGCATATTTTTAGTATGAAAACAACATTGGCATTTCGAAGCAAGAGTGAAACCTTTTTTAATGAGATTATCCTTCGTAGGAATAAATTTATGAAGAACTCTCCAAACAAACACAGAAATTGTAGAGGGGATGCTCTTATGCCAGATGTTAGAAAAACTCTTATCCAAGTTACCTTTAATTCTAAAAGAATGCCAAGCATTCTTAAGACGATTAGAAAAGCCACACTGAATAATATCTTTGGAATTGAAATTAATAGGCAAGTTGAGAATTCTCGAAATAATGCAATCAAGGATACAATTGGATAACTTCTCATAATCCCAATAGTTGTCCTTGAAGAAAAAATTAACTTTAACAGAAACAGAAGAAGTGAGTGCAATATGGAGTCAATATCAATCATCTAGTATGATCTACATTATATTGTATATTTAGTTCAAAGTTCATGGGTTCATCCAATACGGTTAACATCGCACTATATGATTAGTTTAAAAAATTAAGGTTTCATCAAGTACAATATTTGAGATGATCATATTTTATTTCTATTAATTATATAGTACAAATTATATGAACAGTATGATTCCCTTGAAAGTTAACTTTGGGATGTCACTATTTGATAAGATTGCAGATTCATCTCCCGCTTTAGAGATCAAATCTCAATGATCAACTTTTTGAGGATCTTGATCAATCACTACTATGTTCTAACTTTTCTCTATGAAAGATTCATTTTCTATTTCACTCTCATTTTTAAACGTCAAAATATACATAGAAGGGTCTTTTTTTCATAATTTTTGACCCTTTTCCTTTGATGGGATAATGTAAAAGTCAAATAACACCAGTGGAGATAGGGGTTTTATTCCACCATCCACCTCCTGAATACATCTCTCATCAATATATTCTCTTTCCATAAAAATATCACTCTTTCTCTTTTTTTATTTTTTATAGTTATTCCTACAACTACTAGAGAGGAAACCATCACAACATTTTCTATGATGCCTCAAAATTAACCTCCAATATTGGGCTCTAGGCTCTCATCAACATCTATTGAGAAAGATGAAAGTATTTATTAACAATTTAAATGCCCAAAATAATACAATATCCCAATCAACATCAATTGATAAAGAAATGTGAAGGTGTCTACATGACATTATTTTTATGGATCTTTGACCCGAATCTACTATATATTTATTATGAATGATAATATTTCCCTATTTTAAATTTCTTTAAAGCCAGTCCATTAAGGTAAGACTGTCTTCAATTGTGTGGTCTAATGCACAATGATAGTGGAAAAAATGAGATTATCCCTCTTATTTTCTTCTTATAGCTTCTTGGCCTCCAATAATATGAGATCTAATTTCTTTAATAGACTCTTGAAGATTTTTCTTACTAACTCTCTTTTGAATGGACAGACTTTCGCGAACCTCTTTCTTAAAGATGCTGAGTAAGGATCCGTAGTAGGTTGAGGGGTTACATAGAATGGTTATGTTGGAGGACCACTTGACTAGTTCTTGGGTGGTTTCTCTCCCTTATTAGTTATGGATACTACTACTATTCTTTTTTCACAAGACTTTGTTGACTTTCTTTCTTCCCATCAAGCAAATCCCTTGAGAATGACATCTGATAAGCCTCTTCCTATAGGTTGTTTGCCTTATTGAGTATTTTTTTGAAGGTTTTTATAGTGGACCCCTTCAAAATAAACTAATAGGCCCATAGATAATCTTCAGGATAATTCCACTATATATTGCTCTTGCAGCTTTGATTTACATTTCATCAAGAGATTTCGCCATCTCAACATGTATTCAACCAGAGACTCTCCCAACTAATACTTATTGATAGCCAGATTGCCCATGGTTATACGATGTTGAGCTTTGCAGAATCTTTTTATGAATTGACCATCCAACTTAGTAAAGTTATAAATTTTATTCAGATATCTTTTAAAGATGTGAAAGCTTCGTCAAAGTAATTGTTGGATATTTAATTCTCTTTTCTAAAGGATTTTGAGCAAGTCATTTTTAGTTTAATCAATAGAAGTTGTAATAAGTTAGCAAACCTTTTGTGCTAACTTTGCTTTATTTGGTAATTTTGTTTGGAATGACTTTTCTAGTAGTGATATTCCCCCTTCATTTGTAACGTTGTTAAAGGAGGAATGCGTTGGATTGGATAAAATCCATTAGGTTGTAATAGCTTTTTATTTTATCTAATGTTATTGGCATTTTCTCAAAAAAAGAAAAAAAAAAAGCTCAGTAAATGTACTCACCAAATCATTCGATGGATTGATAAGCCATTTAAAAGCTATTCCATAAAGACTACTAACACATTATCGAAATAATATAACATCTAACACTCTTGCATTGCAACATCTTGCACAGAAGTGGGCCAGTTGCCGCCTCAAGTTTTTAGTACTGCTGAACAATTTAAAAGAAGGAAACACAAAGCTCTTTAGATAATGACCTGAGTTATATTCCTCAAGTTAGGGCCTACCCTTTGGAATAGACGTGGCTACTTGGGAATAGGCAAAAGCCTCCCTTACCTGGTTTTCGATCATGTGTTTCAAGTCCTCATAGACTAACATTATAGGTATGAAGGGACTATTGGTGGTGTTAGGGGACCTACTAGAGTTGACTATAGAATTCTAGGGGTTGAAACTACCTTTCTACTTTGTTCGCTTATTATATATATTATAGGTTGCGATTATTTTAGTTGAGATTATTGTGTCTTAGCATGCTATCTCTGCATTTCCACAACCCTTAGTAGCACTCTTCAACTTTGTTTTCCAGGATCCTAATATGTTCATCTTTATCTCTTAGCCTAAATTATACATCTGAATTGGAATCAACCATTGTTGATTCCTCTTCTTTACCTGGCTGATGTTTACTAGCCTCATCATCTTTGGCCGATGCTCTTATTTCTCCATATAAATATTATTGTCAATCTTATTTTAGGGAATATACTTTTGATAATAGCAAACATTTTTGTTTTTTCTAAGACTTCCTTGCCTACTAACATTTCAGGTCCACAAGATCAAATTGCAAATCAAACTAGCTTAAGATTGGGTTAAATTAAGATTGAGACAGAATGTACGTCAAGTGTCTTTTACCCTTTCTTGAGCTAATTATAAATGATGTGAATCATGATGATACTACCTTACACACATACACTTGGGAGAAAAATTCTATCTTTTTTATTAGAGTCTTTTATTTTCGATCACATCATCCAGGATGATCCAAAAATCATCATGGACGATCAATTAAAAATAAAAACCCTAATTAGGGCATCCTAATTAAGGTAGCCGCAATTAAGTGAATTATCCTGGATGATATTAGCATCGTCTGGGATGATAGGCTCAAATAAAAAAAATAATCAACCGCTATATCTATTTAGGAATTTTTTTATTTTTGGACATCATCCTAGCATCATCTTGGACGATGTAGCAAAATTTTTCCTAAATTAATTTGGTAATAAAGGAAAGCAATTAAGGTTTAATTGCTCGATCATATCATCCTGGATGATCGCAGGATCATCTAGGATGATAAGTAAATAAACCTTAGTTCTTCCTGGAAGATAAAAAATTGGCTTGGCTCTATTCAAGGTGATGTTCTGGATGATATGTGATGTTTTGAACTAATCATCCCAGACGATCGTGAGATCATCCAAGACGATCAAGTCAATTTTTCATCATCCAGACATCCACCCAGGGCAATAGTTTAGATGAATTTCAATGACTTGAACTAATCATACAGGCCAATATATTATCTTCCTGGATGATATGACAAATTAACCTTCTAATCTTCCTAAATTATCCTTGCTGATTGAGCTGAATTTGTGCTGATCGTAAAGGTTGATCTTCATATCGTCCTGGACAATAATGTTAATTTGTTATAATTAAGAGCTAATCCAAAGCTCTTCTATATAAGACCTCTTATTTTACTCAAGAGTGTATTTTTTTCTATTATCTTGACCTGAGAGAGCCAAGAGGAGAGGGAGAGTAAGGGGGAGAGAGAGAGGTCCTTTGAGGGGGAGTTTATGAGGGGTTTCATAAAGGTTGCTCCAAGCAAGGATTTGAGTTATCTTCTCTGATTGTTATCCCTAGTTCCTTGGAGGTTTGAGAGAGGTCTATTTCAGCAATTAATCAAGGTTTTATGCCTTCTTAAGGAGGAATCAAAGGAGTCAGGTTCCTTGCTTACTTTAGGATGAAGCAAAATGAGTCGGGTTCTCTGCCTGCTTTAGGAGGAAGCAAAAGAAGTCAGGTTCTCTGCCTTAATGATGTTAGTGGCAAGGAGGTTTGTGCAGGCTTCTCTACCTTATTGTAGGAGCAAAAAGAGATTTACCAAGTTTAGTGTAATACCCGAAGCAGAGGCTCTAGGGAGTGGATATAGGACAAGTTGACCGAACCACTATAAATTTATGTGTTCTTTATTACTACTTTTTCCATATTTAATTTTTGCACTTTGATTTTCTTTATAGTAAATTTTGGTTTGGTTTGAGTTAGTGTTTTTTATTGAGAATTTTTAAAATATCAATTCACCCTCCCTCTTAGTTATCCTTGGGCTAGTTCATAAGGGCTTAACATCCCTAACAAACTTTCAAGTGGTATAAGAGCACTTTAAAGTGGTATCAGAGCGGGATTTATAAAATCAAGTTTTTGAAAACTTTTGAATTTCAATCTATGGCTAACTCCAGTAATCATAATACTATAGAAGCGTATTCTATTACCCAACCACCTTTGTTTAAAAATATTCCTTTTGATTTTTAAAAATTTGCATGTCTGCAATGTTATAATCGATTGATTATCACATGTAGATACTTGTTAAAGATAGTTATTCACCTCCATCTCATGAAACTAATGTCATTAAAATTGAACTTCCTATTACTAAATGTACATTTGATGAAAGGGGTTTAGCGCAACTTAATGCAAAATATTTGATCTATTTTTCTGTGCTTTAAAATTTGAAGATTACATGCATGTTACTTGTGCTACCGATAAAGAAATTAGGGATATATTGTGTATTACTTATGAAGGAACAAATGAAGTTAAGAAATTTATTTTTACTGTATGATTATAAATTTTTTTGTATGAAACCTACTGAATTGATTTCTAACATGTATACTAGATTTACTTAAATTGTCACCTCACTGCATCCTTTAAGAAGAGAACTCACAAATTATGAAAATGTTAATAAAATTTTGAGAAGCTTGCCTTCTTCCTTTGATGCTAAGATTACTGCAATTATTAAATCTAAAGATTTGAATACTTATTTGATTGAAAACTTACTTGGATCACTCATTGATTACGAGCAAGTGGTGAATCAAAGAAACCTTGATCTAGGTGAGAAAAAGAAGGAGAAAATTATGGCATTGAAGGACAACGACACAGACACAGAC
Organism: Dendrobium nobile; assembly: GCA_022539455.1. NCBI lineage: Eukaryota > Viridiplantae > Streptophyta > Magnoliopsida > Asparagales > Orchidaceae > Dendrobium > Dendrobium nobile. The sequence continues at coordinate 14,036,224 of CM039728.1, read as the reverse complement.
TCTTTTTCTTCTGAAAGCGATGATGTTTCCTTCATCATTAGACAATTCAGAAGCTTTCTAAGGAAGAATCACAAGCACCATCATAAGTGGAAAAAAGATGAGGATGGAAAAAAATTTAAAAGTTCTTCTGATCTTATTTGTTAAGAATATAGAAAGCCTGGACATGCCAAAGTTGATTTCCTTACACTTAAGGATCACACAAGCAAGGAGAAGAGTGAGGAGAAACCTAAGTTTAGGAGGATAAGAAGCAGTCTCGAAAGGCATTCAGGGTAGATTCTGTATCTCACTCCTCTGAGACTAAAGTTGAGGAGGAGACTACAAACTTGTGCTTTGTTAAAACTTGTTCACTATGAATTAGGTTGTTAAACCTAAGCTTATGTTCCAGTTGCTAACCAAGAAGGGGGTGAATTGGTAATTAAAAATTTTACTCCTCTTTTTAAAATTAAAATCGAGAAAATTAACTTTAGTGGATTTTATAGAAAATATTTTTCAACCACAAGTTAAAAACAGTAAAGCAAAAATAAAAGAAGCAGAAAAATAAAAGACACGAGATTTATAGTGGTTCGGTCAAACACGACCTACATCCACTCCCCAGAGGCACCCTCCGAGTATTGCACTGATACCACTAGTGACTCTCCTTTTGCACCCACAACAAAGCGGAGAAGCCTTTACAAAAACTCTCTTCCAACACTACCCGGTGCGGCAGAGAATTGTTATCCTTTTACACTCTTCCCAATGTTGGCAGAGAACCGTCCATCCTTTAACACTCTTTCGGTGTAGGTAGAGAACCCCTCATCCTTTCACACTCTCCTAGTGTGGGCAGAGAACCCTTTATCTGTTCACACTCTCCAAGTGTGGGAAGAGAACCCTTCATATAATCACACTCTCTAATTATGGGCAGTGAACCCTTCGTCCTTTCACACTCTCCTAGTGTTGGCAGAGAACCCTTCAGCTGTTCACACTCTCCAAGTGTGGGCAGATAACCCTTGATCTGTTCACACTCTCCAAGTGTGGGCAGAGAACCCTTTGTCTGTTCACACTCTCTAATTGTGGGCAGTGAACCCTTCATCCTTTCACACTCTCCTAGTATGGGTAGAGAACCCTTCAGCTATTCACACTCTCCAAGTGTGGGCATAGAACCCTTCGTCTGTTCACACTCTCCAAGTGTGGGCAGAGAACCCTTCGGCTGTTCATACTCTCTAAGTGTCAGCAGAGAATCGGATCTCCATGACAGATCTTCTCACAAGAAATATAGAATGATGGAAGAAAAGAGTGAAGTAATCACAAATCAAAAGTAAAGACTCTTACCTTTAAACACCAAGTGAAGCCTTCACACTCTAGTAGTAAGAATTATCCTTCAAACACTCTCTCACACTCTCTCATTGACTCTTCTTTCAATAGGCATGAAGATCAGTAGGCAAAAAGATTAAGTGGCTGTCTAAATTGGACTATTTATATGAAAGACAAACAAGAAAAACCGTCCAAAAATTGCAAATTTTCAAGTCAACACGTAGTTGATCATCCCATATAATCGTGGATCGTCCTGGACGATTTTACTTAAATATGTTGGAAACGAACCAAATATATGTTGGTACGAACTGAATTCGTACCCGATCATCATCTCTTACGAACTAGGTTCGTCCGGTATGAATAGTTATACCATAGGTCTGTTCCCAAAAACTACAAACGTTGCCAAAATTTGAAGAGTCGTTTCACTTCGTCTTGGGACGAATATGAGTTCGTCTGGACGAAATTTTTACAGAGAATAATTCGTCCTTGGAAGAGTTTGCGTTCATCTAGACGAAAATTTTCCTTAGAGCATTTCGTCCTAGAACGAATATGAATTTCGTCTGATAGAAAATTTTCCAGAGGTTATTTCATTCTGGGATGATTAAACATTCGTCCTAGATGATCAAAACTCAGAAAAATTTTTTTCAACTGCTGTTCGTTCCATTGCTCTTTAGAGGAGATAACTGACTTGATCGTCCCGTACTAACTATATTCGTCCCGTACGATCAGTATAAATTTTTAAAGATCTCCTTAAGTGTGTGTGTGTTTATTCACTCAATTATAATCACTCCCTCTCAAACTTAATTCAAAGAAAAGTACAAGCTTCAATTCACAAAATCTCTCATGCTAAATTTGATTTGAAGTCTTCAGTAGTCTAGAGTTTGATTTTCTGGAAATGTTAGATCACACAAGAGCAAAAACAAATCTTCCAAAAAGTGTTAGGAGATATCAATACATAAAACAATAATATTTGGAATCATCAAAAACTATACAAGTTGCAAGAATGTAAAACATGCAAATAGCAACTCTCTTAACAATCTCCCCCTTTTTGATGATGGTAGAATAATTATTGTTTGTATAATTTCAAATTCTAAGAATCTCCTAAACTCCCCCTGAATTGATGAATAGGTAAAAATAAGGAGGCAATTTAATCATAATTTTTTGTTTTTCAAAATTTTTCGGAGATACAAAACAAAATAAAAACACATACGAACAAACAATTTTGGTATCCAATCTCCCCCTTTTTTATGATGGCAAAACAATTATTGTTTGTATAATTTGAAATTCTAAGAATCTTCTAAACTCCCGATGAATTGATAAACACGTAAAAATAAGAAGGCAATTTAATCATAATTTTTGTTTTTCAAAATTTTTCAGAGATACAAAACAAAACAAAAACACATACGAAAAAAAAATTTCTCCCCCTTTTTGACAACAACAAAAAGTGAAGAAGAAAAAAGATCTGAAATGTAAGCAATCATATAAAAATCATTTGATAATTGAACCTTGAAAGTGATTGAAATAAATTTTGCAAACAAAATCAAAACATTAGATAAATCATAGTAAATTATAGAATTTAAGAAGAGATATAACTTTGATAATAAAAAGTATTTGTCAAAAAACATGCAATTTAGACACTAAGATAGAGAAAACCATTACAAAAGGATGAATAAAAATTTGTATATTTCAAATTTCAATACGAAATATAAATATACAGAAGATCAATTTGAATTAAGAGATTAAAAGATTAAGGAAAGAAATAACTACTACAATGTGGCGCTTTGTGCATCTTCTTCAAATTTGTGGCACATTTTTGTGCATCTTTTCACTTGTGGGCTTATTTTGTGCCTCTTTTTCAACTTGTGAACCATTGTGCATTCATTTTAATTTTTGTATAATTGTATATTTTTCAAGAGTAATTTTGATCTTTTCAAAATCAACAATAAAAAATTTTAAATTTTTTCTAAGTGCATAAATATTTAATGATAAGTGAAATACAAAATAAGATAACATCATAATTGCAATAATAATATTAGACATTAATGTAGTCTAAATAAGAGACATAAAATTGACAATCTTAATTACATCAAGTTATAAGCAAAACTTAAATTTAGAAAAATTAGATTTTCTAATGAATTTAATTTTAACTTGCATTTCAAAGTATAGCACTCTTAAGATCAAAAATTATAACGATTGTCATATGGACTAACACACATTTCAAAAAAAAGATTAAAGCCAAAACAGGATAACTTATATTAATATCAATATGAAGGATATTACAATCTAAGCATGTGATATCAATACATCATAAGATTTAAAAACAAAAACATCTAAAGAAAAGAAAATACATAACACTTCCCTAAGCCACAAAACAAAAATGACAACTAAAGAAACACATAAAATCAACTGGAGCTGTCACTCAGAAGGACCCTGATCTGGAGGAGGAGGTGCAGCGCCAAAGAAGTTATAGTAACTACTAATCATGATCATGTTGGAGTTAATACCATCTATCTGCTCCCTTATCCATCTCATGTCATGCTGATACTGTGTAGCCTGCTACTGAAGATGAGTCTCAATTTGATCAAAACGTTGATTAACATGAGTCTCAAGGTGATCAAATCTTTGAACCAAATCATAATAATTTGGTTCATTTACAGGTGTAGGTGCAGCTTCATGTTCTTCCTCAGTATCACTAATGACATGTGTTTTACTTGGTTCTTCTTTATTAAATATTTCTCTAAATGATCCGTCATTGTAGTGGAGCGGTTCTTCAAACTCTTGATCAGGATGAACCAAATTATATTTCTTCTCCAAAATGTAGGCAACTAAATGTCCTAAGGCGATGTTATTCTTTCTTTTATGCTCGACATAACCAATTTTAGAAAGTCCATAAAGATAGTCAAGGAATAGTTGGGCTTCATCTATAGGTTCTTTAGTCATGATAAAAAATGTCACCATAGAAAGAAGAGGAGTAATGTTGATTCTATCACTAGCTTTAGGAATTATAGAAGTTCTAAGAACATGCTGGATGATACGAGCATTATAAACGAGACCGGATAATTTAGGCATATGCTCATTAAAAATGATTCCTCTAAGCACATTATTAATTTCAGACAATTCATATTCAGTTAAGGTGATCAAGGTATGTGCTCTAGCTCCCTTAGTCCTTAAGTTCAGAAAGGCTCCTAAGTATGCTTTGGTAATTTCAACTTTTCTCTTAAAGAAAAAAGAACAGATAACAGTATGGTTGGAGTTAAAAGACATGTTAGCCTGGAAGTAGTGAAAGGTTTCTTTGTTGTAGAGATAAACTAGGGTGAGGATAAAACCAAACTGAGTTGAAGCAAACAAGTTCATCACCTGAAAGGTTAGTTGTTCCTAGACAAGAATTCTAGAGGGTGATCTTAGTGGAGACAAACCTAGGGAAGGATTCTTCATTGGCTTTAGAAAGAAAGTTCTCAGAAGAATTCTTAGGTGGACCCCTGGACACAATCTTTTGACGCTTGCTAGAACTTGCCATTGAAAAATGATCTAAAGTATGAAAGAGTTTGAAAGTGAAGTGAGAGTGTGACTGTTGAGTTCAAAAGCCCGTCTATTTATTTAAAAAATGATTGTTCGTACCAAACAAAATCACTTTCATCCCATATGAATTTAGTTCATCTCGTACAGAAACATTTCGTATGGATAAATGAATGAGTCCAAAATAAAATGCCTTTTCATAATCGCACAATTTACAAAGCATCATTTCGTACAGACTTTTGACCAAAATGATCATATAGACGAACACATGTTCAACCTGGGACGATCAAAACTTATGATTGTTTTAATGACAGTTGAATCCATCCCCACATCGAACCACCATGTGTTCGTCTGGAAGAAGCAAAGGTTCATACGTACGAACAGGCATATTAAAAATGATCTTATCCATTCAACTGACATTCAATCGTCCCGTCATTTGAACAAGTTCATCCTGGATGATCGTGACGATCATACAGATGCAGTGAAAAATAAAAAAAACTAAAAACTACACGCTAACGGTTCAAAATCCGACAGTTTGACACACTACATAATTCATCCAGTACGAAAACATTTCGTCCCGGATGATTGTCAAATAAAAATTTCAAATCATGTACTCAATCAAAACTAAAATACAAGCACACTAAAAACATAATGAAAAAAAAACAAACACATAATACAGAATAAGTTACAAACACAAGGATAAACAGAAAAAAAATACTAACTAAAAACATACATCAATGTTGCAAAAAAAAATATTTTTATTAAGTATTCAGATCGATTACCCAAAGCCTTGTTCTTAATGCACTGAAAGTATCAAAGGCTAAAGGTTTTGTAAAAATGTTTGCAAGTTGATTTTCAATAGAAACATGAATGAGTTCAATTTCTCCTTTAGATATATGATCCCTTATGAAATGATGTCTGATGTCTATATGTTTGATTCTTGAATGTTGAATAAGATTTTTAGAAATGCAAATAACACTAGTATTAGCACAATAAATTAGAATAATGCCTATAGTTAATCCTAAATCAATCAACTATTATTTCAACCAAAGTACTTGTGCCACACAACTTCCTAATGCAATGTATTCAGTTTTAACAATAGATAGGGCTGCTGAATTTTATTTTCTATTAGACCAAGTAAATGAGACAAATTAGATGTTCTTCCTTTTAGTAACTTATAAGGTATTTTATTTAATTTAGATCTCACATTCACCCTAATGAGAACATAATATGTAATACTAACCGCCTCAGCCCAAAAATATTTTGGGGGTATTCTGCCAATATTGCTCGGGCGGCTTTTATTAATGTTCTATTTTTCCTTTCGACTACCCCATTCTACTTGGGGTTCTAGGTGCATAAAAGTTATGATCAATTCCTTTCTCCTTGCAAAATTTCTCAAATCTCTCATTTTCAAATTCTCCTCCATGATCACTTTGTATAGAAATAATTTCACACCCAAGTTTTCTTTGAATCCAAGACAAAAAATTTCTAAATTTCACAAGTGATTCACTCTTATGAAATAGAAATCTAACCCATATGAATCTTGAGTAATCATCCACAATCACAAATCCATATACCTTCCCGCCTAGATTTATAGTTCCAACTGGTCCAAAAAGATCCATATGCAAAATCTCCAATGGTTTACTAGTTCTAAGATCCTTATTGGACTGAAAAGAGGACTTCACTTATTTTTCTAATTGGCATGCATCATAAAGGTGATCCTTAATAAAGTCTAGTTTTGGTATACCTCTCACTAAGTTCTTTTGGTTAATCCACCTAAGGGATTTCATGCTAGAATGACAAAGTCTCCTATGTCAAAGCCATGACTCATCAGATACAGTTTTTAAACAAAAAATAGCAGGAGTTTGAATGCAATTCAAGTCTAGCATATAAACCTTATTTACCATTTTACCATTCAAAACATCATTTACATTTAGGCTTAATATGCAGCTAGTAGGAAAAAATTTCACATAATATCCTTTATCACATAGCTGGCTTATACTTAATAGGTTATGCTTCGAGCCTTCTACCAATAACACATTTTCAATATAAAATTTCTTAAGATTTCCAATCATACATCATCCAACCACCTTCCTTGTGGTATTATCTCCAAGTGTAATCTTGCCTCCACTCCTAGCTTCCAGCGTTATGAATTGTGCAGTATCTCCAGTCATATGCTTTGAGCATCCGCTGTCCAGGTACTATATGCTCTCACGAGATCTTGTGTGAGAGCAACCCAAATAAATTTGGGTTCTCCTTTTGGCAAATTATAATCAGATGCATGTATGATATGTCTAGATTTATGCATCTTAGGTCTCCACACCAAATAAGTTTTTATCTTCAAAGTACATGTGTGAGCTATATGTCAAAATAATCCACAATTATTACATTTGACTTTTGGAAAAGAATTCCTAAGTTTTCTACCATTCATCTATCTATTCAGAGATTACATAAACTTAGGATACATAATAGGATTAGTAAAATCTTCAAGTCTGGGGGGTATCCTATTATCCTCGAGAGCTTTTATCTTCAATTTATAAAAAAAATTCATATCTTCTAAGATTCAATTTGTATAATTGATTTAATATTTTTTGCTCTCAGATTCATCCTTAAAAGTTTTAAAATCTTTTTCACGTTCTGCATAGGATGATTTTAAATTTTCATGATTTTTCTTCAAGTCATCAAACTCATCAAGTAATTTCATGTTGTTGTCATCAATCAAAACATGATCTTTCTTAAGGATTACATGTTCCTTTTGTAGTTCTTCAAACTCTAACATAGACTAGCATGCATTTTCTTTATTTTCTTATATACATCATGTATGTGTTCAAAAACTTCAAACAGTTCATCATAAGTTAAGTCACATACTTCTTCTTGATCTCGCTGATCGAGACTATCGGTCATTAAGTACATATTAGTGACTTCCTCATCCTTTTCAGTCTCTGATGAATCTGAAGTTGAGTCTGCCCAGAAAGCTCTTTAAAACTTTTTCTTGCCCTTATTTACAGTTGGTTTCTCCTCTACCTTCTCATTGCTAGGAGTGGCTTTGAGTTTTGGGTATTCAGTCTTGATATGTCCAGGTTTCCTACACTCATAGCAAATTACATCATTTGAAACCTTGGCATTTCTATTAAATTTACCTCTATTCCATTGCTGGTGTCTCTTCTACTTCCTCTTCAGAAAGCTTCTGAATTATCTAGTCATTAGAGCGATGTCATCTTCATCACATATGTCCTTTCCACTTTTACAAGTAGAAACCCGCATGTAATCTTCTTATTTAAGATCACAAAAGAAATTATTCAAGCATTTGGCATTTAGTTATGCTAAGTCACGTTCTTCTACTGTCCAGTCTGTAAAAGGTGTTTCAACTCTAACTCCATCAACTAGTCTAGTTGGTTTTGTATACCCTTCTTGAACTAAGATCCTCATACGATAATCAAGTGACTGTAAAAATGTAGACATGCGTGTTTTTCAAAAATCAAAAGGTATATTGTCGAACAGTGGAGGTCTAGTTACAGCGTAACCCTCAGGTGTATTTCAGTTTCCAAATATAGCCATCTACATTAATTAAAAAGTAGTCTAAACTTATGATTTTGAAACAAATCTCTAATACCACTTTGTTAAAACTTATTAATTATGAATTAGGTTGTTAAACCTAAGCTTATGTCCCAGCTGCTAACCAATAGAGGGGTGAATTGGTAATTAAAAATTTTACCCCTCTTTTAAAATTTAAATCCGAGAAAATTAACTTTAATGAATTTTGTAGAAAATATTTTTCAACCACAAGTTAAAAATAGTAGAGCAAAAATAAAAGCAGCGAAAAAATAAAAGACATAAGATTTATAGTGGTTCGGTCAAACACGACCTACATCCACTCCCTGGAGGCACCCTCCGAGTATTGCACTAATACCACTAGTGAATCTAATTTTACACCCATACCAAGGCGGAGAAGCCTTTACAAAAACTCTCTTCCACCAGTACTTGGTGCGGCAGAGAACCATCATCCTTTTACACTCTTCTAGTGTGTTAGCAGAGAAAGTCTGTCCTTTAATACTCTCCCGGTGTAGGCAGAGAATCCTTTATCCTTTCACACTCTCCTAGTATGAGCAGAGAAATCTTCGGCTGTTCACACTCTCCAAATATTTGTAGAGAACCCTTCGTCTGTTCACACTCTGCAATTGTCAGCAGAGAACCCTTCATCCTTTCACATTCTCCTAGTGTGGGCAGAGAACCCTTCAGTAGTTCACACTCTCCAAGTGTGGGCAGAGAACCCTTCATCTATTCGCACTCTCTAAGTGTGGGTAGAGAACCCTTCGGCTATTCACACTCTCCAAGTGTTAGTAGAGAACTGGATCTCCTAGACAGTTCTTCTCATAAGAAATCTAAAAGGAAGAAAGAAAAGAGTGAAGTAATCACAAATCAAAAGAAAAGACTCTTCCCTTTAAACACCAAGTGAAGCCTTCATGCTCTAGTAGCAATAATCCTCCTTCAAACACACTCTGACACTCTCTCTTTGACTCTTCTTTCAATAGGCACGAAGATCAGTAGGCAAAAAGATTAAGTGGCAGTCTAAATTGGATTATTATATGAAAGACAAGAAAAACCGTCCAAAAATTTCAAATTTTCAAGTCAACACGCAGTTGATCGTCTCGTACGATTGTGGATCATCCGGAACAATTTTACTTAAATATGTTGGAAACAAACCAAATGTATATTGGTATGAACTAAATTCGTACCCGATCATCATCCCGTACGATTTAGTTTCATCCGGTACGAACAGTTATACCATAGGTCAATTCCCAAAAACTGCAGGACATCACCAAAATTTGAAGAGTCGGTTCACTTCATCCTGGGATGAAAATGAGTTTGTCCAGATGAAATTTTTATAGAGAACAATTCGTCCTGAGATGAATTTGAGTTCGCATGGATGAAAATTTTCCAGAGAGCATTTCGTCCTGGAATGAATATGAATTTCGTCTGAACAAAAATTTTTCAGAGGACATTTCATCCTGGGATGATTAAACATTTTTCCTAGACGATCAGCACTTAGAAAATGTTTTTTCAACTTCTGTTCGTTCCATTACTCTTTAAAGGAGATAACTGACTTGATCGTCCCATACGATCAATATAAATTTTTAAAGATCTCCTTAAGTGTGTGTGTGTTTATTCTTTCAATTACAATCTCTCCCTCTCAAACTTAATTCAAAGAAAAGTATAAGCTACAATTCACAAAATCTCTCATGCTAAATTTGATTTGAAGTCTTCAGTAGTCTGGAGTTTGATTTTTCTAAAATGTTAGTTCACACAAGAGCAAAAATAAATATTTCAAAAAGTGTTAAGAGATATCAATACATAAAATAATAATATTTGGAATCATCAAAACTATACAAGTTGCAATAATGTAAAACATGCAAATAGCAACTCTCTTAAAATGCTTGATGGTCGATGATCATCTTGGTCAACCGTGAACCAACCAATGATCAATTACTTGAAGTTTGTGAGAAAATGTATGTATCATATATGAAACTTAAGAAATTGCTTGCTAGTTTAAAATTGGAGTTTTTGAATTTGCAAAAAGAAGATAAATTTTTATTGAAAGATCACTCACAAATTGATAGCAATCACATGTCAGTACTTGATGAGTTTGATGAATTGAATAAAAAGCATTCACACCTCACTTAAACATGATTTTAAGACATATGTTGATGAATCTGAGCATAGGAGAACTATTTGAGAGTTGATAATACCATTTTAGAAAGTGCTAACTCAAGTTTTAAAGCTGAATTGAATGCACTTGAGGAAAATAAGACTACACCCACACTTGATCTAAAGACAAAACATAAGAAAAGGCATTAAAACCCTAACATATTTGTAAATCATTTTTCTGGTGTTAGATATTTCTCATGTGGCATGTTAGAGCATATTTCACACATTTGCACTGTTCACCATAGTACATATTGGGTATGGAGACCCAAATGTATTGCATTATTCTTTATAAGAAGGGACCCAAATTTGTTTGGATTCCAAAATCTGATATTTGATAATTATATAGGCTTCCTCTCATAAAAGGCCTCATGAGAGCATGTGGTACCTTGACAGCGGATGCTTATGACATATGACTGGAGATGCCAACTAATTCATTTTGCTTGAGGCTAGGCCTGGAGGCAAGGTTGCTCTTGGAGACAACACCACCAAGAAAGTGGGGGGCGCAATTATAATCAAAAACTTCAAGAACCATTTGATTGAAAATATTTTACTTGTAGATGGACTGACACGCAACTTGATAAGCATTAGTCAGCTTTGCGATAAGGGCTTCATCATAAAATTTTTGGCAAATACTTATATTATTTTCTTGAATAACAACACTATTTTGTAGGGAAAGTGAATCAATAATGTGTACATGCTTAATTTAAATAATATTGAATGTGCTGCTTCATTTTACTTAAAAATAGTTGTTGATGAGTCGTGGTTGTGGCATAAGAGGTTATGCCATGCCATTATGAAAATTTTTAGGAGAATGACCCAAAAAGACCTAATTAGACATGTTCCCAAGCTTAAGTTCACCTAAGACCAACTTTGTGATGTCTGCCACCTAGGGAAGCAAGTCCAATCCTCTTTCTATTCCATTAAGGACATTAACACCTCTAGACCTTTAGAAGTCCTTTACATGGATTTGTTTGGACCTGTTAGCACTACCAGCTTAGGGGGAAAAACTATGATTTTGTGATTGTCGATGACTACTTGAGGTTTACTTGGATTAAATTTCTATCACATAAGAATGAGTCTTTTGACAAGTTAAGATCCTTCTTCACTTGGATTCAGAAAAAGCTAGGCTATGAGATCTTGACCATCCATAGTACAATAGGGGAGAGTTTGAAAATGAGAGATTTGAAGACTTCTATGAGGATAAGGGAATTAGTCATAACTTCATAGCTCCTAGGATCCCTCAGTAGAACAAATTAGATGAAAGGAAAAAATGGACCTTAGTTGAAGCCGCTAGAGCCATTCTTGCTGAGTATTCACTTCCAAAATAATTTTGGGCTAAAGCGATAAACACAGCTTGTTATGTGTTAAATAAGGTGAATGTTAGAGCCAAACTTGATAAGACACCCTATGAGATCCTTAAGGGTAGGATACCCAACTTTTCCCACCTCCATGTCTTTGGCTATAAGGTTTTCATTCTTAACAATAGGAAGTCACACTTACGTAAATTTGACCCAAAATCTGATGGAGTGTTCTTAGGGTATTCAAGTGTTGGGAAATCCTTTAAGGTGTTTAATAAGAGGACATTAGTGGTGAAGGAGACTACTCATGTAGTGTTTCATAAATTTGATCCTAAGAAATATAGAATTGAGGATGAAGATGAAGTTAGAGAGATTACCCAAGGAGTTAAAAATTTGGAGAAGAGGGTAGAACCCCAAAACACTGAAAGAGTAGATGAGATTACCCAAGGAGTAGAAAATGAAAATATGGAGGAAAGGGTTGAACCTACACACATCTTGATTAGAGATTAAAGATATTTCTCTAGTCACCCTAAAGAATTGATCATAGGAGACCCTTCTGAAGGTATTAAGACTAGGCATGGACTTAGGAAGGAAGTGAACCACTATGCCTTTATCTTAATGAATGGCCCACCAACATCAATCAAGCCCTATCTGATGAGTTTGGGATCTTAGCCATATAAGAGGAATTAAACTAATTTAGGAATGATATTTGGGAGCTTATAGAAATACCAAAGGGAAAAAGTATAGTTGGAACCAAATGGGTCTTTTAGAATAAGATGAATGATTTTGGTGTGGTGGTTAAAAATAAGAAAAGATTGGTGACTAAGGGGTACAACCAAATAGAAGGGATTGATTTTGAGGAGACCATTTCCCCTATAGCTAGATTAGAAACCATTAGAGTGTTACTAACCTTTGCCTATTATAAGGGATTTAAACTTTTCCAAATGGATGTTAAGAGTGCTTTTTTAAATGTGGTAATAAAAGAGGATGTGTTTGTAAAGCAACCCCTAGGTTTTGAGAGTTCTCAATTTCCAAATCATGTCTACAAATTAAAAAAGGCCTTATACAGATTAAAATAGGCACCTATAGCTTGATATGAGAGGCTTAGCACATTCTTACTAGAGAGGGAGTTTGTTAAGGGGAGTGTCGACACCACCCTATTTCTGAGAAAAGTAGGATATGAATTACTCATTATTTATATCTATGTCAATGATATAATTTTTGGATCTTCTGATAAAAGACTATGCGATGATTTTTTTAAAATAATGAGCAAGGAATTTGAGATGAGTATGATGGGAGAGTTGTCCTATTTTTTGGGGTTTAGCATAAGACAATTGAATGATGGAACCTTTCCAAATCAATCAAAGTATATAAAGGACATTTTAAAGAAATATGAAATGGATAAATCCAAGCCAATTAATACTCCCATGTCCTCTAGTGTTTAGTTTGATAAGGACCTAAATGGAAAATCTATTGATCAAAAGAAGTATAAATGGATGATTAGATCTTTACTTTACCTGACTGCTAGCCGGCCTGATATAATATTTAGTGTTTGTCTCTATGTTAGATTTTAAGTTGATCCTAAAGAATCCCACCTGACTGTAGTTAAGAGAATTCTTAGATATCTCTTCGGGACCCAAAACTTAGGAATCTGGTATCTTAGGTATTGCACTTCTTTTAAGATTATTAGATATTCTGATTCTGATTTTGCATGATGTATAGTAGATAGAAAGAGCACTTCTGGGACTTACAAATTCATAAGACAGTCTTTAGTCTCCTGGTCTAATAAAAAGTAAAACTCTGTTGCACTTTTCACTACTGAAGATGAGTATATAGCCTTATGGTGCTGTCTGGCCCAAGTCCTTTAGTCGAAGCAGCAAATTCTTGATTTAGGATTACCTATATGCACAATTTCAATCCTTTGTGAAAACACTAGTACCATCTGAATTTCTAAGAATCCTATGCAACATCCAAGGACCAAGCACATATATATAAGACATAACTTTATTAAAGACCATGTGACCAAAGGAGACATGAAGTTACACCATATTGCAACTAAGAATTAACTAGCTGACATCTTTACAAAACCACTAGCCTTCGCCTCTTTCAGCAATTTAAGGACCAGTTGGGTGTGATTAACATAAATGCACAAACTTGATTCTCTCTAATTTGTGATTTTTATTTTTTGAACTATTATTTGTTGTTTTCCTTTCTTAGTAACTATAGTTTTCTTTTTTTTTTTTTTATTAATTTCATGTGTTCATTTCAATTGTTTTTTATTTTCTTCATTTTTTTTATCACTACTAAATTGATATCTTGTGCCTTATTTTTATTTTTTTAAAATATGTAGCCAATGTTTTGACATCCCTAAATCAGTTAAAGGGAGAAACATCGTTGATTGTTTCCCTTCTTCTAACTTCTTTTAGTGGTGAAATTTTCTTTTCCAAACAAAACTTTTTCTCAAATTAACAACTTGACTTTATGATTGAGATCTTTTCTATCTTGCTATAGTAATCTATCTTATATAAATAATATTTGAAGTCATTAAATCACTTTCATGCATTTGTAGTCTTGTCATTGCTTTTATCGTATGAATTTGATTTTGTTTTATGGTTTATTCTTCCTTATATTAGAGAGTGAGTTTTTCGTCTCTAATATCTAGAATATATACTCACAACTGAGAGTATTTAAGAGTTCAAAAAGAGATCTAGCTTGCAAAAAATATCAAGGGCAAAAAATGAGCCCAAAAATGTTAAAAAAAATATGAGAATATGTGCAATGACCGCAAAAAATTGAAAGATATACAAAGTGTATCAAAAATCAAAAGATGTGCAAATTGCGCCAATCAAGTGACAAGAGGTATAAAATGATTCCATCAAAAGCAAGTTTTCTTCTCTTTCAAACTTTTAAATCTTAGAAGAATTCATCTGTCAATTGATATTTGCAAGGACTTATATTCGAAATTCATGATTGCGACTAATTACTTTAGTAAACTATTCTATAAGATTTTTTTTTGAAACCAGGTGTTGAATGGATCTCATTTTCTTATCCAATTGATTTTTATAATTAAGATTAATATTTTTAAAAGATGGTTTACCCTGTGAGAAGTTCGAGCTAGGGCTAACATAATCGGTTGTTTTACTATTTTTTGAATTTTGACGATGTTAACTCATTGATTCTTACAAATTTTTAATGCAAACATATGGTGAATTTATCATATTTGAGCTTTGATAAAAAAAACCTTTGTTTTTTCATTCCTTTTGATGTTTTAGTGTCCTTTTTGTATCTTATTTTTACAGTTGATTTTCATATTTTTAGGCCTTCTCTGATCCCTCCTCTTTTTTGCGATATCAAAAGGGGGAGTAGTTGTACTATTTTATGTTATATTATGTTTGTTCTTTTATGATTGATTAGTTATATTGTATTCGTCCGTTAATAAATTTTGAACTTCTTATTTCACACTATTCTTATTGAACTCTTTTAATTATTTTAATTGTTCGTCATCATCAAAAAGGGGAAAATTGTTGTGAATCTAATTTCAGGGAATAGACTTTCGATGATAACAAACATTTTTATTTTTCTATGACTGCCTTGCCTAATAATGTTTTAGGTCCACAAACTTTTGATGATAACTTCATATTTCACCCTAAATTACAAATCGATCTAGCTCAAGATTGGGTAGATTGGGACTTAGTTAGTTTATAATATACGTCCAGTGTCTTTTACCCTTTCTTGAGTTAATTATAGATGATGTGGATCCTAATGTAAGTAACCTGACACATACATACTTGGGAGAAAAATTCTATCTATTTTATTAGAGATTTTTGTTTTCAATCACATCATCCAGAATGATCTAAAAATCATCCTTGAAGATCAGTTAAAAATTGAAACCCTAATTATGGCATCCTGGTTAAGGCAGCCATAATTAAGTGAATCATCATGGACAATATTAACATCGTCTTGGATAATAGGCTCCAATAAAAAAGAATCAGCTACCATATCTATTTAGGCATCTTTTATTTTTGGACATCATCCAGGACATCGTCCTGGACGATGCAACATAATTTTGCCTAAATTAATCTTGTAATTAAGGAAAGTAATTAAGATTTGATTGCTCAATCATATCATCTTAGACAATCGTAGGATTGTCTGGGACAATCAGTTAATAAATATTAGTTCTTCTTGGATGATTAAAAATTGGCCTGGCTCCATTTAGGGCGATGTTTTGGACGATATGTGATGTTTTGAACTAATCATCCCGAACAATCATAAGATCGGCCAGGATGATCTAGCCAATTTTTTATCATCTAGATATTCATTCACGGTGATGTTCTCGATGATATGTGATGTTTTGAACAAATCATCCCAGAAGATTGTGAGATCATCCTGGATGATCAAGTTACTTTTTCATCATCCAAACATCCATCTGGCACAATGGTCTAGATGATATTCAATAACTTGAACTAATCGTATAATTGTCCTAAACGATATGAATAAATTAAACTTCTGATCATCCCAAATCCTCCTAGTTGATTGAGCTGATTTTGTACTGATCGTACAGGACGATCTTTAGATTGTCCAGGATGATAATATCGGTTTATTATAATTAGGAGCTAATCCAAAGATCTTCTATATAAGACCTCTTATTTTATCCAAGAGTGTATCTTTTGATGCTATATTAACCTGAGAGAGCCAAGAGGAGAGGGAGAGTAAGGGGGAGAGAGAGAGGATCATATGAGGGGGAGTTTGTGAGGGGTTTCACAAATGTTATTTTAAGCAAGGATCCGAGTCATCTTCTCCGATCATTGTCCCTGGTTCCTTGGAGGTTTGAGAGAGGTCTACTTCAACAATTGATCAAGGTTCTCTTCGTGCTTCAAGAGGAAGTAAAAGGAGTAGGGTTCTCTACCTACTTTAGGAGGAAGCAAAAGGAGTCAGATTCTCTACCTGCTTCAGTAGGAAGAAAAAGTAGTTGGGTTCTCTACCTCATCAATGTCCGTGGAAAGGAGGTTTATACAGGTTTCTCCACCTTGTTGTGGGAGCAAAAGGAGAGTCACTAAGTTTAGTGCAAAACCCAAAGGAGAGGTTCCGAGGAGTGGACGTAGGTTAATTTGATCGAACCTCTATAAATTTTTGCACTTTGATTTTCTTTGTGGTGAATTTTGGTTTGGTTTGAGTTTATGTTTTTGATTAAAAAACTTTTAAAATACCAATTCATCCCCCCCCCCCCCCCCTCTTGGTTAGCCTTGGGTTAGTTCATAAGAGCTTAACATACCTAACAAACTTTCAAGTATCATAGCACTTTCAAATACTATCAGCAATAGCATCCACCGCATTAATTAGAAGGCCATCTAAGTCTAGCTTGAATTTTTTTATGCTTCTTTTAGCTTAATATATCACGGATTTATTGAACCACCTCATTGACCGGTCTTCCCACCATCAAATTGGGGTTGATTGGTAAATATCCACTATAATCTATCATGATTTTAAATTATACATTTCCTAGCTTAGATAAAATCTCCTATAACTTAAGGTCTTCTTTAGAGTTAAGGGATTCTTACATCATCTAATCAACCACTCCATCATATCTACTAACCATTACCCCTTTCCCTTTGACTATCCTTGGGTTGGAAGTCATAATTATGCCATCCATAATTGCTTAATGGGCATCCTTCTCCAAATGTATCGGAGGTTCTTAAGGAGTAAAGCCTTTAACATCATTGGGGTGGAGCCTTCGCACCCCTGAATGGCGAGCCTAGGAATATCTACATGTAGTTGGTGGTTTTCCTTCATACTGGTCCTTTTAGGGATATCTTAATTTTAGGGCGACTTGAGCCTGTTTTTCTTGAATTCTATAAGCTTCTTTTTTTTTTCTTATTCCTGAGGCTTGACTATAATTGAGGCAAACTTTTAGGGTTTCACAAGGTAGATTGGTGGCCTACCATTGTGATGGTGGCCCTTCCCCAATCCAACTTGGATAAACTATTCTTTCTTTATAGATGGGAGGCGGGGCACCCAATGATAGTCATCCACTAATACATATGTAGGGAGCTTCCTTGCATATTTTTTATACTTACTAACAGATTGAGGTGTCAAAATTCTTGTTTTAGTTTTCTCTTCCTTCAAAATTTCCCTTTTAAACCTATGTGAGATCATCCCTTTTAGATGTCTCATGTATTCTTCTTTGGTCTCATCTTCCTAGGTAGCATAAGTGCGGATGATGTTCCTTAACATCCCTTTCCCCTTATAATTGCTTCTACTTACGAGTTTTCTTGATATAATAAATCATTGGGCACAGTGGAGAGCACACTATCTTGCTAACTATCTCTTCCCTTGAAGTAGAAGAAATGGGGTGGAAATGACTCCCTTTTAGAAGGAGAGAGGAGGCATGAATTGATAGTTCCTTAGTAGTCTCTGGCTCTACTTCAGCCAAGGATTTTAGCTCAATTATCTTCCTTATCTTAGTAATTTTCTTCCTAACTCTTTATAGGTAAATCATCCTTTTATTCTTACTTATTAAGGGGATGCTAGAACATACCCCAATTTTGCATACTTATATGACTTCAGTCACCATTACTGACTTCTTTTTCTTATCCTTCCTAGTAGAATATGTAGTGGGTATGTGGGCGACAATGGCCTTCATCTTAGGAGTGGGGGAGTCAATCGCTGACCCAACAACAATCTCATCAAGGGGGGCTTCCTTTTAATTTTTAGCAGCAAAATCTATAACCATTCCCCCAATAACTGTCAGCTTAAGGGTCTGGAACCCCATCCCAAACTTAATTGATTTTTTATAGATTAACTCTTCAACATACATATCACGATCAAGATTTAAGATCAACTAGCCAGTTATTTGATTTTCTAAAATTAACTGAAGGTGATTTGAATTAGTTTATTTTTAAATAGAATTTAAAAAAAAATCTTGACTGATTTTGACTCTTATTACATCTACTAAGTTATATGAAGTATAACCTAACATATTTTGATAAGATAAAAAATTCATTTATGATTTAATGAGATTTGAATTTTCATCATATGTGTTTAGATACAATGGGATGTTGTGGCATAGCACATGACAATCGTATCCAAGATTTATCTTATTTATTTCTCAAAGGGATTTTAAATTTAATGTATTTTCTTCAAATTTTAAAACTCAACATGTTGAGTTTTCACCCATCACGAAGGTTCACAAAATTGACATGAAATCTAAAGAGTTTGTCTTGAATCTCTCATTCTACCAATTAACTTGGCGTGAATTATCAAAGCCTAAATTTTCTCAAAGGTTTCCTCACTCTTCTCTCTTACTTATTAATTTTCTCTTTTTGGATTGTTTCCTTTCTTACCAAAGACAGAAATGGCAGAGGGGCCAATGGAAGGAAGGTAGATTTAACTACAAGTATAATATAATTTTTACCATTATTAAAGATGGAGAGAGAGAAATGCCTCCAGCAAAGTTGTTAGAAAAATTATTTGCAAGTTTTGTTACAAAGTAATTTGTGATTATATCTTCTTTGGAAAAAAACTATTTTTTTGAAATATAGTTTTGAAATTACACACATCATTATGAATGATATGTCCTCTTAGAAGGTGAAATTATCATTCTCTAATGGGTTTGACTTACAAAATTGCAAGCTTTATACTAGTTATCGTAGTTAAATTAAAGATGGAACTACATCTGATTCCGAAGGGGACATCGGTCTAGTATTTATCTATGATAATCTTGATGTAGTACCAATAATTTTATATTCTAAATAAAAATGATGAATGATATATCTTCCTAATGATAGTAAATATCATTTATCATTAATTATTTGAATGTGACAATAATAATCGATCTTGATTTTTTTCCCAAAGAGGATAATTTTCTTTCCCCCATTTTATTTAGGAGATAAATAGAATTTGATCTTACTTTTCTAGGGTCATAAATCTCCTACAAAGGAAGCCAACGTAGTAAAATACATTATAAGATTTTTTCGTTTCCTACAAGTACTCTCGATTAAAATAATTATAGAAATTTCATTTAGAATTTTTAAGTAGTGATACAAAAGGAGTGAGGTTGTAATCTAAATAGGAATTGGTGAATATTTGAATAGTTATTTTGGCGGCTAAAGGATGAAAAGTAGGTGGTGTTTTGGGATTTAGAAATAACTCAGAAATACTCCAATCTTTCATGTATTGAGCTTTATATTTTGGTTTATATAAGGTTTTAATTTGACTTGGTATTTATTAGAATGTTGAGATTAGATTCTTGATGTTGGGGACTTATGATTCTAGATCGACCTAGAATCCTAAGTTTAGGCATTAAATGGTAGTGAATCAAACCTAACTAATGACATGTAAATCTTAGCTTATCGAGGCCTGGATTGGAGAGCTAGCTAACAACCTAGACACTTTAAATCTAGGTATCATATCTTATAAAAACTGGGTAAGGTAGTTTTTTTAATTTTTGAAAATTAGGGCTGACATCTATAGATGTGTTGCAACTCGGGCTTCCGAGTTTATGATTTTGATGATAACAAATAATATTTATTAATCTTTTATTTCTCCTAGTATTTGCAGTGCATATGTCTTTCTATGTTGACTAATATTTCAGGTACATCATGCACCGTTCTTTGAAGATTCAAGGCTCAAGATTGCATAGAATTGGTTGTATTAAATGAGTCTGTAATTTTCATTTATTGAGTCAAGTCTTGTAATGATGTATGTTAGCTTGTTGATCAAGCACACAAACAGAGGGAGCAAAAAATGATTATAAATAATTTAACTTTTCTGTTCATCGTACTGTACGAATTTATTTCGTACTGTACGATCTGGTGTAACAGAAATAAATTAAAATATTTTATTTTTCCTGGAAAAATTATTTTTGAATATAACTAATCGTACTGTACGATCACCATATCGTACTGTACGATTTGTTATAATAAGAAAGCCCGCCGTCCATTAAATTAGGCAAAAATTTGAATTTGAAAGGTTGTATAATCGTACTGTACGATCATAATCGTACTGTACGATATTTAAAATATTGCCTAACTTAATCCTGAGATTATTCAATCAAAACGGCTGAAATTTATCATTTGGATCGTACTGGACGAACTGTATCGTACTGTACGAACTGGATCGTACAGCACATCGTACAGGACATCGTACAGTACTAACAGGTCAATTTCTGCACATCGTATTGGACGATCTTGCGATCGTACAGTACGATATTTGACGGCTGAATTGAGTATTTTTAGGGTTTTTTGAAACCTCTATTTAAGCACTCTCATAAGACTTTGTAAGGGTCTTTGGCAGCCATTATGTCTTCATTCTTTTGGAGAAAACTTGAAGAGAGGACTTGAAAGGGAGAGAGGAAAGGGTGAAGTTTGAGAGAGGGAGAAGAACCTTGGAGGGGGTTTCAAGAGAGTGTGAAGGAGAGTTCACACGGTTGCTCCGGCGAGCTTGCACCTCAGTACCATCGGATTCAAGGTTCGTCTTGAAGGAAGTTTTGGGAAGAAGAAGATCTCATTGGTGTCAAAGGACCCGGCTCCTCCGCCGCACCGGGGAAGGTGGAAGTGATTGTGTAAGGGCTTCTCCGCCTAGCTGTGGGGGCTAAAGGAGAATCACTAAAGGTTTAGTGTAATACTCGGAGGGTGCCTCCGGGGAGTGGACGTAGGTCATGATTTGACCGAACCACTATAAATTGGTGTGTTCTTTCCTTTACTATTTTCGCACTTTATTTCCGCATTCATTTTTATTGCGATTAATTGCGTGGGTGAAATTGATTACATATCTTTATATTGTGAATGAAATTCGCTTCCGCATAAAGTTATAAAAAGATATTTCTTTTCATTAAAGAAGTTTTTAATCATCCAATTCACCCCCCCTCTTGTCGTTTAGTAATTTTAATTGGTATCAGAGCGGGTTTCAAAAATAGTGTTTTAAAAAACCTTGAAAAAAGCGATCATGGCATATTTTGGAAATCGTAACATTGCGGAAGGCTATTGTATTACACGACCACCTTTATTTGAAAATATTTCTTTTAATTTTTGGAAAATTCGCATGTCAACATTTTTGCAATCAATTGATTATCGAATGTGGAATATGATTCAAACTGGCTATTCTGTACCTTCACGTATGATAGATGGAGTCAAAATTAATATTCCTTTTACTGAATGGAGTAGAATAGAACTAGTCAATGCACAACTAAATGCTAAATGTTTGAATTGTTTTTTCTGTGCATTAAATTCTGATGATTGCATGAGAATCTCTACATGTACTAGTGGGAAAGAAATTTGGGATAGATTATGCATTTCATATGAAGGTACTAGTGAAGTCAAACAATTAAAATTGAATATTCTAATGCGTGATTATGAACTTTTTAGCATGAAACCATATGAGACTATCTTAGACATGTTTACTAGATTTAATCAAATTGTGATGTCATTGCATGATTTAGGTAGAGAACTTTCAAATGTTGAAAAAGTTAGTAAAATTTTACGTTCTTTACTTGATAAATTTGATGCCAAAGTCACAGCTATATGTGAATCAAAAGATTTGAATGCTTATTCTATAGATAATCTAATCGGCTCACTCATTGCCTACGAGCAAAGTGTGAGTCAAAGATTTTTGGATGCAGGTGATGAGAAGACTATTGTGCTAAAAGCCAAACACACAGATGTGTATGACTTAGTAGATGATGAAAGCAAGGAGATAGCATTGATAACAAATAAATTTGAAGATCTATTGAAGCACAAGCATGAATATCAACAAAAGCGGAGTAAAGGTAAAAATTGTAAAAATGCTAAGTTTTATTCTGACATAATTTGCTTTGGGTGTAGGAAACCCGGACATTTCAAGCGTGAATGCCCCAACTTAAAAACTCTTTCTGCAAATGAAAAGAGTAAAAACAAACCATTTGTAATATGGGGAAAAGATAAAAAGCAAAAAGTCTCCTGGGCAGACTTAGTTTCTGATTCATCAGAACAGGAGCAAGATGATGAGGTATAAGTATGTTAAGGTTTGTTTGTGTGTTTTGTTTATGTGACTTTTTTATGTGTTTTGTATGCTTTTTTTTTTGTCTTGTATGTTTAACTTGTTTTATAATTGTATGTTTTTGTTTCGTTATTGTGTTGTTATTTTATATTTTATTTTATCTCTTCTTTTTGATAATGTCAAAGGGGGAGAAAGTATTGTTGTTTAATGTTTTTATTCTATTTTTTACTATTTTTTTTAAATAAAAAAAAAAGAAAGCTTTCCCCTAATTTTTAATGTAATTCTTTTACTGAGGGGGAGTTTAGGAGAAATTATTTTTTAAATTGCAAAGTCAACCAATATTATTTGACATCATCAAAAAGGGGGAGATTGTTGCAACTCGGGCTTCCGAGTTTATGATTTTGATGATAACAAATAATATTTATTAATCTTTTATTTCTCCTAGTATTTGCAGTGCATATGTCTTTCTATGTTGACTAATATTTCAGGTACATCATGCACCGTTCTTTGAAGATTCAAGGCTCAAGATTGCATAGAATTGGTTGTATTAAATGAGTCTGTAATTTTCATTTATTGAGTCAAGTCTTGTAATGATGTATGTTAGCTTGTTGATCAAGCACACAAACAGAGGGAGCAAAAAATGATTATAAATATTTTAACTTTTCTGTTCATCGTACTGTACGAATTTATTTCGTACTGTACGATCTGGTGTAACAGAAATAAATTAAAACATTTTATTTTTCCTGGAAAAATTATTTTTGAATATAACTAATCGTACTGTACGATCACCATATCGTACTGTACGATTTGTTATAATAAGAAAGCCCGCCGTCCATTAAATTAGGCAAAAATTTGAATTTGAAAGGTTGTATAATCGTACTGTACGATCATAATCGTACTGTACGATATTTAAAATATTGCCTAACTTAATCCTGAGATTATTCAATCAAAACGGCTGAAATTTATCATTTGGATCGTACTGGACGAACTGTATCGTACTGTACGAACTGGATCGTACAGCACATCGTACAGGACATCGTACAGTACTAACAGGTCAATTTCTGCACATCATATTGGACGATCTTGCGATCGTACAGTGCGATATTTGACGGCTGAATTGAGTATTTTTAGGGTTTTTTGAAACCTCTATTTAAGCACTCTCATAAGACTTTGTAAGGGTCTTTGGCAGCCATTATGTCTTCATTCTTTTGGAGAAAACTTGAAGAGAGGACTTGAAAGGGAGAGAGGAAAGGGTGAAGTTTGAGAGAGGGAGAAGAACCTTGGAGGGGGTTTCAAGGGAGTGTGAAGGAGAGTTCACACGGTTGCTCCGGCGAGCTTGCACCTCAGTACCATCGGATTCAAGGTTCGTCTTGAAGGAAGTTTTGGGAAGAAGAAGATCTCATTGGTGTCAAAGGACCCGGCTCCTCCGCCGCACCGGGGAAGGTGGAAGTGATTGTGTAAGGGCTTCTCCGCCTAGCTGTGGGGGCTAAAGGAGAATCACTAAAGGTTTAGTGTAATACTCGGAGGGTGCCTCCGGGGAGTGGACGTAGGTCATGATTTGACCGAACCACTATAAATTGGTGTGTTCTTTCCTTTACTATTTTCGCACTTTATTTCCGCATTCATTTTTATTGCGATTAATTGCGTGGGTGAAATTGATTACATATCTTTATATTGTGAATGAAATTCGCTTCCGCATAAAGTTATAAAAAGATATTTCTTTTCATTAAAGAAGTTTTTAATCATCCAATTCACCCCCCTCTTGTCGTTTAGTAATTTCAAGATGATCCTAATTTGCCCCCTTACTTTTATATGGTGAAATTATGCTCATATACATTTAAAATATTATTAACTTAATTAGTTTATAATAGAATGCATGCTGATTGACCTTATTTACATAAATAATACTAAGCAATTTAAAAATTTAACTTAGAAAAAAAAATTTCTTTAGAGATTAAATAACATCCCCTAGACAGAGATGTACCCCAATAGGTCAGAAGGTATGCCATGGTCTACATATGAGAAGGTGCTTATCATAGAAGATAAGGTAAATATGTATGTATGGGACCATTGGCACGCCCGAGCTTGCTTCTTAGATTAACTAATTTTTTTATGAATTCTTTTATTTAGTTATTAGCAGCAAAAAATCTTTAGAGAGCTTAATCCTATCCAGGCTAAACCAAAATCAGTATGCATAGTAAAAATCCTATAAAGATTTATGAAACTCCTAAAACATAATAGTAAAAAATTAATTATAATACATCATCAAAATATATCAAATGAATGTAAGAAAGTCCATGTGCATGTGCCACTTAATTATAATCCAAGATCCACATAAATTAAAAATGACTAGGCACCATTGAAAATAAACCAAGATTCTAATCCTATTAAGGATGATAAAAGTGTAATTCAAAGTAGATGTTTTTAGCTTTCATTTCTTTGTCTTCTTTCTTTGAGTTTCTTGGATCTGTGGGGTATGAATATGAAAGTTGTTGTGAATCTGGATCAAAATATCTTTCTTTTGATGATAACAAATATTATTATTTCTTTACTACTTTAATTGTTGAATATCTATTTTATTTTCCCTGTGTACTAACTTTTTTGGTCCACAATGATCACTTGCAATGCAAATCAGGTCAAGATCGGATAGATTAGGTTTGAGTCTACTTATAATTTCATTTCAATGTATGGTTTACCTTTCTTGAGTCAAATCTT
The DNA here is from genome assembly GCA_022539455.1 of Dendrobium nobile. NCBI lineage: Eukaryota > Viridiplantae > Streptophyta > Magnoliopsida > Asparagales > Orchidaceae > Dendrobium > Dendrobium nobile. The sequence continues at coordinate 14,010,728 of CM039728.1, read as the reverse complement.
GAATATGGTGGACCCCATGCTGAGTAACCTTGCATATACATACCCAAGGGGGGGAATTTTATGAGTTATAGATTTTTGTATTTTTGACCAAATTGTATAGGATGATCTGAGATCATACTAGATAATCAATTAAAAATAGAAACCTTGATTAGAGCATCTAGCTAATTACAAGTGATTAAACTAATCATATTGGAAGATCATCTTATATGATGAAAAATAGTTACAAGTCACAATTTAGGTAATGTTTTAAGTTTCAAATTTTGTTCTAATTTTACAGGACAATATGCATCATCCTAAACAATTTATGAAAATCATTCCTAAATCGATTCGATGATTATGAGAGTAATTATGGTTAAATTGTTCAATCATATTGTACAAGATAATTCATCTGGATCATACTAGATGATATAGTATATATTGTAGGATGATCCCTTATCATCCAAGATGAAATACCATAACTTTACTTTAATCATCACGGAGGATCATCCTAGACATCCCGAGACATTTTTGGGATGACATGGAGATTGCCACCATAATCCAAGGTCATACTAGATGATCAATATGGTATATTGAACTAATCGTCCTTTATGATTATATGATCGTACTGGATGTTCTATATAAATATTTGTGCTGATCATTCAGAGCAAAGGTGATTGTCCTGGCTGATAGGGTTATATTGTACTAATCCTATAGGACGTTCTGTCAATCATCCTAGATGATCAGTTGCGTAGAATTAAAAATTTAATCTTCTTTTAGAAGCTCTTTATCTAAGTAATGGTATTAACCCTTAGGTTAATCTTTTACTATTGAGTTAATCTAAGAGAGAGCTTAGAGAAGAAATAAGGAGAGCTTGAGATAGATAGACAGAGAGAGAGAGAGAGAGAGAGAGAGAGAGAGAGAGAGAGAGAGAGATCCTTATGAGGGGGAGTTTGTGAGGGAATCACAAAGGTTACTCCAAGCAAGTTATTTATCGTCATCTTCATGTTGTTCCACTGGTTTCTTGGTGGTTTCGGGGAGATCATCTTCAGCATTACATCTAGGTTCTCTACCTACTCCAGGAGGAAGTAAAATGATTCTAAGGTTCTCTACCTACTCCAAGAGAGAGTAAAAGGATTTAAGGATATCTGCCTCATTTTGTCGGTGAAAAGATTTTGTATGGGCTTCTCCACCTTGTTATGGGAACAAAAGGAGAGTCAATTCCATTTAGTGTAATACTTAGAGAGTGAGCCACCAAGGAGTGGACATACTTCAGATTTGACCAAACTAGTATAAAATTTGGTGTGTTTTTTTCTTTTTTACTTTTACTACATTTTATTTCCACACATTTATGTGATTTGTTCTGTGATTGAAATATTTGTTTGTATTATTCTTGAAAAAAAAAATTCTTCCTTGCCAAGAGTTACTACTTTATTTTAAAATATTTAAAAAGTTAAAAAATATTTTCTTTTTACTTAAGATTTTTTAAACTATCAATTCACCCTCCATTTTGGTTAGCCTCAGGACTAATTCTTTAGGATTTAACACCCTCACAAACTTTCAAGTGATATTATAGAGGGACACATAAAATCAAGATTTAGAAAACTTTTAAATTTTGATCCACGACTAACTTTGGAAATAAAAACACTACAAAAGGTTATTCAATCACTATACCACCTCTTTTTGATAATATACTTTTTTATTTTTGGAAAACTCGCATATCCACATTTTTATAATTTATTAAATAATACATGTGGATGTTAGTTACAAAAGGTTATTCTGCACCTTCTATACTTGTTAATGGCATAAAACCTGATGTTCCTTTTCCTGAATAGACTATTAAAGATAGAGTTTTAGCACAACTAAATGCTAAGTGCTTGAACTATTTGATTTGTGCCTTAAAATCTGAAGACTATATGCATGTTTCCACTTCTTCCATAGGAAAAGAAATTTGGGACAGATTATGCATAACATATGAAAGTACAAACAAAGTTAAAAAATCTAGATTGAATAGTCTTCTGCATGATTATGAACTATTCTAGATGAAACCTAGTAAATCTATTTATGAGATGTATACTAGGTTTATATAAATTATTACATCACTGTATTCCTTAGGAAGAGAATTAACAAACTTTGAAAAAGTTAACAAGATTCTTAGATGTTAAACTTCTTCCTTTGATGGAAAAATTACTAATTAATGAATCTAAGGATTTAAATGTTTATTCAATCGATAACATACTGAGATCACTAATTTCTTACGAGCAAGGAGTAAGCCAAAGGCAGCCTAATATAGGTGAAAAGAAAAAGAAGAAAATTGTAGCCTTAAAGGCTAATAATTCTGACACTAATTCTTCTAGTTCTGATAATGATTATATCGCTTTAATAGCAATAAAATTGGAACAAGGGTAAGAATAATAAAAATTCTAAAGTTTCTTTTAATGTTATTTATTTTGAATGCAGGAAGATAGGGCATATGAAGTCTGATTGTCCAATCCTAAAAGCTCACCCAAGTAAGGAGAAGGGTGAGGAAAAACCTAAGTTCAAGAAGGATAAGAAAAGGATCCAAAAGGTTTTTCGGGCAGACTCAACTTTTGACTCCTCTTAAATTGAAGCTAAAGAGGAGGTAACTAACCTGAGTTTAATGGCTGATGAACATCTTGATCACTTTGATCAAGAAGAGGTGTGTGAGCTTACTTATGATTAATTATTTGAAGTTTCTAAAAAAATTCATTCTTCATACATGAAGCTCAAGAAACTATATGCTAGTCCTAAAATCAATATGCATTTCACTCTTCATTCCATAAGATGGGACCCAGACTTGTTTGGCTTTCTAAATCTAACATTTGATGATTTTGTAGGTGTGCTCTCACATAAGGTCTCATGAAAGCATGTGGTACTTGCACAATATATGTTCAAGTCATATAATTAGACATGCAAATCAAATCATTTCATTGGAGGCCAGGGTAGGAGGCAGGGTAACACTTGGAGATAACACCACCAAGAGAGTGGTGGGGTCAGGTATAATAGGCAACTAAAAAAATTTTATCATTAAAAATGTTTTACTAGTTGATGGATTGAAAATTAACTTGCTCAATATCAGTCAACTCTGTGATAAAGGCTTCAGCATAAAATTTATATCTACTAGCTGCATAATATGTTTGAATAATAACATTATTTTTGCAGGGAAAAAGGATCAATAATGTCTACATGCTTGATTTAAATTACATTAAATCTGACACTGCTCTTTACTTAAAAACTATTAATGATGAATCTTAGAATTTTCATAGGAGGTTGTGTCATACTAGTATGAAAAGCCTTAGAAAGATCACCAAAATAGACTTAGTGAGAGGGATATCCAAACTAGAGTTCACTAAGCATCACCTGTATGAAGCCTATTAGTTAGGAAAGCAAGTCAAATTCTTCTTCCCCTCAATAACGGACATTTCCACTAGTAAACCCTTAGAAGTCCTACACATGGATCTCTTTGAACCCGTTAGCATTACAAGCTTAGGTCGGAAAGTCTTTGGGTATGTGATTATTGATGATTATTTGAGGTTTACTAGGGTTAGATTCCTATCTCATAAAAGTGAATCATTCAAGCAGTTTAATTCTTTTTTTCACTTGAATTTAGGGGAAGCTAGGTTGGGAAATTTTAACCATTCATAGCGATCATCGTTGAAAATTTGAGAATAAAAATTTTAAATATTTTTTTAAGGAGCATGGGATATACCATAACTTTTCAGCTCTTATGATCCCTCAGAAGAAAGGGGAAGCTGAAAGGATGAATATAGCTCTGAAAGAAGCTGCTAGAGACATGTTAGCTGAATACTCACTTTCAAAATACTTTTGAGCAGAAGTGGTGAATACAACCTGTTACGTTCTTAATAGGGTAAATGTCAGAAGCAAATGGAACAAGACACCCTATGAAATTCTAAAGGGTAGGATCCCTAACCTCTCTCACCTCCATGTCTTTGGACGTAAAGTGTTCATTCTGAATAATGGAAAGTCTCAACTAGGAAAGTTTGACCCAAAATTAGATGGAGTGTTCGTAGGTTACTCAAATGTTAGGAAATCCTAAATAATATTCAATAAAAAAACACTGGAAGTTGAGGAGACCACTAATATTGTGTTTGATGAATTTGATGATTATGGATGGTTTAAAGTAGAAGAAGAGGAGGCTATAGAAGTCACCCAAGGATTAGAATCTACAAATCTGGAGGAACGGATAGAATTTAAAAATAATTTGCTTAAAGAATGGAGATATCTTCGAGTCATCCTAAAGAATTGATCTTAGGAGACTAATCTGAAGGTGTTAGAACTAAACATGGACTTAGAAAAGAGATAAACCACTATGTCTTCATTTTAATGATTGAACCCACCAACCTAAATCAAGCTTTATCTGATGAATTTAGGAAGTTAGCACATACAAGAAGAACTGAATCAATTTGTAAGAAATGATATTTAAGAGCTAATTGGAAGACCTATAGACCAGAGTGTGGTTGGAATAAAATAGGTTTTCAAAAATAGAATGAATGATTCTGGAGTAGTAGTGAGGAATAAGGAAAGATTGGTGGCTAAGGACTATAATCAAATAGAAAGGTTTGATTTTGAAGAAAATGTTTCCCTGCAGCGAGATTACAAGCTATTAAAGTACTACTATAATTTACTTTTTTTACGGGATTTAAACTATATCAAATGGATGTTAAGAGTGGCTTTCTAAATGGGGTAATAAAGGATAATTTATATGTTAAACAACCCCCGTGATTTGAAAATTTACAATTTTATAATCAAGTGTTTAAATTAGAAAAGGCATTGTATAGACTAAAATAAGCACCTAGGGCATGGTGCAAAAAGCAAAGCTCATATTCATGGCTGTACAACTAGTTCCTTAGTGAAAATTGCCCGAACCATCCAACAGATTCTTCACACATCCATTATTCCTAAAGTTGGAGATCGGATCCACATTACTACCATCCTGTCACTCATCACCTACTACATAATGGCTCGTCGAGACATTGATGTTGCTTATCTTATGATTTGATACATTACATAAGGCTCAATTTATCTCCTTTCTGAATTAAAATAATACTTGCTAAACATTTTCTCATCTTAAATCTCTCAAGAATTTTATTAATATATGCTTTCTAAGATAATCCTAATATTTCTTGTGATCTATCACGAAATATTTCAATTCTTATCATGTATGATGCCTCATCCATATCTTTCATTTTAAAGTTATTTGAGAGAAATTTTTTGGTTTCAGGCAATAAACTAATATCATTAGTAGCAAGCAAAATAACATCAACATAAAAATAAAAATAAAAAAGAAACTTGCTACAACTAACCTTTACATATATACACCGATTAACAGTAATTTCTTCAATTTTAAAGGAAGTTATGGAATTATTAAATTTGAGATATCATTGTTGGGAAGCTTTTTTAAGTCCTTATATTGATTTATTAAATTTACACATCATGTGTTCCTTTCCTTCATCTGAAAAACTCTTAGGCTGATCTATATAAACTTCTTCCTCTAAATTCCCATTTAGAAAGGTTATTTTCATAGCCATTTGATATAACTCTAAATCAATATGAACTACTATCATCATAATAATTCTTAAAAATTGAAGAGAATGTCCCTTTATAGTCAACACCATCTTTCTGAGTAAAACCTTTGCCAACAAGTTTAGTCTTATATCATCCAATATTGCCTTCAGTGTCACGCTTAGTCTTGATAACCCACTTACACCATAGACTTTATTATGATCAATTTACATGGTTTTTTCACATTAAACGGAGGCCTTCTGATGACCCAGTAAGGAAAGTTGAGGTATTAGATTTGGCTTATGTTAATAAAGGTAAAGGTAGACCTAAGCATCCTCATCTCTACAACACTTAACTTAGTATTATGCTTCACAACATAAGCATTATTAACTCCTTCTTTTCAAGAACACTCCATAACATTTTTCTTGAAACTTTATCATATCATTTATCTAAATCAATAAATATCATATGAGATGGTTGTGAGACCTACAATGCATTCCAATTCAAGTAAAGTACACTTGTTTGAAATTATAGCACGTACACTCGTTAAGGTTACATATCTTGTAATAAATGTTTTCATACCTATGTAGGGGGACGTTTATTTTAACGTGAAAATGACTACCCAAGAAGAAAGATATTGGATGTATAACAGATTGTTATTGGATCGAAAAGGATTAACAGGTGAATTTATACATAGAGTTGAGACTTTCATTCAAGTTGCATCTCAATTGCCTTCCTTTAAGTTTGATAAAATGTTTAGATGTCTATATTCGAAGTATAAAAATTATGCATTCCTCAAGCCCGATGATGTGAAGCTTGATTTATATAATAAGAGATTTCTTCTAGACTATTGGATTTGGACATGACATGGCAAGTACGAGCCACACAGAGATGCTTATACTGATTAATCCACATCTTATGAAATATTTGATGAAGATCAAATGAGTAGACTGTATGAAGAACTTATTTTTGATGTAGCAAGTCCTAATTTAAGGGCTAGGATGGAAGAGCCACAAAATGCAGAAACCCAAAAATTCTTTTAGTTACTACATGTAGCTCAAAAACTAATTTAGGACGGTTGCAGTACTCATTCAGAATTATCCATTGCACTGAGGATGCTAAGTAATAATATTCCTCGTGATTGTTTCAATAACTTTATTGGTCTTCTCAAGAAAATTAATCCAATGAACAATTTAATTCCCTTAGATTTATATCAAACGAAGAAAAATGTTTCAGATTTTTATTTATTTTATTTATTGATCATTCCAAGACTTAAGTAATTATATGCATCAAAGAGTTTAGCAGGTCATATGTGATGGCATAAGAAGAAATTAGCAAAAAGTGATGTTCTTTCTCATCCATCAGATGCTGACGCGTGGAAACATTTTGATCGAGCGCATGCTTCATTTGTTGCTGAATCCCGCAACATAAGATTGGGATTAAGTGTCGACGGTTTTATCACATATAGTCAAGCAGCTAGACCGTACTCTTGTTGACCAGTTATACTAACATCATACATCCTTCCACCAGAGATATGTATAACTACTTCATACATGTTCTTAACTCTTATAATACCTAGACCACATAATCCAAAAGCAAAAATTGATATTTTTTTGCAACAATTAATTAATGACCTTAAGTTTTTATGGAAATGAGTTCTCACATATGACATATCAATAAAATAAAATTTTATCCATCGAGCTACATTGTTATGGACCATTGGTGATTTTTCAGCTTTGGTATGTTGTTTGCTTGGAGCACAGTAGGAAAATTAACATGTCCTTACTGCATGGAGAATACTAAAGCTTTCACACTAAAATATGGAGGGAAAAATACTTAGTTTGATTGTCATCGTATATTTTTACCTACTGATCATTAATTTCGGAGGAATAAGTAAGCATTCATTAAAAATAGAGTTGAGCGGTCACCTCCTCCACCCAGATTAAGTGGTGATGATGTACTACAGAGACTTTCTAATATTTCAACAATTATTACTTTTCTATTGTTATCAGAGTCTAAATATTTGGTATATGGTGTTGAATATAATTGGATTAAAAAATATTTTTTGGATATTACCATATTGGAGAACTAATTTGATAAAGCATAATCTGGATATTATGCACATTAAGAAGAACTTTTTGGACAACATTTTTAATATAATTGTGGATGTTAAAGATAGGAGTAAAGATAATGTCAAAGTAAGGATGGACATTAAAGAGTACAACTGGTAAAAAAATTTGAAATTAGTAACAACAAACAACGGTAAAATAATGAAGCCCAAAGCACCTTACTCTTTCACATTAGAGCAAAAAAGATCGATATGTTAGTGGTTTAAAGGTTTAAAAATGCCTGATAGTAATGGATCAAACATAAGCCAATATGTTGACTTGAAATCTGCAAGGTTATTTGGACTAAAAAATCATGATTGTCATATAATTATGGAGGTCTTTCTTTTGATCATAGTATGTATGTTATTGGATTACATATCAAATACGTTGACTGAGCTTAGCATTTTCTTCAAAGACTTATGTTCATTTAAAATAAATGAAGATGCTTTACGAAGGAGCGAGGATAACATGCCAATCATGTTGGAACTCGTGAATAGGTTGTTAGACCTAAGTTAAATGTCCCAAGGCTAACCAAGAGGGGGGTGAATTGGTAATTTAAAAATTATACTTATACTCTTGGATTTTTAGAAAACCTTTTTAATTATTTATGCAAGTTAAATTTAAAGTTTAAAAAATAAACTTTTCAACCAGAGTAAACAACTTGCAATGAAATTAAATGCGGAAGAAAAATAAGAAAGAACACACCAGATTTATAGTGGTTCGGTCAAACCTTGACCTACGTCCACTCCCCGGAGGCACCCTCCAAGTATTGCACTAATACCACAAAGTGACTCTCCTTTTGCCCCCACAGCAAGGCGGAGAAGCCTGTACAAAATCACTTTCACCTTCCTCGGTGCGGCGGAGTAGCCGGGTTCTTTGACACCAAAGAGATCTTCTTCTCACCAAAACTTCCCTCAAGACGACCCTTGAATCCGATGGTACTGAAGTGCAAGTTCACCGGAGCAACCGTGTGAATATCCCCTCCACACTCCCTTGAAATTCCCTCCAAGGATCTTCTACCTCTCAAACTCCACCCTTTCCTCTCTCCCTTTCAAGTTCTCTCTTCTAGTTTTCTCCCAAAGAACGAAGACACAATGGCTGTCAAAGATACACTTTGTCGTCCTTTTACACTCTCCAAGTGTCGGCAGAGAACCGGACCAATGTCGTTGAACTTCACTTGAGACCCTTCAAAGGAGATGGGAAGAAACAAAGAGATCTTCTTCTTCAAGTAACCTTGTGAATCCCTCACAATCCCCTCACTTGATCTCTCACTCTTACAATCTCTCTCAAACTCTCACTCTCAATGATCCCTCTCAAGAGAAAACAACTCCAAAGGCACTTGTAATAGTTTCTAGGACTCCTTATATAGAAAGGACATGAAAAACCGCCCAAAAAACTACTAAAAACATGTTTTTCTGCGCACTGGATCGTCCCGTACGAAATTGAGTTAGTACGGACGAACTGTGTAAAAAACTATCCCGTACAAACCATTTGTGCATCTGTACGAACCAATTTCGTCCTGGACGAAATAGGTTCGTCCCGTACGAAAAAATTTCGTCCGGTACGAACAGTTATATCAAAAGTCGGTTCTGAAAACTGCATAACATTGCCTGAAACTGCCATAGTCGGTTCCCATCGTCCTGGATGAACAGGACTTCGTCTGGATGAAATTTTTACAGAGAGCAACTCGTCCTAGGACGAAAATGATTTCATCTGGACGATCATGACTTAGAAAAATTTTCCATTTCAGTTCCTGTCCATTCCATTGCTCTTACAAGGAGATAACTGATCTGATCGTCCCGTACAAATAATGTTCGTCCTATACGATCAGTACAAAAACTTTTTCAAGATCTCCTTTAGTGTGTGTGAATTTATTCACTCAATTACAATCACTCCCTCTCAAATTTAATTCAAATAAAAAGTAGAAGCTTCAAATTCATAAAGTATCTCATGCTGAATTTGATTTGAAGTCTTCGTAGTCTGGAGTTCAATTTTTCTGAAATATTAATACACACAAGAACAAAAACAAATCTTCCAAAAAAATGTTAGGAGATAACAACACATAAAACAATAATATTTGGAATCATCAAAACTATACAAGTTGCAAGAATGTAAAACATGCAAATAGCAACTTTCCTAACAAATCATCCTCTACAAGTTAGAAAAAAAATTTTCCTTGGGTTTTTTTGACTCTATAGAACATCTTCTAATCCATCTATCTTATGAAGCTAGAGTTTGTGGACCAGTACAATATTGTTGGATGTACCCTTTTGAGAGGTAAAATATATTTTTATTAAGTCTCTAATATTTTTGAATAAGTTGAGAGAATATATATTTATTAACTTGATAATTATAATTATTTAATAGATATTTGAACAAGTTGAAGAAATATGTTATGAATAAAGCACGACTAGAAGGATCGATATGCGAAGCATATTTATCTCAAGAAATCACTCATTTTTGCTCCTACTATTTTGAGCCCCCATATAAGGAGTACAAGAATAAAGATTGATCGTAACATGGACTTCGACGTAAAAGAACAATCACAGGCTGCACTATCAGTATTTATAAGTCATGGAAAGCCCAGCGGCAAATGTGTTGAAAGATTTCTCAACGATTTAGAATTCAAAACAGCGAATTTATTTGTGCTACTAAACTGTTAAGCAGTTGAGCCAATCTTAGAGTAAGTTCTTCCATAATGTGAATAATGAGTAATGTTTATTTAAAATACTAAAGTATTATTTGGATGATTTATCACCAGGATTTTGCAAGCAATTTGCCTCTAACATATTTAAGGAATATTGAGCAAGTTGTTTCAAATGAATTCCCAATTTGATTCAGATCTTATGTGAGCTCGTAAATTTTAAAATTTTAATTTCAATTACATCTTATTTTTTACAAAAAATACTAATATTTAAAAATATTTCTTGGTATAAAACTCTGATAATAAATATTTCAATAAAGGTTTACAAGCACTAGCATGGGGTCTAATATGAAAAGTAAAAACTTGGCTAATATATATAGTGAATGGGTTCAGATTTCATACCAAGTCTGGAGTGGATGAAAAAAAACTGAAAATTATGGAGTATGTGTTAGAGGGAATACTCATGAAGAAGATGAGTGTGATTAACAGTATTCTGAATGAGATTCTTGACTTGGAGTACCCAGGCTAAGATGAAAACTTTATGTGCTTGTTTAACTGTTAATGGTATGATCTAGTATAGAATAGATGCACAAGGGTTCATCCTGCGTATGGTTTAGTTGATGTAAAACATAGTAGAAGAAACAAGAAGATTGATCCATTTATATTAGCAAGTCAAGCTATTCAAGTTTATTTTAGCAAATATCCTAGTGTTCGTAGGGATAAACAAGATTGGCTAGTTGTCATGAAAACAAAAGCACGGAGAATAATTGATCAACAATACGTTATACCAACTACACATCAAGAGGATGAAATGTCAAATTGTAAGCCTGTTGAAATTGAGAAGATGCCAACTATAATCCCTTGTAATGAAATGCAGTTAGAAGATGTGAATAGTTCAACTAGCTCATCAAGTGAGAATGAGGATGAAAGTGAAGATAACCTGGGGAGCAATGAAAATATTTTTTATTATGAATAGTTTTTATAATTTAGAATTATAGTTTTTATAATTTAGAATTGTAGAATTTTACTTTTTGTAATATTTAAAATTGTACTTTTTTAATTCTGAACAATGAAAATGTTAATTACTTTTTTGTATTCTGTCATTCTTTATTTTTATAATTCATTAATTTATATTCTGTATTTTTTATTTTTTATATATTACAATTTTTTACTAATTACTTCTTTTAATACAGATGGCTTCAGATGACGATCCTCTTCGTAGATCATTTGCCTCAAAGTTCATTCGAAAAAAGTTGAGTGTTAATCATAACATACCCAACAGCCTGATGAAAGTAAGGGATTTGTTGAAACTCGTTCACTATAAATTAGGTTGTTAAACCTAAGCTTATGTCACAGCGGCTAATCAAGAGGGGGGGTGAATTGGTAATTAAAAAATTAATCCCTCTTTTTAATTTTTTAAACTAAAAAATAAACTACAATGAGTTTTATAGAAATAGATTTTTCAACCACAAATTAGAAATAAAAATCAACAAAATAAAAAGCAATGAAAAATAAAAGACACAAGATTTATAGTGGTTCGGTCAAACTTGACCTACATCCACTCCGCGGAGGCACCCTTTGAGTATTGCACTAATACCAATAGTGACTCTCCTTTTGCACCCACAACAAGGTAGAGAAGCCTTTATAAATACTCTTTCCACAACTACCCGGTGCGGTAGAGAACCGTCGTCCTTTTACACTATCCCCAGTATTGGCAGAGAATCATCATCCTTTTACACTCTCCCAGTGTGGGCAGAGAACCCTTCGTCCTTACACACTCTCCTAGTGTGGGCAAAGAACCCTTCGTCCTTTCATACTCTCCTAGTGTGGACAGAGAACCCTTCATCCTTTCCACTCTCCTAATGTGGGCAGAGAACCCTTCATCCTTTCACACTCTCCTAGTATGGGCAGAGAACCCTTCGGCTGTTCACACGCTCCAAGTGTCGGCAGAGAATCAGATTTCCTTGACATATCTTCTTATAAGTATTCTAAAAGGAAGAGAAAAAAGAGCGAAGTAATCACAAACCAAGAGTAAAGACTCTTACCTTTAAGTACCAAGTGAAATCTTCACACTCCAATGGCAAGAAATCTCCTTCAAATACTCTCTCACACTCTCTCCTTGACTCTTATTTCAATAGGCACAAAGATCAGTAGGTAAAAAGATTATGTGGCAGTTTAGTTTGGACTATATATAGGAAAGACACAAAAAACTGTCCAAAAATTGCAAATATTCAAGTCAATACGAATTGGATCGTCCCGTACGATCGTGGATTGTCCTGGATGATTTTACTTAAATGCGTTAAAAATGAACCTAATATATATGGTTCGAAAAGACTTCGTACAAACACATCATCCCGTACGAACTAGGTTCGTCCGGTATGAACGATTATTCCATAGGTCGGTTCCCAAAAACTGCAGAACGTCACTTAATTTTTCAGAGTCGATTCACTTCGTTCTAGGATGAATATTGTTGCGTCCGGACAAAATTTTTCCAAAGAGTAAATCGTCCCGGGATGAATACACATCGTCTTGGATGAAAATGCTCCAGAGAGCAACTCATCCTAGAATGAATACACTTCATTCTTGAACAAAAATTTTCTAAAGAACATTTCATCTTGGGACGAATACACTTCGTCCTAAACGATCAGGACTTAGAAAAATTTTCTTCAATTCCTGTTCGTTCCATTGCTCTTACAAGGAGATAACTGATTTGATCGTCCCGTACGAACTATGTTCGTCCCGTACGAACTATGTTCGTCCCGTACGATCAGTACAAATTTCTCAAGATCTCCTAAAGTGTGTGTATGTATATTCACTCAATTACAATCACTCCCTCTCAAACTTAATTCAAATAAAAATATAAGTTTTAAATACAAAAAGTATCTCATGCTGAATTTGATTTGAAGTCTTTGTAGTCTGGAGTCTGATTTTCCTGAAATGTTCGTACACACAAGAGCAAAAACAACTATTCCAAAAAGTGTTAGGAGATAACTATATATAAAACAATAATATTTGAAATCATCAAAACTATACAAGTTGCAAGAATATAAAACATGCAAGTAACAACTCTCTTAACAATCTCCCCATTTTTTATGATGGCAAAATAAATATTGTTTGTATAATTTTCAAATTCAAAAAATCTCCTAAACTCCCACTGAATTGATAAACACGTGTAAATAAGGAGGCATTTTTACAAATATACAGATACCAAAATAAAACAAACACACACAATATATACAACATACACAAAACATAAAACAAAAAATAAAAACAGATCAAACAAAACCAAAAAACACGATACAAATAATTTCTCCCCCTTTTTTATAATAGCAAAAAGTAAAGAAGAAAAAGACTTGAAATGTAAGCAAACATATGAAAATCATTTGATAATGCAATATTGAAAGTGATTAAAATATATTATGCAAATAAAATTAAAATATTAAGCAAATCATATTAATTCATAGAATTTAAGAAGAGATATAACATTGATAATATAAAGAATATATCAAAAGCATGAGTCAATTTAGACACTAAGATAGAGAAAATCATTACAAAAAGGATGACTAGAAAATTTGTATATTTCAAATTTCAATACAGAATATAAATGTATAATAGATAAATTTGAATTAAGAGATTAAAAGATAATGAAAAGAAATATTTACCACATGTGGCGCTTTGCGCATCTTTTTTAAATTATTGGCACATTTTTGTGCATCTTTTTACTTTTGGGCTTATTTTGTATCTCTTTTCTACTTGCGAACCATTGCGTATGCCTTTTGATTTTTGTTCATTTGTATATTTTTTCAAGAGTAATTTTGATCTTCTAAAATGAATAATAAAAAATTTTAAATTTTTCTAAGTGCATAAATATTTATTGATAAGTGAAATATAAAATAAGAAAATATCATAGTTGCAATAATAATATTAGAATTAATATAGTCTAAATAAGAGACATGATATTGACAATCCTAATTATATCAAGTTATAAACAGAACTTAAATTTAGAAAAAATTAAATTTTCTAATGAATTTAATTTAGACTTGCACTTCAAAGTATAGCACTATTAAGATCAAAAATCTAATGATTGTCATAAAGGCTAACATACATTTCAATACAATTAAATTCAAAATACGAGAACATATATTGATATCACTATATAGATATTACAATCTAAGGTCAGGATATTAATACAGAAATAATACATCTAAAGAAAAGAAAATACAACAAACTTACTTAAAATAACATCTAAAATACAAACTACAGAAAATACATAAAATTAAGTGCAACTATCATTGAGAATGACCCTGATCTGGTGGAGGAGGAGGTGCAGCACCAAAGATGTTAAAGGAAGTACTCATCATAAGCAGATTGGTACTGATATCACTCATCTGATCCCTCATAAAATTCTTGTCATGCTGATACTAAGCGGCCTGTTGCTGAAGATGAGTCTCAATTTAATCAAAACATTGATCAAAATGAGTCTCTAAACGATCAAATCTTTGAACCAAATTTTGATAATTTGGTTCATTGGCGGGTGCAGGTGTAGCTTTTAGTTCTTCCTCTGCATCACTAATGACATGTATTTTACCCGGTTCTTCTTTGAAGATTGCTCTAAATGATCCATCATTGTAGTAGAGCGGTTCTTCAAACTTTTGATCAGGATGAACCAAATTGTATTTCTTGTCCAGAATGTAGGCAACTAGATGTCCTAAGGCGATGTTCTTCTTTCTCTTATGCTCTACATGTCCAATTTCAGACAACTCATAAAGATAATCAAGGATAAGTTGGGCTTCATCTATAGGTTCTTTAGTCATGATCAAGAAGATCACCATAGAAAGAAGAGGGGTAATGTTGATCCTATCACCAGCTTTAGGAATTATAGAAGTTCTAAGTACATGCTAGATGATATGAGCATTATGAACTAGACCGAATACTCTAGCCACATGTTCATTCAGATTGTTTCCTCTAATCACATTATTAAGTTCATACCAAGCATAATCATGAGTGTTGATCAAGTGATGAGCTCTGACTCCCTCTGTCCTTAAATTCAAAAAGGCTCCTAAGTCAGCCTTGGTGATTTCAACTTTTTATTTGAAGACAAAGGAACGGATTATAGAATGGTCAAAATTAAAGGACATGTTAGCGAGAAAGTAGTAAAAAGGTTTCTTTATTGTAGAGATAGACGAGAATAAGGATAAAACCAAACTGTATTGTGGCAAATAAGTTCAATACCTGAAAGGTAAGTTGTTATTGGATTAAGATTCTAGAGGGTGTGATCTTCGCTGAGGCAAACCTAGGAAAAGATTCCTCATTTGCTTTGGAAAGAACGTTTTCAGAAGAATTTTTATGTTGTTTCTTTCCCAGAATCTTTTGTCTCTTACTTGAACTCGTCATTTGGAAGAAGATCTAGAGTACGAAAGAGATTGAAAGTGAAGTTTTGAGTGTGACTATTGAGTTCAAAAGCCCTTTTATTTATTGAAAATGACATGTTCGTACCAGATGAAAATATTTCGTCCCGTACGAAATTTTTGATTCATCCTGTATGAAAAAATTTTGTATGGACGATCCAATACGTCAAAATGAAATGGCTTTTCATAATCAACACAACTTACGAAGAATCCTTTTATACAGACTTTTGACCAGACTGATCGTATAGACGAACACGTGTTCGTCCTGGGACGATCAGAACTTATGATCATTTTAATGGCAGTTAAAATCGTCCCCTCCATCGAACCGACATGTGTTCATCAAGACAAACTAAAGGTTCATACGTATGAAGTTCGTATTAAAAACTACCTTATCCATTCAACCACTTTATTCATTCATCCCGTCATTTGAAAAACATTTCATCCCAGACGATCGTGACAATCGTACAGACGAAGTGACAATAAAACACTGAAAATTGCACTCAAACGGTTCAAAATTCGATAGTTTGTCACACTACACAAATCGTCCTGTATAAAAACATTTCGTCCCGGACGATTGTCACTCAAAATTTCAAATTTTTGTACTCAATCAAAAAATTAAAACACAAAAACACTAAAAATACAAAACAACAAAAAAACACAAACTCTAAATAAAGAAAATCACACATACAAGTTCATAAACACATAAAAACACACAAACACATTAACTAGTAAACAAACATCAATGTTACAAAAATATTTTTATTTAAGCATTCAAATCAATCACACCAAGCCTTATTCTTAATGCACTAAAATTATCAAAGGCTAAAGGTTTTATAAAAATGTCTACAAGTTGATTTTCAGTAGAAACATGAGTGAGTTCAATTTCTCCTTTAGATACATGATCCCTTATTGATTTTCAGTAGAAACATGAGTGAGTTCAATTTCTCCTTTAGATACATGATCCCTTATGAAATAATGCCTTATGTCTATATGTTTGGTTCTTGAATTTTGAATAGGATTTTTAGAAATACAAATAGCACTAGTGTTATCACAATAAATTGGAATAGTGCCTATAGTTAATCCTAAATCAATCAACTGTTATTTTAACCAAAGTACTTGTGCCACACAACTTTCTAATGCAATGTATTTAGCTTCTGTAATAGATAGTGCTACTGAATTTTATTTTCTACTGGACCAAGAGACTAGAGAATTTCCAATAAATTGACATGTTCCAGAAGTGCTCTTTCTATCCACTCTACAACCTGCAAAATCAGAATCTGAATAACCAATTATTTCAAATGAAGAGCTAAACTTAGGATACCAAATTCCTAAGTTCTGAGCTCCTAAAAGATATCTTAAAATCCTTCTCACAGCTGTCAAATGTGATTCTTTTGGATCTGATTGAAATCTAGCATATAAGCAAAGACTAAACGATATCGAGTCGGCTAGTAGTCAAGTAAAGTAAAGATCCAATTATCCCTCTAAATTTTTTTTAATCAACTGATTCTCCCTTAGGGTCCTTATCCAACTGAACTGAGGAACTCATTGATGTACTAATAGGTTTAGCATTGTCCATTTCATACTTTTTAATGATGTCCTTAACATACTTTGACTTACTAAGAAATGTACCTTCCTCAATTTGCTTAATGCTAAATCCTTGAAAGTAACTTAAATCTCCCATTAGACTCATCTCAAATTCACTACTCATTATTTTAGAAAAATCATTACAAAGATTTTTATTTGAAGATACAAAAATGATATCATCCATATAAATTTAAACAATGAGTATATCCTTTCCACATTTCTTTAAAAAGAGAGTTGTATCCACACTTCCTTTTTCAAAAGATCTTTCAAGTAAGAAGGTGCTCAACCTCTCATACCAAGCCCTAGTGCCTATTTCAATCCACATAATACATTTTTCAACTTGAAAACATGATTTGAGTATTTAGAATTTTCAAAACTTAGTGGTTGTTTTACAAAAACATCTTCTTGAATTACCCCATTTAAAAAGGCACTTTTTACAACCATTTGATATAATTTGAATCCTCTAAAACAGGCAAAAGCTAGCAAAACCCTAATTGCTTCAAGTCTAGCTACAGGGGCAAAAGTCTCCTCAAAATCAATTTCTTCAATCTGATTATACCCCTTAGCAGCTAATCTAGCCTTATTTCTAATGACTATTCCTGAGTCATTCATTTTATTTTTGAATGCCCACTTAGTTCCAACAATACTGATCCTTTGGCCTTGTAGTTAATTTCCAAACTTTATTTCTTACAAATTGATTCAACTCTGCTTGCGTGGTCAAAATTTAAAATTCATCTGAAAGTGCTTGATCAATATTTGTGGGTTCTATAGTTGAAATGAAGGCTGAATAATTGACTTCTTTGTTTAATCCACGCCTAGTCCTTACACCCTCACTTGGTTTACCTATAATCAATTCTCTTAGGTGATTTTTAGAAAATCTCAAATCTCTAAGCAAAGGGTTTTCTATCTCTAAATTTTCTTCCACATTTTTTTCCAAATTTTCTTCCAAATTTATTTTATCAATCTTTTGGGAGTTAATCTCAATCTCATCTTCTACTATATTTGGCTCTTTCATATTTCTAGATTCATCAAATACAATATGTGTGGTCTCCTCAATTACCAAAGTTTTTCTATTGAATACTCTATTAGATTTTCAAACACTTGAGTATTCAACAAAAATTTCTTCATCAGATTTTGGATCAAATTTTCCTAAGACAGATTTTCCATTATTTTGAATGAAAATCTTGCAATCAAAAACATTCAAATGAGATAAATAAGATATTCTTCCTTTTAGCAACTCATAGGGTATTTTATTTAGTTTAAATCTCACATTCATCTTATTCAGAACATAACATGCAGTGTTAACCGCCTCAGCCCAAAAATATTTCGGAAGTGAATATTCTGCCAACATTACTCGGGCGGCTTCTATTAATGTTATATTTTTCCTTTGGACTATCCCATTTTTCTAAGGGTTTCTAGGTGCAGAAAAATTATGATCAATTCATTTTTCATTATAAAATTCTTTAAATTTTTCATTCTCAAATTCTCCTCCATGATCACTTTGTATAGAAATAATTTCACACCCTAGCTTTCTTTTAATCCAAGTCAAAAATTTTCTAAATTCTTCAAATGATTCACTCTTATGAAATAGAAATCTAACCCATGTGAATTTTGAGTAATCATCCACAATCACAAATCTGTATACCTTCCCTCCTAGACTCATAGTTCCAACTGGTCCAAAAAGATCCATATGCAAAATATCTAAAGGTTTATTAGTTCTAAGATCCTTATTGGACTGAAAAGAGGACTTCACTTGCTTTTTTAATTGACATGCATCACAAAGGTAGTCCTTAGTAAAGTCTAGTTTTGGTATACCTCTCACTTAGTTCTTTTGGATAATCCTTCTAAAGTTTTTCATGCTAAAATGACAAAGTCTCCTATGCCAAAGCCATGACTCATCAAATACAGTTTTCAAACAAAAAGCAGTAGGAGATTGAATATAATTCACGTCTAACATATAAACATTATTTACCCTTTTACTATTCAAAACATCTTTACTATTTAGGCTTAATATGCAGCTAGTAGGAAAAAATTTTACACAATATCCTTTATCACATAGCTGGCTTATACTTAACAGGTTATGCTTTAAACCTTCTACTAATAACACATTCTCAATGTAAAATTTATTAAGATTTCCAATCATACCTGATCCAACCACTTTTCTTGTGGTGTTATCTCCAAGTGTAACCTTTCCTCCACTCCTAGCTTCCAACAATATGAATTGTGCGGTATCTCCAGTCATATGCTTTGAACATCTGCTGTCCAGGTACCATATGCTCTCATGAGATCTTGTGTGAGAGCGACCTTGCAAAATTATCAAAAGTTAGACCTAAGAATCCAAACAAGTTTGGGTTCTCCTTTTGGCAATTTATAATCATATGCATGTATGATATGTCTAGATTTATGCATCTTAGGTCTCCACACCAAATAAGTTTTTATCTTCAAAGTACATATGTGAGTTATATGTCCAAACAATCCACAATTATTATATTTTACGTTTGAAAATGGTTTCCTAAGTCTTCTACCATTCATCTGTCTATTCAGGGATTGCATAAATTTAAGATACATAATAGGATTAGTAAAATCTTCAAGTTTAGAGGGTATCCTATTATCCTCGAGAGTTTTTATCATTAATTTGTAAAATAAATTCATAACTTCCAAAATTTGATTTGTATAATTTGATCTATAAATTTTGCTCTCCGATTCATCCTTAAAATTTTTAAAATTTTTTTCAAGTTCAGCATAGGATGATTTTAAATTTTCATATTTTTTATTCAAGTCATCAAACTCATTAAGTAATTTTATGTGGTTGTCATCAATTAAAGCATGATCTTTCCTAAAGATTTCATGTTCCTTTTGTAATTCTTCAAATTCTAAACTTAGACTAGCATGTATTTTCTTTATTTTCCAATATGCATCATGCATGTGTTCAGAAACTTCAAAAAGTTCATCATAGGTTAAGTCGCATACCTCTTCTTGATCTGAATTATCAATATTATCGACCATTAAGCATAGATTAGTGACTTTCTCTTCCTTCTCAGTCTATGATGAATCTGAAGCTGAGTTCGCCCAGAAAGCTCTTTGAAACTTCTTCTTACCCTTCTTTGCAATTGGTTTCTCCTCAACCTTCTCCTTGCTAGGAGTGGCTTTGAATTTTGGGCATTCAGTCTTGATATGATCAGGTTTCCTACACTCATAGCAAATCACATTATTTGAAACCTTGGCATTTCTATTAAATTTACCTCTATTCCAATGCTTGTGTCTCTTCTGCTTCCTCTTCAGAAAGCTTCTGAATTGTCTAGTCATCAATTTGATGTCATCTTCATCCTCAGGTTGTGAGTGTTCACTCTCAGACTCTTCCATATTTAGTGCTATATTTTTCTCCCTTTGTGGTTCACCTGCATCAATCTTTCTTTAACTAACTCCTTGCTCGTAAGCAATTAGTGAACCAAGAAGACTGTCAATAGAGTAAATGTTTATATCTTTAAACTCTATAATTGCAGTAATTTTAGCATCATAAGTAGTAGGCAAACAACGAAGAATTTTATTAACCATTTCAGCATTCGTTAATTCTCTACCCAGTGCATGCAAAGAGGTGACTATTTGTGTGAATCTTATGTATATGAAATGGATTCATTTGGTTTCATGCGAAACAGTTCATAATCATACAACAAGATATTAATTCTAGATTGCTTAACCTCATTAGTCCCCTCATAAGTTATACAAAGTCTATCCCATATGTCCTTCCCATTTTTGCAAGTGGTAACCTGCATGTAGTCTTTTGATTTTAAAGCAAAAAAGAAACTATTCAAGAATTTGGCATTTAGTTGTGCTAAGTCACGTTCTTCTACTGTCTAGTCTGTAAAAGTGTTTCAACTCTAACTCCATCAACTAGTCTAGTTGGTGTTGTATACCCTTCATGAACTAAGATCAACATACGATAATCAAGTGACTGTAAAATGTAGACATGCGTGTTTTCCAAAAATCAAAAGGTATATTGTCGAACAGTGGAGGTCTAGTTATAGAGTAACCCTCGGGTGTATTTCGATTTCTAAATGTAGCCATTTACGTTAATCAAAAAGTAGTCTAAACTTATAATTTTGAAATAAGGCTCTGATACCACTTGTTAAAACTCGTTCACTATGAATTAGGTTGTTAAATCTAAGCTTATGTCCCAACGGCTAACCAAGAGTGGGGGTGAATTGGTAATTAAAAAATTAATCCCTCTTTTTGATTTTTTAAACCAAAAAATAAATTTTAATGAGTTTTATTAAAATAGATTTTTCAACCATAAATTAGAAACAAAAATCAACAAAATAAAAAGCAACAAAAAATAAAAGACACAAGATTTATAGTGGTTCGGTCAAACTTGACCTACATCCACTCCCCTGAGGCACCCTCCGAGTATTACACTAATTCCAATAGTGACTCTCCTTTTGCACCCACAGCAAGGCGGAGAATGCTTTACAAACACTCTTTCCATTACTACCCGGTGCTGCAGAGAATCGTCATCCTTTTACACTATCCCCAGAGTTGGCAGAGAACCGTCGTTCTTTTATACTCTCCCGGTGTGGGCAGAGAATCCTTTATCCTTTCACACTCTCCTAGTGTGGGCAGAGAACCCTACATCCTTTCACACTCTCTTAGTGTGGGCAGAGAACCCTTCGGCTGTTCACACTCTTCAAGTGTGGGCAGAGAACCCTTCGGCAGTTCATACTCTCTAAGTGTCGGCAAAGAACCGGATCTCTTTGACAGATTTTCTCACAAGTATTCTAGAAGAAAGAGAGAAAAGAGTGAAGTAATCACAAACCAAGAGTAAGGACTCTTACCTTTGAGTACCAAGTGAAATCTTCACGCTCCAATGGCTAGAAATCTCCTTCAAACACTCTCTCACACTTTCTCCTTGACTCTTTTTTCAATAGGCACGAAGATCAGTAGGCAAAACGATTATGTGGCAGTTTAGTTTGGACTATTTATAGGAAAGACACAACAAACCGTCCAAAAACTATAAATATTCAAGTCAATACGAATTGGATCATCCCATACGATCGTGGATCATTCTGGACGATTTGACTTAAATGCATTTGAAACGAACCTAATGTATATGGGTATGAAATGACTTCGTACACACACATCGTCCTGTACGAACTAGGTTCGTCCGGTACGAATGGTTATTCCATAGGTCGGTTCTCAAAAATTACAGAACGTCACTTAATTTTTCAGAGTCGGTTCACTTCGTCCTAGGATGAATATTGGTTCTGTCCAAACAAAATTTTTTCAAAGAGCAAATCGTCCCGAGACGAATACACTTCATCCTGGATGAAAATGCTCCAGAGAGCAACTCGTCCTGGAATGAATACACTTCGTTCTTGAACGAAAATTTTCTAGAGAACATTTTGTTCTGGGACGAATACACTTCGCTCTAGATGATCAGGACTTAGAAAAATTTTCTTCAATTCATGTTTGTTCCATTGCTCTTACAAGTAGATAACTAACTTGATCATCCTGTACGAACTATGTTCGTCCCGTACGATCAGTACAAATTTCTCAAGATCTCTTAAAGTGTGTGTGTGTGTATTCACTCAATTACAATCACTCCCTCTCAAACTTAATTCAAATAAAAATACAAGTTTTAAATACACAAAGTTCTCATGCTGAATTTGATTTGAAGTCTTTGTAGTCTAGAGTTTGATTTTTCTGAAAATGTTAGTACACACAAGGGAAAAAATAACTCTTCCAAAAAGTGTTAGGAGATAACTATACAAAAAATAATAATATTTGAAATCATCAAAAATATACAAGTTGCAAGAATGTAAAACATGCAAATAGCAACTCTTTTAACATGATAGAGATCAGTTCCACCAGTTATACCTTCACCACCTCCACCACCACCCAGGAATCAGCAGCAATTCCCGAGTAAGCAAGGTCAGGGTCAATCAGATCCACCTGTTGTTGTACCACCACCCTTCCTTGGCTACTTTCCTCCTCCATCGATGAGTCCTCACTTTTCCTCTCCAGATTAAGCACATACAACTCCATTCTATCCATATTACCCCCCATCATCATCATAGATAACAGGTCCATCCACATGTCCTGACCCTCCTTATCCTCACTCATATTATTACCCATATCTGGTGCAGCCAGAACATGGTGGACCATCTAGACCAACAGAGGTTGGTGCTAGGGATCATGCAATTGCATCAGATAAGAATCAATACATTAAGCCTGAGGGCAATAAGTAAGTTCAATTTATATTATTAAGTTTATTTTATTTTGATATATTATATGTTATTGACAAAAAAATAACCTGTAGCTTCAATCCTTTAAGGCCACCTATTCACAAGATCCGGGATATTATAAAGAACAAATATGATGCTCCTTATTTATCATAGAAGAAGATCCCAAAGGAGATTAGGGATATGTGGTTTGGAAAATTTCAAGTAATAAAACTAATAAAAATATAATTTTATGGTTTGGAAAATTTCAACTAATAAAAATATAATTTCATAGAAATTTATTATAATAAAACTAATTGTAATATTAATATATTTTATGGATTTATTCTCATAGGATGATTTTTTTTACGAGCTCGGAAAAGTCGTCAGTCCACTGGTGAGGGATCATCTTCAGGATCGATCTAGATTTTTGAGTATCATACATGATCAGATGTTATTGGAGGAAGACAGAGGGGGAGGGTATATGGCTTGGGTTCGCAAGGTTATGCTTATGAGGGCAGTTCATCCACTTCAGCATTTTAGGATTCAAGTGGAGCTGAAGAAACTGTAAGCCAGATAGTTGCAGCGCTGACTAGAGAGATTGAAGAGATGAGAAAGGTTCAAAATGAAATGCAAGCAGAGCTGTGATCCTATAGAGATGAAAATTAAAGAAAGAAAGAGCAAGAGACAGAGCAGCCATATGCATCTCCAGACAGCAAGGATACGGATGAGGATTAGCAGTTTTTATATTTGATGAACTTATGATGATCTGATTGTAAATTTATTTGGTTAAACTTATTGAACTTAGAACTTGTGAAATTTTGAACTTAGAACTTGTGAACTTGGTTGAATTTGTGAACTTAGAACTTTGATTTCATTTATTATTTTGTTTGGTTTAACTTATGAATATATATGTGATAATTGTTGTGATTGATTATAGTGGCGTGTTGCCCAAAATTATTGTTATTACTATTTGTGTTGGTTTAGAGTTTATGGTGAAATCCCTCAAATAGAGGGGAGGCTATCAATTTTTTTTTCAGATGCTACACGTTTCTGGTGGCTTACCGGCAGTTTAGCCACCGAAAACTTTGATACCGGACGGCTAATTGACATCGCCAGAAATCTACTATAACTGCCAGTATTTATCGGCGCTTTACCGATGGTGTTCAGCGGTTGTCCAACGATACACCGGCGGTGTAATACCGAACGACTAATTGACACCACCAGAAATCTACTATAACTGCCAGTATTTATCGAAGCTTTACCGATGGTGTCCAGCGGTTGTCCAACGATACGCCGGCGGTCACACTGCCGGCAATTCCTTTGGTTGTAACGGCCGGTTAGTCGCCGATACTTTTCCTGGCGGCTTACCGGCAGTCGAACAACGGCATTTTTACCGGCGGTTTGACGGCCGATGAGCCGTTGGTGCTCAAACCGCCATTAAGTAACTGGCGGTATAAACCGCGAGAAAACCGTCGGTGAAGAAAACCGCCGAAAAAAGACGGCCAGTAATGATTTCCGGCGCCGCTTTTCTGGCAGTTTGTTAACCGCCGAGAAGCCGCCGGTGTTTTATAAAATGACCGGAAAACAAAAGTTAATTGTCCCAAAAATCGCCGGTAATGAGTGATTTTTCTGTAGTGTTTTTGCAACACCATTTTATTGTGGTGTGCTATATATTATGTATTGAGCACAAATGTCATATCTTTCAAGGAATTTAATAAATAGACTAAGGCTTGTCCGGATTCATCATACATTCTATAAAATTCTTCGCCTCTATCAAACCTTATGATTTTTACTTTTCTATGTAATTTTCTTTCTACCTCATTAATAAACTCCTCAAGGATGTTTACTTATTGAAATTTTCATGCAACAAATAAACATAAGCATAACATCAAAAATCATTAATAAATGTAATAAATATTTTTATTCACTAATAGAAGGCACATCAAAAGGTCCACATGTTAGTGTGTATGATTCAAAAAGCTGTGTGCATAAGTCGTCCGTTCACGCAATTTTACATATTTTAAAATTTTTATATGACCGTACTTAAGCTTTTAATATAATTTATAATTTATACTTATTCTTAAAACTATTCACCTAATAATTTATCCCTCTTCTATGACATGTACTCCGCCAACAGCGACATCGAACTATTTCTGCACCACTTTCCACATTCCCATTTATAACGAAACCCCCCGTTCAAAAAGACTTCATCCTCCCCAAAAATGAAGCTCAAAGTCCTCACAGCTCTCGACCACGCCAAAACTCAGCTTTACCACTTCAAAGCCATCATCATAGCCGGCATGGGCCTCTTCACCGACGCCTACGACCTCTTCACTATCACTCCCGTCCTCAAACTCATCGGCAGAATCTATTACCATTCCAGCAAGGGCGGCACCACTCCCCCCATCATCTACACCGCAGTCATCTCGGTCGCCCTCATCGGCATGATCTTAGGCCAACTCCTCTTCGGCTTTCTCGGCGACCGCCTAGGCCGCCGCCGCGTCTACGGTCTCGCACTTCTCCTCATGATTTTCAGCTCCTTCGGCAGCGGCTTCTCCGTTTGCCGCACCCGTGGCTGCGTGCTCACCAGTCTCTGCTTCTTCCGCTTTCTCCTCGGAGTTGGTATTGGCGGAGACTATCCTTTGTCGGCGACTATTATGTCGGAGTTTGCGAATAGGAGGACCAGGGGATCGTTTATTGCCGCGGTGTTTTCGATGCAGGGATTTGGTATATTGGTTGGGTCGGCGGTGACTATGGCTGCAGCAGCCGCGTTCGAGCGGGTGGATAAGAAGGTGAAGATGCGTGGCATGATCGATACGCCGGAGGGGGCTGATATGCTGTGGCGGGTGATATTGATGATGGGGGCGGTTCCGGCCGTATTAACTTTGTATTGGCGGATGGCAATGCCGGAAACTGCCAGGTAATTATGTTGCAATTATCTATTTCTTAAAATTTATTTATGAAAAAAATTATACCAGAATTTTCTAATATAAAAATAAATTTAAAATTTCTAAATTTGGACTAAAATTAATATAATTTAAAATATATCATTAATCTTAATTCAAATTAAATTTTTAAAAATTTATTTTAATATATATAAAATGATATATTTATTTATTGATTATTAATTTTCATTATGTAAGCATATTATTTTTATATCCTACTTTTAAGATGAATAAAAATAGACAAGAAAATACAATCGGACTTATAATTTTAATTTTTATTAATTTATTTTTGAAATAAATTGATTTGTTTGTTTATTAATTTATAGTGGATGAGACTATTTTGATCTAATTTTTTTATTTTGAATAATATTAGATGCTCAAGTCAATTGTTAAAGACTTTGACCCAGTTACGGTAAACACTCTTAGTCAATGGAATTTGTTTCTCTGATAACAACGTTAGACAAGAAAAGTCAGACGAGAATAATATTTAATAAAAACTAGAAAGCTCATGGGTCATAATTTTTTGATAAAAAAAAATGTATATTTAAAAAAAACTTTTATTATGATGAATTTAAAATTTTTATTTTTTTTAATTAAAAAATAATAATAAATTCAAAACTCATTATGATATAAATATTAGCATAACAAAAGAATTTCAATGAAAATATTGTTTTTAAGCCAAAGTTTCAAACATTGAAATGAACACAGGATTTATGATTTTTATGTATTTAAAAATTAAAATGTAAAATTTCTAAAAAAAAAAAATAAAGTTAGCTAAGCTATAAATATGAATGAGGATGCAAAGAATAAATACATGTTAAAACTAGATAGAAAAGTATATTGCAGCAATTAATGATTAAATTTTGGAAAATATTTTGAAAGTAATATGTGAATAAAGAGAGCAGTAATATGTATAAATAGAATTAAAGCTAAAGACTTAGAACTAAGGTCAAGAAATTAAAAAAACCAATATAAATTAAAACAAAACTGCATTATATAAAAAAGGAAAAATCATCGACATATTCAACATATTTTAAACACAAAGATTTCCTTATATGTTGATTATAAGATAGGGATAGTTTTTGTTTTAATAATTTGAATTATATTTTTTATGATCTAATGTTTATTATTAAAAAAAATAATTCAATTATTATATATTATATAGAATTATAAAATAAAATTTCTCTCTAAACCAGATTCTTCTTCTAAACTTGCCCAGGTACACGGCCTTGGTAGAGCAAAACGTGGTTCGAGCCAACCACGACATAAGGAGAGTGCTAGTAGACCTAGACTTGCCCTCCATTGACGAAGACACCGAGCTCGGAGCTCCAACGCGGCCCCTTTCAGAACCATACGGCTTTTTCTCCAAGCAATTCCTCCAAATCCATGGCCGCAATCTCTTCGCCTGCGCCGCTGCCTGGTTCATCATCGACATACCTTACTACGGTTCTACCCTTTTCCAATCCAAGATCTACGAACCCTGGTTCAAAAACCCTAAGCTTTACAACGCTTATCGTGAAGCTTACAACGTCGCTAAGTTTCAAGCCATCATCGCCGCGGCATCAACCATTCCAGGGTACTGGTTCACCGTCTTAACCATCGATCGCATCGGCCGGCGACCGATCCAGATCATGGGATTTATTTTAATGGCTGTCTTCCTCTTCTCTCTCGCCGGACCCTACGATGCTTACTGGAATGATCACATCAATAATGCTTGGTTTTTAGTTCTCTACGGCTTCACCTTCTTCTTCTCGAACTTTGGCCCCAACACCACGACCTTCATCGTCCCGGCGGAGCTTTTTCCGGCACGGTTCCGGTGCTCATGCCATGGCATAGCCGGCGCGGCCGGGAAGGTTGGGGCTATTATTGGCTCGGTTGGGTTTCTCTGGGCTTCTCGGAATGAGAAGAAAGACAGCTTAGGGCGAGGGTGGAAACCGGGGATCGGCATGATGCACTCGTTGCTCATATTAGGAGGGTGTTGCCTTCTAGGGGCATTTATCACCTATTTCTTCATTCCGGAGACCAAACTGACGTCCTTAGAGGACAACGAAGGCTCTGGAAGCAGAGAAGAAGATGAACTGCAAAGGACAGGGCCGGTGAGTACAAACCATTCCAGTATTTTGCCACTTAACCACGCTTCCCCTTCTGTTTAAAGGCATGTCCGCTCCAGCGGAGAATTTAGCTGAAATCTCACGGTTTGCTGAATACATGGCTTTTGGAATAAGCCTGTAAGTATACAGAACCTCCTACAGTATATCGGCACCTTAAGATTTCACTTAAGGATCAAGGGAATAGAGTTTGGAGTGATAGAGCCATGAGAAGAAGTTTCATGTTTGTTTGAGGGCAAATATTTATAATAAAACATGTATTATAATACACAGTTCATTTTGGGCCCGGTGGTTGAAAGTTTAGGTTTCAAATTAAAAGGTCATGAGTTCAAGTCTTTGTGTATGTCTCTGTTATTTATACGTTCTGTATTTTGGATAGAGTTCTCGGAGTTATCATGTTTACAAATTTTATTATATAATTCTCTTCTTAATAGGAAATATCGATCCAATTTTTCAAATTTTTTTCATGCGGACTTGGGAATGTTATTGACATTTTTAAAATATCGATCCAATTTCTCGATTTTGCTCCACTATTTAAAAGCAAGATTTTAACAACTTCTTATATTATCTTTTTATAATCTTTTGTAAAGTCAAAATATCTAGAACATGTACAATTGATAGTCATATTAAATTTTACTGCACTAATCATTTACTGATTTACATGAAAATTAATTCTAACTTTTAAAATCAAATTTAAAAATATATGAAAAGTGGGTTGTAGCCCAATTTTTAAATTTAGAAAAACAGAGGTAACGAAAAAAAAAATCATTTTCTTCATTAGCCATTTATCTTTGCATACACATGTATATATTAATATATAGCACTATGTAGAATGTAGATAATATATTCAGCACAGAATGTTAAAGGCCAAATTATAAAAGGAGTAAGTTTTTAATGAAAATATATATAAGAAGCGGATGAATAAATAATTTTCGAAGGAGCCAATATGGAGAACAGATGAACGTATTAAAAATTCTTAGAAACCGGAGCTTAATTATTCAGTATCAAATTTAATTATCCAATTTCAACAGAAAACGGAACTTAATTATCTCGAACTTTGTTTTCCGATTTTAGTAGAAACCTGATTTTAATTCTCCGGTTTCTATCACGTGAATTTTTATAATTTGCTCGCTTATAAACCGTTATTTAATGGTATTTAAATTTGGTTAAAAATATCATCTCATTTTTTTTATTGTTATTTTGTCTTATATATATAAATTATATTATTCTTATACTTAAAAAATTAATTAGCAAGTATAATTAGTTCATTATTAATAAGAATAATTTAAGTGAATTGATTGTTATTAAAATTTTAATTTAAGATTTAAATTAATAATTATTATTTTAGTTTAATATATGAGTAATATTTTTTTTGAAAAAATTGAAATAGTATATTATTTATTGTTGCGTCTTGGAGTATTCGCGGTGGTAGAGAAATATATAGTTTAACGTCTTAGTTATATACGAAGATTTATCGCACAAGCAGATAAGAAAGAGGCTGTAGCGTTCATAAGAGACATCAGAGTTTTAACGTGGAAACCCCAAAAAAGGGGGGAAAACCATGGGGCCTGACCCAGTTTGAATAAATCCATTAGTATTTGCAGTCGATTACAAATGAGGCCCTTCTTTAGGAGAAGGCCTTGGCTTGATGATATAAATGTACATCATATAGAGCACATTACATGGTGGGAGTTTCATAGACATGTTTGTTTGGTCGACAAAACCATAGTCGATATGTTGGAGGCTGGAAAGACCGTTGCCTGGTGATGGAGGTCGGAAGAACCATTGTAGGTGACGGAGGTCAGAAGGATCGTAGTCGGTAGGAGACTAGGGTCAGAAAGGCTGTAATAAAAGGGCAGTACTATCGGAGAACTCTGGGTGTCAAGTGGTGGCCTGGTGGAGCATAGGGCCTTAAGTAGTGATCCGGTAAAAGTCCAGGCCTTAGGTGGTGGTATGGCAGAAGTCCGAGTGTCAGGTGGTTCCCTGGTGGAGCTCGGGGCCTCAAGTGGTGGTCGAACAGAAGTTTGGGCTTCAGGTAGTAATTTGGTGGAGCACAGGGCCTCAGGTGGTGGTCCGATGGAGCAACGGTGTCAGGCGGTGGTCCGGCAGAGTCCGGCGGAGGTGAGGGCCTCAAGTGGTGGTCCGGTGGAGCAACGGCGTCAGGCAGTCCGACGGAGGTGAGGGCCTCAAGTGGTGGTTCGATGGAGCAACGGTGTCAGGTGGTGGTCCGGTGGAGGTGAGGGCCTCAAGTGGTGGTCTGGCGGAGCAACGACATCAGGCGGTGGTCCGGCAGAGGTGAGGGCCTCAAGTGATAGTCTGGCAGAGCAACGACATCAAGAGGTGGCCCGGCGGAGGTGAGGACCTCAAGCGATTGTCCAGCGGAACAAAAGCATCAGGCGGTGGTCCGGCAGAGGTGAGGGCCTCAAGTGGTGGTTCGGCGGAAGTCCAGTAGTGGTTGAGGAGGAGCTTCTTCCTCCTCTTCTTCCTTCTTCTCTTCTTGCTTCCGTCCCCTCTCAAGAGAAATGAGGGGTCTATTAATAAATTTCTGGAGTGGCATGACCCGTTAATAGGTGAGAGATCAAGGGAAAATAAGGAGTGGTTCGATGGATAGCCGATATTGAATCCCTTGATCATGTACTATTCATTAAACATTTGAAGGTCTTAATGATGTCGGAATTCGGCGATCTTGGGCTCGTTGGATTCGTCTCGTCGAGCCGCTCGATTTGACTATAAGTATAGCACGTTTAAAAATCCATTTGGTAACCAAAATTGTGGATTGACTTTCCAATAGTGCTTCGAGTCTTTGATTCAGACTTATTTGGGCTTGAATTGAGTTGAATTTGGTGTCATTGAGTTCATATTTCCGAGACACTGAGTTTGACTATAAGTGTGGTGAAATCGGAGTTCACACGATCCCATATTTAATTTTTGAAGTTTCCAACTTGATTTTTGCCTCGAGATTCGTGCCCGATCAAGATAAATTTTTGACAATATATCAGTTGCCCCCCTATTTTTAGACGTCGAAGCTCCAAAAATCCGAAAATATGTATTGCAATGCATCATAGAACCTTTGAGTCATTTTTTATTTGTAACTTTACATGCTTGGCATTCTTTGGTAGCAAGAGATCAACAAGAGTATCTTGATATAATTTCACCATATAAACCAAAAAAGATAATTTGCTGCTATCACGATCTACTAAACTTAATAGTTCAGCTGTAGCTCTTGGGGTTAGCCCATGATGGCTTTCTGAACCATACATTGTGAAGATTTTACCAAAACAGGTTTGCCCATATGCAAATATGCAGATATTGTATCCCTCAACAACACATTGTATTAGATACTTTGTGTCCGCAAAAACATCCTCTTGGGAATCATTTTGACCAAAAACACGATGATATATATGTTGCTTTGATTTCTCATCTTTTTCCTTCTTTTCAAGCATATGAATCTTCTGTTCAAGCATATGAATCTTCTGTTCAAGCAACAATTTCTCCTTCACGGTAGTAACATAATAGTATCTTTAGGTGCATGCAATTCATTGGTGCATATCTTCAAATCCTCTTGAAGTTTTAGTATTGTCTAGGGACTTTCTTGACGGGTAGATGGTAATCTTCTTGGCATTTGGATCTTAAGCTTCTAGTACTGGCAATGGCGGAGTCAGAAATTTTGTTCAGGGGGGGCCTAAATTAAAATAGTTATGTTTGTTGTCTTATTTGGAAGGATAGAATATATTAAAATAGTTTGGTTTGTCGTCTCATTTTCGGAGCTAAGAGGAGTTGTAAGATCAAAATTAAGAATGTAAATAACATGGCCTTTAGAACTTATAAGACATAAAAATCTACCACGGACGATATTTTTTTGGGGGTGAGAGAGGAGCGAAAGATAAAACGAAAGCCGTGCTCGTGACTCATGAGTCGCGAGAAAGGAGTAAAGAAAAAAAACAAACCATTGATGATTTTCATGTGTCCAGAAAAAAATGTTGATGACTTCTCTGGATTAATAAATAACTTTAAAAGGAAGAGATACACAAATTAGAGCAGGTTTTTTCGTTGGCGTGCTAAGTCATGAGTGCGCGATCTCAACAATTTTGTTGCGTAAAAAAGGCGAGCAAAAACGTATCCTTCACAGTAATTAATTAGATTATTAGCAATGCAAAAAAAAAGATGATAATTTAATATTTAATAATTATTATTAGATAATCAATAATTAGTTAACTATAAAAGTTTTAATAAAATCATATTTAATTATGATTTAAATATTTAAATATTTTAGAATAATAAATAATTAAATAACCCTGCAAGTCTAAGTCATTTTTTTTTTCATCATTCGGTTCACAATGTAAAGTCATTCCTCCCTCTCTCTCTTCCCTCTCTCTTTCAATACTTTACCCATTAATATTTATATCTCTACAGCTGAAGCATTGTATGGTTTGGGTAGGTGGATTGAAGACTTGAAATAAAAAAATCCTTTAATATATAAAATGAAAGCTAACAAAGGGTTACATAATTTTTTTTTTTTTTTTGGGGGGGGGGGGGGGGGGGGGGTGCACGTGCCCCCCCTTGCCCCCCCTCCCTCCGCCTATGAGTACTGGATCACTGTTGGGACCCCATTTGGAACTTTTCGGTGATTGAGCAGAATATGAGAAAAATCCATATACTTGCATTAATAAGAATTCCGAATCACATATAATTATAACAAAAAGGTGCTTTGAACCCTGAACTTTTATTACGTCCGTTGTAAGGACGTAGAGGAACGTCCGGTCGGAGGCAAAAATATAGCCAAAAAACTCGGTATTTGCTCGGTATTGCTAGGTATTATTTGATAATAACGAGGAATACCGCTCTGTGAAGACCAATACCGAGTTATACCGAGCTGTACCGAGAAATACCGAGTTGTACCGAGTTTTTTCTAGGGAAACTCGATACAACTTTTGTATAACTCGGTATAGCTCGGTATAACTCGGTATTGGGTCTTCACATGATGGTATTCCTCGTTATTATTTGGTATTGCTTGGTATTTACTCGATATTTCTCCTTTTTTGGCCGGAATTTGCCTCTGACCGGACGTTCCTCTACGTCCAGTCGGAGGACATAATAATTGTTCCCTTAGGAGGCAGTTATCTAGCAGTTGGATGCTAATATATATATATATATATATATATATATATATATATATATATATATATATATATATATATATAAAAGTGGGCCCCCTTTTTTTTTTAAACAGATAACTGTTTTTTTTTAAGAGCCACGCAAAGCAACTTCAACCAAAGAGCCGAATTTTTTTTATTTTTGTATTTTGTTTTATTATTTTTTTAAAGAATATTTCTTTTTATATTCTTATTCCAGGAATATTCTTGGAATCTTTTCAGAATATTCTTATTCTTTGAGAATATTCTTCCCTCCTCCTTCACCTATAAAAAGCCACTTGAGGTAAGGGGCAAAATTGCTCATTTTCTTCTTCTCTCTTTTTTCTCTAACTCTCTTACAGTTGAGGCTTTCCACTATTTTTCGTAGGTGATTTTCCCTACTTAAATCGGTGCCCCTCCTCTGTGCAAGAAAGTCCGGAGATCCCCCTGGTCCCTCTATTCTTATATATATATAAGTGGGCCCCCTTTTTTTTTTAAACAGATAACTGTTTTTTTTTTAAGAGCCACGCAAAGCAACTTCAACCAAAGAGCCGAATTTTTTTTATTTTTGTATTTTGTTTTATTATTTTTTTAAAGAATATTTCTTTTTATATTCTTATTTCAGGAATATTCTTGGAATCTTTTCAGAATATTCTTATTCTTTGAGAATATTCTTCCCTCCACCTTCACCTATAAAAAGCCACTTGAGGTAAGGGGCAAAATTGCTCATTTTCTTCTTCTCTCTTTTTTCTCTAACTCTCTTACAGTTGAGGCTTTCCACTATTTTTCGTAGGTGATTTTCCCTACTTAAATCGGTGCCCCTTCTCTGTGCAAGAAAGTCCGGAGATCCCCCTGGTCCCTCTATTTTTATAATTGAGACTTTTCCTTTGTCCTCCAAGGTCCCTCTCTTTGCAAGGAAGTCTAGAGATCCCCTCTTCTCCTTCTATTCTTACAATTGAGGCTTTCCCTTGACCCTATCCAGGCCCGAGGCCCCTCTCTGTGCAAGAAAGTTCGGAGATCCTCCTTTTCCCTCTATTCTTCAAGAGATCCTATGGAGTTTCGATGTTAGTTGGTTGGCAATATAGGTTGGAGAGACCGTTGTTAGGAGGGAGGTTGGAAAGAATATTGATATGAAGTAAATCCGGCGTCGGGTGGGAGTCTGAGGATGGACAGAAGTCCGATGAAGGATGGAAATTTGGCGTCGAGTAGAAGTTCGATGATGTGCATAAATTCAATGTCCGGTAGAATTCTGACGTCGGTGAGAAGTACGGTGACGGGTAGAAGTTCAACATCGGGTAGAAGCTCGATGAATGTCCGTCGATAGGCAAGAGTTCAAAATCGAGTAAAAGCACGGCGTTGAGTAGAAGACCGACGAAAGTCCATCAACGATAAGAAGTTCGATGATGGGTAGTAGTCCGACTGCAGGGAGAAGTTCGATGTCCGATAGACGATTGATGAAAGTCCATCGATGGGCAGAAGTCTAACAACGGGTAGTAGACCGACGATAAGCAGAAGTTCAACGTCGGGTAGAATTCTGATGAAATCTCCTGTAGGGAAAAAGTTCAGCGATGGGAGAAAATTCAACATTGGATAGAAATTTAACTTTATGGAGAAGTCTGATGAAAGTCCATCAATGACATTCTAGCGATGTTAACCAAGGATGTAAGACCTATTCGAGGTTGTATGTCAGAGCCTTTGCACTATAATGTTAACCTGTATTAATGATGTTAATAGGATCCACCAATGATGTAAGACCTATCCGAGGTTGTATATCAAAGCCCTTGCTCGATGACCACCAGTGTGGAAGACATCGAGATAATCCACCAAGAATGTAAGACCTATCCTAAGTTGTATGTCAGAGCCTTTTCTCGATGACGTTAACCTATATGGAAGAGGTCGAGAGAATCCACCAAGGATGTAGGACCTATCCAAGGTTGTATGTCAGAGCCTTGCTCGATAATGTTAACTTGTGTGGAAGAGGTCGAGAGAATCTACCAAGGATATAGGATCTATTCGAGGTTGTATGCCAGAGCCTTTGCTCATTGACATTAACCTGTATGGAAGAGATTGAGAGAATTCACAAAGAATGTAAGACCTAACCGAGGTTGTATGTCAGAGCCTTGCTCGATGACATTAACCTGTGTGGAAGAGGCCCAGAGAATCCACCGATGATGTAAGACCTATCTGAGGTTGTATGCTAAAGCCTTTGCTCAATGATGTTAACCTGTATAGAAGAGGTCAAGAGAATCCATAAATGATGTAAGACTTATTCGAGGTTGTATGTCAAAGCCTTGCTTGATGACGTTAACCTGTATGGAAGAGGTCGAGAGAATTGACCAATGATGTAAGACCTATCCGAGGTTGCATGTCAAAGCCTTTGCTAGATGACGTTAACCTGTGAGGAAGAGGTCGAGAGAATCCACCAAGGATGTAGGACCAATCCTAGGTCTTATGTCAGAGCCTTTGCTCGATGACATTAACATGTATGAAAGAGGTCGAGAGAATCTATCAAGGATGTAAGATCGATCCGAGATTATATGCCAGAGCTTTGCTCGATGATGTTAACCTATGTGAAAGATTTTGAGAGAATCGACCAATGATATAAGACCTATCCAAGGTTGTATGTCAGAGCCTTTACTCGATGACATTAACCTATGTGAAAGAGGCCGAGAGAATCCACCAAGGATGTAAGACCTATCCGAGGTTGTATGTCAGAGCATTGCTCGATGACATTAACCTGTGTGGAAGAGGTCGAATCAAATCCCTGTACGGATTGATTTTTTCTTGATTGGGAGGGGGCGAACAACACGTGTATTCCAAATCAAAGATAAATAAGGGTCTATCTTTAGATCTTTACTGCCTTTTTGAGGTCGAGATCAAGACCTTGCCTAAGGAGTAGAAATTTAATAGGGGACTGTTGTGGGTCTCCGAAAGGATTCCGCTCGTGTGGTTCGAATGCAAAGAGTACGATCACACTATCCCGAAAGACAAAATGGTCGTAGACCTTTACACTCGGCACAAGCAGGCCGATGGAAGAGCAGATGGAGTTATAGATACGATTAGCCATGAAGGATAACGGGTTTTCACCTATGCACCTCGATGGATAATAATATCTATAACCCTAAATTCACGAGATTTCCCCATTCGATACATCAGCTCGAATGGGGTTTATTTGATTGTGGGATCGGTTTCCTATGGGCGCAAGCCCCCGTAGTTAATTACATCTTAGACCTCGATCTAAGAAGACTCTCGATTAAGGACGTTAGATTATCTTCTCTAAAGTGGGTTTAGTGCAAGGGATTTCTAGGTCTTCCTAATCAAAGGGGAATGTCCCAACTTGGCTCGATCAGTCATACAAGGTTCAGTCAACATCCGGTAGGCTAAAAGAAGTGGAAACTGGAGAAAAAGAAGAGAAGCAGAACATACAGCCATACATGAGAGAAAGAGGGAGGTGGCGTCATCTGTGTGACGCGGATGGGCAGGATTTATAGCTTCCGAAAGGATGGATAGCTTACCCACCAATAAGGTGTATAGGGGTATACTCGTACCCCTCACCTTTAGATCCTAAATCTATAAGAGATGTAGGGTTGTACACACAACACTAGCATCCACGACCTAGCTAATGCAATCTGGGCTTACTCCTTGTCTGACAAAGGAAGCCAGCTAAAACCACCTAGTCGTATAAAATCCATGCTATCCGGTCTGTATGAGAGATGGGTGGGTAGTTTAGACACTGAAATTGGGATCGACAACTAAAGAAATTCTCTAATTGATCCCACACTTATGAGTGGTATAATGCTCCTAAAGCTAATGCAATTAAATCTTAATTTTAATTAGTTACTAATGCAATTTATGCTAATCAAAGTCTTCAAATCAGTGATGTATGAAATTTTAAAAAGGCTTATAGAAAATAGTTTTTGAATGACTAAACTTCCCCAGGTCCGGCACTTCATCCTCATAGGCCAGATTATCCGGACTCTACCCGCAGGCGGGGAAGCTTGTCTAATAGATGAGAGAATGCATGCATGCCACCCCGGACGATTCCGGCTGTTTCCTAGAATCGTTATGGTTTCTATGTGAATTATTCTTAAAATTTTTATTTAATAATTACGAGTATAAAAATTTTATCCCTAAAGAGCCTAACGGTCAGACACAAGCACATTCAAGAAAGAAACCTATGAAAAGCATGCTGGTTCTACTGCGCAATCAGAGTAAACAAACAACAGTAAAAAGAACAAAAACTCACGGAAAAGAATGTCCATGGCAAGTGCCATACAATATTACATCACAGAATGCAGTAAGTAAAGGTGGCCGGGCTCCACCGACAACAACCCAGGAACGACGCAAATCTTAAAATAAGGCATTTTTATCTCTTCAGTCTTCTTCTTCTCTTCCTTGATTCATCTTTGGATCGTCTTCGTTCCTCCTTCTGGCTCCTCGTAGTGACTCTCCCAAAAAGATATCCAAATGAAAAAAAAGGAAACCCCCTGTAGGGGTTTACTTTTCCCTTTGGACTCCTCGTAGTGAGTGCTCCAAAAGGATATCCAAATGAAAAAGAAAACCCCCTGTAGGGGTTTACTTTTCCCTTTGAATTCCTATCTCTTTAAAAATGCCTTATTTTGAAGCTTTTCACAAAATATTACTACATCTCAAATACATTACATCAGAAAAGAGAAAATCTAGACTCTCCTGCAGGGGTTATCCTAAGCAGTTATAATAAGAAAAATTCACCCAAGCAGTTATATATGTAAATGAAAATGCGCACATCAATCACTTGGCCGTGCTCTGATTATTGGGGGGGCTAAGCAGCTGAAGCAGGTACCTAGAGCAGTTATAAATAATCATTAATTTTTAGCCCCCCTTTTTAGCAGCATTATATGAGCACGGCCACCTGCAGGAAGACGGCATTAGTATAAAAGAGCGTGCCTAACCTATGGGTATTCTAACGTCACAACCACAGTGCAGAAAAGAAAAGCTAAAAGAAAGCAGTACGAAAACAACACAGCAGAAAAGCTACAACAGGTAGCAAAAACAACAACCAGCACACAGGTCACATGCAGAGCGTCACAATAAAGTACGGAAAAGTAAAGCAGAATAACAGCCTAACCTAAAGCTAATAGTCGTGTCCTAGCAAACTCATCTAAGTGTGTGAAAGCTGTGTGGTTTTGATAGATCTTATGTAGGATTAGTTTAATTAGAGTTGTATGTATATTTGATTTGTTTGTTGAAAGGGACAAAGAAGAGTTTTTTAATTAAAATTCAATTTTTAGTGTTTTGGGATTGATTTTAGGTATCTTTTATTTTTTTTATGTTTAATTAACTACCACCTTTGTTTCACACCGAGGCCGTGAGGTTTATTTCACCCTCCTTGGGGCTAACTTAATAGCCTCGTAGGCCTGGGTTACCCAGTGATAATTAACTTTGTTTGATTATTGTAGTTTGTTGTTAAAAGAAAAGAAAAGGATGAATTAAATCATTTATTAATCGAGTTTTGAATTAAGCCATTTAGGAAAAATTAATTTTTATATTTTGTCACTCTATTAGATCCATTCGTGGCGTTGTGCCACCAGGCTCGAGGAACCAGCCTCCTTAGGACACTTAGCCCCGCAGCCCGGAGTAGTCCATCCAATAAACTTCACTTTTAGAGCGGTTGTTGTGTGTTAAGGGATTTATTTGTTATTATTTTTTTTAGAAGATTACTCTAAGTTTAACCTTTAAGAATCTTTTATCCTAATGAGTTTAGTTTGTATTTTAGTCTCCTAAGATAGTCTACATCTTTTAGATTTTATATTGGTTATGGATGAATCATTAAATTAGTTAGAATTGATTTAGGTTTATGATTTAGATTTTGAATTTAACAATTATAAATGTTAATAATCAATTGATTAGAAATTAAGTGTTTTAATGAATTTTAAAGAATTAGATTAAAATTAGTTAGTTGATTATTAGTGAATTAAGAAAACAGAAATCTAAATCTAGGAAAGCGTGTCACTAAGTTGTTGTTTTAAAGTCTCTATCCTATGAGGAACATGCACCCTAAGTCTACGTTTTCTAAGACTCGGTCCTTAATTTTTGTCCTTAGGTGTCACTAGTGTTGTAGGATTAAAGGTGTTGTTTTTCTAACTCCTAAAACTTCTACACGGATGTCATAGGATTTTAGGGATCTAAAAATAAAAATAAAAGCAATCCTAAATATGTAATTGAAGCTTCTAAGGCCCTAAGGGTGGGAGGCGTACAACCGTCTAGGCCCCTAAAAGTTTTCTAAGTTTTAGTAAACTTACAGCACCGGGGGCTACGACCCGGTGGTTCCGCTCGTAGCGCCCCTACTAGATGAGTAGGGACGACTGATACTTGGATCCCACTGTCCTAGCTCCAGCTCCAAGTGTTCCTTATCCGTTGCTTTCCAAAGTAGTACCTCGCAAGACACAAAAAAGACATGTATTAGAGCAGTTCTATAAATAAACAACAGTGTAAGGAAATGAAAAATGCAATAAAAACTAGAACGTACCTTTTGTTATTTGTTGAGCCACTTGTTCTTTAGGTTCTCCTTGTTTTGCAAGCATATAGCACCAAAAACATAAAACAAACAACGGAGAAAACAACGAAAGAAAATTAAATACAAAAAGGGGTGTAGGCATCGTTGTTATTGGATACACTTCGTAGAAGTCAAGTGCATCCTATAACAGCAACAATGCCCCTTTGTTGTTCCTACTCCAAACGAGGCACTTGATATTTTTGACACTTCTACCCACAAAGACTTTATAAACCCAGCCTACAACAACTAAAGGAAACTAACCTCTAAAACTCAATCTAAAATCTAGAACTTCTATATGTTTAGATTCACCCAACAATTCTCTTTTTATAGGAAATGATACTAAAGGGAGAAAATTCAAATGAGCAAAGAACCCTTTTGCTCTTAAAAAGGAACACTAAAGACCTCTAACATAAAACTCCCTAATGTTTTAAACCTCCAAAACTCATCTTTTGGAAAGGACTACTAAGAGAATGAGAAAGCCCCACCCACTCCCAAAAGACACTACTGAATAAGTCTATCCACAAAATTATACCTTTCAAAATAGCTCACCAGAACTCCTAAATAGACTACTACACAAAACTTCCCAAAAGCTACCTACCCAAAATCACTTTTCTTTTTATTTTGTTGTTTTGACACAAAAACTCTACAAAATCTTTTACCAAAACTTCATCTTTCGACACGAAATCCTACCCAAAGAACCATTAATCAAGTGCCCCTCCTCTCATTTGGAGTGGGGTATATAAAAAAATAAAACCTTGCAACAAGAAAGTTTTATAAAACTCCTCGTTGTAAAGCATTCACTAAATTCATCGTATAAAACCCTTTAAACAAATCAAAAGCCGTCAAGAAATTTTTTTTTTAAACCAAAAAGCAAAACAAGGCTTCTTTCAATCAAAAGCCATCTCCCAAAACTCTCCAAACATTCCCAAAAAATACTTCTACTCATACAAAGAGACTTTTCAACAAAAACAAACGAAGAAATACTTCATAAAGCTTCTCTAAACATAAAACCACTTATAAGACCCTCCAAAAAGAAATTCAAATGTCATTATTTAACGATGGCAAATAAACAGTCACAATATCTCATACAACTATAGATGAAAAGAAAAAAAAACATACTTCAATTTCATGATAAGGTAAATAAAGAGGAAATTTGCTCTATTCTATTTTTTTTCTTTGCAAGTATAAATGAAACGGTGCATGGTTTGATGTAAGAACGACATGATCTCTTAAGATTTTCCCCTATCCTCACCTAGACTATATGTAGCATAATACGAATCAAGCATCAACTTCTCATACTAATTGCTCGTTCTCAAATGTCATAACTTCAACATGCTACTTTGCTTATACCACATGAAACCCCTTTGAAATAAACAAATTTCAACCATAAAGGATACTTTTGAAATCCTCTCAACACAGCATACATGCACATGAATTTGCATGAAAATTAGCTCTTAAAGCTTTTCTACCATGGAGCAAAGCTTATATGCCATATACCAACAAATATCCAAAAAGACTTGCGAATATATAATTTAGAGAGCAACAGAGTTTATAACAATTCATGCTTTGAATTACCTTTCTCATATAATAAAGTTCATACTCTCATAACATTGATTTTTGCTAAAACCTAATGCTAACGATACGCTTCTTTCATAGTAATAAGAGAGATATAAAACTCACAATCATTCAATATTTTCTCCAAACCTCACTAATGAAACAAATCAATTATTGTAACACCATGTAAAATCCTCCCAACTTGCTTATGAAACCAAAGTGTCGCGCCAAAATTAACATCATTCATAGCCTATCTTAACCCTTTATCGATCAAGGTGCCAATGAGGGGAAATGACTATACATCGTTCAATATTCATGCCAATACTCATTTCAAAAACAACTTAGAGAGCAAAAATAGCGAGAAAAACCGCATATAACTCGCTCCCAACACAATTTGGAAACCCAAAACAGTAGAAATTGCATGTATTATGTTACCAAAAATAATTTAGGACCTCGAAATAGCAAAAATCTGCATATATCTTGCTCCCAAATTAATCCGGAGCACAAAAACAGTAAAAATCTGCGCTTAACTCGCTTCCAAATCACTTCGGAACACAACATCAGCAAAAATCTGTATTTAACTTGCTTCCAAAAGCAGTTTGGAACTCCCAAAATAAGCAAAATCTGCACTTGCTTCTTACCAAAAACAGTAGAGAAAGTTTCATAAAAGCTGCAGGAACTTCCATAGAATAGCCATCAAAGATTCACTTAAGTGCCATAGATATTTATTGTGTAAAAACAGTGAGAAAACACTTTAAAATTCGCACTCGTTTCCCGCAAAAATAGTGGAAAAGAAATCCACACAAAGCTGTGAGAATTCTCACAAAGAAGTGACGCTCACCAATCATGTCCTTCGCATAAATATTCAACAAGTGAAGGGAAAACATGTTTCGAATAAGCATAGGAATATTTCGTCATCCATCAATCTCTACAACCAAATATGCTAATATGAATTGCTTTAAATCTATAAGACACACTCACCTTTTAAAGAGCTTCCAACACATAAAACAAACCGTAAATATTCCCAGCACACAATAAATGAAAGAAGTTCTTCCAAGCATAGAATATTTGCCAAACATATTATAGAAATTTTTTTTTTAACACAAAACAAGTTCATAAAACTTTCAGTAAAATCTTCAACCATAGGGAAACTCACAAAACCTTCCCGCATCAAGCCTCTCGCAGCAATTTCTAGTAGAACAAACAAGCTTTAGGATAGCACAAATGGGCCTCTCCTTTGGAGGCATTACATCAAATATATGGCGTGCAAAGTCTACCCAAAACTCATGAAGAAAAACAACATGAAACCAGCTGCTTTATTATCCTAAGATCTTTCTTGAGATCATCACAAAAAGGGCCATGTATATGAAATTAACTAAACTTACTAAATATTGGAACAAAATCAAAAGTAATGACATTTTTGATAATGCTTGAAATATCTCTAATTTTACCCAGCAAATCTTTAGTGTCAAGAATTTGAGAAAGTTCCTGATAATCACATTTCTTGCTTGCCATGTTGAAATATAAAGCAAGAAGCGAATAGCCATTGCACGTTTTTTTTTTTTTTAAGGGATGCATGCATTTCAAATACCCAGGACCTTAATGTAAAAGAAGAAATAATATTAATGGCAATTTCAATAAGAACTTCGTTCCTGTCATCTAGAACAAGAAGGTAGAAAGGTGATCTTAGCATCCCCTCTCAAAATAGATGTCATCTGGATGCAAAGAAAGCTGACAGAGAAGTTCAAACCAGCCTTTTTTTTTAACGTTCAAGAAAGAGCGTATTACCGTCATCTTTTCTCAAAATAGAAATAATCTCTATCACTTATCTTGCCAAATAGGGTATGAGAAGACGATGAGAAACAAACAAGGTTGAGGAAGTGAAAGGAAAGATTATAGAAGGAGAAAAAGGGGAAGGAAGGAATAGAAGAAGTGAAAGAAGAAGAAGGAGGAGAAGAAGAGTAAGGAAGAGTTACCTGCCCTAGAGAAGAAGGAAGGGAAGAGATCCGGAAAAGCCCAGTGACGGTGTCGGCTAGGTCGGCGTCGGGGTTGGGGTCGATCACGAACAGGCGAACCGAGGGCGTCGGCTGCTGTCGGGTTCGTCGAAGGTAGGACCGGTGTCGATGGGAACAAGGGAGTTCGGCCCTGATCAGAGCCGTGTGAATGGCGAAGGGGGAGTTCCGTCAGCCTGGGGTCCTGGAGTCCGGCGGCTGCTAGAGGCGACGGGTTCGTGCAGCTTTGGTGGAGTCGGCGGGAGCAGGGGAGTTTCCGCCCCTAGCTCGAGCGAACACAGGGAGACGGAGCGGAAGAAGCCCCTCTCGGCTTGCTGGGGTCGTGCGAACGGCGAAGGCGAAAACCAGGAAGAGGTCCGAACGAGAGAGGGAGCTGAGAGGTGAG
Organism: Dendrobium nobile; assembly: GCA_022539455.1. Taxonomy (NCBI): domain Eukaryota; kingdom Viridiplantae; phylum Streptophyta; class Magnoliopsida; order Asparagales; family Orchidaceae; genus Dendrobium; species Dendrobium nobile. The sequence continues at coordinate 13,966,575 of CM039728.1, read as the reverse complement.
GCGCTGCCTCTCGTTTTGGTCCGAACGGGAGAGAGCGGGGGAGCTGAGCGTGATCGAGAAAGAGAGAGGGGGAGAGCGAATGCCCTGTCTAGGGCGGGCTGAACCGAGAAAAGGAAGGAGAGATCCGTTGCCTGCTGTCCTCGGATGATTTCCCGGCTTCCTTAAGCACAAAAGAGGCTCTGCTCGCTCTGCCTACTTCGACCTCTACCTGAACGCCATTCCACAACGAGGTCGCGTATGTGATCGAGATGTCTGGCAGCGATGGGGCTAGGCTAAAGAACCGTGGCCGTTAGATCAATTACCGGATCTAGAAATTAAATTCAAATTATTTTAGAAAGTCAAAAGGAACTTAGTGGAATTAATTTGAGCTGAACCAGGTCAAATTTGGCTAAAACTGGGCTAGGCTCGAGTCCGAATTCGACCTGATTTGACCCAATTCAGGCTCGGGCTGGCTCAACCAAATTAATCGTACGAAATCGGGTCCAAAGTAACGATCAATTTAAATCAAATCAGGTACGACGCGATGAAAACCAACTATTCGAGTTTAATCAGACATGTTCGAGTCCGATCCGGCTTGAATTTGGGTCGATTCGAGCCCGAATTAGATTCGACGATGCTCGATTAAATCGATCGAAAGCGCTCGAGCGAAAAACGAGGTCAACAAACGGACCCCCAACATATGCGGAGAACAACGGGTGAACCGTATATGTTGGCGTTGACCTTCCTAACTCTAGGAAGATACAACTCTAGGGTCAAGAAAGAGAACTAGCTCAACGAGGAGGAAGCCAAAGAAAGCAGCTCAACTATCTGCCCAACCAAAGTGGCAGAATAGGAGAAGAAAATCTCATGCTCACATGAGTAAAATTGAAACAAGATCATAAAGAGCTAAAGGAAATTCAACGATCATCTAGTGAATACAACTAAGATGACGTGAAGAGAACGGAAATCAACAATCATTTGGAAATCAAAGGAAATATCAAAGAGCGATAATCAAAGAAAAGCAATAAGGGAGAGTAAACAAATATAGAGAAATCATCTGTCTGCCTGACCAGATCGAAACGGCAGAACAGAAGAAGGAAAGGTCTCACATTCGCCTGACCAGGTCGAAACAATGAATGGAGAGAACTCAGTGCTCACCTGACCAGATCGAAACAGTGAATAAGAGTGGAAAAAGAGAGGAACCAACCGTCTGCCTGACCAGATCGAAACAGCAGAGCGGAAGGGAAAAGGAAAATCCCACATTCACCTGACCAGATCGAAACAGTGAATGGGGAAAAGAAGAGAAAAAGAGAACAACCAACCGTCTGCCTGACCAGATCGAAACAGCAGAGCGGGAGGGAAAAGAAAAATCCCACATTCACCTGACCAGATCGAAACAGTGAATGGGGAAGAAGCCCAATGCTCACCTGACCAGATCGAAACAGTGAACAAGAGCGAAGAAAGAACCAACCATCTGCCTGACCAGATCGAAACAGCAGAACGGAAGGGAAAAGAAAAATCCCACATTCACCTGACCAGATCGAAACAGTGAATGGGGAAAGACTCAATGCTCACCTGACCAGATCGAAACAGTGAACACGAGTAAAAAAAGGAAGGGAGTTCTACACTTGCCTGACCATATTCGCAACAGCAAATGAGAACAGCTCAATATCCACCTGACCATATTCGCAACAGCGAATAATGAGCTTCCCAAAAGGTCTAATGTCCGCCTGACCAGATCGAAACAGCAGGACAAAAGACAAAATCCAACATTCACCTGACCAGATCGAAACAGTGAATGAGGACGACTCAACGTTCGCCTGACCAGATCGAAACAGCGAAACAAAGAATCAGCAGAAAACTCAACAACCCCCAAACAGGAAAATAAAACAGGGGGAATGAAGAGGTGGTGAAGTATGCCTCCCAGGGACTCTGTCGGGCACCCAACCAGAAAGGGGAGTCAACATTCGCCTGACCAGATCGAAACAGCGAATGAGAATGGCTCAAAATTCACCTGACCATATTCGCAACAGCGAATAATGAGCCCTCCCGAAAGTCTAATGTCCACCTGACCATATTCGCAACGGTGGGACAAAAGAAAAAGTCCAACATTCACCTGACCAGATCGAAACAGTGAATGAGGACAACCCAATGTTCGCCTGACCAGATCGAAACAGCGAGACAAAGGGGGAAAGAGAAAGGGAGTTCAGCATTCGCCTGACCATATTCGCAACAGCGAATAAGAACAGCTCAATATCCACCTGACCATATTCGCAACAGCGAATAAAGAGCTTCCCAAAAAGTCTAATGTCTGCCTGACCAGATCGAAACAGCAGGACAGAAGACAAAATCTCACATTCACCTGACCAGATCGAAACAGTGAATGGGGACGACTCAATGTCTGCCTGACCATATTCGCAACGGCGAGACAAAGAGTGAAAGTCACCTCTACAACCACCCGACGCGCATGTGCGCGGTGCTGTGAGGGAAAGAGAAGTAGGTAATCCATCACCTAAGAAATCTCAAACTCATATTTCAATTACCCCATGGTAGAGGACAAATCGTCGTGGCCATGAATAATCAAAACATAAGTAGGACTTCTTTAGGTAAAATTAAAATCACATATCATGAAGCAATCGATCGACATACATCTCTCTAAAAAGAGGAATATATATACGACCGTGTAAAAAGAATAATCTCATAATGAATGAATAGAAATGGCAAGGGGACACACTTGCCATCGAGAACAACAATCATCATCTCAAAAATTATTGATTATTAAAGAAATCACAGTGGTAACACCCATGCTAACTACTGGGACCCTGTGAAAAGTACAAGCAACATTTATGTATTCAAAAGAGACTGTTCTTGTAACTAAAATCAAGATCTCAATGACAGAATATATCATTTGAAAGAAGTAGCGGATCGACTTTCTGCTAGAAGATCAAAATCCACTAAGAAATAATGTTAATATATAGAGCCAGATATACCACATCATAAGTAAGGGAAAATAACATCCCATTAAAAAGTGAACAATCATAATCGAAGAAGTGGACGCACAGTCGCCTCCTAAGCAGTCATCGAAATGCTTTAGGAGAGACAGAAGGGAATTTGGAGGGAATTTGGGCTTTTGGAGTGTAGAACCGGGTTCCACCTGTGACAAGGGCAACCGATTCTTTCTCAACTAAGAGCTTCCCTCTCGCAAGAAGAGAATTTTGGGGGACTTCGAGCTCTTGGAATGTAGAACCGGGTTCCGCCTGTGACAAGGGCAACCGATTCTACTCAACTAAGAGCTTCCCCTTTTTTTTTTTTTTTTTTTTTTTTTTTAGATATAGATCAAGAACACCACAACATGAAGAGGAGAAAATTATTGGCTTTGATATCCCAGGCCATACTCGCCACATGAGTAAAACTGGGGAGAGAGAAAAAATTACAACGATTTGTAGAAAAATTCACCAAGTGACAATGAATCAACATCACTATATTTGACTAGTGTAGATCAAGGATGGACCCAGTATCACGTTCCATAGAGATCCGAATTAGTAGTTTTGGTATCCCAGACCACACTTGAAGGTGACAAGTGAAACTGGGGAAAGTCAACCCTCACAAGGATTGGAAAGGTGATTTTGTGCAACAACACCAAAGTGACTAGTGAATGTGAACGTAAGCACAAACATCCCTACGGCGTATTTACATACAACCTTTAAAGACAATCTCATACTTTGCATGACGAACATCACGTGGTAGAGGACAAATCGTCGTGGCCACGGACTGCCGAAAACTACGAGAAATCTTTTAAAGTTATATCTATACAGAGGAATATTTACAAGTGGCGGGGGATGCCCCTTGCGATGTGTAAACTCAAGCGTAGTACTTTCTCAAGTACTGCCCATTAATGACGGGCATGGGATGAACACCATTCGCATCAACTAGCAAGTAAGATCCACCTTCGTATACTTGCTCTACAACAAATGGGCCTTCCCAAATGGGCTCAAACTTACCACCTCGACGACGGCGCGAGATGATAGGCCTACGCAAGACAAGAACTAACTCACCGACCTGAAAAGCACGAGGTCGGACGAGGCGATCATGGGCTCGGGCCATCCGGGCCTGGTACAACTTAAGGTTCTGATGAGCTTGCAAACGGAGCTCTTCTAAACCATCAAGTTCTTCCAGCCGTAGTCGGGCATTATCCTCACGAGACAAATTGTGGCTAATTGCTACACGCAACGAAGGGAGCTCGACCTCAAGTGGGAGGACGGCTTCAACCCCAAAAGCTAAAGCATATGGTGTACACTGAGTAGGAGTACGATATGTAGTCCTATAGGCCCATAATGCTTCAGGCAATTTGTCGTGCCATTCTCTTTTATTTGCCACAAGTATCTTTCTTATCAACTGGACTAAGGTTTTATTGAATGCTTCAGCCAAACCATTAGCCCTAGGATAATAAATCGAGGAATATCGCCAATTTATGTTATGGCGGCGGGCAAATCTAGCAATCTTGGTGCTTCTAAAAGACGGGCCGTTATCCGAAATTATACGGCGCGGAACACCAAAACGGTAGACAACATGATCGCGGAAGAAGCGCATCACGTCTTCTGACTTAACTTCCTTAAGCGGGATAGCTTCCGCCCACTTAGAGAAGTAATCAGTAGCAGCCAGAATAAACCTATGACCCTTAGAGGAAGGAGGGTCAATAGGACCCACTACATCCGTGCCCCAACTCTCAAAAGGCCAAGAAGACACAGTGGGGTGTAACGGATTAGGAGGTTGGTGGATAACAGTATTATGAATCTGGCATTGGTGACACCTCCTAGCGTGCTCCATGCAATCACGGATCATTGTCGGCCAGTAATAACCCAGGCGTTTAATTCTGACCTTCATCTTAGGTCCGGACTGATGAGCACCACAAAGTCCCTCATGTACTTCGCCCATGACCTTACGAGCCTCCTCGTTGTTGAGACAACGCAACCACATCTGGTCAAAAGAGCGTCGGTACAGGGTTTCATTCACATATGAAAATGACAAAGCTCTCTTTCTAATCTGAGCGGCAAGAGAGTGATCATCCGGAAGCTTACCACGCTTTAAGTATTCCACAAAAGGGACTCTCCAATCTGACTCTTCCTCAACAGCGCAGACTGTGAGGGTCTGATCGGGAGAAGACAAGTCCGCGGGACATAAGGCTTGTCGATACTGAACAACAATCGACACCGGATTTCCATTCGGGTCAGCCAACTCCTTAGCAAGTTTAGCTAGTGCATCCGCTCTACCATTCTCAGATCGAGGGACTCTAACTAAAGTTACTTCAGGGATCAAACACAAGAGCTCCATTGCCCTATCGTGATAAGGCAAGAGCTCAGGTTTGAGAACTTTGAAAATTCCAGCAACTTGATTAATAATTAGTTGGGAATCTCCAAAGATTTTCACCCGCACGATGCTCATCTGAACAGCCAACTCAAGTCCTACAATTAGGGCTTCGTACTCAGCTTCATTATTAGTACGAGGCTTTGAAAGACTATAGGAGTAACGAAGGGTGTGGCCTTCAGGAGACACAAAAACAAGCCCCAAACCTACCCTAACCACGGGAGTTTCATAAGGACGTAATGATTTGATGGAGGAGGCTCCATCAAAGTAAAACTCCCAAGTAGAGGACTCCTGCTCTTCCACGCTCATGACTAATTCGTCGGGCAAATCGTCATTAAGTGGGGAATCTGCAGGGATCGGGTGAGAAGCAAGAAAATCAGCTAGAGCCTGTCCCTTGACGGCCCGCTGAGGGACATATGTAATGTCAAACTGTAATAAAATCATGGACCAACGTGCTAGACGACCTGACAAGGTCGGACGGGTCATCAGGTACTGCAAGGGGTTAACTCGAGAAATCAAACTGATCTTGTGTGAGAGCATGTAGTGCCTAAGCTTCTGCACAGCAAAGATCAAAGCCAAACACTGCTTTTCCATCGCCGGGTATTTTAGCTCTGCAGGAATCAAACGTCTGCTAAGGTAGTACAAGGCATTCTCTTTGCCTTCCTCATTTTCTTGAGCTAAAAGTGCACCAAGCGACTCATCCAAGGCAGTAGTGTAAAGAATTAGCGGTTTACCAGGGATGGGTGCAGCCAACACTGGGGGATTTGTCAAGTAGCGCTTTATGCTCTCAAAGGCCTCCTGACAATTCTTATCCCAATGAAAGCGAGCATCCTTCTTTGCTAGAGCAGCAAAGGGATGACATCTACCGGCCAAATTGGAGATAAATCTCCGCAAGAAAGCAAGCTTACCTTGAAAAGACCTCAACTGAGTAAGACTCCTAGGGGGTTTCAAGTCCACTATGGCCTTGATCATGGAGGGATCAATCTCAATGCCACGATAGCGAACAATGAAACCAAGAAACTTCCCCGCAGTGACACCGAATGCGCACTTTAAGGGATTCATCTTCAAATCATGCTTTCTTAAGCGTTCAAAAACGATTCGTAGGTCTCGGAGATGATCACTACGGACCTTGCTTTTGACCACTAAATCATCCACATAGCATTCAACTTGCTCATGAATCAACTCATCAAAAATGATAGTCATGGCACGTTGATAGGTGGCACCAGCATTTTTGAGACCAAAGGGCATCACCTTATAACAAAACACACCAATAGGGGTGCGGAAAGCAGTGAATTTCTCATCTTCAGGGGCCATCTTAATCTGATTGTAACCAGATGAACCATCCATGAAGGAGAAAATGCTATGGGATGAAGCAATATCAACCATCAATTCAGGGATAGGAAGAGGGAAATCGTCCTTAGGACATGCCTTATTCAAATCACGGAAGTCAATACAGACACGGATCTGACCATTCTTCTTCCGGACTGGAACAACATTGGCAAGCCAAGTAGGATACTTCTCTTCACGAACAAAATCAGCTTCTATAAGCTTCTTAGTCTCGGCGATCACCTGTTGTTCAATCTCTAACCTCATCCGACGAGGTGACTGCTTAACAGGGACTGCATCAGGACTAATAGCTAACTTATGAACTGCTACTTTCGGATCCAACCCGGGCATCTCCGTGTAGTTCCAGGCAAAGCAATCCTTAAATTCAGTAATGAGTGCAACATACTCTTGAGCCTCTGATTCGGATAGCAAAGCACTATGGAAGATAGGCCGAGGATCCGATTCAGTGCCCAAATTAATCTCACATAACTCATCCATGGCAGAACTGGCGCCATCTTCGAACTCACGTGGAGCATCAAGGACCCTGTCCTCATTCTCCTCCGGGTCTTCATCATCGGAGATAGAAACAACCGGATAATAATGAGAGACAACCCGAATGTTGGCGTAAGGGGACTGATCTTCTTGAGAATAGCCTATACCCTGCCCAGTTCGAGGAAAATCGGTTCGCCAAATACGGGCCTGCTGTTGGGCCTGTCTACCTGACCAAGTGGAAGGGACAATGCCTCGCTCAACAAAGTTATCAACAGCAGGGGAAAAGTATCGGGGAACTGGCATGATCTCATCATCCACAGTGGATTCCACAGAATTCTGTATATCAGTACTCTGTGGGACACCTACACTATGGAACAAAGATGCATGCCACGCAGACTGTGCTGGTACATAGAGAGTGTGCAGCTCTTGTACCGAACGCCTATCTAAAGGTAGTGCCCCACGAACACTAACGGAAGGTGTAAGGGAAGATTGAGGAGGAGATTCTTCAATTCTCATCCCGTACATCTGGCGAGAAAGGGATTGTTGACTAGTAGTCTGACGTCCGACATCTCCGTCGTCGTCTGAATCACTATCAACAACCAAACCACCCTGAGGAATCAAACTCCTATGGAATGTGGGATAGGAATTGTGATCAACACTAAAGGCAGGTGAAGGAACTGAATGACGAGGAACATCAATCATCTCATCATCAGAGTCGGACTCAACAGTCAAAGGAGAAGTGTACAAGTGCGAGGGAGGAGGGATTCGAGCATCAAAGTTCCTCGGAGGGCGAACTGACTCTCTACCTCGACCTCTACCACGCAATCCCCTACCTCTACTAGGAGGAACATCGTGCCTGAGTACAAACCGTAAAGATTCCTCCGGGTCTGTATTGGAAACATCTGCTCCAATCTCAACCTGTGATGGACCCTGTACTAGTGGTTGTATAGGACCCTGTGCAAGTGGCTGTATAGGACCCTGTACAACACTAGCGGGTATCACTGGTGACTGGGCAGTGGGAGGTCTACGAACTTTCCGAGGCATGTAATGCTCGGCGTCATCATAAATAGAGACCTCATGCACGGCAAAAGGTTGAATATCTCCAAGAATGGAAAACTCTACGTCATTCCTCATATACTTCATGCACTGGTGCAGTGTAGAGGGCACCATTCCATATTCATGTATCCAAGGCCTTCCTAGGAGAGCCTTGTATGAGGTATCTGCCTCAATAACATGGAACTTTGCCTCAGTCAAAAGATCTCCAAAACGCAAAGGCAAAGTGATGGAACCTAGAGCTCGTTGACCTTGATCATTAAAACCCTTCAGCATAATCTTATCTGAAGTGAGCTTTAAGTGACCAAGGGAGAGACTCTGCAGGGTGGCATGATTAAGGATATTAACTGAAGCTCCTTGGTCAATGAGGACCCTGTTCAACTCATAACCATTTACTTCAGTGGTGACGTACAGGGGACGGTTGTGATCAGAGGTTCCTAAGAGAAGATCCTGGTCTGAAAAGGTAATGCATGGCATCTCTCTCAAATAACATGCATCCTTAACTGACTCAGTGGCAAAGAAAGCTTGATAAGACTCTGGTTCAAGCAAAGCTTTCACCAAAGTCTCTCTCAAATCGGAAGACATCATTAGTGCATCGTAAACACTAAGAAGAGAAGGAATCTTTCTCAAATGAGCCAACACATTGTAATCAACATCCAACTGAGGGCCTTTTCCCTTCTCCTTAGCAGGTGCTTGAGGAGGAGGGATAGGATCATCCTATTGGGTAATGATGTTTCTATCTTTCTCTTTATTATTCTTAGCCATTTTAGGTGGTAGGACCTTACCTGAACGCAACTGTATCTCTCGTATTGAATCAGATTCAATAGAGGACTCATTTGGTTCAGGTGACATGGCTTGTGTTGGTTCAACAAAAAGTGGTTGGGAAGTGTTCTCGGATTCATCTCCAGAATCCATGTAACAACCTCCTTCAGGAATAGCAAACACAGGCTCTTCCTCACACTCAAACTCTTCTTCATAAGCAAGACCATCATCATTTTCAGAAATAAATAAAACATGAGAAGAACGAGTGCTAGAAGAAGTAGAACTAGAAGGAGCAAGACACCAAAAGTAGCCAGAATCATTCTCTTCCATTAATTCATCATCAGTTGGAGGGAGAACAAAATCCTTCAGCGTAAGTGCTGGAAGAGATCCTGTCTTCCCCTCAGAAGTTACAACAAATTTCTCTCTTTCATACATCTTTCTAATACAAGGGGAAGTAGAAGAAATGTGCTCAGTAGGCACTACAACAGAAGAAGAAAAAGAAACTGGCAAAGAAACTGGGCTGGCAACTGTCGACTTGGCCTGTGGGGGCCTCCTCTCAACTGCCTCTGAACTCTGAACTGCCCGTCTGATCATACCTCTTGTCTTGCGAGAGAGTGAAAGCTGCCACTCTTCCCCAGAACTAAGAGGTGCTCTACTGTCGCTGCTCTGAACACCACACTGACTGTCATACTGACTGGAGCTAGTAACCATCTGAACTATCTGAGCAACCTTGCCCCGAGGATGTACCAAATCACTGTCCTGCAAGTGAATCTCACCACTAGCCATAAGGCTTTCCACCTTATCCTTGAACACATAGCAATCTTCAATCACATGGCCAATATGCTTATGAAATGGGCAATACAAAGGATGCTCTGTTTGCCCTTCCTCTTCTACTCTTTTGTTGGGTGGAAATATCAAAATATTTTTCTTGACCAAAAACTTGAAGATCTTCTTCACACTCTCCCTTTTAAAGGGATACTCCTTGCTAAGCTTCTCTTGTAAATACTGTTGGTTCTCTGGAGTTCTATAAGAGGGTCTAGGCTGCTGACCTTGTGGTCGTGGCTGAAACTGACCAGGAGGCTGTACTAGTGGTGGTAACTGAGGTCGGGGCTGAAACTGAGGTCGTGGTGGTGGTGGACGCTGTGGTACTGAACTAACCATGGGCCTCTTGCCCCTATCATGAGCATCAGAAGTACTATGCACCTCCCCCTTCCTAGGAGGTGGTGCCCCAGAAAACTCCAAACGCTGAGGTCTACGGATGGGTTGACTCTCAGCCTTAGGAGGGACTGCACTGGGTATGCTGTCCTGCAGGCTAGTGACTTTGGTTAACAACTTCTGAAAGGTTCGAATGCTAAAACCTTTCAGGTACGGAGCGATATGACCATCAATGTTCTTCAACAGAATCTCAACTGCATGCTGCTCTTGCAGTTGAGGTTCACACTGAAGACTAAGGTTCCTCCACCTAACTATATAGTTAGGTAGAGACTCGTGGGGGCGCTGTCTGGTCACTACCAACTCACCAACAGTCACTCTATGCTCTGTACTAATGAATCTCTGCACAAACAACTGCTCCATCTCAGTAAAAGTACGAACTGAATCATTAGGGAGATCGGCATACCACTCAAATGCCACTCCCCCTAAGCTACTGACAAACAGTCTCAACATCAAAGCGTCATTTCCTCCAATGTTACAACATATGGCCCGATACTGAGCCACATGTTGTTTTGGGTTTCCAAACCCATCAAACACTCGGAAACGAGGAGGAACAAAACCAGCGGGATAAGGCTCCCGCTCGTACTCTACCGGGTAGGGGCGACCTCTACTAACAGAATCCCCAAACTTTCTAGAAGCTATAGCCTGGTCAACCCTCTGTGCAATCATATCCTGAATCTGAACTGGTGACAACTGTACTGACTGACTCTGGACTGGCACACTCAACGGTACTGCTGGTGGAGACATCGGAACTGCCCTCTGAACTCTATCAACTCTAACAGGCTCTGGGGCTGGCGACTGTGGCGCTACTGGCTCGTCTCTGGATGTAGTAGGATTAACTACATCCATAACATGGGGTGTAGCCCCCAACGCCGTCAACTGGGCGGTCATCGCCGCCATGGCTCTGGCCATCTCCGCCATCTGAGTCTGTAACTGCAACACTGTAACATCTGTGTCTACTGAACGGGGAGGTCCACCTTGTGCTGAGGTGGAAGGTACATCGGCCTCCCCTTGTTCCTCCAAATCATCGTACTGCTCATGCTGCTCGTCTGACGTGCCACGCCTCGTGACAACACAAACACGGTGAACGGGGATGTCTTCATCTGACTCCCCTTCGAGTAAGTCCTCATCGGAAGTCTGATGAAGAGCATCAATGTACGGACCCAAAGGAGAAGAAATCCTAAGGGGACTAGGAGCGACAACTGGCTCCACTCGAGCCCGAGTACTACTATCAACATCTACTGCATCAACATCCATCTGAACTGGCACTGACACTGAAGGGACTGTATCAACTCGCCGAATCGTACCAACTGTCTGCTCCGTCTCGACAGGCTCATCCACCTGCCGGCGTCTCCAAACCCATCTACTACGATGGGACCCGGTAGGAACATCTAACTGAGTGGAGGGGGCAACGACAACTGACTCAAGCTGGGATCGGACAGGCTCTAACTGTGGGCGACGTCCATGACGGCGAGGGCGTCGCCCAGCAGTAGGGGCACCTGCCTGAGGTCTATCAGTAGGAACAACTCTAGTCTGCTGTCGTGGTGGCTGTCCTCTCTGCCACCGGTAACTCTGTCTGACTGACTGTCGCTGCAACTGAGAATGCACCTGAGAGATCTGATGGAGTAACCTCTCCTCACTAACACGTCCTCTACCGCGCGCTGAACGGATAATGCTTCGGATCCTCTGAGTGAGGGTCCGAGTGATAGTATCCCCGGGGACTCGAGCGCGAGGAAGAGTAGTGGGGACAGGAGGGGCTGCTGCAATACGGGCAGCGTCCTCCTCATCACCACTATGCACTAGAGGGGAAAAGCGTCCTCCCTGGACTGCGTCGATCTCAGGGGCAACGACGACATCAAGAACTGGGGTAACTACTCGTCTACGTGGCCCCCGCTGTAAGGGAACCATCCTCTGCTGAACTGGCTCCTGGTGAGCCAAAGAATCTGCCATCCGCTGAACTGCTGCATCGGATGCTGCCAAGCGTAATCTCCTGTTCCTATTTCTTCTAGCCCTTCTCCCAAGACCGGTGGTGGAAGAAGACGCTACATCAGTACCCACAGACGGTACCGGAGGAACAAGGACTACTGACTGAGGGGGTGTCGGGGTCTCCTCGGCAGTCTCGGGGTGAGAGAGCCGGGTGAACGCAGAAACTCGACGGGTAGGAGGTGGAGGAAGCTCGGCCTGAGCCACCCTCTTCCTCGAAGTGGAAGGAGGAGGGGAAACCCGAGCACGAGGGGCCTCTACCGGGGCAGCAGGCAAAGGTACAACTGGCTGCCGGCGCTGAGGGGCTGGAGCCACACGAACAACTGGAGCAGCAGGCGCTGGCCGCCTGACTGCTGGACGTGCTGGCTGAACAGGGAGTGGCCTAGGCACTGGCTGCCTAGCCACGGGGCGCATTGGCTGCGCACGGACGAAAACGGGACGAGCGGGTGCCCGGGCTGGCTGCCGAGCAACTGGTCGTCCAAAAGGTCTCATAGCTGCGCGTCCTCTCCTTTGAGGGGGAGAGAATGCGGCAGCCTCGGAGGGGGTCGGCCCGCCAAGAGTGACGTACGCCGAATCGGTGAAGGATCCAAAGGTGATCCCCCCCGCCGGTGGGCTTGTCAACAGGGACTCAGGGAGTGTCACCCGTGAGTCAGAGCCAAAACAGAAGGTAACGGACGGACCTGGATACGCCATTTCTACTGTCTGCTAACACAAACAATAAGAATTAGCGTAAACAAAAGCACCGAAGGGAACGAGAAAGAAAGGGACAGGAATAGCCTGTAAGGGCCAGAAGAGGAAGAACCTAACTAAAGAACACTAAACCCGGAATGCACACCAAAGGAGATAATTTAACATCCGAAGATGGAGAGAGAAACCTGTCCCACCGTGGTCGCCAGAAATCTGTGGGTCTCCGAAAGGATTCCGCTCGTGTGGTTCGAATGCAAAGAGTACGATCACACTATCCCGAAAGAAAAAATGGTCGTAGACCTTTACACTCGGCACAAGCAGGCCGATGGAAGAGCAGATGGAGTTATAGATACGATTAGCCATGAAGGATAACGGGTTTTCACCTATGCACCTCGATGGATAATAATATCTATAACCCTAAATTCACGAGATTTCCCCCATTCGATACATCAGCTCGAATGGGGTTTATTTGATTGTGGGGATCGGTTTCCTACGGGCGCAAGCCCCCGTAGTTAATTACATCTTAGACCTCGATCTAAGAAGACTCTCGATTAAGGACGTTAGATTATCTTCTCTAAAGTGGGTTTAGTGCAAGGGATTTCTAGGTCTTCCTAATCAAAGGGGAATGTCCCAACTTGGCTCGATCAGTCATACAAGGTTCAGTCAACATCCGGTAGGCTAAAAGAAGTGGAAACTGGAGAAAAAGAAGAGAAGCAGAACATACAGCCATACATGAGAGAAAGAGGGAGGTGGCGTCATCTGTGTGACGCGGATGGGCAGGATTTATAGCTTCCGAAAGGATGGATAGCTTACCCACCAATAAGGTGTATAGGGGTATACTCGTACCCCTCACCTTTAGATCCTAAATCTATAAGAGATGTAGGGTTGTACACACAACACTAGCATCCACGACCTAGCTAATGCAATCTGGGCTTACTCCTTGTCTGACAAAGGAAGCCAGCTAAAACCACCTAGTCGTATAAAATCCATGCTATCCGGTCTGTATGAGAGATGGGTGGGTAGTTTAGACACTGAAATTGGGATCGACAACTAAAGAAATTCTCTAATTGATCCCACACTTATGAGTGGTATAATGCTCCTAAAGCTAATGCAATTAAATCTTAATTTTAATTAGTTACTAATGCAATTTATGCTAATCAAAGTCTCCAAATCAGTGATGTATGAAATTTTAAAAAGGCTTATAGAAAATAGTTTTTGAATGACTAAACTTCCCCAGGTCCGGCACTTCATCCTCATAGGCCAGATTATCCGGACTCTACCCGCAGGCGGGGAAGCTTGTCTAATAGATGAGAGAATGCATGCATGCCACCCCGGACGATTCCGGCTGTTTCCTAGAATCGTTATGGTTTCTATGTGAATTATTCTTAAAATTTTTATTTAATAATTACGAGTATAAAAATTTTATCCCTAAAGAGCCTAACGGTCAGACACAAGCACATTCAAGAAAGAAACCTATGAAAAGCATGCTGGTTCTACTGCGCAATCAGAGTAAACAAACAACAGTAAAAAGAACAAAAACTCACGGAAAAGAATGTCCATGGCAAGTGCCATACAATATTACATCACAGAATGCAGTAAGTAAAGGTGGCCGGGCTCCACCGACAACAACCCAGGAACGACGCAAATCTTAAAATAAGGCATTTTTATCTCTTCAGTCTTCTTCTTCTCTTCCTTGATTCATCTTTGGATCGTCTTCGTTCCTCCTTCTGGCTCCTCGTAGTGACTCTCCCAAAAAGATATCCAAATGAAAAAAAAGGAAACCCCCTGTAGGGGTTTACTTTTCCCTTTGGACTCCTCGTAGTGAGTGCTCCAAAAGGATATCCAAATGAAAAAGGAAACCCCCTGTAGGGGTTTACTTTTCCCTTTGAATTCCTATCTCTTTAAAAATGCCTTATTTTGAAGCTTTTCACAAAATATTACTACATCTCAAATACATTACATCAGAAAAGAGAAAATCTAGACTCTCCTGCAGGGGTTATCCTAAGCAGTTATAATAAGAAAAATTCACCCAAGCAGTTATATATGTAAATGAAAATGCGCACATCAATCACTTGGCCGTGCTCTGATTATTGGGGGGGCTAAGCAGCTGAAGCAGGTACCTAGAGCAGTTATAAATAATCATTAATTTTTAGCCCCCCTTTTTAGCAGCATTATATGAGCACGGCCACCTGCAGGAAGACGGCATTAGTATAAAAGAGCGTGCCTAACCTATGGGTATTCTAACGTCACAACCACAGTGCAGAAAAGAAAAGCTAAAAGAAAGCAGTACGAAAACAACACAGCAGAAAAGCTACAACAGGTAGCAAAAACAACAACCAGCACACAGGTCACATGCAGAGCGTCACAATAAAGTACGGAAAAGTAAAGCAGAATAACAGCCTAACCTAAAGCTAATAGTCGTGTCCTAGCAAACTCATCTAAGTGTGTGAAAGCTGTGTGGTTTTGATAGATCTTATGTAGGATTAGTTTAATTAGAGTTGTATGTATATTTGATTTGTTTGTTGAAAGGGACAAAGAAGAGTTTTTTAATTAAAATTCAATTTTTAGTGTTTTGGGATTGATTTTAGGTATCTTTTATTTTTTTTATGTTTAATTAACTACCACCTTTGTTTCACACCGAGGCCGTGAGGTTTATTTCACCCTCCTTGGGGCTAACTTAATAGCCTCGTAGGCCTGGGTTACCCAGTGATAATTAACTTTGTTTGATTATTGTAGTTTGTTGTTAAAAGAAAAGAAAAGGATGAATTAAATCATTTATTAATCGAGTTTTGAATTAAGCCATTTAGGAAAAATTAATTTTTATATTTTGTCACTCTATTAGATCCATTCGTGGCGTTGTGCCACCAGGCTCGAGGAACCAGCCTCCTTAGGACACTTAGCCCCGCAGCCCGGAGTAGTCCATCCAATAAACTTCACTTTTAGAGCGGTTGTTGTGTGTTAAGGGATTTATTTGTTAT
Source organism: Dendrobium nobile (assembly GCA_022539455.1). Taxonomy (NCBI): domain Eukaryota; kingdom Viridiplantae; phylum Streptophyta; class Magnoliopsida; order Asparagales; family Orchidaceae; genus Dendrobium; species Dendrobium nobile. Next base: position 13,950,739 of record CM039728.1, on the reverse strand, counting down.
TATTTTTTTTAGAAGATTACTCTAAGTTTAACCTTTAAGAATCTTTTATCCTAATGAGTTTAGTTTGTATTTTAGTCTCCTAAGATAGTCTACATCTTTTAGATTTTATATTGGTTATGGATGAATCATTAAATTAGTTAGAATTGATTTAGGTTTATGATTTAGATTTTGAATTTAACAATTATAAATGTTAATAATCAATTGATTAGAAATTAAGTGTTTTAATGAATTTTAAAGAATTAGATTAAAATTAGTTAGTTGATTATTAGTGAATTAAGAAAACAGAAATCTAAATCTAGGAAAGCGTGTCACTAAGTTGTTGTTTTAAAGTCTCTATCCTATGAGGAACATGCACCCTAAGTCTACGTTTTCTAAGACTCGATCCTTAATTTTTGTCCTTAGGTGTCACTAGTGTTGTAGGATTAAAGGTGTTGTTTTTCTAACTCCTAAAACTTCTACACGGATGTCATAGGATTTTAGGGATCTAAAAATAAAAATAAAAGAAATCCTAAATATGTAATTGAAGCTTCTAAGGCCCTAAGGGTGGGAGGCGTACAACCGTCTAGGCCCCTAAAAGTTTTCTAAGTTTTAGTAAACTTACAGCACCGGGGGCTACGACCCGGTGGTTCCGCTCGTAGCGCCCCTACTAGATGAGTAGGGACGACTGATACTTGGATCCCACTGTCCTAGCTCCAGCTCCAAGTGTTCCTTATCCGTTGCTTTCCAAAGTAGTACCTCGCAAGACACAAAAAAGACATGTATTAGAGCAGTTCTATAAATAAACAACAGTGTAAGGAAATGAAAAATGCAATAAAAACTAGAACGTACCTTTTGTTATTTGTTGAGCCACTTGTTCTTTAGGTTCTCCTTGTTTTGCAAGCATATAGCACCAAAAACATAAAACAAACAACGGAGAAAACAACGAAAGAAAATTAAATACAAAAAGGGGTGTAGGCATCGTTGTTATTGGATACACTTCGTAGAAGTCAAGTGCATCCTATAACAGCAACAATGCCCCTTTGTTGTTCCTACTCCAAACGAGGCACTTGATATTTTTGACACTTCTACCCACAAAGACTTTATAAACCCAGCCTACAACAACTAAAGGAAACTAACCTCTAAAACTCAATCTAAAATCTAGAACTTCTATATGTTTAGATTCACCCAACAATTCTCTTTTTATAGGAAATGATACTAAAGGGAGAAAATTCAAATGAGCAAAGAACCCTTTTGCTCTTAAAAAGGAACACTAGAGACCTCTAACATAAAACTCCCTAATGTTTTAAACCTCCAAAACTCATCTTTTGGAAAGGACTACTAAGAGAATGAGAAAGCCCCACCCACTCCCAAAAGACACTACTGAATAAGTCTATCCACAAAATTATACCTTTCAAAATAGCTCACCAGAACTCCTAAATAGACTACTACACAAAACTTCCCAAAAGCTACCTACCCAAAATCACTTTTCTTTTTATTTTGTTGTTTTGACACAAAAACTCTACAAAATCTTTTACCAAAACTTCATCTTTCGACACGAAATCCTACCCAAAGAACCATTAATCAAGTGCCCCTCCTCTCATTTGGAGTGGGGTATATAAAAAAATAAAACCTTGCAACAAGAAAGTTTTATAAAACTCCTCGTTGTAAAGCATTCACTAAATTCATCGTATAAAACCCTTTAAACAAATCAAAAGCCGTCAAGAAATTTTTTTTTTAAACCAAAAAGCAAAACAAGGCTTCTTTCAATCGAAAGCCATCTCCCAAAACTCTCCAAACATTCCCAAAAAATACTTCTACTCATACAAAGAGACTTTTCAACAAAAACAAACGAAGAAATACTTCATAAAGCTTCTCTAAACATAAAACCACTTATAAGACCCTCCAAAAAGAAATTCAAATGTCATTATTTAACGATGGCAAATAAACAGTCACAATATCTCATACAACTATAGATGAAAAGAAAAAAAAACATACTTCAATTTCATGATAAGGTAAATAAAGAGGAAATTTGCTCTATTCTATTTTTTTTCTTTGCAAGTATAAATGAAACGGTGCATGGTTTGATGTAAGAACGACATGATCTCTTAAGATTTTCCCCTATCCTCACCTAGACTATATGTAGCATAATACGAATCAAGCATCAACTTCTCATACTAATTGCTCGTTCTCAAATGTCATAACTTCAACATGCTACTTTGCTTATACCACATGAAACCCCTTTGAAATAAACAAATTTCAACCATAAAGGATACTTTTGAAATCCTCTCAACACAGCATACATGCACATGAATTTGCATGAAAATTAGCTCTTAAAGCTTTTCTACCATGGAGCAAAGCTTATATGCCATATACCAACAAATATCCAAAAAGACTTGCGAATATATAATTTAGAGAGCAACAGAGTTTATAACAATTCATGCTTTGAATTACCTTTCTCATATAATAAAGTTCATACTCTCATAACATTGATTTTTGCTAAAACCTAATGCTAACGATACGCTTCTTTCATAGTAATAAGAGAGATATAAAACTCACAATCATTCAATATTTTCTCCAAACCTCACTAATGAAACAAATCAATTATTGTAACACCATGTAAAATCCTCCCAACTTGCTTATGAAACCAAAGTGTCGCGCCAAAATTAACATCATTCATAGCCTATCTTAACCCTTTATCGATCAAGGTGCCAATGAGGGGAAATGACTATACATCGTTCAATATTCATGCCAATACTCATTTCAAAAACAACTTAGAGAGCAAAAATAGCGAGAAAAACCGCATATAACTCGCTCCCAACACAATTTGGAAACCCAAAACAGTAGAAATTGCATGTATTATGTTACCAAAAATAATTTAGGACCTCGAAATAGCAAAAATCTGCATATATCTTGCTCCCAAATTAATCCGGAGCACAAAAACAGTAAAAATCTGCGCTTAACTCGCTTCCAAATCACTTCGGAACACAACATCAGCAAAAATCTGTATTTAACTTGCTTCCAAAAGCAGTTTGGAACTCCCAAAATAAGCAAAATCTGCACTTGCTTCTTACCAAAAACAGTAGAGAAAGTTTCATAAAAGCTGCAGGAACTTCCATAGAATAGCCATCAAAGATTCACTTAAGTGCCATAGATATTTATTGTGTAAAAACAGTGAGAAAACACTTTAAAATTCGCACTCGTTTCCCGCAAAAATAGTGGAAAAGAAATCCACACAAAGCTGTGAGAATTCTCACAAAGAAGTGACGCTCACCAATCATGTCCTTCGCATAAATATTCAACAAGTGAAGGGAAAACATGTTTCGAATAAGCATAGGAATATTTCGTCATCCATCAATCTCTACAACCAAATATGCTAATATGAATTGCTTTAAATCTATAAGACACACTCACCTTTTAAAGAGCTTCCAACACATAAAACAAACCGTAAATATTCCCAGCACACAATAAATGAAAGAAGTTCTTCCAAGCATAGAATATTTGCCAAACATATTATAGAAATTTTTTTTTAACACAAAACAAGTTCATAAAACTTTCAGTAAAATCTTCAACCATAGGGAAACTCACAAAACCTTCCCGCATCAAGCCTCTCGCAGCAATTTCTAGTAGAACAAACAAGCTTTAGGATAGCACAAATGGGCCTCTCCTTTGGAGGCATTACATCAAATATATGGCGTGCAAAGTCTACCCAAAACTCATGAAGAAAAACAACGTGAAACCAGCTGCTTTATTATCCTAAGATCTTTCTTGAGATCATCACAAAAAGGGCCATGTATATGAAATTAACTAAACTTACTAAATATTGGAACAAAATCAAAAGTAATGACATTTTTGATAATGCTTGAAATATCTCTAATTTTACCCAGCAAATCTTTAGTGTCAAGAATTTGAGAAAGTTCCTGATAATCACATTTCTTGCTTGCCATGTTGAAATATAAAGCAAGAAGCGAATAGCCATTGCACGTTTTTTTTTTTTTAAGGGATGCATGCATTTCAAATACCCAGGACCTTAATGTAAAAGAAGAAATAATATTAATGGCAATTTCAATAAGAACTTCGTTCCTGTCATCTAGAACAAGAAGGTAGAAAGGTGATCTTAGCATCCCCTCTCAAAATAGATGTCATCTGGATGCAAAGAAAGTTGACAGAGAAGTTCAAACCAGCCTTTTTTTTTTTAACGTTCAAGAAAGAGCGTATTACCGTCATCTTTTCTCAAAATAGAAATAATCTCTATCACTTATCTTGCCAAACAGGGTATGAGAAGACGATGAGAAACAAACAAGGTTGAGGAAGTGAAAGGAAAGATTATAGAAGGAGAAAAAGGGGAAGGAAGGAATAGAAGAAGTGAAAGAAGAAGAAGGAGGAGAAGAAGAGTAAGGAAGAGTTACCTGCCCTAGAGAAGAAGGAAGGGAAGAGATCCGGAAAAGCCCAGTGACGGTGTCAGCTAGGTCGGCGTCGGGGTTGGGGTCGATCACGAACAGGCGAACCGAGGGCGTCGGCTGCTGTCGGGTTCGTCGAAGGTAGGACCGGTGTCGATGGGAACAAGGGAGTTCGGCCCTGATCAGAGCCGTGTGAATGGCGAAGGGGGAGTTCCGTCAGCCTGGGGTCCTGGAGTCCGGCGGCTGCTAGAGGCGACGGGTTCGTGCAGCTTTGGTGGAGTCGGCGGGAGCAGGGGAGTTTCCGCCCCTAGCTCGAGCGAACACAGGGAGACGGAGCGGAAGAAGCCCCTCTCGGCTTGCTGGGGTCGTGCGAACGGCGAAGGCGAAAACCAGGAAGAGGTCCGAACGAGAGAGGGAGCTGAGAGGTGAGGCGCTGCCTCTCGTTTTGGTCCGAACGGGAGAGAGCGGGGGAGCTGAGCGTGATCGAGAAAGAGAGAGGGGGAGAGCGAATGCCCTGTCTAGGGCGGGCTGAACCGAGAAAAGGAAGGAGAGATCCGTTGCCTGCTGTCCTCGGATGATTTCCCGGCTTCCTTAAGCACAAAAGAGGCTCTGCTCGCTCTGCCTACTTCGACCTCTACCTGAACGCCATTCCACAACGAGGTCGCGTATGTGATCGAGATGTCTGGCAGCGATGGGGCTAGGCTAAAGAACCGTGGCCGTTAGATCAATTACCGGATCTAGAAATTAAATTCAAATTATTTTAGAAAGTCAAAAGGAACTTAGTGGAATTAATTTGAGCTGAACCAGGTCAAATTTGGCTAAAACTGGGCTAGGCTCGAGTCCGAATTCGACCTGATTTGACCCAATTCAGGCTCGGGCTGGCTCAACCAAATTAATCGTACGAAATCGGGTCCAAAGTAACGATCAATTTAAATCAAATCAGGTACGACGCGATGAAAACCAACTATTCGAGTTTAATCAGACATGTTCGAGTCCGATCCGGCTTGAATTTGGGTCGATTCGAGCCCGAATTAGATTCGACGATGCTCGATTAAATCGATCGAAAGCGCTCGAGCGAAAAACGAGGTCAACAACTGTATGAAGCTTATTATTAATCGGAAGTATCCTTGTATTTGATGAGATTTTTCTAAAATATCATCTTGATGTTGGAAGTATTGGAGGGATCTTCTTGACCATAGTTGGAGTCAAAGTTGCCCCCCAGTCCAGATCTAATTTCCATGAAATTGACGAAGCAATGGCTAATGTCAGCAAGTGGACATGAACGTCCTTTTAAGGTTAGAGCAAAAATTGCCCCCTAATCGAAAACCATGTTCCCACAGACGGTGCCAAACTGCTGCATCCTGGAGTATTCGCAGTGGTAGAGAAATATATAGTTTAACATCTTAGCTTTATATGAGATCCAGCACATAAGCAGATAAGAGAGAGGGTGTAGCCTTCATAAGTGACACCAGCGTTTTAATGTGGAAACCCCTGAAAAGGGATAAAAACTATGGGGCCTAGCCTAGTTTGAATAAATCCACTAGTATTTGCAATCGATTACAAATAAGGCCCTTCTTTAGGAGAAGGCCTTGGCTTGATGATATAAATGTACATCATATAGAGCACATTATACGGTGGGAGTTTCATAGACATGTTTGTTTGGTCGACAGAACCATAATCGATAGGTTAGAGGCCGGAAAGATCATTTTCTGGTGATGGAGGTCAGAAGGACCGTAATCGGTAGGAGACTTGGGTCAGAAAGGTCGTAGTAAAAGGGCAGTACTTTGGGAGAATTTTGGGTGTTAAGTATTGGTCTGGTGGAGCATAGGGCCTTAAGCAGTGGTCCGGCAGAAGTCCAGGCCTTAGGTGGTGGTCTGGCAGAAGTCCAAGTGTCAGGTGGTGCTCTGGTGGAGCTCAGGGCCTCAAGTGGTGGTCCAATAGAAGTTCGGGTCTCTAGTGGTGACTTGGTGGAGCATAGGGCCTCAAGTGGTGGTCCGATGAAGCAATAGTGTTAGACGACGGTCTGGCGGAGGTGAGGGCCTCAAGTGGTGGTCTGACGGAGCAACGACATCAAACAGTGGTCCGACGGAGGTGAGGGCCTCAAGTGGTGGTCTGGTGGAGTAATGGTGTCAAGTGGTGGTCTGGCAGAGGTGAAGGGCCTGAAGTGGTGGTCTGGCGGAGTAAGGACATCAGGCGGTGGTCCGGTGAAGGTGAGGGCCTCAAGTGGTAGTCCAGCGGAGCAACAATATCAGGCGGTGGTTCTGCGAAGGTGAGGGCCTCAAGCGGTGGTCCAGCGGAACAACGGCATCAGGCGGTGGTCATGCGGAAGTCCAGCGGTGGTCGAGGAGGAGCTTCTTCCTTCTCTTCTTCCTTCTTCTCTTCTTGCTTCTATCCCCTCTTAAGAGAAATGAGGTGTCTATTTATAGATTTGGAGTGGAATGACCTGTAAATAGATGAGAGATCAGGGGAAAATAGGGAGTGGTTCGATGGACAGCGATATTGAATCCCTTGATCATGTATTATTCGTTTGACATTTGAAGGTCTTAATGATGTCTGAATTCGGCGATCTTGGGCTCGTTGGATTTGTCTCGTCAAGCCGCTCGATTTGACTATAAGTATATCACGTTTGGAAACCGTTTGGTAACCAAAATTGTGGATTGAAATTTCCAACAGTGCTTCGAGTCTTCGATTCAGACTTATTTGGGCTTGGATTGAGTTGAATTTGGTGTCATTAAGTTCGTATTTCCGAGACGCTCAGTTTAATTATAAGTTTGGTGAAATCGGAGTTCAGATGATCACATATTTAATTTTAGAAGTTTCAAACTTGATTTTTGCCTCTAGATTCATGCCCAATTAAGATAAATTTTTGACGATATATCATTTATAAATTTAGTTTTATTTATAAATTTAGTTCAAATAAGATAATTATAAATTCATTTATGATTAATTTGTACTAAATATATTTATAATATTTTATATATTTAAATAAATTATTACAATATGATTTAAATTATCAATTATAAACATTATATTGTATTACATTTGTACGTATCAAAATAATATTTTCTTTGAATAATAATGAATACATGATGACACTAAATATGTAAGTATTTAATTTATAACAGTTAATAGTCCATTCCTAATATGACAGCTTTGCAAAAAGCAATCCTTATTTACTTGGTGCGGACATTAGATTCTTCTAAAAAAAAAATCATTCAGAGCATAGGATCCTTATAACGCTTTGTTCTTTGTGTATTAACATGGCATGTATCTTGTAATAGCTTATTCCATCAGATAGCCTGTAAAGTTGTGAGGTTCAATCATGTCCTATTATAATTTTTTCTGTAAGTGATGGTAGGATATGTTTACTCTTTGATATTTAAAGGGTGCATAGACATATAAAGTATATTTGTGGAGATTTTACTCAAGATTTAGAATATTTTGGCCATATATAGCAAGGGTTCGAGACATCTCCAATAAAGAAATGATTAATGATGCAAGCTAAAGAATGCATGCTTGTGTAACATGGGTCAGTGACACTATATTGGAGCAAAGGGAGAATGCAAATAAGATCTTAAGTGTTATATTCATGAATAGTCAAAAGATGAGAATGATGCCCTATAGAGTGTACATGATGAGGTAATGAGAGTGAAACTTTACAAGATGAGATTTTTTAAATATCGCCTATTAGAAATATCTTTAAATGAGGTTCCAGGAAGATAATTATCACTTTATTATCCCCATGTTTTACAGATGCAATACCACGAGATAAAACATCATAGAGAAAGTAGTCAGTCGTCGATAGATATTGAATATGACCACATAGATATTGAGCATATCATTTTATATCATCGTTGGTTTTCCGGGTTTGATCAGGTCATTTTGGATTTCTATAAAGATTGGATAAAGGAGCTATTGTCTGATAGTAAGATTAGACAGTTCTTCAATGCTGAGGATTGGCAAGACCTTCAATATGGTTTGAGTTTCATCTAAAATGCTATCTAACTCAAACACAATTCCAAGCACTTCTGTATATGATGCTTATGAAATAGTGAATCTATATCTTCATTTGAATGTTAGCTTTGTCAGCTTTAATTATGTTTTATTCACTGTAGTTTTTAAATTTAATATCAAGTGTGTCTATGTATTTTACTATGGTATCAAGTTGGTTATACGTGCTTCTTCATAAAAAAGTATCTATTTGGAATGAGTACTTATGAAACTTTACTTTACTTTTTTGATTATTTATCTATATACGTTATTATTATAAATTAATTTTTAACTAATATGTATAATTATTTTAGTCAATCAAGTATTAATTTATAAATAATTATTTAATTATATATTAAATTTTTAAGTAACTATTAAAATATATTTTAAATTTTTAGTTAGTTTGATTGAATAATTATCTTAATACAATATGAAATTAATAAGAAAAGAGAAGTTCATTTCATAGAAATAAGATATATGGTCCAATTGTATTAATGTAACATACATGGTGTCAATCTTTTCCCCTAGTACTTCTTCTTATGTTTGGGGATGACTACACTCCCTAGTGTATACCTATAAGGTTGTCGGCTTTTTCTTAGATCCAATTCGACCTCAGTAGCATCTCTACCTTCTTTATCCAAGTCTGCAGTGCTTTATGATGGTTGAGTTGGCTTGAGAAGCTCATCTTGTTATGTAGAAGAGTGTGGCAATTTGAATAGATTGATCCATGCTAAGATTAATATACCTGACGTGTATAATATAACTTATTGCAATGCTTGAGTATCTATCCGGTATGCAAAAACATTACTGACTCGTTATAAGCTGTACATATTTCAATATTGTCTTGATGGTCCTACCTCTAAAGAACCTTGCACCCCCCCCCCCCCCCCAATCATAATAGGAAATCTTGTAGCAAATTATGATGGTACAACAAATTTTTCGAACCCTATATATAATAATTATTCAACTTATTCATACGTCACTCTTACAATGATTATTCTACTGATTCATATGTCACTATTGCATAGAACATGCACTTTCCCCATGTTGACCAAAAAATGGGTGAGTAATATGCCTGTTATGTCTTATATATTCAACCTATTTTGAGACAATGCAATGTTACTTCAAATTATGAGTAATTAAATAACTTGAACATCTGAAGCAACCTTACTTATCATCATTCGCTCGCTTAAAGACCTAGGGTAGAATGCCTTCTGAGTTGTCATGGAACATTCAATATATATAGGAAAGCTACGACTGGTACCATCTCATGTATACCAATAACTCATCCCTTCAATTTCTCTTTGGAGGAATAATTGGAATGATGTGGGCACACCTATCATTTCATAGATTTATGTGATTTAAATGATACCGTGTCCAATCAACATCAGCTCTTCCACGCCTATCAATTCTCTTGAAGGTTCATTCGATGGGTCATACGTCTATGGTCTCAAATTGTTGTATTACCTGATCTACCAAGTTCTATTCCACCTGCTTGTTGACCTCATTTTTATCAGTTTTCCCCTCGAGCATACTCAACCAACTCAATCGAATTTCGTTGAGCCTAATCGGACTCGAATCGGCATCGATTTGGGTTCAATCTAACTAAATAAATTATATTGGCCTCAATTGAACTCAACTAGACTCGACTTGAGTCAAATTGGGTTTGATTTGGGTTCGATTTTAAATCCAAACAGCCTAATTAATTTAAGTTAAATTTTAATTAACTTTCTAGCTAGTTTGAATTCCTCTTTATATCAGGAAACTGTTCTAACGGCTGATATTTGAAGCCTTGGCCATTGATTTCTCATATCCCAATCTGATTTATTCAATTGCAGTAGAGATTTGGCGACAGAAGAAAAATCAAATCACAGATTCTGACAACCTTATTCGGCAAGCAGCTTTGATGATGGATTGGACCTACGCTGAAGAATTATCGTAGCTTTCCTTCTTCCTCCAGATCAAAAGAAAGGAGTCCCTTGATAGATCTCTGGTTAAAAAAAAAGATCTAGAAGAAGCCTTGACCTAGTGGAATTCAGGGATTAGCATGCCCCACACCTTCGCTCTCCCCAGCTTTCGGTTTGCACAAGCAAGAGGAGCCAAAGCCCCTCTCTCGTGTGACTTAGCTGAAGCGAAGCTCTCCATCTTCCCTTTTCTTCCCATTCGCAAAACACAACAAGGAGTATTGGCACTCGAGTAAGCTCTCTCCCATTCGCACAGCTCCAGACTTTTGCCGCTCCCTCTCGGTGGCTTTCTCTGTTAGCAAAAGCAAAAGGAACCAAAGACCTTCGATCCTAGTCTCCGCACCGCCGAAGCTTGCTCGTGACCTATCCTAGTCAAACCCGTGGGATCTTCGTCGCCAACCTGCCCTAGCCGCCAGCTTTCCCCTTTGCTACAGGTGATTTTCCCCTTCTTCTCCTTCTTCTTTCTCTTTCTTTCTCCTTTACTCCTTCCTAGTTCTTTTTCCCTCCATCTCTTCTATCTCCTTCCTTCCCTTCTCATGTAAAGAATGAAATGTATACTTGTAAGTGATTTCTATTTGTTTGGAATGAGAGTATTAGAGGCAAACGATTTATGCAATAATGTAACATGAATATTTGATGAATGAAATCTATATGTGTTTTATGATTACTATCATATAGTTTGAAGTTTTATAATTAGGTTGTAAAAAAAAATCATGGGAAGCCATGATCATTATTTAAAAAAAAGATGCATGCCAAGTGTTTGTAGTAATGTTCACTAAGAGAAAGCATGTGTTTAGACACAAAATGATGGTGGATGGTTAGCATGCTTGTCAATCATAATTACAAATCAATACTTGTATGTGGAGTTCAAAGGTCATTGGGTGCATTTGCACCTTTATGAAATATGATATAATCTCATTTCTCCAATGTTATATGTTTCAAATGATTGATAACTCGTTATATAAATTTGTTGATGTTTCTTAGCATTCTCTTTAGAAATTTTATGATTTTATTCCATGTTATTGTTCTTTACATTGCATAAGTGTCAACCAATGAAGTGTAGAATCATTGTAATACATATATCATGCTTAATAAAAGATAAAGTTCCCTTATGTTTTAACTTTGAACCAAATGTATGTCTTATTGTTAGCATTGCATGATAGTCATAATTCAATCCTCTTCAAAAATGTATATATTCTGTTTGAATTGAAAGGTATTGGGGTATAAGTTGTGCTTCCATGTTAAGTATAAGACTCCCCTCCCATATACTTGTGTTTGGTATCATTGCTTTAGGGCTTTATGTTAAATTTGAAAGGGTATGTAAAAGAAATGTTGGGAAGGTTTTCCTATGCATGTTTGGAATCATGTGAACATAGAAATTGGTAACGGCATTGTATAAAATCATTTGTTCTATGTTATAATCATAAGCATGTGTTAATCCAATGTGAGATCATATGGTTTTATGAGTAGAAATGATAATAATGAAACCTTCATTCCACCACATAAAGATTCTTTTTTAAATTAGTAAACCCGTACACATTTCAAATGTGTTTTGTTAAATCATCGTATACTATATGTAGGTCTCTTTATATATTGTTTGGTGAATGATTCTCTTTATAGTTTCTTTAACATGACTGTTTAACGAATCCCAAAGTTAGAAGAGTAGTTCACATTTAAAGTCGCATTTCGATAGCATGCGATAAATTAAACTCATCAACTTGTTGGAACATTGCCTATGTATATATGAGACGATGCGGTGTAAGGATCTATATTTACAGTCATAGGTTCTCTATTGACAATTTGTTGTTAGAAAATTTCTCTTTGATAGTAATAGTGATTTGAATATATCTTAATACATTCTTATGGAATTTTGATCCTTTTAAATATGCTTCATTGAAACATACCCAAGGTTATTCATAAAATTGTATTCATGATTAGATATGGTATTGTAATCAAATGTCAAGTTATTTTAAGTACAAACATTTTGTTGATAAAATAAAGAAGTGATACCAATAAATGACTACTCTGTCATATTGGAATAAAATGCGCTGACTTCATCAAATGATCAATAATAACCTAAATGGCATCATGTCCCTACCTCGATATGAGAAAACCCATAGCAAAATTCATTATCACCTCCTCCCATATCCACTCAGGGATAAGTAATGACTGCAAATTAAAGACCACCTAGTCACTGATGCTCTACCTTCATTAACTGATAGGACTCACACTTTGAAGCAAACTTAGCTATATTCTTCTTTATTCCAGGCCACCAAAACATACCTTTCAAATCTCCATACAACTTGTTGCTTCTTGGATGAATACTATAGCCTGAGTAATATGCCTCATATTGGATCCGAACTCTCAGATTACCAACAAAAGGAACCCATAATCTATCCTTGCAAAAAATGACTCCATAATAAGATAAAGTGAGCTCAGGTCTCTTACTAGCCTTAATATGATCACTCAACTTCAAATATTTTGTATCTATTTTTTTAGCTTCATGAATTCTTTCCTATAGAGTAGGCTGAATAATTATCGGAGCTAATAATTTCAAATCTATATCAGCAGATACCACCTCTATCACCAAAATTTTCAAATCTTAAATAAGAAAGTCCACAAAAGCAAGCAACAAAAGAGAAGTACCCGAAGACTTCCTACTCAAAGCATCTGCTACCACATTTGCCTTACTAGGCTAATACTGAATAGATAAATCATAGTCCTTGATCAGCTTTAGCCATCTTTTTTGCCTCAAATTCAGATCTTTCTGAGTAAAAAATAAACTTTAAGCTTTGGTGGTCAGCAAAAATCTCACATCTGACTCCATACAAGTAGTGCCTCCAAATCTTCAATGCAAATACAATAGTAGCTAACTCAAGATTATGTGTTTGATAGTTCCTCTCATGTGATTGTAACTATCAAGATGCATAAGTAATCGATTTACCATGTTGAATTACCAAACATCCCAAACCTCTCAATGATGCATCACTAAAAACTTGGAACCCCTTAGTGCCTGAAGGAATAGTCAAAATTGGAGCAAAAGTCAAATGATCCTTTAATAGCTAAAATCTCTCCTCATACTCTAGAGTCCATATGAAAGCTATGACTTCTAAGTCAATCTCGTCAATGTCAAAGAAATACTAGAAAAATTTTGAACAAACTTCCAATAATAGACATCTAGGCCTAAGAAACTATGAACCTCTAAAACTATAGTAGGCCTTGGCCAACTAGAAATTGCATGAATCTTCTGGTGATCTACTAAAATTCCTACACTGTTCACTATATGTCCCAAAAATGAAAAGCTCCTTAGCCAAAACTGAAACTTTGAGAACTTAGCATATAATTGATGTTGCCTTACAATCTCTAGAGCAGTCCTCAAAGTTGTTTCATGCTCCTCCTCAGATCTAGAATAAATATGAATATCGTCTATAAAGATGATCACAAACTAGTCCAAATACTTCATTAAAATTTGTTCATCAAATCCATGAAGACTACTGGGGTATTAGTCTCTCCGAATGGCATAACAAAAAATTCATAATGTTTGTACCTCGTACTAAATGCGGTCTTCACCATGTCATCTTCCCTTACTTTTAACTAGTGATAACCAGATCACATGTCAATTTTAGAAAATATTAAACATCCAATCAACTGTTTAAACAAATCATCAATCCTAGGCAAGGGATACTTATTTTTATAGTGACTTTGTTCAACTCTCTATAATAATTGAACATCTACATTGTACTGTTATTTTTCTTTATAAATAAAACATGTGATCCCCCTGGAGAAACACTAAGGTGGATGAATCCCTTGTCAACTAGTTCCTGAAGCTGAACCTTCAACTCTTGAAGCTCCTTAGGTACTATTCTATACAAAACTTTAGAGATCAGAGTAATACCCAGAAAAGATCAATATAGAACTCTATCTCCCTGTCTGGAGGTTAGATCACTAATTTTTCTAGGAAGACATGGAAAATCTCGACTTATAGGAACACTACTCACAAAATTAGAAGTGAGTCTTGCATCTCTAACAAATGCTAAAAATACTATCCTACCTTTCCTCCAAAGTCTATCCACTTCTAGAGCATAAATAAAAAAAGAGAGAACACCTCTAATTCCCTGAAATATAAAGCTCTCACCATTCTGATACAAAGTCACTTTCTTTTTTAAGCAATCAATCTGAGCCCCATTTTGACTTATCTAGTCCATACTTAAAATGACATCAAATGCAAAAATAGGTAGAAAAATCAAACAAGATCTCCAAACTCTACCAAAAAAATCCAAATCACAAAAATAATTCCTACTAGCTACCATTTCAATTCCCATGGACAAAACCACAAATAAAGAAACATGTAATAATACTGAAGATAAATTGAGAGAATCAAGCTACTGCTCAAATATGAAAGAATGGCTAGCACCATAATCAAATAAAAAATGGCAAGGAGATGCAAAAATATAAGGTGTACTTGTCACAACATCAAGGGACTCACTGGCCTCTTGTTGCATCAATCTATAAACTCATGGATGCATTAGGATCAAAGAAACAGAACTATCTACATCTTGTGAACCTTCAGAATGATAACCTTGAGATAACAAACCAACTTCCCAGCAAGGTGGTACTACACTCTGGCTACCGACTATCGACTGTGTAGAGTCTATGAAATAAAAACATCTATCAAAACCACCTTGTGGACACTCAGCAATCCTATGTCTAAATTGACCATAGCGAAAACACCTACATGATGCTCTATAACACTGTCCACTATGCCTTCTACCACACATGAAATAATGGGGCCTCACTCACTGAACCCCCAGAACTAACAACAGTGCCTCTATTTAATCCAGAAGAAATTGCTACTATCTGCCCCTCCTAAACTTAGCAGGTCCAAACATACTCTTCTTCCCAAAACGGCTACTACTAGTTATCTCACCACCAAATCTCTTCTTGCTTGTAGCCCATCACTCATGTATGGCTACAAGATCTGTCTCCATTCTCTTGTCCCTCTCGACTAACTAAGAAAATTCTGTAATATCCTGTGCCAATAGTGGCTGCCTCAAAGTATCTCAGAGTCCCTCCAAAAATTGATAGCACTTATCCTCATAAGTGCTAACTAACTATGGAGCAAAACTAGAGAGAGTCGTAAACTTTATCTCATACTATATCATGCTTCCCTTAATCAATTTCAAAAAAGAGCTCTATAACTGTCCCTTAGCAGATAGAGGTACAAACTATGTCCTAAATGTCTCAACAAACTCATCCTAAGTAATCAGAGTATTAGTACGACCTTGAAACTCTTCTCTCTATATTGGCCCAACCATCAGCGCTCTGCCTCACCATCAAATAAAAATGCAGCTAATGCAATTCTCCTCTTAGAAAGATTATACATCCCATCCAAGTTCTTCTCTATCTTCAGCAGCTCAAGGCTCAATAACACCTGAAACTCTAAGAGGATGTAATCTCATGGAATTTTTCAAATATCTATCCATTTCATCAGATCGGGTACTAACAACCTATGTGTGAGCCACACTAACTGGCTATGCTATTATACCTGCAATATGAGAAATCACTTCATAACTGATCATAGGAGCTGTACCCTGAATGTGAGCTGCTTGACTAGAACTCTGACCATTAGTCATATCTAGATCTGGCTGAGGTGGATCAGCCATCTCAAAACATAACTAAATGTAACATATGCATATGAAAATAAATAAAATGAGCACCCAAAACTACCCAAAACCATCTCACTCTTCTACAGATTAAATCTTATGGCTTTATTGCAATTCAATTCTCCAACCTTGCTCTGATACCAAAAGCTTGTCACAAACTGACCTGATATGATCTGATATCACACATGTCATACCATATCCTATTGTGGCAAAATTGGCCCCAAGCTCTAGTTAGAGAAAAACTGAAATAAAATTTCTGATTTATATACTACACATAGTCACTACTAAATGCAATATAAGGAGGAAGACTACTGAATCTCAACATGATTTTTTTATATATCATCCAAAACATAAGCAATCTAAAATTTATCTATAGCAGTACTTGGCAACAGAGAGAATAATAAAAAAATAAATGTCAAGCCTGCACAAATCAAAACTAAAATAACATACCTACAACACAGATCAGAGTCTGTTATCCTAACAACTCAGCTCACTCCTTACCCTTCCTTTAGCCTTAAAATGAAAGCAAAAGCATGATTGAGCTAACACTATTCATTACACTATCGTAGCCTAAAACAAAAATCAATAACCAAAATCAAAAGAATTAAGAACATTGTGCTGAATCATATATTGAAATAAAATTTAATTAAATAAATATAAAAATAAACTGAATTATGAGAAAACACTTCATAACAGAATCCCAACTCAGTAACTTATTGGCTCCAGCATAAGAACATGTAGGTAACAGAATCTTACCAGTATAATAGAATCTCACCTCGGAAGCCCACTGGTGTCGGCATAGTAGACTTCCACCTCGGATGCCCACTGGTGCCAGCGTAACAGAATCCCACCTTAGTTGCCCACTAGCGCCGGCATAACATAATCCCACCTCGGTCACCCACTAGGCTATCATAACAAAATCCCACCTCAGTCACCCACTCACATTGGTATAATAGAATCCCACCTCAATCTCTCACTAGCGCCAACATAATAGAATCCCACCTCGACTGCCCACTACTACCGGCATCACATCATAACACTTTACAACATATTTTTCAATGCATTTCATTAATTAAAGCATAATTGGATTGAATAAAAAATTATCAAATTGTCCCAAAGGAGATAATAGGTACACTACTAAATACAAATTCATAATATCTAACATAACTAAATTATCACAAATTGTGTAAAACATCATTTTGTAGCTTTAATTAAACTGAAGCTTTACTTTTAGATATCAAAATAAATTTTGAGTATGCAAAAGTCACTGCTTTTTCAAAATCACATAGTGAAAAATTTCTATAATATACTCAAAATGTTCGTAATCATAGTGTCTACAATATATAAAAAGTTACGTAGTGAAAGTTTTACCTAAATAAAGTTATCCTCATTTTTTGATAACATAAATACAAATTTGAGCAGAAAAATACCAAAAATATAAAATTATTTAAATATGAAATTGGCAAAATGTAACCTATCTCGAGACAAGCAAATTTCTCATATGGGTGATGGACGAAAATCGCTATACAGCTGCCAAAACCTAGCTTCTTTTCTTTTCCCTCCTCCCTCTCTTCTCATTTTCTCAAAAAATTTCCCAGACATTCATTGGCTTGAGAAAAATGTATGAAATAAGTTTTTTTTATAATTGAAATGAGTTTAATAAGTGACTTTAGATATTTTCTAAAATAATAACATAATAATAATATTATAAATAATTTTAAGTGTAAAAATCATAAAAATTCTTTAGGGATTCCAAAAATTATAGAAAAATGTCTATAAAATAATTTTTTTTATTTAAAAATTTTAGATGATGTTAGTTTGGAAAATGAACACTTTATGGTCCAAAAACCCCCACTTGTACCACTGGTGCAAATTTATTAAGGAATTTTGCAGTGCCCAAAAATTATAAAAATTTTAATGGAACTAAAACACAATAATAAAAATGTTATGGAGAAGATAGTTTATGATTTGGGCTTATAATGACTCCTGAATAAATTCTTGTCTATTGCATGTCAAAATGCAGTTTTCAAAATTTTGAGTTATAACAATAAAAATCGTTGTTTAGCGACGCATGTTGGAAAGGACCATAGTCAACAAGCGATGGAGGTTAAAAGGACTATTAATAGGCAGAAGTCTAATGTCAAATAAAAATTTGGTGATGGGCGAAAGTTCAACATCAGGTAGAGGTCTGACGAAAGTCTGGCGATGGACAAAAGTCCAATGATGGGCGGAAGTTTGGCATCGGGTAGAAATCCAATGATGAATGGAAGTCTGATGTTGTGTAGAAGTTTATTGAAATTTTGGTGACGGACGAAACTTCAGTGTCAGGTAGAAGTCCAATGACTGGCGGAAGTCCGACATTAGGTAGAAATTCGGTGACAAGCAAAAGTCTGATGTTAGGTAGAAGTTTGTTGAAAGTTCAGCGATGGGAAGAAGTACATGAACAGGTGGAACTTTGGTGTCAAGTAGAAGTCCTTCAACGGGTGAAAGTCTTGCATCAGGTAGAAATTTGATGATGGGCGGAAGTAAAACTTCGGAGTCGGGTATAAGTTCAAAGAAAGTTGGTGGATGGGTAGAACTCCGGTGTCAGTTGGCATTCTGGTAGAATTCCAATGTCAGTAGGTTGCCGGGTGGAAGTTTGGCAGTGCTTGAGGTTGAGTATGGTGACAAGAGAGCTCTCTTTCTTCTCTTTATTTTTTCCTTCTTTTCTTGCTTCTTGTGTCCCTCCCCCCCCCCCCTCCCACTCATGAGAAATGATGGGTCTATTTATAGTTTTCTAAGAATGGCATGACCAATAAATAGGAGGAAGATCAGGGGTAAATTCAGAGTAGTTTGAATGGATGACCAATGTTGAATCCCTTGATCATGGACAGTTTATTGTGCATTTGATTGTCATAATGATATCAAAATTTGGTGATCTTAGGCTCATCAAATTTGTCTCGTCGAGTCGCTCGATTTGATTATAAGCATGTTACATTTAAAAACTATTTGTTAATACAAATTATGGTTTGAACCTTCCAAATTTTCTTCGGTCTTTGATTTGGACCCACTGGGACCCGAATTGAGTCAATTTTGATTTCGCTGGGCTTGTATTTTTGAGACGTTCAGTTTGACTGTAAGTTTACTATAATTGGAGTTTGAATGGTCTCTGATTTAATTTTTGAAGTTTTTAGCTTAATTTTGCTATGAGATTCGTGCCTGATCAATATAATTTTTTGATGATATATCAATTGCCCATTATCTTCGGATGTCAAAGCTTATAGTCCAAAAATATATATTATAGCATTTCAAATGGTTCAAATTACAAAATATTTTGGAAATTTGACTTCAAAAAAAATTAAAATTGCTTAAATTTAATTATAGAAGCCTCGTTGAGCTCTGAAAGTATCAAAATGGAGTTTGAAATGTCAATATATAGTTCCAGGGACACCAAAACGAGTGACTTTTGTATTGTGCGCCCAAGAGGAGAGCGCCTTTTCGCTCGCGTCCCCCCCCCCCCCCCCCCCCTCCTTTCACCCTATAAATACCCATGGTGCATGGGGAAAAATTGCATTTTTTTATATTCTCCCTCTAACTTTTTTATATTTGAGCCCTTCCACTATTTTTTTAAGGTGGCATCCCCTACTCAAATTTAGTGCCCCTTTATTGTATAGAAGTTAGAATTTTTTCCTCCTTCCTTTTCTTCTTCTCTAGTCTTCTTCTTATATTAGAGACATTCCACTATTTTTGTAGGTGGCATCGTCCCCTACTCAAATTCATTGCCCCTCTTGTGTAGAAGTTAAAATTTTTTCCTCCTTATTTCTTCATCTCTAGTGTTCTTCTTACATTAGAGGCATTTCACTAGTTGAGATAGGTGGAATCCCCTATTGATCTTCAGTGCCCCCATCCTTTATATAAAAGAAGTCACAATGAAAATTGTCCGTGATAGATGAGGATTAAATGCCTCTTGCATGTGAGGGTAATTTGAGAAGATCTAACAGTATTAATACCAAAGAAGAGAACCAATGTTTCTCAGTAGAAAGGAAAAATTTTTATGATGTTTGAGTAGAAATTTGGCGATGATCGATGGCCAGGTGAAAGTGTGGCGGCGATCAGTGATTGGGTAGAAGTCTGACAACAATTGATGATTCGGTGTAAGTCTGATGGTGATTGATGGTCGGGGGAAATTCGGTGATGGTCGATGACCAGGTGGAGAGCTAAAGGAAATAGTTGGAGGGTGTGCCGCTATTAGTAGTCGAGCAAGAAGCTAATGAGGGCTGATAAGAAATGAAGAATTGAAGATGGACATCAGGCAAAATAATAATGATGGTGGTGGTTAAGTTGCATTCTACTAAGGCAATATACATTTATATGGATATATGTTAACATCATATATCTCTGATTAAAGGAGTCAAAGGACTGTGTCATGTTAGTAGTATATCGACACACTAATAGTGTTAATTGAGTGGAGGCCTAATAATGATTATGATGTTGTAGGAGATGCTTCAATAGACATTAGAGAAGAAGTCAATATCATCCACCATTGATCTTAGACATTCTTTTGAAGTTGTTTGTTACTTGATTACATTAATTTGTAGGATGATTCTGGTGTAACTTTAATTTCATCTTTTTCCTAAAAATGAATATATACTTGAATCTGATATACAATTTTGCAATATGATTCCATTAATCTGATATACAAATTTGTATGATCATGATGCTTATTTTTCATTTGAAATGAACTTGCCCCTTAGAGGAATCTAAATAATTTATACATCTTTGAGAAATGCTTTGATATTTTGCCCCTCATAGAGAAAATATTATTCACTCAGAGCATTACTCGATGATGTCGACCTCTGTGGAAGAGGTCCAAAGAATCCATCAAAGATGTATGACATATCCAATATTTTATGTTAAAGCATTGCTTGATAACATTAACATATGTGAAAAAGCTCGAGAGAATCCACCAAGGATATATGACTTATCTGATGTTGTATGTTAGAGCGTTTCTCGATGACGTTAACTTATGTGAAAGAGGATGAGAGAATCCACCATAGATGTATGACCTTTTTGAGATTACATGTCAGAGTACTGCTCAATGAAGTTAATCTATATGAAAGAGGTCAAGAGAATCCTACAAGTATGTATTAACTATCAGATATTATATTTCAGAGCACTGCAAAATGACTTTAACCTATATGGAAGAGATCGAGAGAATCCACTAAAGAAGTATGACCTATCTAAGGTTGTATGTTAGAGCTTCCCTAGATGATGTTAACCTATATGGAAGAGGTTGAGAGAATCTATTAAGGATGTATAACCTATCTGAGGTTGTATGTCAGATCATTGCTCGATGATATTAATCTATATGGAAGAGGTTAAGAGAATTCACCAAGGATATATGACATATCAGAGGTTGTATGTCAGAGCACTGATTGATGATGTTAACATATATATAAGAGGTAGAGAGAATCCACTAATGATGTATGACTAATCCGAGGTTGTATGTCAGATCATCGCACGATGACATTAACCTATATGGAAGATGTCGACAGAATCAATCAAGGATGCATGACCTATTCAAGGTTGTTTATTATAGCACTGCTCGATGACATTAACTTGCATAGAAGAGGTTAAATTCAATCTCCATAAGATCGATTTTGCCTTAGTTGAGAGGGGGCGAGCACTGCGTGTATCTTGAATGAAAGGTAAAGAATGGTCTATCTTTAGGTCGTTATAACCTTTTTAAGATCGAGATTAAGACCATGCCTAAGGAGTAGAAGTCTAGTATGCGACTATATATAGATTATAATTGATTGGAAGCATCCTTGCATTTACTGGGATTTTATTGAAATGACATCTTGATGTTGAAAACTTTGGAGGATATTTTTTATCATAGTTGGAGTAAAAGTTGCCCCACAGTTTGCATCATATTCTTATGAAATTGATGCAACAAAGAATAATATAAGGATGTTGACATGAGTGATCTTTTGAGATTGGAGCAATAATTACCCTTATCCAGGAATGTCGTTCTTATTGATGACATCATACTGTTCCATCCTGGAATATTCGTCATGGTAGAGAAATATAAAGTTTAATGTCTTAGAATTGTATGAAGATCCAGCAGACAAATAGATAAAAAGAGAGGGTGCAACATTTATAAGAGACACCAAGATTTTTATATTGAAAAGGAGAAAAAACTACAGGGCCTAGCCAAGTTTGAATGAATCCACTATTATTTGCAATTGATTACAAATGTGACACTTCATTAGAGAGAAGGCATTGGCTTAAAAGGGCTTGATGTTACAAATATACATCATAAGAGTGTGTTACATGGTAAAAATAGGAAGAATCACTATTGATGTGTTCGTTTGGTCAGAAGTACCATAAATGATATGCGACGAAGGTTGGAAGGACCGTAATCGCTAGGTGACGGAGGTCAGAATGACTACTGATAGGCATAAGTCCGATGTCGGGCAAAAATCCAGTGACAGACGGAAGTTTGGAATCACATAGAAGTCCAGCAACGGGTAGAAGTCCGATGACGGGACAAAGTCTGGCGTCAGGTAGAAATCCGGTGATGGGAGAAAGTCCAACATTTAGTAGAAGTCTGTAGAAAGTCTGGTGATGGGAAGAAGTCCGGCGACGGGCAGAACTTTGGCGTTGGGTAGAAGTCCAATGATGGATGGAAGTCTGGCATCAGTAGAGTTTCGGCAACAGGTGGATGTCAGACGTTGGGTAAAACTCCACTGAAAGTCCAGTGACGGGAAGAAGCCTGGCGATGGCTGAACTTCAGTGTTTGGTAGAAGTTTAATGATGGGAAAAAGTCTATCATCGGGTAGAAATCCGATGACGGGCAGAAGTCTGACATTGGGTAGAAGTCTGGTGATGGGAAGAAGCCCAACAATGTGCGAAACTTCGGCGTTGGGTAGAAGTCCAATGAAAGTTGGCGGATGGGCAGAACAAGAGCGTCGTTTAGCGTTTAGGCTGAACTCCGGTGTTGGTAGGTTACCGGTTGGAAGTCCAACGGTGGTCGACGAAGAGTATAGTGGCAAGAGAGCTATCATGGGTAAATTGAGAGTGGTTTGAATGAACGGTCAATGTTGAATCCCTTGATCATGGATCATTTATTAGGCATTTGAATGTCTTAGTGATACCATAATTCGGCGATCTTAGACTCTTTGGATTCATTTTGTCGAGCCGCTCGATTCAACTACAAGCATGTCATGTTTGGAAACCGTTTGGTAATCCAAATTAAGGTTTGAACATTTAGAATGTGCTTCGGGTCTTTGATTTGAACCCATTTGGGCCCAGATTGAGTCGAATTTGATGTCATTGGGTTTGTATTTTTGAGAAGTTCAGTTCGACTGTGATTTTGCTGAAATTGAAGTTCAGATGATATCCGATTTAATTTTTAAAGTTTCCAACTTGATTTTGCTTGAGATTCGTGCCCGATCAGAATAGTTTTTTTTTTATGATAAATCAGTTTTAAATTATCCATGTTTACTATGAACCTATTTGGCTCATTATGAACATATCAAGGTAATAATGAACTCTCTATACCTTATATATCATAATATATTTGTTATATAGCTTTGCATCGAAACCTTTCACAAACAATTAAAAAAGCAGTATGAAAAGAAGATTTTGCCTCCTCAGAGGCTCAACATTTGTATTTTTGGCAATCTAAAGAAATCCAAAAACTACTCTTAAAACTCTTGATTCTTCTTCCCTATAAACTCACTTTTATTTTTCATTTTGTTTTATCCTGTAAATCTTCTGACTAAAATAATGAAGTCGCCCACATATAAATTTGAACTCAAGAGCTGGATTCCTAAATAGAATGAAGAATAAATAATTAAGGTTCATGATTTCGTGAATAAGTAGAATAAAAAATATAGATATAAAATATTATGATTTATTTTTAAAATTAAAGTATTATAAACTATTATTGCTGATGTGATGAAATATTTTTTAGAACTAATTTAATTTAAATTGTCTTGATATAGATTTTTTGGAGACATTTAGGCCAATTAAGATAAACACATACATCACATATATAAGACTTAGGTTTCGTTTTGGACGACTTTCTTACTGCTTCTTAAAGTAAATTTTAAATAAAAAGTTTTAATTTTTATACTAGAAATTTGCATTGAGAAATAGTAAAAAAAACCATCCCAAATGAAGCCATAGTTTTCTTATTGCTTCGTTCGGGGCAGAAGCAGCTTTTTAATATAAAATTTTCTTTTTGAGAAAAGTTTTGTACTAAAAAATATTTTTAGAAACAATAAAAAAGCCGTTCCAAATAAAAGCTTTAACTCTAAGATCTCATTATTTGTAGTCAAAATTCACAACTAAAAGATCAAATTAAGTTGCGTTCAAGATAAAGCTGTAGAAACACAAAATTGCAATATTCTTTATTCGTTTTTTTAAATTATAGGTAATCTAGAAAGGACATCTGCCACCTTCCTGATGGACCACACAACTTTCGAACGTCGTGATTCCTGGCCTTTAGGTGCTAATCAGCTGTTAAAAAAAAATACAATTGTTCGAGTTTGGTCTTCATTTTCCGTGAAACAACCACTCTAGAAAACTAGATTAATTATTCTATACCGGATGTCTTCCGGAGACTAATCCAAATATGTCACATCTCTTCTTTGTTTGATATGGTGACTCGGTATTGCTCGGTACCACTAGGTACCGCGGCTCTATACTGATAACGTGATGCAGTCTGGTTGGTCTCCGAATGAAGTTCTACGACTGGTCTCCGCACAGAAAAATTTCTCTTATAATTAGGGATGTATAAGATTCAATCTAGTTAGAATTACTATTAGTTTGAAATTGAGTTTGATATATCATCAAAAAATTATCTTGATCTGGCACGAATCTCGAGGCAAAGTCAAGCTGGAAACTTCAAAAATTAAATCCGAGGTCACCTGAACTCCAATTTCAGCAAACTTATAGTCAAACTGAGTGTCTCGGAAATACGAACCCAACGACACCAAATTCTACTCAATCCGAGCCCAAATAAGTCCAAATCAAGGACCCAAAGAGCTTTTGGAAAGTTCAAATAACAATTTGAGTTACCAAACAGTTTCCGAACATAAGGTGCTTATATTCGAATTGAGCGGCTCAATGAGATGAATCCAACAGGCCCAAGATTGCCAATTTTCGATATCATTAAGACCTTCAAATATCTGACAAACGGTACAAAATCAAAGGATTCAATATCTGCCATCCATCCAACCACTCCCCATTTAGCCCTGATCTCTCACCTATTTACGGGCCATACCACTCCATAAATATATAAATAGACCCCTCAATTCCTTTGAAAGGGTGCCCAAGCAAAAATAAAAAGTAAAGAAGAAAAGAAGAAGACGGGCCATACCACTCCAGAAATATATAAATAGACGCCCGAACTCTACCTGATTTCCAAGTGACGTTGAAATTCTAAGTGACACTGAATTCAGCTTGAATACACAACTTGTTTGTAATTGGATTTCAATCTAGAAGTGAAGCATTATAATATGATTGTTTTAAATTTTAAGGACGAGTCAACCCTCTTTTATCTTAAGCAAACACTAGTGAAATTATTTCAACTGGGCGTTGCCTCATGGATTTTCTCTTTCCAGGGTGTTCCACATAAAAGTCATGATGTTCTTTCATCTTCTGTTTATGTGCTGAATATCCGTACAACGCTAAGACAAATGCTTTCTAACTCTATCACCACATATATTCTAGACCGCAACAGTTTGGCACCGTCTGTAGGAACATTATCCCACAATTTTAAGTATTGCTATGATGGTAAACAGGAGTAGCAGTCATATCGTTAGAGCTTCTCGCTCCAAATCTCACTAATCCAAAAATCAGTCTATGAATCATAGACGCCCGATATCTTCCTCTTTTTACCCTGGGGGGAAAAATGCTGCTGGAGAAGGAACCTTGGGACCTTCCTTAGAAAAGAGAATCTAAAAGATGGAAGAATCTCATAACAAAATCCTTCAACTTCTGCGATAGACTCGGTAGCCAGCATTACCACAACAGGAGGAGGTTCTTCTTGCTCGAGCTCCACCACTGGCCGAAGATGTCCAACTCGAACATCTTCATGCAGAGATTCATCTTCCTCCGCCAATAAGACATCCACAATTATGGCAGGAAAACGAATTTGGTGATATAGCAAGTTCTACCCATTCTTTGCCCACAACTTGGCAAACTCGCATTCTTCTAAATCTCCAAGAAGACTTAGCCCAACCACACATTGCTGAGCTCCCTCATAACGCCCTACGTCATGAACTGCAAAGATTAGTATGGGAAGAGTTCCCCGGAGGAGATGTGAGGCAAACTCTTTGATAGCAAAACTTCGAGGAGTCTAGGGATGCAAACGAACTGAGTTGAGTCGAGTATGTGAGTGTTCATGTTTGTGTTCATTTAATATTAGGTTATTCAAGTTTGGTTCATGTTTGTTCGAGCTTTACTGTTTGTGTTCATATTTGGTTCATTTAAATTAATGAGTGTTTATGTTCGGTTCATGTTCAATTCATATTCGTTCATTTAGTGCTTATCGTACTTTAAACAAACAAATATGAATGAGCTATAAATGAGCTCTACTTTTAGATGTTCATTAACTTAACAAAAGAGCTTTATCGAGCTTCCTAACAAATGATTACATCAAGCATGTTTGCGAACAAATCTAACATTTTTTTTTAACTACCAAACAAACACGTTCATGAACATATCTATGAACAAACACATTTATAATAAAAGCAATTGTCTATGTAACAAAGTTAATGATTTATAAACAAATCGCATCTTCACAGAATTTTCCTATCAGTAGCATTAATAAAGACAATGATTTATAAATAAATAGCCATATAAAGCTACAATTACTTAGACAACAAGTTAAGTAATATTTGATACCTGCAGCAATCACTGGTTCAGTAACAACTAGTGGCTATAAAAAGATTGTAAGACCAGCAAAGGGAACACAAACAGTCTCCTGGAATGGCCCTTCACATATGCCACTAAACCAAATAATTGTCATATGTTAATAACAGAACATTACATAAGAAATAATTGTCATCTCCAAGAAAATAATATTGGAAGTATCACTTAAGAAAGTTAACATTCGACAAATTCAGGTATTGAAAAACATAGACTTTGTAAAAATGTAAAATACGTTTAAAGTATAAGGCATTGCTATCATTCACTTAAATTTAATAAAAGTACTTAACATATAATATAATATTATTTACTTTAAATTTAATTATTTAATAATAACTATATTATTATATTATAATAAATATAAAATATTTATATTATTTATATTTAATAATTTTATAATCAAATATTAATTATTTTAATCAAGCCTATTCACGAGTTCAAAATCTAACATGAATCGAGCTTTTATCGAGCTTCTTACTGAGTTTAATGTTGAGCTTGTTCGCAAACCTAAATGATGTTGTTCGTGAACATAAATGAGCTGAACACTGATGTGTTCAAGCTTGTTTATTTAAGAATTGAGTATTTAAAATATTGTTCAAGTTTGTTTGTTTAGTTAATTAAATGATCACGTACAAGCTTTAATCGAACCAAACAATGAGTAACTCGTCGAACGTTTGGTTCACTTGCATCCCTACAGGAGTCCTCACCTTTAACTGAAGCCATTCTTCAATACCCAATTTTGGTTGGCTTCAAATTACTGAGTACCGAGTCCTACAATAGGACATCTGACCCATACGAGCATATCGATCACTATAGAACCATCATGCATATTCAGTGAGCCTTAGATGCACTCCTATGTCATGTTTTTTCTGCCATCCTTAAAGGACAGGCTCAAATATGATTTTATTTGCTTCTGTCCAGAACGACCCCTTCATTCATCAAATTTGCCAAAGTATTTGTCGAATAGTTCTTAGCCAATTAAAGAATTGCTAAAGATTCTTCCCACCTCTCTGGGATCCATCAAAATAAGGGAGAATCATTGAAGGAGTATTATCAGCGATTTTTCACCATGGCTCCATAAATTACAGGAGTAGATTCTGAATTACTAATAGAGGTCTTTCTTAGAGGCCTTCATCCTAACCCCTTCTATTCAACACTCATATATGACACTATTCATTTATATGCCGATTTGATCCATCATGTGGAGGCACAAATTTTTATAGATGAAGCCATAAACGCTCATAGAAAGTAGTTTGAATAAATAAATGGGAAGCACAAAGGTACACTTGGGATAGATAATTCCTCATCACAACAAAAAAAGGGAAGACTAATCTACTTTTTAGGCCTCCATTACCACGATGAGAACCTTGATAGGAGAAGGAGTATACCCCACTCAACACATCTTAAGCAAATGTATTGATAGCCGTTCGAGATCAAGATACAGTAAAATAGCTGAATCCTTTGAAGTCGAGCACAAAAAATTAAGATCAAAATTGTCATCATAGTCGTGGCCACACTACTGAAGCTTATAAGAAACATAAGGATGTGTTTGAAAGACTTATTCGCTAGGGCTATCTGTAATAATTTATTCTAGATCCACCTACCCGAGAGAAAGCTCGCCCCATTGTGGGGCAAAATCAACAACAGAGATAACTGGCGAATAATCAAATAATAGTTGGTGAAACTAAGACCATCGTTGGAGGCCCCTTATTATCTGTTCAAGTCTTTTTGATTGTAGATAAAAACCTGATGCCAAAGAAGGCTCGTATCGATCATTCTAGCGTAACTCTGATTTGGAGGGAGTAAAAACCCCTCACCAAGATTTGCTTGTGATTAATGTGGGGATAGGTGATCTATGTTACAACGTTAAAAGAATTATTATTGACAATAGAAGCTCCATAGATGTCATGTTCTATTCCACTTTTCTCAATATAGGTTTCCCAACAAAAAAGTTTTAGCCTGCTGCAGGTCTATTATATGGATTTGATAATCGACTTGTATGAGTAGAAGGGACAATTAGTCTCCCAATTGTATTGGGAGAATTTCCTTGACAGACTACACTCCATTCAAATCATTATTGTAAAGTCAGAATCAGCTTATAATACTATCTTTGGAAGGCCACTTCAATCAATCTTTGGGATCGTCGCTTTCATCTCTCACCTTAAGATTAAGTTCCTTACCCGGACAGGAGTCAGTGTAGCATGCGGAGATCAATAAATATCACAAACATGCTATCTTAGGCAGGTTAAACCACACCTAATAATTACCCTAAGCATCGAGGACTTTGATCTCCGGAGCGAGGATATCCCTCAAAGAGCTTCCCCTGTAGAAGATTTTACTATTGTATCCATATTAGAGGAACACCCTTCAAGGACCGTGCAAATTGGATCCCTTCTCCCAAATGAAGAGAAGAAATAATATGTAGATTTTCTACATGAGAATCAAGATATTTTTGCATGGAGTCCAGAAGATATGCTCAGAATCAACCCCAAAGTTATAGTGCATTCCCTCAAAGTTAATCCAATGTGCAAGCCGATCATCCAGAAGAAATTAAATTTTGTGCTAAATCGTTAACAAGCAATCGAGTAAGAAGTGGATAAGCTTTTGGAAGCCGGATTTATACAGGATGTGTACTATCCTACTTGGTTGGAAAATATTATCATGGTTTGGAAGGAGAGTGGAGCTTGGAGAATGTGTATAGATTATACAGATCTCAACTAAACATACCTAAAAGATACCTTTTTACTTCCTCGTATTGACTAGTTAGTTGATACCACCTCTGGACATCAGATGTTGAGCTTTATGGATGCCTACTCTAATTATAATCAAATAAAGATGGATCCTACTGATAAAAAGGCAACAGCTTTTCAAACAGACAAAGAGTTATATTGCTATATGGTGATATCCTTCAGGCTCAAAATACTAGAGCCATATATCAACACCTCATGAATAAGATTTTTAAAGACCTTATAGAGGTGTACGTTGATGATATATTGGTGAAAAGTCTTGAAAAATTTCAATATATCTCAAACTTTGAACAGTGCTTCCACTTATTACAATATTATAATATGTGACTCAACCCCGCTAAATAAGCCTTTGGAGTCTCTTCTAAAAAATTTTTGGGGTTTATGGGAACCCACCGAGGGATTGAAGCTAATCCCGAGAAAATCAAGGCACAAAGGGATATGGTGCCACCGAAGAATATCAAGGAGGTTCAAAGACTAAATGGAAGAATTACATGACTATCTCATTTCTTGGTATGTTTAGGAGACAATATTTGCCCTTCTTCAAGATGCTTAGAGGTGCTCGTAATTTTGGATTCCAATGGACCGATGAATGCTAAGAAGCCTTTAAACAACTATGAAAGTATTTGGCATCCCCGCCATTACTTTTAAAATCAACACCATGAGAGAAATTATATTTATACTTAGCTGTTTCTACCCAAGCTATCAGTTAAGTCTTGGTATAAAAAGAAAATACTGTACAACATCCCATCTATTATGTTAGTAAAATTTTATCTAAAAAATAGAGGGATGTTATCCTTTTGCAGATAAGATAGCATTGGCATTAATTTATTCAGCCAAAAAACTACGCTCTTACTTTAAAACCTATACAATTAGAGTTTACACAAATCTTTTATTGAAAAGTATCCTGCAAAAGCTAGAAGCATCGGGTAGGCTCGTAAGTGGTCTCTAGAACTGGGAGATCGACATCCACTACTTGTCTAGGCATGATATTAAATCCAAATTTTGTAATAGAATGCACCATCCCAGTATCTAACATTCAACCAAGTGCTTCGCCTTCTCCTCCATGCTAGACATTGTATATTGATGGAGCTTCTAGAAGTTCTGGCACTGGGGTCAAAATTCTATTGATCTCTCCGCAGAAAGTTACCCTTAAGTATGGTCTCCAACTCAAGTTCTTGACAACAAACAACACAGTAGAATATAAGGCCCTTATTATTGGATTAAGACTAGTAATTAACTGTGAGGTGCAGAACCTAGTAGTCTACATTGATTCACAATCAGTCGCCTCTCAAGTAGAGGGGGAGTTTAATATTCACAATTCATAAATGGCCCAGTATTATAGCATTGTGAAGTTACTCTTAACCTGTATAAGAGAACATCAGATCATCCATATTCTCTGAGAGAAAAATGCACGAGCAGATGCTCTTTCTAAACTTGCTACATCAACGATAGTAGATGTTTATAAAAGAAAGTGTATTGAGGAGATCCACTTTCTAAGTATCCAAGGTCCATGGGTCATTCAATTAATTGATGAACCAAGAGAGGCATCGTGGATCAATCCCATCTCGTCATTTTATAGGATGGGGTTCTAGTTAAAGAACTCATGGCTGTAACATGACTTAGGAGACAAGCAGCAAATTTCACCATTATTAGTGATGAGTTGTATAAATGTGCCTTCATCGGACCATATCTCAAGTGCCTCCCACCTTCAGAAGCTGACTACACACTCCGAGAAGTTTATTCAGGAGTATGTGAAGAATATCTGAGAGGAAGATCACTGTCTTGAAAGATTATGAGACAAGATTTCTATTGACCTACAATGAAACAGGACACATTTGAGTTTACTCATAAGTATAAAAATTATCAATTGCATTCTAATCTCACCTAAATATCTGCTCTGGAGCTTGCTTCACTTCAAAGCCCCTGGCCTTTCATCCAATGGGGAATAAATATAATGGTACCCTTCTTTATAGACAATTGACAACAAAAATTTATTATTCTGGCTGTGGATTATTTCACCAAATGGGTAAGGGCAGGACCTTTGGTGAAGATTACTGAAGCAAATGCCAAATAGTTCTTATGGTAAAATATAATTTGTAGCTTTGACATTCCTGCAAGGGGCATCACTAATAATGGGACATAATTTACTGGGAAGATCTTTACATCTTTTTGTAAGGATTTTCACATTCAACCCATCCACACAGCTGTTGCCCATCCTCAAGTAAATGGGTAAATAGAGGCTACAAATTGAATAATTCTGAAAGGACTAGAGATATGCCTGGGAAAGGCTGGGGGGCAATGGGTTGAAGAACTTCTAAATGTCCTTTAGGCTTATTAGACCTCTGCCAGAACTCCTATGAGAGAAACCCCGTATAACCTCTATTTTGCTACAGAAGCAGTCATACCAATTAATATTAAAGTCCTGAGCAATACAGTTCCAACTTTTGACCTTAATAACTATGATGAGAGACTCAGAATTAATATGGATCTCCTTCTAGAAGTAAGAGATGAAGCCTCACTTAGGATCGTTGTATACCACCAAAGGATTACTCGTCACTACAATCGGAGGGTGAAATCTCAACCTATTAGTATTGGGGACTTAGTTCTATGGAGCATCCAAGCAGCTGGAAAAGGCCCTTTGCATAACAAGCTCTCTCCCCTCTCGGAGGGTCCTATTTAGTGGCAGCCATGTTCAAGCCTGGAACCTTTAAACAGAAGGATGCTAGTGGAAAAATGCTCCCCGAACTTGTAATGTTAGCAACTTGCACAAGTATTATCAATAGATGCTGATTATATTATTTGTCTTATGTTACTGATTGTGTTATTTATCTTGTGTTAAATTCCCCCCAAGATGTAATGATATGTATCCTTCAAGTTTTATGGTGACATTTCGTACACCCCTTATATGTTGATTGTTGGAGAAGTCTTTTAGTTCCTATATCCCTAAGTTATACTAAAGAATTATACTATCTTATATAATACAGTAATATTATATTCACTTAGTTGTGATATTATCTTCTCTTTTAAAAGATAAAAAACTCCTCAAACTCTTTATCCATGATTCGAGAAATACATAATCTATATTGTATCTCAATCTCCAGATGATCAATCCCAGTGGGATTTGATATGACCTCTTCCATACAGCTTAAAAATCATCAAGCAAATGCTTTGATTAACAATCTCAAATAGGTCAAGATATCCAATGAGAATATCTCTCGCATTCACTTAAAAAGGACCACTAAAATGTTTCTCATTGAAATAAAACTAAGTCAATTTCAAATGCATATGAGAAGAAGAAAAAAGAGAAATATTAATAATTTTTTTATATATCACTAAACATTGAGTACATCATATAAAAGCATCAATATCAAACACACATATAATCACTAGAAAGAAAATAAAGTGGTATAAATAATCCTACAGGATCTCAATATCATCATCCTCCTCCTTGAGGGAAAAGGCCTTCTGTAACTCACTCTCTAGTTCTTCACCACTAGAGTATAAAGAAGGATTACCAGAAGCCTGGCTAGGTGTCAACCCCTCAATCTCCATTCCAGTCTTACACTGTACTACACGCACGCCCTTCATAAAACCTCTCATGAATCCCTCTTCCATACACTCTGTTTATAAATCCTTCACCTCCACATCATAGATATGATTGTAAGCTTCCTAAACGTGATCCTCAATAATTATCTTGAAGGAAATAGACTTTTTGAATTTTTTTTTATGACTGTAGACGATAACTGCTAGGCTTCCTTCTCTAACAGTAGGCTCTGGAGTCTTTTATTCTCAATTTTAAGGATTTATTGATTTCTTATTTGCTGGTTGATCATCGCCTGGGCATCCACTAACTCTATATATTGATGATCCATCTATTTATTCTATGAAGAGGCTGAAGTTTCATGTTAGCTAGCTTTGATTTGCACTTTGCTAACTGCTCCTCCACCGCCTTCATCTCCTTGACTTTGCCATCATATTTCTTCATGTATTCTCCCTAAAGATATTTGACCTTTACAAATTCATTATTCCAGTCATTCAAGGTTTTGGTCATTTCAAGCTTGTAATTAGTTGCTGCTCTAACTGAAGCAATGAAAATAAGACTTTGTAAGAGCTATATCCTTTGTAAAAATATCTTTTTTTATGCTTGCAAATCACTCTCACTCCTTGATCATTTAGAATGAATTTTTGAAGGTTAGGGAACTGCCTCTAGAACTTTCACAAACTTCTTTAGCATTTATGCATACGATCTTCTTGCTTTAGTAGATAATCCCACCTTGAACAAGAATTCTTCATCTATATATTTGCTCAAATAACGCACCTCAAAATGTAGGGCATCGATATCAGGAAGCTTGAGTATCTTCAATAAATATTTTGCTCCAATATAAAGGGGAACGGATAACCCCTTCAATTTTCTCCATTTTTCTTGAAGATTCTAGTCGTTTCACACAAAAATAAGTCAATGATCCAACCTTTTAACAGATCTCGAGTATGAATGTCCATCCACTTGGATATAAATGAGATATGACCCTACATATCACTAATAAGACGACCCATCCGAGAAAGGCATTATGAAGATATCACCACTCCATGATCTCTAAAAAGTATGAACAATCCCATTATGATTGACATGGCCCTATAAGAAAATTGGGATAAACTCACTCCACAGATTGTCAAAATATTAACTAACTTAGGAGATGGTGGAAACTGTAGCCCCGTTCGCAAACTAAATTTATACACAGTCACATATCCTGGGGGAGGATAATGGGAACGATCAGATCTTGTCGGCACCTTCATCACTAGATCAATATGAAATGAATTTTTTTCCTAAAAGAGATGAAAGAATCATCAGTGATGATGGAGATAACATCATCAGTCTTCGCTGCTTTGTGAGTCTTTTTTAAACCCTTATATTGGAAAACAGGTTGATCTTCTTTGGCTTGGGAATTTTTTGTAGAAGTGTGATAACTCATTTCAACTTCTATACTAAAGAGGAGCGCTAAATTTGAGTAGGAAAAGTCACCTATAAAAGATAGCGGAAAGCCTCTAGAGCAAGAAGGAAAATGGGGAAGAAAGAAAGAAAAAGAAGAGGAATTTTCAACTTCTGTATAAGAGGAGGGGCTCTGAGTTAGTTGGGAAAAAATAAGGGAAAGCCTCAACTATCAGAAAGTTAGAAGGAGAACGTGCAAGTTTCCCTGTGGCTCTAGGGTGCTATTTATAGTATTTTTTGGGGGAAGAGAGAAGTTTCCAGAATTTTTTAGAATTTTTAAAATTTTTTGGATTTTTGTAAATTTTTTTCAAAATTTTTTAGATTTTTTTGAGATTTTTCTTTTGAATTTTTTATGAATAAAAAATAAAATCGGCTGGCGGTTCTAGCAACTGCCAGCAACGGACCCAAATAGGAGTCTGACCCCCAACAAGATCATGGAACCGCTCGGGCTAGGTATGCCGAGGGCAAGCTGGGCGCAGGCTAGTGTCAGGCTAGGCGAGCAGCAGGTGGGTTTACACGGGCCACGGGCGGGCCTAGGTGAGCCGCAGAGAGGGCCAGGTAGGCTGTGGGTGGGCCGTGAGCAGGCCACGGCACGGGCCAATAGGCCCAGCACGCAGTTTCGCGTCGCCAACGGCGGCGGCTACGGCCGGCCGGCTGGTTCGGCTGTCCACTCTATTTCAGGGAAATTTTTTTATCCATAAAGGCCAAATCATATGTTTTTAGGATCTCCGAGACCGTTTTTCAACATTCTGGACTCAATTTCGACACTTTCAAAGCCATTCGAGACATCCACACACAAAATTGGATTATGTTCAAGTTTCAAATCACATAATTTTTTTTTAAAGTTTGTGACACATTTTCGAACTCCTAGAGCTTCGACATCCGAAAATAGGGGGCAACTAATATATCATCAAAAAATTATCTTGATGACCCATCAATCTCGAGGCAAAATTAAGTCGAAAACTTCAAAAATTAAATATATGATCACCTGAACTCCAATTTAGCAAACTTATAGTCAAAATGAGCGTCACAGAAATACAAACCCAATGACAACAAATTCGACTCAATCCGAGCCCAAATAAGTCCAAATCAAGGACCTGAAGTGCTGTTAGAGTTCAAATCACAATTTGAGTTACCAAACAGTTTCTAAACATAACGTGCTTATAGTCAAATCGAGCGGCTCGATGAGATAAATCCAACGAGCCCAAGATCGCCAATATCCAACATCATTAAGACCTTCAAATGTGTGACAAATGATACATGGTCAAGGGATTTAATTTCGGCCGTCCATCCAACCACTCCTCGCTTACCCCTAGTCTCTCACCTATTTACGTGCCATGCCACTCTAAAAATCTACAAATAGACCCCTCATTTCTCTTGAAAGGGGACCCAAGCACGAAGAAGAAGAGAAGGATAGGAGGGAAGAAACTACTCCTCGACAATCGTCGGAATTCTGCACGACGCCCAAGTGAAACCGAAATTCTGCCCGACGCCTAAGTGACGCCGGAACTCTTCCAAATTTTCAAGTGACACTAGAATTCTAAGTGACTTTGAATTCAACTCGAATACACAACTTGTTTGTAATTGAATTTCAATCCAGAAGTGAAGCATTGTAATTTGATCATTCTAAATTTTAAGGACGAGTCAGCCTCTTGTACCTCAACCAAACACTAATAGAATTATTTCAACTAGGCGTGACGCCATGGTTTTTTTTTCTTTCTAGGGTTTTCCACGTAAAAATTCTGGTGTTCTTTCATCCTCTGTTTGTATGCTGAATATCCGTACAACGCTAAGACAAATGCTTTCTAACTCTATCGCCGCATATATTCTAGCCTGTAACAGAGTTTAACTATTTAATGGACTTTAAATTTTAATTTGAATATAATTTGATGAGTTCATATCAATTCTCAGGATACTTTATTTATTAAAAAAATGAGAAAAATATTTTTGATTTAAGCTATTGTTATAATATGATAATTAAAAAGATGAGAAATTAGAAGAAAAATAATAAGAAATCAATTCATATAATGAAAGAGATATGATTTTAAAAAATTTTAAATAATTTTTATTTAAATTCTTAAATTTTAATATATTTTAAGTATATTTTATGTTAATATTTTTAAACAAATCAAATTGCATTCTAACAATTTAAGTTAAGCTGACTCAAATTCAACTCGTTATGAAACGAGCTGTGACAATGATACAACGATTAAAGTATCGCAGGTTGATATGTGTATGAAGCGCACGCACCTTAAAAAGAGAACTGATTTAAATGTTTTTTATTTATTTTAAAATTATTAATCTTCTATATTAATTTGTATATTCAGTATAAATGAGATCAAATTTAAAATTTTGATGTTAACATTAATAATTGTTATTAGTTAAATTAACTGGCATTCACAGGATTATGTTAAGCTTTATTGTTTAGGTGTTCTTTGATAAGCTGTTCATTCACAATGCAGACTTTTGCCGTAAAAAAATCACAACGATGAAAGTTTAAGAATTTGATATTGTATGAAGATCCAACACATATATAAATAAAATACGAGCATTTAGAGGTACCAGTATTTTTTTAGCATAAAAAAGAAAAATAACAGTCCCTAATCTAACTGAAATGATTTCACTGATATATATAATTAGTTATAAAAAAATGTCATTTTCTTGTATTTAGGGATGAAGTAGATACAATTTAGTGGCCACTATCTTTGAGGCATTAGAGCTGTCTTTAAGTTGTTATGTGTGATAATTTTGGTTATTCTCTAAAATATCGATATAATTGTTGGTTTTAATATCAGGCATTAGAATTAAAATTCATGATATGCATCGACCTTGTAGGTGATGACGTATGTCAATGTTGGTGCTGATGACAAGTAATGAAGTTGGAAGGTCTTAGTGTTAAGAGATCAATGTTGTGCGAAGTACTGACTGAATGCATTTGAGATACTGGCTCATGCAACCCGACATCATTCATGTGTCACTCATTCAATTGCCCCTTGAAGACCCGATCGGTAAATGTCATGCATCATTTGAGTAGGAGGTACTATCAAAACATGGATGAAGAAAGCCTACTCTAAAGTTGAGATTGAAATTTCAAATCTTGTTCCTAACTAGGTCTTTTTATTCTATGATAAGTTAATAGGTTTTTATTTAATTGCTATGTATTGTGACGAAACATTGGCATAAACATCTAGAAAAGGGATGAAAAGGAGATTTTGCCTAATCAGAGGGTTCAACATTTGTATTTTCGGTATTATAATGAAATCCAAAAATTTCTCTCTTAAAACTCTTGATTCTTCTTCTCTCTATACTCACTTTTATTTTTCATTATGTTTTGTCTCGTAAATCTACTGACTAAAATAATGAAGTTGCCCACATTTAAATTTGAACCCAAGAGCTGGATTCCTAAATAGAATGGAGAATAAATAATTAAGGTTCATGATTTCGTAAATAAGTAGAATAAAAAATAGAGATATAAAATATTATGATTTATTTTTAAAATTAAAGTATTTTAAACTATTATTGATGATGTGATGAAATATTTTTTAAAAATAATTTAATTTAAATTGTCTTGATATATATAGATTTTTTTGGGATATTTAGGCCAATTAAGATAAACACACACATCATATATATAAGACTTAGGTTTCGTTTGGAACTACTTTCTCACTGTTTCATAAAGTAGCTTTTTAATACAAAAGTTTTAATTTTTATATTAGAAATCTGCTTTAAAAAATAATAAAAAAGCCGTTCCAAATGAAGTATTAGTTTTCTTATTGCTTCGTTTGGGGTAGACGCAGCTTTTTAATATAAACTTTTCTTTTTTAAGAAAATATTATATTAAAAAAATATTTTAAGAAATAGTAAGAAAGTCATCCCATATAAAGCATTTAACTCCTAAACCTCAAAATTTGTAACCAAAATTCACAACTAAAATATCAAATTAAGTTGCATTCTAAGACAGTTGTAGAAACACAAAATTGCAATACTCTTGTCCAATGCTTTTAAAATCGGAACAGATAGGCCGGTTCAACCGGTTGGACAGCGAACCAGCCGGCTGGCCAGTTACAGTTCAGCGTATAATCAGTTTTGCTCAAAACCGGCTTTGACCCGCTTGAACCGGCGGTTCGACCTTTGAACCGCCGAACAGGTTCTAGTTATTGATAACCGTCCGATTCAATTTTAGTCAGATTCGACAGGTGTGATTCGGGAATGGGAAGCATATACGAGAGAGGGAAAAATGAAAACCCTCATTCTGACGATCTTCTTCCCGACTTCTCTGCTTGTTCGCACTTCACTCTCCCCGTCTCGGCGTCTCACTCATTCACGAAGCTAGAAGCCAACAAGGCAACGTCTTCTACTGCTATTCATTTACGAAGCTAGAAGCCAACGGCCGAACACCCTTTTGGCATCTCCTGCTCCTGGTTTGTTTCTAGAGGAGTTTTGTTTTTCTTTTTTTTTTTTATTTTTTTCAAAATCTATAGATTTCATTTGCTCTGTTCTTTTTTTTCTTTTCTTATGATAGTGCAATTTTTTCAAAATCTAGGTTTTCATTTGTTTTTTATATCATGTTCATCTCTGTTAGCAACAGTAGTTACTCTTTTTTTTGTTCTTGTTGTGTTTTTTCTTTTTTTTTATTAATTATGATAATGAAATCATGAGTGTTGTGGACTAGAATATACGCGGCGATAGAGTTTTAATTATTCATCTTAGTGTTATATGGATATCTAGCTCACACAAAGAACACAAGATTTTTTACGTGGAAAACCCTAAAAAGGGGAAAAACCACGGGGCCTAGCCCAGTTGAAAAGATTTCACTAGAACTTGAGTTGGTTACAATGGGCTGACTCGTCTCTAAGGACGATCAGATTACAAGTAGCAATTGTACAATAGAAGTCCAGGTGTCGAGTAATGGTCTTGAAGGACTTCGAGCCTTAGATGATGATAAGGCAGAACTTCGGGCCTTAGATGAAGGTCTGACAGATTTGAGAATCTTCAATGGTGGTCTGGCAAAGATGAGAGCTTCAAGTGAAAGACTGGCAGAGCGTAGAGCGTCGGGTGATGATCCGGTGGAGCACAGGGCGTCAGGTGGTGGTCTGGCGGAGTGATGGCGTTAGACGAAGGTCTGGTGCTGCACAGGGCATCAGGTGGTGGTCCGGCGGAGCGACGACGTTAGACGGTGATCCGGTAGAGCACAGGGCGTCAGGTGGTGGTTCGGCGGAGTCACGGCGTTAGACGGTGGTCTGGTGGAGAACAGGGCGTCAGGTGGTGGTCCGGTGGAGTGACGGCGTTAGGCGGTGGTCCGGTGGAGAACAGGACGTCAGGTGGTGGTCCGACGGAGTGACAGCGTTAGACGGTGTTCTGGTGGAGCACAGGGTGTCAGGTGGTGGTCTGGTGAAGTAACGGCATTAGGCGGTGGTTTGGTTGAGAACAGAGCGTCAGGTGGTGGTCCGGCGGAGTGACGGCGTTAGACGGTGGTCTGGTGGAGCACAGGGCGTCAGGTGGTGATCCGACAGAACTCCAGCGGTTGTCCGGCGAAACTTCGGCGGTGGTCGAGGAGGCTAGGAAGCAAGAGCGATCTCCGATCTCTCTCTTTTTTCCTTCAGTTCCGAGGTGTCCCTTTTGAAGAGGAGAGGGGG
The DNA here is from genome assembly GCA_022539455.1 of Dendrobium nobile. NCBI lineage: Eukaryota > Viridiplantae > Streptophyta > Magnoliopsida > Asparagales > Orchidaceae > Dendrobium > Dendrobium nobile. The sequence continues at coordinate 13,910,456 of CM039728.1, read as the reverse complement.
CTCTATTTATAGATTTTGGGAATGGCATGGCCCGTAAATAGGTGGAGGATCAAGGGTTAGTTGGGAGTGGTTGGATGGACGGCCGATCTTGAATCCCTTGATCATGAACCATTCGATTGACGTTTGAAACTCGTAGTGATGTCGGAATTTAGTGATCTTGGGCTCGTTGGATTTGTCTTGTCGAGCTGCTCGATTTGACTATAAGATTGTTATGTTTGAAATCCGTTTGGTAATCCAAATTGTGTTTTGAACCTTCCAACAGCGCTTCGAGTCCTTGATTTGGACCTATTTGGGCTCAGATTGGGTCGAATTTGGTGTCGTTGGGTTTGTATTTCCGAGACGCTCAGTTCGATTATAAGTTTGCTAAAAACAGAGTTTAGATGCTCCTGATTTTGATTTCAGAACTTTCCAACTTGATTTTGCTTTGAGATTAGTGTCCTATCAAAATAATTTTTTTATGATGTATCAGTTGCGCCCCTATTTTCGGATGTCGAGGCTCTATGAGTCCGAAAATATGCATTTTAGCAGGCGAAAGATTTTTCATGTGATTTGAATGTAGTCCGATCGTGGGTGTAGAGGTCCCAAAAAACTTTAAAAGTGTCAAAATTGAGTCCGGAACGTCGAAAAACGGTTCCGGGGACCCCAAAAACGTCCAATTTGACCTTTTCGGGCCCAAAATTGGGCCAAAATATATTCTGTAACCTATAATTTAAATTATAAAATAGGTATAATAATATCAGCTCTTTCTTAGTGGAAGAGTGGTAAGTCTTTTGCCATCCATACCCAAGGTTCTGGGTTCGAATCCAAGGGAAGGCATGGATGTTTTATGATGACGTGGCAGCGACATGTAGATCGATGACATGGTGGTGGCATGCAGATCGATGACGTGGCAGTGGCATGAGGACCGAAGACGTGGCACCCATAACCTGATGGGTCATGGCTAACGTGGCCACGACACAGATCATGGATGACATGGCACCCATGACCTGTTGGGTCATGGCTGACGTGGCCACGACATGTAGGATCGTGGGTGACATGGTCATGACATGCAAATCGTGGGTGATGTGGCACCCATAACCTGTTGGGTCATGGCTTGTGTGGCAGTGCCATGCAGGATGGATTGATGATGTGGCAGTGCCACATATGATGGATCAGTGACATGGCGCGCATATGTAGGGTGGATTGATGACGTGGCGCTGACGTGGTTGATGACGTGTCACCCAAATTTTTTTTTTGCTCCTCCTCTCTTCTTATAAATAGACCCCCCTTGGGACTTATTCCTTGCACCTTCTCCTTCTCCTCTCTTCTCTCAATAGAGGTCTTCTCTGCCCCTTGGATAATTGGTATCCATTATCTAACAACAGGGCCCCTCTTTGCGAGAAAGAGTCTTCTCCCTCTTCTCTTTTCTCTCAGTAGAGGCATTCTCTGCCCCTTGGACAATTGGTATCCATTGTCTAATAGTAGGGCCCCTCTTTGCGAGTAAGAGTCTTCTTCTCCTTCTCCCTTCGACGCTCTTGCTATACAGAGGCTTTCTCTCGCCCTTGGTCAATCGGTATCCATTGTCCAACAGCAGGGCCCCTCCTTATACTGGAGTAATGTCGGGTGATCACTTTCCTTCGAGAGATTCTGCGATCAGGGGAAATGCTGTCGTTCTACAAGATGGCCGGCAGAGGCCTGACAAAGGAGCGAGGGAAGATGATCTCGCATCTACAGTTACCAGTGATACTCTCACTATTTTCCACAAAAAGTTTCACTTCCCAAATGACTTGGTGGCAGTGGTTTCTAAGAGGTCTGATCGGGCTGGCGCTCCTCCTTCCGGGTACTTTACTGTCAGTGAGACCCATTTGCGACCAGGGTTGCGTTTCCCACCACCTGCTGAGCTGATCGAGATTCTGATGCATTGTGGGATGTCTCTATCCCAATTTACGTACAGAGGCATGTCGGTGACGATCAGGTTGATAGCACTTTTCAGAGATCGAGGGGCCGTTCTGACACCTGATTGCCTTTCTCGGATGGGCCGATTTACCAGCGATGCACAGGGGCGTGTTACTTTCAGGTCCAAATGGTTGGACATGCGCACCCGGGATCCTGCAAAGAGTTGGGCCAATGCTTTTTTCTTTGTGAAAAATGATTGGGGCCTGATAGAGAATTGGGGGAGATTGAGAGACCTGCCTGTCCCTTTGCATGTCAGAGAGGAAGATATCAAGAGAATTCTTAAGGTCCCTGACGTCGAGCATCTTCTTTATGAGGTTCGTTTTTTGAATAGATATATAGAGGAAGAGTTTCTGTTCAGGGTTGGGTTGTCAGTCCATGCCGGGAGATCAGATGCATGAATGCTAAAACCGACTTCCAAGATTCCTGAAGTTTCTACTGCAGTTCCAAAGGCAGCCACTAAGAGACAGGCGAGAGGTGAAGATCCCCAAGCTCTGAAGAAGAAAAAGTTGGAGGGGGTTGCGACGAGCAAGGTTGCGCCTGTCTCTTCTCCTACCAAGATTCGTATTCCTGAGGATGTGTTAAATCATCAATGAATTGGGCGTCACAAAGCTAGTGACTTGGTACGTAACTTCTCTTGATACTTTTTCTTCCACTTTCTTTTAAGACGTCCTCTCATATATTTTTCTTTCTTATTTCAGTTGTCGCGACGTACGGAGCTTGAGATTGAACTTACTGAAGCTTTGAACCATTGAAACGACAAATTGGTGAGGGTTAAGTACCTTCACGGAGAGTTCAAGCGGAAGTATGATCTAAAGGCCAAAGAGGTGAAGGTGTTGGAGGAAGAATTGTGCGAATGCAGGACTGAATTGGCAATTATGGTGCACTCCGCTTCCCTTCAGAATCATCAGACAGATCGGCTTCAAATTGACCTAGTGGAGGCACAATCGATGATTACCCATCTCTCGAAAGATCAGAAATCCTCTACATAGAAGATAGCAGTGCTTGAAGCTGAGAATAAGAGGTCCAAGGCTCTTATTGCTGAGAAGGAGGCCGTTTTGATCGTTCTTGAATCTTCGAGAGTCATCGAAGATTTCAAGAAGTCTATAGCCTTCAAGATCATTATCCAGGATCACGTCCAGGAGGCCCGTGATCACATTAATGAAGTAGAGGTGAAGGCTTTAGAGAAGCAGTGCATTGAAGAAGGATTTATTCGAGGCTTCTTGAAGGGGGTTCGTTTGGTGCAGAGGAAGACTGGAGTTGAGGTTGACGGGCTGACACCTAGCCAGGCCTCATATGACCTTCCCTTAGACTCTGATGGCAACGAGATTGAGAGCGAGTTGCAGAAGGCCTTTACTTTGGAGGTTGATGATGAGATAGTGGAGATAGAGTAGATCTTTGTCAGCTGTACTACTGTATCTTTATTAGTATCTTTATTTATTTTCATTTGTATTAGGCGTTTGTGTTGACATATGTGATGCCTACTTTAATTTAGTAGTGGATTATTATTTCAACTTGAGTAAATTTTTTTTTATGCTCTTTTAAGGTACTCTATCTGTCTGAAGCTTTTAATAAATGCGCTCCAACTTGTGTGGACGATTTTAGAAGAATCTTTTAAGGATATAAGGTCTATCTGAGGCTGTTTTGTCAGAGCCTTGCTTGATGACGTTAATCTTTGTGAAAGAGATTGAGAGAATCTACCAAGAATGTAAGACCTATCCGATGTTATTTTGTCAGAGCTCTGCTCAATGATGTTAACCTGTGAGGAAGAGGTCAGGAGAATCCACCAAGGATGTAGGACCTATCCGAGGTTGTTTGCCAGAGCTCTGCTCGAAGATGTTAACCTGTGTGGAAGAGGTCGGGAGAATCCACCGAGAATGTAGGACCTATCCGAGGTTGTTTGCTAGAGCTCTGCTCGATAACGTTAACCTGTGTGGAAGAGGTCGGGAGAATCCACCAAGGATGTAGGACCTATCCGAGGTTGTTTGCCAGAGCTCTGCTCGATGACATTAACCTGTGTGGAAGAGGTCGGGAGAATTCACCAAGGATGTAGGACCTATCCGAGGTTGTTTGCTAGAGCTCTGCTCGATGACGTTAACCTGTGTGGAGGAGGTCAGGAGAATCCACCAAAGATGTAAGACCTATCCAAGGTTGTTTGCCAGAGCTCTACTCGATGATGTTACCTGTGTGGAAGAGGTCTGGAGAATCCACCAAGGATGTAGGACCTATCCGAGGTTGTTTGCCAGAGATTTGCTCGATGACGTTATCCTGTGTGGAAGAGGTCAGATCGGACCTCTCTGAGGCTGATCATCTTGTGATTGAGATGCAATAAAGATTGCGTACTTCTCAAATCAAGGATTTCAAGATTGAAATTCACAGCTTGTGTGAATATATCAACATGATTTTACTTGAAGAAGATGATAATTTAACTCAACGAAGGAATATTTTTTACTATATCAAACAAAGACATAATTCCCTAAGATAACTTAGGGCTGAAAAAAGTTACAAATACCACAAACAAACAAGAGTCAAATGACGTTCACAACGGAAGATAAAAAACACACAATACTGAAGACATAACATATAAAACAATTAGCACTATTGTGCTCTACTGATAGTACTTGCGGAGATTGTAAATATTCCAGGTCCGAGGGAGCATCTTTCCTTCAGCATCCTTCAATTTGAAAGTACCAGGCTTTACCATAGCTGCTACCAAGTATGGACCCTCCCAAAGGGGGGAGAGTTTATTGCGTTGAGGGCCTTTTCCTGCTGCCTCGATGCTGCATAGAACAAGATCTCCAATCAATATACTCCGTGGTTTCATTCTTCTATTATAGTGTCAAGCAACTCTCTGGTGGTAGGCAATAACCTTAAGCATTGCCTCGTCTCTTGCTTCTGGAAGGAGGTCTAGGTTGTGCCTGAGCTTTTCATCGTTGGTGTTGAAGTCAAAAGTTTGAATTCTATGACTTGGGACTCCAATGTCGACGGGAATGACAGCCTCCGTGCCAAAGCAGAGGTTATATGGTGTTTCTCATGTTGGAGTCATTGCCGTAGTACGATAGGCCCAAAGGACATTTGGGAGTTCGTCAGCCCATTGCCCCCCAGCCTTATCCAGCCGTGTCTTCAATCCTCTCAGAATGGTTCGATTAGTGACCTCCGTTTGTCCATTAGTTTGAGGATGAGCCACAGCCGTGTGCACTAGTTGAATGTGGAGATCTTTACAAAATGTGGTGAAGACTTTTCCGGTGAACTGTGTTCCGTTATCGGTGATAACTTTCGCTGGAATGCCAAAGCGACATAATATATTCTTCCATAGGAATTGTTTGGCATTTGCTTCAGTGATCTTTGCCAGAGGTTCTGCTTCTACCCACATTGTGAAATAGTCCACAGCCAAGATGATGAACTTCCGCTGTCCCGTGGCTATAGGAAAGGGTCCTAATATGTCAATCTCCCATTGGGCGAAAGGCCAGAGATTCTGTAATTTTGAGATCTCTATGGCAGGCAGGTGGGTAAGGTTGGCATGTAGCTGACAACTATTACATTTTTGCACGAGCTCTAGTGCATCCTGCTTCATCGTTGGCCAGTAAAATCCTTGTCTCAGAACTTTTTGGGCTAATGCTCTTCCACCCAGGTGTTCTCCACAAATGCCTGAATGTACTTCTCGGAGTGCATAATTTGACTCTAAAGGAGGAAGGCACTTGAGATAGGGTCCTGAGAAGGCTTGTTTGTATAATTCTTCATTGACAATAGTAAAGTTTGCTGCCTGCCTCCGAAGTCGTGCTACTATCGTCGGGTCTTTAGGAAGAACACCTTATTATAAGAAAGTTAGAATGGGATCGATCCAGGATGTCTCCCTTGACTCATCGATCGATTGTGTTATCCATGGGCCTGGAATACTCGAAAAGTGAATTTCTTCAATATACTTTCTTTTGAAAGTGTCACCGGTTGTGGAGGTAGCTAGTTTGGAGAGGGCGTCTGCTTGTGCATTTTGCTCTCGAAGAATATGGACGATCTCATATTTGTTTATACTGGCTAAGAGCAACTTTACTTCATCACAATATAGGGCCAGTTGAGGGTTGTGGATGTCAAACTCGCCCTCCACTTGTGAGGCGATTAATTGTGAATCAGTGTAGATTATCAAGTTTTGCACTTCACAGTTGATTGCCAGCCTCAGACCAGCAATAAGAGCTTCGTATTCTGCCACGTTGTTTGTTGCAGGGAATTTGAATCGGAGTTCGTATTTGAGAGCAACTTGTTGTAAAGAGATTAGCAGAACTTCTGCCCCGGCGCCAGAAATTCCAGAGGCTCCATCAACATATAACGTCCAGCCCGGGGGAGAAAGAGAAGCACTTGTTTGATCGTTAGACTTCGAGATAGTGCATTCTACCATAAAATCTGCAAGTGCTTGTGATTTTATATCGGGCCTAGGCAGATAGTGAATGTCAAACTCTCCTAGTTCTACAGACCACTTGATGAGTCTGCCAGAGGCTTCTGGCTTTTGCAGAATATTTTTTAGCGGCAAATTTGTATAAACTCCAATTATATGGGCTTGAAAATAAGGGCATAGTTTTCTTGCTGAGTATACTAACGTCAAAGCTGTCTTATCTGCTGAGGGATAACGTCCTTCTATTTCAGATAAAATCTTACTGACATAATATATAGGTCGTTGTATAGCATTCTCTTCCCGGACTAAGACTGAACTGATTGCCTGGGTGGAAATAGCCAAGTACAAATATAATCTTTCTCTCGGAACTAGTTTTGAGAGTAACGGAGGTGAGGCTAGATAGGTTCTGAGCTTCTCAAAGGCCTCCTGGCATTCATCAGTCCATTGAAATCCTGAGCTACGAGCACCTCTAAGGATTTTGAAGAAGGGAAGATATTTATCTCCAGAGCGAGCTAAGAAGCGAGAGAGTGCTGCAATTCTTCCATTTAATCTATGGACATCTTTGATGTTTCTGGGAGGCACCATATCCCTTAGAGCCTTAATCTTCTCAAGATTGGCCTCAATCCCTCGGTTGGTAACCATAAAACCCAAAAATTTTCCCAAGGCTACTCCAAACGCACATTTGGAGGGGTTGAGGCGCATGTTGTAAAATCGAAGGAGACAGAAACATTGCTCCAAATCAAAAATATGTTGAGATTTTTCAAGACTTTTCACCAGCATATCATCTACATAGACCTCCATCGTATGCCCTATAAGGTCTTTAAATACCTTATTCATGAGGCGCTGATATGTGGCTCTTGCATTCTTCAATCCGAAGGGCATAACCTGATAGCAGTACAGTCCTCTGTCTGTTTGAAAAGCAGTTGCCTCCTCATCTACAGGATTCATTCTTATTTGATTGTAGCCTTAGTAAGCATCCATGAAGCTCAGCATTTGATGTCCAGACGTGGCATCAACAAGTTGGTCGATTCGTGGGAGTGGAAAACAGTCTTTCGGACATGCCTTATTGAGGTTTGTGTAATCAACATACATCCTTCAAGCTCCATTAGTCTTCTTTACCATCACCACATTTGCCAGCCATGTGGGATAGTGCACTTCTAGTATGAATCCAGCCTCTAAGAGCCTGTCGACTTCTTTCTCAATAGCTTGTTGGCGCTCCGGTGCAAAACTTCGCTTTTTCTGAATAACCGATTTGCATGTTGGGTTTGCATTGAGGGAGTGTACAATTACTTCATGGCTGATTCGGGGCATGTCTGCCGGACTCCAGAAAAAGATGTCTTGATTTCTTCGTAAGAATTCTACATATTTTGTCTTCTCTTCCTCTAAGAGTAATGATCCGATCTGTATAGTCCTTGAAGGATGTTCATCGGATAGGGAGATACAAACAAGATCTTCGACGGGGGAGGCCTTCTGAGGAATGTCCTTATTTCGTAGATCAAAGTCTTCGATACTTAAGGTAATTGATGGGCGTGGTTGAGCTTGTCGAAGATCGCAGGATTGTGCCTCTTGTTGATCTCCTCGTACTACACCAGTTCCTGATGGGGTGAGAAATTTCAGCCTGAAATGTGAGATTGAAGCAACGATCCTGAAGATTGACTGTAATGGTCTTCCAAAGATAGCATTGTATGCTGACTCCGACTTCATGACAATAAATTGGATGGAGTGTGTGGCTTGTCGGGGGAATTCTCCCAGCACAACAGGAAGGCTTATCATACATTCTACTCGTACAGGTCGATTATCAAATCCATATAACGGGCCTGCAGCTGGTTGGAGCTTCTCTCGAGCGAGGCCCATGTTGAGAAATATGGAGTAGAATAGAACATCTACTGAACTTTCGTTGTCAATCAAGATCCTTTTGACTTTATAGCATGGGTCGCCGATCCCTGCACTTATTACGAGTGGGTCTTGATGAGGGGTATTTATTCCCTCTAAGTTAGAATCATCAAAAGCAATGGAATGCTCGGCACGAGACTTGTTTGGTGTTGGTTCTTTGATGGCCTCGATCAAGACTTGACTCGGCATTATAGGCCCCGGCAATAGTTTTAATTTCACCAACTATTTGTCGATTGTCAGTTGACTGTCTTTGTTGTCGATTTTTCCCCCCAGCCGGAGCATCATCATCTCGTACTGGTGGATTCTTAATGAATTGTCAGAGATATCCTTGTCGGATCAGTCTTTCGATTTCTTTCTTGAGCTGTCTACATGCTTCGGTAGTATGTCCATGGCTCCGATGGAAGTTGCAATATTGCTCTTGGTTTTCGATATTGGGTTTCAAAGGATGTGGCCACTTTACGCTCTCCTGGTCTCGGATGGCCATCAACACATTTGCTCGGGATATATTAGCGGTGTGTACTCCTCTTGGTGAGGCTCTCATCGTGGCTGTGAGGGTCGAGGGGGAAGATTATAGTTCCCTTGCTTCTTCCGCTGTGAGGATGGATTCTCCGTTCTTGGTATACTTTTTCGTTTCCCGGTTGTTTGTTCAAACTGCTTCCTGTGATCGTTAATAGCTTCGTCGGCAGAGATTTGGGCTTCTACACGATGGATTAGGTCCGTATATGAATGGACCGTATCTCGCATAAGTGCTGAGTAAAAGAGATCAGGACAAAGTCCTCCAAGAAATACGCCTCTAAGTAACTCAGGATCTACTCCTGGAATTTGCCGGGCCTCAGTAGAAAATCTTTGAAAGTATTCTTTGAGGGACTCATTTTCATTCTGGCGAATTCCTGAGAGGTGGGAAGAGTCTTTGACCATCCTCCGAATAGCAGCAAAAATGTTCGACAAATATTTTGGCTAATTTGACGAACATTGGGATAGATCCGGCGGAGAGTGAATAAAACCATGTTCGAGCTTGCCCTTTGAAGGTAGCTGGGAAGCCTTGGCATAAAAGTGCATCAGAGGCTTATTGGATATGCATTATGGTCCTATATTGATCGATATGTTCGTACGGGTCAGATGTCCCGTCGTATGAATCGATGTTCGACAGTTTGAACCTTGCTGGAATAGGGTGTTGAAGGATGGCTTTAGTCAGGGGTGATGCCCCCGAAGACTTAGCTCGGCAGCACATCACCGAACTCCCCCGTAATGCCCTACGACATGAATTATGAAGACTAGTCCGAGAGGAGTTCCCCCCGGAGGAATGTGATGCTGACGGCCTGTCCGCAAAGGATGTGTAGAGCTTGCTGTGTCAGCAAGTTCATTTTCTGGATGTGTTGGAGGGCGCATTCTTGGCGGTGGAAGGGGAACTTCGACATAAAGAACATCTTCAAATTTCGGTGGGTTTCGAGGAAGAAGTATATCTTCTTGAGGTGCTAGTGTCAGTCCTCGAGTGTCTCGTAGGAGTTGAAGAATCTCATTCTGCGAGTCCTCCATCTTTCTGATACGATCTTCCAGCGATGGTCTTGAAGTTCCTTCTCTGACAGGGTTTCGACTACCGGGGTGAAAAGAGACAGTTGCTTGGTGTCCTTGATTCAGGGACTGATCCCGAGATTGATGTGAGCTGGGGTGGGAGGCTCTAAGGATGCGATTACTATGCCTGTTGACCATGGCGGTGATGCTTCAGGATAGTGGGATTAGCTAATTTCCCACAGACGGTGCCAAACTGTTGTGGACTAGAATATACACGGTGATAGAGTTTTAATTATTCGTCTTAGCGTTATATGGATATCCAGCTCACACACAGAGAACACAAGATTTTTTACGTGGAAAATCCTAAAAAGGGGAAAAACCACGGGGCCTAGCCCAGTTGAAAAGATTTCATTAGAACTTGAGTTGGTTACAATGGGCTGACTCGTCTCTAAGGACGATCAAATTACAAGTAGCAATTGTACAATAGAAGTCCGGGTGTCGAGTAATGGTCTGGCAGGACTTCGAGCCTTAGATGATGATAAGGCAGAACTTTGGGCCTTTGATGAAGGTCTGACAGATGTGAAAATCTTCAATGGTGGAATGACAAAGATGAGAGCTTCAAGTGAAAGACTGGTAGAGCGTAGAGCGTCGGGTGATGATCTAGTGGAGCACAGGGCGTTAGGTGGTGGTCTGGCGGAGTGACAGCATTAGACGGTGGTCTGGTGGAGCACAGGGCGTCAGGTGGTGGTCCGACGGAGCGATGGTGTTAGACAGTGATCCGGTATAGCACAGGGCGTTAGGTGGTTGTTCGGCGGAGTGATGGCGTTAGACGGTGGTCCGGTGGAGAACAGGGCGTCAGGTGGTGGTCCGACGGAGTGACGTCGTTAGGCGGTGGTCCGGTGGAGAACAGGGCCTCAGTTGGTGGTCTGGCGGAGTGACGGCGTTAGACGGTGGTCTTGTGGAGCACAGGGCGTCAGATGGTGATCCGGCGAAGTGACGGCGTTAGGCGGTGGTTCGGTGGAGAACAGGGCGTCAGGTGGTGGTTCGACGGATTGACGGCATTAGACGGTGGTCTGGTAGAGCACAGGGCGTCAGGTGGTGGTCCGACAGAACTCCGGCGGTGGTCCGGCGAAACTCCGGCTGTGGTTGAGGAGGCTAGGAAGCAAGAGCGATCTCCGATCTCTCTTTTTTTTTCCTTCAGCTCCGGGGTGTCCCTTTTCAAGAGGAGAGGGGGATCTATTTATAGATTTTGGGAATTTATAGATTTATGGAATGGCATGGCCTGTAAATAGGTGGAGGATCAAGGGTTAGTTGGGAGTGGTTGGATGGACGGCCGATCTTGAATTCCCTTGATCATGAACCGTTCGATTGACGTTTGAATGTCGTAGTGATGCCGGAATTTAGTGATCTTAAGCTCGTTGGATTCGTCTTGTCGAGCCGCTCGATTTGACTATAAGCTTGTTATGTTTGGAATCCGTTTGGTAATCCAAATTGTGGTTTGAACCTTCCAACAGCGCTTCGAGTCCTTGATTTGGACCTATTTGGGCTCAGATTGGGTCGAATTTGGTGTCGTTGGGTTTGTATTTTTGAGACGCTCAGTTCGACTGTAAGTTTGCTGAAAACGGAGTTCAGATGCTCCTGATTTTGATTTCAGAACTTTCCAACTTGATTTTGCTTTGAAATTAGTGTCCTATCAAAATAATTTTTGTATGATGAATCAATGAGCAAAAGCTCAAGAAATTTTTTTTTTATTTGGTTTGGCTAGATGTCCTATATGCACACAAGAATGGGATTAAATTAATTATTTCTGCAAGTTTGGTGTGAGTTTGCTTGTTTTGTTAGTAAGAACCTTTTATCATATTTTAGATTCATGAATTATTTTACAGTTGTATTAAGCTTGCATTCTTCAATTTGGAATGTCAAATTGCTCTGTAATGTTCCTCATGAGATAGCCATATGATATAGTTGTGTCATTATTACAATATTTAAATATAATAAATATTTATTACGTCATCTGGTTCGACCTCAATTGAACCATCGAACCCCTAATATCTCATTCTTTCAGTTCATTGACCGATCTAATTATAAAAGCGTTGCTCTTGACTTTTTTTTTTATTACAGGTAGTCTAGAAAGGACACCTGCCACCTTACTGATGGACCAAGCAGCTTTGGAACGTCAAATTCCTGGCCTTTAGGTGCTAATCAACGGTTAAAAATAAATACAATTTTTCGAGTTTGATCTTCATTTTCCGTGAAACAACCCCTATAGAAAATTAGATTAATTATTTTGTGCGGACGCTGAACGTCATCCAGAGATTAATTTGAATGCGCCACATAACCCCTTTTCTCGGTACTGCACATCGGTACTGTTGACTTGGTGCATTCTAGTTGGTCTTCAAACGACATTTTGCGTTAAAATTACTATTAGTTTGAAATTAGGTTTAACTATTTAATCATAGTTAAATTTTAATTTGAATTTAATTTGATGAGTTTGAATCAGGCAAATTTATTTATTAAAAAAATAGATAAATATATTTTTTATTTAAACTATTGTTATAATAAGATAATTAAAAAGATGGGAAAATAGAAGAAAAATAACAAGTAATCACTTGATATAATGAAAGAGATATGATTTTTAAATATTTTTAGTAATTTTTATTTAAATTCTTAAATTTTAATATATTTTATGTTAATATTTTTTAATCGAATCATATAGCTTTCTAAAAATTTAAGTTGAGCTGACTCAAATTTTACTCGTTATGAAGCGAGATGTGACAACGATACAACAATTAATGTATCGCAGGTTGATATATGTTTGAAGTGCACACACCTTAAAAAGGGAACTGATTTCTTTGTTTATTCATTTATTTTAAAATTATAATCTTCAATGTTAATTTGTAAATTCAGCATAAATGAGATCAAATTTAAAATTTTGATATTAACTTTAATAATTGTTATCAGTTAAATTAACTAGCATTAACAGTATTATGTTAAACTTTATTGTTTAGGTGTTGTTTGATATGTCATTCTTTCACAATGAAGACTTGTTGCTATAAAAAAATCAAGACGATGGTGAAGGTTTAAGAATTTGATATTGTATGAAGATCCACATATAAATAAAAGAAGAGTATTCAGAGGTACCGATATTTTTTTAACATAAAAAGAAAAATAACATAACCTAATCCAATTGAAATAATTTTACTGATATATATCATTAGTTAGAAATAATGTCATTTTCTTGTATTTAGGGATGATGTAGATTCAATGTAGTGGGCACTAACTTTGAGGCATTAGAGCTATCTTTAAGTTGTTATTTGTGATCAATTTGGTTATCCTCTAAAAGACTGGTATAATTGTTGGTTTTAATATCAGGAGTTAGAGTTAAAATTGACAACATGCATCGGCCTTGTAGGTGATGGCGTATGCCAATATTGGTGCTGATGACAAGCAATGAAGTTGGAAGGTCTTAGTGTTAGGAGATCAATGCTGGGTGAAAAATTGACTGAATGCATTCGAGATATTGGCTCATGCAACCTTACATCATTCATGTGTCACTCATTCAATTGTCCCTTGAAGACCAAATCGATTAGTGTCATGCATCTGTTTTGATTGAAAAATATAAGTTGTTTTGAAAAAGTATTAATTTTCTTTGGGAATATTAAATTTTGAATTTTCAAATTGAACACGTCATTATGAACAATATATCGCCTCGAAAGACGATCATATCATTCTCTAATGGGTTCAAAGTTTAGAATCTCAAATTTATCCGGATTATCGTAGTCAAACTCAAAGGGAGAATCACATTTGACCCCGGAGGATCAAAATGAAATTTAATCAATTATTTGACTACGCTAATTTGGATAAAAATATCATTAATTTTATAATCAAAATCAGGATAATAAAATGATAGATCTCTCCAAGGAAAGAGGATATCACTTATTATCAATCATTTGGATATAACGATAATGATCGCTGTATTTATTTTTCCCAAAGAGAATTAATTAAAGGTTTTGAAAAATTAATTTTGAAAATCAATTCTGGGTTTCTAAATCTCCTACGAGCGCAAGCCCTCGTAGTTAATTACATTATAGGAAATCGAAATTCCCTACGAAAATTTTCGATTAAAATAACGGTGTAAATTTTATTTAAGATTTTCAAAGCTGTATGTCAAAAGAGATAAAGGTTGGAAGTTCAAGTGGGATTGGATCAAAATTGAAGACTTATTTTCAGAATCAAAGAAAGAGGAGTAGGGAGTGTTTTGGGATTCTGAATCACTTCAGAAACACTCCAGCCTATCCTAAGCGTTGGGCTTAAATTTGATTGAAAGATATATTTAATTTAATGGTCAATTTTATTAGAAAGTTGGGATTAGATTCCCGGAGGTTGAGGTCTTATAGCCCGAGCTAGCCTCAGAACCTAAGTCTAAGTTGGGTACTAAAAAGTGACCCGAACCTAGCTAATGCAGTGCAAATCTGGACTTACCCCGGCCTGGATTGGGGAGCCAGCTAACCACCTAATCGATTTAAAATAAATGAATTCAGTCTTTTATGAAAGAGTGGTATGGACGTTTTATTTAAAGTTTTGGAGAGTTGGGGCCGACATCTAGAGATTTTTCTAATTGGCCCCTTTGACTTATGCTGGGTGCAAAATGCTAAGGACTAATGCAATTAAAAATTTGACTCTTTTAAATTTGTTTCTAATGCAATGCATGCTAGTTAACAACTCCAAATCAAATATGCTTGAAAGTTAAAAATAGGCTTAGAAAATAATTTTTTAGAAGACTGGACTTCCCCAGGTCCGGCACCTCGTCCTCATAGGTCAGACTATCCGGACTCTACCCGCAGGTGGGGAAGGGTCTAAAACAAGGAGAGAAGAAGTGCAGAAATATGCATGCGACCCCGGGGTCGATCCCCGGCTAATTTCCTAAATTCGTTATCTTTCTATGTTGTTCAGACTCGCTAAAATCTTAAACTTTAAAGTTATAAGTATAAAAGATTTTCACACCCTCACGAGTCTCACGAGTCCAGGCAAAAACAAAAGCGGCACACAAACGCCAAAAAACTACGAAAAGCAGGTAATTCTATACGCAATCACATCAAACTTCAATAAAATTAATTAAATTAATATTCAAATTGAAAGTCCATAGGCAAAGTTGCCTTGCTTATTACAAATCAGGGTCTACAGAAAATAAAGTGGCCGGGCACCACTGCCAACCACCCGGATTCTAAACCTAGGGCTCAAGTGACTTTGAGATTTGGGATTCTTCTCGTCGTCCATTTCTTCGTCTTCTCATGAACATCTTGATTCGTCGGTTCTGGATATCCAAATGAAAAGAAACTCCCCTTGAATGGGGTTTTATCTTTCCTCTTTGAATATTTGAAGAGCATCCAAACTTGATCTTCCAAATGGATGAAAACTCTCCCCTTTAGGGATGTCTTCTCCTCTTTGGAATTCAAGTTGGATCTAAAACATCCCAACTCAAGTCACTTTAAATACAACTCAAATTATATCAAATTACATTAATCAAGATTGAAAAGCCTAGACTCGATCCTGCTGGGTTATCCTAATAATCAGCAGTTATATAAATAATCCCAAGCAGTTAATATTTAATCTCAAGCAGATATAATCAATCCCAAGCAGTTAATATTTGAAATTTAAAATGCTCAATTAGTCACAACATAGAGTGCAGTAAATAAATAAACAGACATTCAATCAATTCTAAGCTAACAACCAGCATGCAGTGAAAACTCGAAAACCCGGCACACAACAGAAAAGTAAACACCGGCCTATCCTAAAACTAGAGTTGGTTGTCCTAGCAAACCATCTAAAGTGTGTGAGATAGGCCGTGTGATTTTGATATGTCCTAAGGGGGGCAAATTGTTAAAGTTGTTTGAAATTCTGGTTGGTTGAAAAGCTTAGGGAAAGATTTAAATTTGAGTTCAAGTATTAATGATTTAAGATTGATTTTAACTATTAGTTGATTGCTAATTTTAAGGTTTAATAAACATTTTTTGAAGTTTTAGAGTGATTTTTGAATTTTGGGAATCTTCTGGATTATTCTAATCACTTAATCAAGGGGTCAAAAATTGACTTTTCAATTATAAGTGTTTTCTAGAAAGTTAATATTTTATTAAAATACTAGACCTTAATATGATCAGTTAGAAGGTAAGTACGCTGAAATCGGATTTTTCCACAATTAGTTACGAAGGTTTGAAGTTTTGAACTGATTTTGACCTATGTTTGACCAAAAAGTTTACTTTTTGACTTTGACTGATTTTTGAAGGTTTGAAATTTTTGATAAATACTAGACTTGATTTTGAGTTGAATGCAATTGAGTTTGGTCAATTTGGAGTTTTCTAGAGTTAGTTATGATTTTTTGAAGTTTGATGTATTTATGGAATTTATTTAATTGTTTAATTAGAAGGGTTTTCTTGATTTTGCTCCAAATGAATTCCAAACTTCTTTAAATCAACTCCAAATGTCAGAGATAACCTAAGAAGTGATTCTAAAGTGTTTGGGAATTTTTTGGAATTTTTAATTATTATTAATTATTTATTTTAATTAAATATTGATTTTCACTTAAAATTAAATTAAGGTTTGATCTAATGTCTGATCAAGGGGGTTTTAATTTTCGTTGATTAAGGACTTAAAGCTGGTCAGTTAGAGGTCTTGTTTGTATTTTTTGGATTTAAACTTGATTTATTCGAATTTTTGGAAGTTTTAAAGCTTAATTAAGGAGTTAACTTTGACTTGTTTAATTTTCTGACCTAATGGACTCCACATTAGATGAAATTTGAACCTAAGGTGTAAAATGTCACTATGTTTACTGTGTTCAAGTTTCACCCCTATTGGGTGTGTGTAGAATTTCCTAGGATTTTTCTAAGTTAGCTAGACATTATCCTTAATTATTTTTTCTAGGTGGCACTAGTATTTAATTAGGTCTAAATCTCTGTTCATCTAACCCTTAACCATACACAAACACACCACAGGAATTAGGAAGCTTAATTCTACTAGTTTGGAGAGTTATGAATTTCCAAAGTTTTGGGTCCAAAATGGACCCAATACTTTGTAAATTCACCCCACAGCAATCCACGAGACATTTGGACCTAAAAAAATTACAGATAATGCCTAAGATGTTCAAAATTGTTTCACCAAAATTTGAGCTTGATTTGACCACTGGATTGGGAGAAAATTGAAAAAAAGGGATTTTAAACAAACCCAAATATCTCCTTATACAGTGATCAAAATAACTTAAATTTAATTTTAATAAATACTAGAGCTTAAGAGCTTTCCAACAAGCCCTAAAACACTGATTTTGGTGGAAAAATGGATTTACTATGAATTTTAGAAGTTTTTGGGCATTAAAATGTTTTTTTTTAAATCATTTAGTCAAATCGGGCCGCCGGCGCCGCCAAACCAATCATTGGCAATGATTGGCAGGACGGCGGCGCTGCGCCGCGGCTTTGACACGTGGCGTGATCTTGCGTGATCACTTAACCACGTCGGCACGAATAGCCGCCGTCCGATCGGATCAAACGAGATCCGATCTGAGCGCCCAGATGGCGCCACGTCACCCGCGCGGTCTGGTTAGAGGACCCGGGTTCGAACCCCAGGTGAGGCGCGCGGGTTCCAGATCTGATCTGGACCGTCCGATGATCGATCGGACTGTCCTGATCTGCCGAAACTGGAAATTTTTAAATGCCTATATCTTCTAAAATACTTAACCAAACTTGATGAAATTTGAAACATAGATTGATGTTAGCATAATCTTCCAATCCATGGATTTTTAGAGCTCCATGCACTGTAGATTTGCTACAGTTTCAAATTTAAATTTAAACTTAAAACTCAAATAACTTACAATCTAGCCAATGGATTTTTGACTTCTTGGGCTTGTTGGAAAGATGAAGAAGTCCTCTTCAACTTTGGTGAAGACTCCAAGAGCTGGATCTCTCTGGATTTGGAGTTATTCAGAAATTTCCTGATCCTCTCTCTCTTCACCAATGAGTGTTTGGGAGACTTGGATTTGATGAAAAACAGTTTGGGAAAGCTAGGAATTCCTCTGGAGCAGCTCTAAGAGGAGTCTTAAAGCTGGGAGAGCACTGGAGATGGATAAGTTTTTGTTAATTCTTTAATTAGAATCAATCCCTCTCTTTTTAATCCCTTCCTCTTCTTCAAAATATCTTGGCCAAATGGATGGCTATGATTGACTTGGGAGCCTCCTTGATGCATGCCATCTGGCCTAGAAATTGGTGAGAGCAGGAGCTAAGGACAAATGCAAGGACACCTCCATAGAAAGGTGGTCTTGTCCTTATTTGCCCATGTGGAAGTCATCCAAACCATTGGACATTGATCCAAAGGTTATTAATCAGCCTAAAAAGTCTCTAAAAGAGCTTAGAGCTGCTGGAATAGAAAAGAGTGGATTGGTAAGGTTTGAGCTAGCTTGAGTCAAACCAAATGGGCTTTTAAGCCTATTTCAAGTGAACTTGTTGACTAGGTTGACTAGTCAACCAGTCAATAGGGTGAATGATGTGGACTAGGAGAAAGTTATGAGTGTTGGTGAGGGCCATTTCCAAAGTTTATGTAGGTCATTTGGGTTAAGAGGGCTTAATGGGCCCTTAAGCTAAAATTGGTTGACTTGGTCAACCAGCTAGGTCTAGGGTCTGGAAATGGGTTCAAAAAATTTCAAATGATATTTAGAGTCTATTGGATATGGTCCTAGGGTCTGGGGAGGTCATTTGGTTCAAAACACATGTTTGGACCCTTAAAGGGCCCCTTTGGTCAAACCTGTTGACTTGGTCAACCAGGTTGACCCAGGGATTGGAAATGGGTCCAACATGTTTGAAATGACATTTGAAACTTGCTGGAGGTGGTTGCATTCAATTCGGGGTTCATTTGGTTGGAAATCAATATTTGAGCCCCGTAGGGGGTATTTTGGTCATTTTTGAGCTCATGCTCATTAGGGGCTGAGATGAGTCCAGAAAGATTCAGTTTATTGATCAATAAATTAGAATTAATAATCTAGAAGTGACTAGAGGCTTTGGTAAAGGCTCTAAGGTCAGAATCTTCAAAGTGATAGGTCCAGTGGCATAGGCCGTAAATATTTGAAGGTTTTACAACCTTTGGATTTTGATTTAGATTCTTGGGTTAGAGACCTCAAAATGAGCTCAAATTTGGAGGGTAGCCTCTAGAGATATGTCCCATCAGTATGCAACTGACAGACCCTGAATCAGAGGTCATTTGATAGGGTTTTGAAGTATTTGAAAAATCCCTGGAAAAGGCCTTTAGGACAAAGCTTCTGGACCTTGGATTTGAGTCTGGATTTTTGGATTTAGTCTGGATTTTGAGTTTGATTAATTAAGTTTGAGTTATCTAAATCATTTATGATCATTTGGAAGATCATAATTGATTGGATAAGGTTGAAGTTTTGATAAAAAATAAGATCAAGGTTTGAACTGAAGATTAAGATCTTGAACTGGACTGGAGTCTGGATTTTAATTGAGGATTGGATTGAATTGAGATCAGGTTTGAATTGGAGTCAGGATTGATTTGAGGTCTAGATTGATCTGGAATCTAAATTGATCTTAAGGTCTGGATAGATCTAAGGTTTAGGCAATTCCTAAGGTCTGGATCTAAAAGGGTCCTAAGATCCGGAATAGATCCTAAGGTGGGGTGTAGAGTCTAGAAGTCCTAAGATCTAGTCAGATCCTAAGGCTTGTAGTCTAGAAGGATCCTAGAATCTAGGTAGGTCTTAAAATATAGATTCTAGGAGGGTCTTGAGCTCTAGATTAGATCATCTCAAGGGTTAGATCTGAAATAGTCTTAAGGATCAGATAGATCCTAGGATCTAGGGTCTTGAGGTTAAGATTGATCTGGATGGGTCCTTAATGACCTCATACAAAAATGAGGTCAACAGCATCATTTGAGTGGGAGGTACTATCAAATCATGGAGGAAGCAAAACTACTCTAAAGATGATAATGAAATTTCAAATCTTGTTCCTAAGTAGGTTTCTTTATTGTATAATAAGTTAATAGGTTTTTATTTAATTGCCATGTATTGTGATGTATCAGACTAGCAATACCCAAGCATAAAACTTGTCCTCTGGCAAACCTATGATCACCACTAGTTAGAAAATTATGGTTGGGTAATGAAGGTTAGAAGACCGTAATTGGGCAATGTAGGTCATGAACTTGTTGTCAGGCGATACTAGTCAAATGATTATGTATGAGTGATAATGTTCTAGGGCACAATGTTGGGCAACGATGGTTGGTAGAACATAGTTGGATGATAGTGGTTGGAGGACTATAATTAGTTTATTGGAGGACTATAGTCAAGCAATGGTGCTATTCAGTTCACTTTTCATTTTGATTGGTTCAACTCATCTAGATGTTTAGTTTGACTATAAGTTGGTTGAAATAAGATTTTGGAAGGTCTTGAATTTGATTATGAAAGTTTTTTTTGAATATTATGATGGATTGATGCTTGATTAAATACTTTTTTTTATGATGTTTAAGTTAGCTCCTTTTTTTTAAGTATCAAATATTATGTCATTGTTGACTTTTTTTTTTTGTATGAGTGTTGACCTCATTTTTGTATGAGGTCACTAAGACCCTTCCAGAATCCAGATCTAATCCTAGACCCTAGGATCCACTCTAAACCTTAAGATCCTTTCCTAGAGCCAGACCTTAGGGCCTACTCTAGAGCTTAAGATTCTTCTCTAGATCCTAGATCATAGAACCCCTATAAGTCTTAGGACCATTCCAACCTCAAATCAATTCCTACCTTTGATTAATTCCAACCTCAAATCAATCCCTACCTTTGACCAACTCCAACTTTAAGTTAATCCCTACCCTTGATCAATTCAAATCTCAAACTTCATTCAATTCAAATCCAAATTAATTCAAGTTTTAAATATATCCAAACTTTGATCCAATCAATTTGACAATCCAAATTTCAACTTAGACTTTGATCCAAACTTCAATCTAGCTTTGACCCTATCCATTCATTAACAACCACCACATGATTGTAAATGATTTGGATACTTTAATATTAATCATTCAAACTTGAAATCCATTCCAAATCCAAAAAACTAGACTCAAATCCAAAGTCTTAAGGCCCTGTCCTAAAGACCTTTTTCAAGGATTTTTCGAATACTTCAAAACCCAGTAAAATGACCTCTGATTCAGAGTCTATCACTTGCAAAGTGATAATACATGTCTCTGGAGGTTACCCTTCAAATTTGATCTCATTTGGATGACTCTTACCCTTTAAACTTAATCTAACTCCAAATGTTGCAAAACCTTTGAATATTTACAATCCATGCCACTAGGCCTTTCACCTAGTGGAATTTGACTTTGAATCCCCCTCCAAATCTTTTGATCCCTCCTAATACCTTGATATTGACTTGTTAAGCAATGATCTACATCTTTTTAGATTTAATTTGACCCAGAATTGACTAGAGACCAAAATGACCAAAATGCCCTTAAATGGGGATTTTTGGACTTTTGGCCTAAACTCAACTTGATTTGACTTATGAACCTTTGATATCTTCTTCAAATGTCATTCCAATAGATCCTAAATAATTTTAGGAACACATTGAACCCAAACTTACTCTATGGTTTGACCTGGTTGACCAAGTCAACCATGGTTGACCAAATCAACCCTTTAACCCAACACTTACCAATTTTAACCATTCAAGCTACTTTGAATCAAATCAACCTTTCAAAATCATTCAATTGGACACTCATGACATGTCCAAAGACTTTCAAGTCAATCCTCATCTTGGGTTGACTTGGTCAACTCATTTGGAGAGGTCAAAATCCTCTCCAATTACATGTATTTGCTCAAAACATCAAATTCTTGACCTCAAACTCTTGGCCACATCATCAAGCCACCTTGGCAATCCATGGCTTAGTCTAGAACCTGCTCAAACATGATGTGATGTGACCCATTTCCTCCCCTAATAGAGCTCAAATCAGCCCCTTAAACAAGGCTTGGCATTGGTTCATCTAAATGGGGAAAAAGGTGTGGTCCCTCTTCACATGGACCAAGAGAAGTCACTCTCAACCACCAACCCTATTCCATAGCTTTGGGCAGCATAGGGGACACTTGGCACTCATCCAAAACTACTCCAAATCAAATCTCAACCATCCAATCCAAAAGCCAAAGTTAAAGTGGGGGAAAACTTGACCTAAAGGGGGCATCTTCATCATTCCCTTTGATATGATCAAAAAGCTCCAAACTCCAGCAGCCCCCAACCTTCTAAGAGCTCCTCCTACACACTCCAGCACATTTCAAGTTCTTCCCAAGCTTTTCCCAACCATTTCCAAGCCTCAAATCACTATTTTAGTGAGGAGAGAGCATTCTAGAGAGAGAAAGAGGACTTTCAAATATAACTTTCGATCCAGAAAGATCCGGCTTTTGGAGTCTTCAGCAACGTTGTAGAGAATTGCTGCAGCTTTCCAACAAGCCAAAAATCACAAAAATCCGACGGTTGGATTGTAAGTTATACTCATTTTAAGTTTAAATTTTAATTTGAAACTGTAGCAATTTTACAATGAATGGAGCCTCCAAACTCCAGGCATTGTAAGATCATATTGCCCTCTAGCTACAGTTCAAATTTCGTGCAATTTCGTCGAGTATTTTGAAAGATATAGGCATTTGAAATTTTTTAACTCTGGTTTAACCAGAGCCGTCCGATCGAGCCGTAACGCGATCGGACGGCCCAGAATTGGCCACGTCGCCCCAAACCGCGCGGCCCTCCTCTGGGTGAAACACGGGTCCATCCGGGATCTGACACGTGGCATCATGCCACGCCGCCACGTCATCGCCAGCTGATTTGACCCAAATCTGAATAAAAAATACTTTAAATGCTTCAAATCTTTCAAAATTCACAGAAAATCGAGTTTTCCACCAAATTGGGCGTTCTTGGGCTCGTTGGAAAGATAATCAAATGTAGTATTTATTAAAATTAAAATTATATTGTTTGTATTTCTGTATTGTGAGATATTTGAGTTTATGTGAATTTTATGTATCGCAATTTTCTCACAATCCAGTGATCAAATGAATCCCAAATTTTGGTGGATAATTATTGAGTATCTTAGACATGTTTCATAATTTTTCTAGGTTCAGATGCTCAATAGATTTCTGTGATATGAATTTTTAAGGTAAAGGGTCTATTTTGAACCCTAAACTTTGAAAATTCATAACTCCTTAGGGTTTTAATATTTTGCTGTGATATTTCTGTGGTATGATTGTATGTATGTCAGGGTTAGACACACCAAGTTTCATGCCTATTTAAATAGTAGAGACACCTAGGAAAAATAATTAAGGAAATGTCTAGAAAACTTAGAAAATTCATAGGGGATTGTACACAAACCCAATAGGGGTGAAACTTGAACATAGTAAACTTAGTGACATCATATACCTTAGGTTTAAATTTGAGTCAATTTGGAGGTCATTATGTTAGAAAATTAAGCATGTCAAATTTCAGCCCCTTTAAGGACTTAGAAAATTCAATAAATCATCATAAATTTATATTAATTCCAAAATATACCTATAATACCTCTAATCAACCATATTTCAACTCTTAATCATTGAAAATTGAAATTACTTTAATTTGACGTTAAAATCCATTTTAATTTAATTTTAATCAAAATCAATGTTTAATCAATGTTAATTAATTAAAAATTATTAAAAATCCCAAAAAATCTTTAAACACTTGCTGATCTCTCCTTAGATCATTTAGAATCTTTGGAGTTGATTTCAAGAAGTTTAAGACTCATTTGGGTTCAAATCATTAAAAGGGCCCTTAATTGAAATAATTTAATAATTCCAATAAATACCCAAACTTCCAAAATTCATAAATAATTGTAGAAAATTATAAATCAATCAAACTCAGTGGCTAATGACTCTAATTAAAATCTAGTATTTTCCTAAAAATCCAAACCCTCAAAATCTGGTCAAAGTCAAAAAGTCAACATTTTGGTCAACTCTAAGTCAAAATCGGGTTAAAACTTCTAAAAATCATAACTTTTCATAGAAAACACCAAATTGAGTTTGCCACCTGTCTAACAACTCATAATTAGGTCTAGTATTTATTAAAAATCTGAAACCCTTAAGATTAACTCTAATTTTAAAAGTCCATTTTTGACCCCTTAGTTAACACATCCGGATAACCTCTTAAAACTCATTAACCCTTTCAAACTCCAGAATTTTCTTAATAGGCTAATAAAATTATCAACTAATCTATTAAAATCAGTAACTAACTCTCTTTAATATCAATCCACTCCTTTAATTCTAACAAATTTAAATAACTTAATCAACCCTGATTGCTGCTGCGTAACCCAGACCTACGAGGCTATTAGCTTAGCCCCAAGGAAGGTGAAATAAACTTCACGGCCTCGGTGTGAAACAAACGTAGTAATCAATTAACTTTTAAAATAAGTTTAATTAAAATTCTTAATTTATTAATACTTAAATCTTAACATTAACTCCCCTTTTAAGCCTTAACAAACCCAGACTTTTAGACAACTTCAACTAATAACCCACTTTAGGACCTACCCCAGCCACACGACCTTTTACACACACTTTAGATGATGTGCTAGGACAACCAACTCTAGATCTAGGTTAGGCCGGTGTTTACTTTACTGTTGTGTGCCGGATTTTTCGTAGTTTTCACTGCATGTTGTGGATGAAATTGCTTTGCTATGTCTGCTTACTTTTTCTGTACTCTGTGGATGGATTGATGTGTTTGGCGACTAGATTACCCTTAGGTTAGGTGCGATCTGGATGTTGACACAGTTTTCTGCAGGTGGCCACGCTCATGCAGGGCAATATAAAAAGGGGGCAAATCATAAAAAAATGCATAAATATTATAAACTCTTTGCACAGGTGCTTCAGCTGCTAAAGCCCCCAAATCATAAAAAGAGCGTGGCCAGTGTGTTTACTTTCTTTTCTGCTCATATACAACTGCTTGGGAATAACCTTTTTTTTTATATTAATTGCTTAGGATAACCCTGCAGGTGAGTCTAGATTTTTATTTTGATGTTAATGTAATTTGTGTAAGTGTCAAGTGTTGTGAAAGTATATTTTGAGTTGGGATATATAGGTCCGAAGCTTGGATTCCAAAGAGGAAAGGATACCCCTTTGGGGAACACTCCTTTTCCATTTGGAAATCCAAATTTGGATCATACTTCTTCCTCACCCAAAGAAGAAAGAGTGGCCTTCCCCCTTAAAGGGAAGTGCCCTCTTCTCCATTTGGGTAATCCACTACGAAGATTCCAAGAAGATTGAAGAAAAGGAGTCCAAAGAAGAACAAGACTGAAGACTTGAAGATTGAGAATATCCCACTCAAAACTACTTGCGTCATTACTAGGTTCAGAATCCGGGTTGTTGTCAGTGGTGCCCGGCCACTTTACTTTCTGCAAAACTCTGGTTTGTAATAAAGAAGGCAACTTTGCCTATGGACATTTATTAATTAGTTAATTTATATTTGATGTGACGAATTGATTGCCTTTAGGACTACCTGCTTTTATTAGTTTTTTGGCGATTGTGTGCCGCTTTTGTTTTCGCCTGGATACGTGAGGCTCGTGAGGGTGTGAAAGTTTTTTTATATTCATAACCTTAAAGTCTAAAATTTTAGTGAGTCTAAATAACATAGAAAGATAACGAATCTAGGGAATTAGCCGGGGATCGACCCCGGGGTCGCATGCATATTTTTGCATTACTCTTTCCTTGCTTTAGACCCTTCCCCGCCTGCGGGTAGAGTCCGGATAGTCTGACCTATGAGGACGGGGTGCCGAACCTGGGGAAGTCCAGTCTTCTAAAAAACTATTTTATAAGCCTGTTTTTAAAATTTCAAGCATACTTGATTGGAAGTTGTTAACTAGCATGCATTGCATTAGATACAAACTAAAAGAGTCAAAATTTTAATTGCATCAGTTTAGCATTTTTGCACCCAACATATGTCAAAGGGGCCAATTAGAAAAATCTCTAGATGTCGGCCCCGACCCTCCAAAACTTTAATTACAACGTCCCTACCACTCTTGCATGAAAGACCGGACTCATCTATTTTAAATCGACTAGGTGATTAGCTGGCTCCCCAATCCAGGCCGGGGTAAGTCCAGACCTTGCACTGCATTAGTTAGGATCGGACGACTGTGGTCAAGTGTCCAAAATAGATTTATGATCCGGGGCAGATCTTTGATTATAAGACTCCAAATTTCGGGAATATAGTCCCAAATTTCTAATAAAATACTTAACTCTAATTAAAGCTTCATTTCAATCCTAAAACATAAAGCCCAACACTTAGATTAAGTTGGGACACTTCCGGATGGTTCTGGAATCTCAAAGTGTCCCCTACCTCTCATCCTTTGACTCTGTTAATAACTGCTCAATTTTGATCCATTCCCTTTTGATTTTCCAATAATTCTATTCATACTTTGATATCACTCCTAGAAATTCTAACAAAATTTTGCCATTATTTTAATCGAGAGTTTTCGTAGGAGACCTCGTTTTCCTACGATGTAATTAACTACGAGGGCTTGCGCTCGTAGGAGATTTAGAACCACACACACCTGATTTTAAAAAATTGATTTTTCAAAACTCAATTGGATTTCTTTGGGGAAAACTTAAAATACTAGTGATCATTATTATCATATTCAAAGAATTATCATCGAATGATATTTTCTCCCTTAAGGAGATACATCTTTCTTTGATAAGGCTTTGGATGTGAACCTAATGATCACACTTCTTGAATATTGTAGCTGGATATTCAGTTGAACCTCACTTTGACCCTTCGGTGCCATATGAAGTTCTCTTTAGCATCCGGTCATAATATTCAAGATGAATTTCATAATTCTAAATCTGAATACCGTTATGAAATTTTATTTTCACCTCTCGAGGTGATATACTTTTTCTAACGAGACAATTCGATTTTAGAATTCAATTTTAAGTCCCAAAGAAAACCAATATTTTCAAAACATATTTTCAAAATTCCACCAACAATGAGATCAATATTATGTATCCAACTTCTATAGTACATAAGAGACTCTCTCAAGTAAGATGCCTTAACATGGTAGAACCCTTAGGTAGAGCCTTTAGAATTTGGTATGTCTAATTATATATTGTCCTAACATCTCCTTGGATCATCCTGAGTGGTCTTTAGAAGCCTTTATGTATTTAAAAACTTCTAATTGCCTTAAACCCTAAACCTTAAACAATGTTATTTATAATTATAGCATATGCCACTCAACGTGGCATTTTGAACTTAACTCAATCCTAAACCTAAACTTATCCACAATCATTGCTTGAATGGTTTGAGCTTATCGAGATCCATGGTTTATCATAACCCATATTGACCAAATTTGACCTTTAACCGCATTATATCCTAAATGAATTCCTATGCATAAATTTTACCCCAAACATAATCCTAAACTCTGGGATTGTTGTCTAGAACTTCCAAACTCACCATTAAGCATGAATAAACCCATTTGAACCCATGATTGGCCATGGTTGACCAAATTCATCATGGTTTACTAAAAAGACCTAAAAGGTTCTTTCATGCAATAAACGCATTTCATGCTTTGAACAATTCAACCTTGATTGGCACATTTGACCCATATTCCTCATAAAATAAATAGAACATAAACCACTCAATTCCATGAGTTCAATTTTTAGGATTAGCATCCTAAGATCCTAGGTTAACTTTCCTATCTATCCCAAGTCTTAGTTTGACTTGGGTAACACAATCGAGATAACCCATGATAGCTCAAATAGGAAAAATTTCAATTCAAGCTCACCTAACCTAACCCAAGCCTGCTCATATGACCCTAAGCCTACCCTAGAATTACTTGCAGTTAACCGAGCTTAACCCATCCCTTAGGCTAACCTGAGGTAGCTAATATCCTCTAGAAATTGAGCCATCTGAATTTGATCTCAGCCATCTAATCAAAATAGATCACCCCAAAACTTCAATTCCTCCCTAACACCTATATGAAATCTATTGGATAATCATACCCTAGCCTAATAGCCTGGTATGATCAATAATTGCAAAAGTTTTAGCCACATTAAATTCCAAATTTTTATAAATACCCTTATTTCCAGTGTGAATAGGTTCAAATTCTCACTTTCATGAGCTTACCCAATGAGAGAGTAATTGATAAGCTCTATTCCCCAGCCTCACTAAGGCCTTTAGGAGTAATCCAGAGTGAGCTCTGCCAAAAATTGAATTCTTAGTATGATCCTTCTTAGTATTTATGGTCAAAAGGAAATTTGTTCCTAAACATTAAACAAGCATGACTTGATAAAAACCCCACTTATTAAATCTACATTGAGGTATTCACTAACACTATATGAAATTCACCAAATATCGGTGGTATTTCCGGCTCTCAGTTCTATTGTCGATACTAAACAAAAAATCGTCAGAACTTTTGACTGTTATTTGACCGCCAAAAATACTGCCAGTATTCTTTTTTTGTGATAGCTATTTTTGGCACTTTACCCACTATTTTTAAGTAAAAAAAGTTTTAGGCGGTGAAAATGACCATAAATTACCAAAAAGGGCCCTAAAATTGAACCCCCTCCCTTCTTTCTCATTTCTTCTCTTGGCCCATTTTATTTTGTCCAGACCCCCACGCCCTCACCCTCGACGCCCTAACTCGCATTTTCCAACCCTAGATGAAGGTGATCTTCATTCATCTCCTTAATTTTTTGCTTTTGTCATAGATTTTCTAATATACATTTGCAAGAGGATGTACCTTGGTTAATTTATACTCTTTGTTTTTGATATTCTTATTGTTGATAAGACTAGAGAGGGAGTTAGAGGTAAACTTGAATTATGGAGGTCAACCTTTGAGTCTAAAGGCTGATTTTGAGAAAGCCTTAAGCCTATATCTTTTTTCTTTAATCATGGATGTTCTCAATAGACATTTGAAAGAGGATGTACCTTGGTTTATACCTTTTTCTGATGATATTCTTTTTGTTGATAAGACTAGTGAGGGAGTTGAAGGTAAACTTGAATTATGGAGGTCAACCTTAAAGTTTAAAGGGTTTCTCTTGAGTAGATCTAAAATTGAATATATGGAGTGTAATTTTAGTAGTAATACACTTAGTGAGGGGATTGTGACTTTGGGTGATCAAGTCATTCATAAGAGTACACATTTTAGATATATTAGATCTATTACTCAAAGTGAAGGTGAAATTGATGGGGATATTATCAACATAATTCAAGTTGGTTGGTTGAAGTGGAGGAATGCATTGGGCTTGTTGTGTGATAGAAAAGACCCCCTCAAACTTAAGGGAAAATTCTATAAGATGGCAGTGAGACCTGTAATGCTTTATGGTGCCAAATATTGGCCATTAAAAAGAAGCATAATACTAAATAAAGTTTTGTAAAGATAAGTCACCTTAGATGGCTTAGTCGCTTAGAATGGTAGCCTTACGATGACTTGATTAGGAAAGTAGAGGTATTGGATTTGCCTTATACTAAGAAAGGTAGAGGTATACTTAAAAAGACTTGGCTAGAAAATATTAGAAATGATATATCTTTATTTGATTTAAATGAGGTTTAAGGTTGCATCTTTCTAATAACGCATTTCATAATTATATAGGGAACGTTTGCTTTAACATCTAAATAACTATCTAAGAAGATATATATTAGATGTATAACAAATTATTATCATTTCGAAGATGATTGACTGATAAATTTATAGAGGGAGTTGAGAATTTTATTCAAGTCGCATCTCAACTACCTTCGTATAAGTCTGATAGAATATTTAGATGTATATCCTCAAAGCACGGAAATTAAGCATTCCTTAAGCTCGATGATATAAAGATTGATTTATATTGTAGGGGATTTATTCCAAGATATTAGATTTGGACCTCACATGGCAAGTAGGAGATGCATATAATTACTCATGTCGATCCATCCACAACATTTGAAATAATTGATGAAGATCAAATGAGTAGACCATATTAAGAATTTATTTTTGATATAACAGGTCCTAATTTAAGGGCTAGCATAAAAGAGCCACCAAACCCAGAAACTAAAAAATTCTTTGAATTATTATATTTTGTTCAAAAAATAATTTGGGATGATTGCATAATTCATTCAAATTTATTAGTTGCCATTAAGATGCTAATTATCAAAATTGAATATAATATTCATCATGATTTTTTTAATGAATTTATTGATCTTCTCAAGGAAACAAATTTAGTGAATAGTTTAATCTCCATAGATTTATATCGAACAAAGAAATTAGTATCCAAGTTGGGTCTCACTATTATAAAAATTCATTATTGCATAAATGGATGTATGTTATACTACAAGGATGATACAAACTATGTTTATTGTTGCACTTGCAATGCACCTCAATTTAAACTAAACTAAAACAATGTCGTCTAAAGGAATATATTTCATATTCCCGTTTATTTTATTTACTGATTATTCTAAGGCTTCAGCAGCTCTTCACATTAATGAGTTCAGTAGGTCATATACAATGGCATAACGAAAAATTAATATATAGTGACATTCTTTCTCATCCATTAGATGTTGAAGTGTGAAAACATTTTGATCAAATACATGATTCATTTGTTGCTAAGCCATATAATATAATATTAGGACTATTTGATGATCATTTTACTCTATATAATCATGAAGCTTCATTATATTTTTGCTGGATAGTTATACTAAGACCATACAATCTTTCACCAGAGATGTGTATGACTATCATGTAAATATTCTTAACATTTACAATACCTAGCCCACATAATCCAAAAGAAAAAAATAATATTTTTTCAACCATTAATTGATGATCTAAAATTCTTATGGGAAGAAAATATCCTTATATATGATAAAATAACTAAATAAAATTTTCTCTTTAGAGCTGCATTGCTCTAGACCATTGTCAATTTTCTAGTATATGGCATATTATCGGGCTGGAGCACAATAGAAAATTAGCTTGCCCTTATTGCTTGGAGAATATAAACTCTTTACACTAAAACATAGAGAAAATATACTTGATTTGATTGTCATCTTATGTTCTTACCTACTAATCATCTGTTTAGGAGAAATAAGGATGTATTTGTTAGAAATAAAGTTGAATGGTCACATCCTCCAATCAGATTAAGTGCTAATGATGTACTACAAAGAATTTTTGGCATTTCATCAATTATTGATTTTCTAACATTATTAGAGTGTAAATTTTTTAGATAAGGTGTTCAATATAAATGCATTAAAAAAAATATTTTCTAGACATTATCATATTGGATCATGAATTTGATAAGACATAATTTAAATTTTATACATATTGAGAAGAAATTTCTCAATATCATTTTTAATATAATTATGTATGTAAAAGGCAAGAGCAAGAATATTATGAAAATAAAATTGACATTAAAGGATACTGTCAATAAAGAAATCTAGAGTTAGTAACAACTAATGACGACAAAATAATGAAGCCCAAAGAATCTTATTCTTTCATGTTAAAATAAGAAAGATCATATTTAATGGTTTTAAGATTTAAAAATGTATAATGGTTATGGATCAAACTTAAATCGATGTGTATACCTTAAATCTGCAAGATTATTTGAACTAAAAAGTAATGATTATTACTTAATTATGGCGATTCTCCTTCCAATTATAGTTTGTCTGTTACTAGATTGTATAACGAATCCATTGACAGAGCCTAGAATTTTCTTCAAAGACCTATATTTATGAAAACCAAGTGAAAATGGTTTATGGAGGAGCGATGAGAATATAACAATCATCCTATCTAAGCTAGAAAAAAAATTTCTCCTAAGATTCTTTGATTCAATAAAATATCTTCTAGTCTATTTACCTTATGAGGTTATGTTGAAACTTGTTCAATATGAATTAAGATGTTAGACCTAAGCTATTGTCCCAAGGCTAACCAAGAGGGGAGGTGAATTGATAATTTTAAAATTATACTTCTACTCTTGAATTTTTAAAAAACCTTCTTTAATTATTAATCCAAGTTAAATTTAAACTTTAAAAATAAACTTTTCAACCAGAGTAAACAACTTACAGTTAAATCAAATGTGGAATAAAAATAAGAAAGAACACACCAGATTTATAGTGGTTCGGTCAAATCTTGACCTACGTCCACTCTCCGGAGGCACCCTCTGAGTATTGCACTAATACCATAAAGTGACTCTCCTTTTGCCCCCACAGCAAGGCGGAGAAACCTTAACAAAATCACTTCCACCTTCCCCGGTGTGGCGGAGGAGCCGGGTTCTTTGACACTGAAGAGATCTTCTTCTTCCCAAAACTTCCCTCAAGATGACCCTTGAATCCAATGGTACTGAGATGCAAACTTGTTGGAGCAACTGTGTGAATATCCCCTCCACACTTCCTTGAAATCCCCTTTAAGTATATTCTCCCTCTCAAACTCCACCCTTTCCTCTCTCCCTTTCAAGTTCTCTCTTTTAATTTTCTCCAAAAGAACGAAGACATAATGACTGCCAAAGATATACTTTGTTGTCCTTTTACACTCTCCAAGTGCCGGCAGAGAACCGGACCGATGTTATTGAACTTCACTTGAGAGCCTTCAGAG
Organism: Dendrobium nobile; assembly: GCA_022539455.1. Classification (NCBI taxonomy): domain Eukaryota; kingdom Viridiplantae; phylum Streptophyta; class Magnoliopsida; order Asparagales; family Orchidaceae; genus Dendrobium; species Dendrobium nobile. The sequence goes on along the minus strand of CM039728.1, from coordinate 13,878,163 downwards.
GGGATGGGCAGAGACTTGAAGGAAACAAAGAGATCTATGCTTTAAGTAACTTTGTGAATCCCTTACAAACCCCTCACTTGATCTCTCACTCTTCACTCACACAATCTCTCCCAAACACTCACACTCAATGATCCATCTCAAGAGAAAATAACACCAAAGGCACTTATAATAGTTTCTATGACTCCTTATATAGAAAGGATAAGAAAAAACCGTCCAAAAACTGAAGATTTGAAGTTTTTCAGTGCTCACGATCGTCCCATACGAACCTGAGTTAGTACGGACGAACAATATAAAACTGTCCCATACGATATATATCTGAATTAGTGCGAACTCATTTTCATCCGATACGAACAGAACAATTTCAAAGTTTGTCTGTATGAATCATCAGGACGAAATGAACAAAAATAGAACAGAGGACATCATCCAGGGACAAAGGGGTAAATTCGTTTAGACGAACAGTTCAAAGTAAAAATCCAGAGGATATCGTCTAGGGATGAATAAGACAATTCATCTGGACGAACAGTTCAAAGAGAAATTTTAGAGGATATCGTCCAGGGACGAACAGATAATTCTTCTAGATGATTAGGACTTGGAAATATTTTTCACTCCCTCTGTTCGTTTCATTACTCTTTGAGGAGTATAATTGACATGATCGTCCTGTACAAATAAGTATCGTATAATGCAATCAGTTAAAAATGTGAATTATAAAAACTCTCCTCCGATGTGTGTGTGTGCTTAGTTACTCAATTATAATTACACACTCTCAAACTCAATAAATTTAAAAATACATACATCAATTTACAAAACACGCAAAGCTGAACTTGATTTGAAGTCTTCAACAATCTGGAGTATGATTTCCCAGAAATGTTAGTACACACAAGAGCAAAAACAATTCTTCTAAAATATGTTAGGAGAAATAATAATTAAAACAATAATATTTGGAATTATTAAAAACATACAAGTTGTAAGAATATTAAACAGGAAAAAACTAAGTAGTAACTATTCTCAACAATCTCCCCTTTTTTTATGATGGCAAAATAATTATTGTTTGAATAAAATTAAATACTTTAAATTTCTCCTTAACTCCCCATAAATGAATAAGCATGTGAATATAAGGGAATTTCTATTAAGAACAAATCAAATTTAATTTTTTTTTTTAAGTTTTACAAACACAAAGTAAGAAACACAAAAACAAACTACAAGGTAAAACAACAAACATAGCAAACAAAGAATATTTCTCCCCTTTTTTGATAACAGCAAAAAGAGAAGAAGAAAAACAATAAAAATGTAAGAAGTCAAATGAAAAATATTTGATAATTGATCCCGAAAGAGATTGATTTATAATTGCAATAACAAGATTAACATTTATTTGATAAAAATAAAGATTCAAAACATTTAAATTAAAATATAACATAGACAAGATAAAAATATCAAGGTCATGAAACAGTCTAGACAATTAGATAAGGTGAATTATTACAAAAGTGATGAAATGAAGATTAATTTAAGTCAATTTTTAATACAAAATATAATTGAACACTAGATTGATTTTAAATTAAAGATCAAAAGATAAAGAAAAGATTAGTTGGCGACATTGCACGTCTTTTTTAAATATTTGTGGCACACTTTGTGCATCTTTTTATATTTGGGCTAATTTTATACCACTTTTCAATTTGCAAACCATTGCGCATTCTTTTAATTTTTGTACATTTGTACATCTCCATTTTTTTTCATTTATCTTTCCAAAATAAAAAATTTAAAAATTCAAACTTCTCTAAGTACAAGGATAATTATATTAAAAAAGAGAAAATAAGAGAATATAAAAGAATAATAAGGCATCAAACTTGCAATAATAATATTAAAATTTTGTATGCCTAAAAAAGAACATGAGATTGATAGCCTTAATTGATCAAGTTATAAATTAACTTAAATTTTAAAAAAATTAGATTTTCTAATGAAGTTAATTTGTATTGCAAATTATATTATAACACTATTTAGATCAATTAAGTCAGGATAATCATATAGTCAAACGAACATTTCAAACACAGAACAAAAACACTTAAACATTCAAGAAATCTAAAGCAATACAGGTACAGAAAAACATTAAACAAAACACAAGTACATAAACTATAAAAAATCATCACATCACATCCCAAATGTCTCACAAAAAGATTCGTTCTCAACATTGAATGACACGTAGTTTATACATACAAACTTTGGGTTTCGTACGTATGATCAGTGATAAAAACTGAATCTTCTCGTATAATCGTCTATATGCATTGAGGCAAAGCAATACAAATCATCCAGGATGATCAGGAGATCGTACAGTACGATATAAATTGGAAAAATTAAACAATACGCAATCAGTTCAAACCAATTATCAACTTGCTATAGAATTCGTACAGTACGAAAATAATTTCGTCCAGTACGAATAAAATACTTAGAAAAATTTGCATGATCGATCAAAAATAAGGAATCTGATGTGAAAATATTTCTAAATCTTAAAAAACATAAAAAATAAAAATAGAAAAACACACAAAACAAACTTAAATAAAAATACAACAAATAAAAAGCATGCATATAAAAATAAATAAACACATAAACATTGGTTTAAACATCATTTTGCTCCTAGTCTGATGATTCAGAAGCTAGATTTGCACAGGAGATTTTTTTCTTTTCTTTATTTGCCCTTTTTATAATTTGCTTAGCTTTATCCTTTTCTTTAGCAAGAAGAGTTCTCAAATTAGAGTACTCACTCTTTAGATGTCCATATTTCCTACATTCAAAGCAAATAATATTCGTAGAAATCTGAACATACCTATCATTTTTACCTTTATTCCATTTTTGTTGATGCTTATGCTTGTGCTTTAGTGAACTTTTCGATTTGCTTGTTAAGTCATCGCTTTCCTCACCAACTAAGCCACTTTTCTCCATATCTTCAGCTTTTAGCACTATTGTTTCACCTGCATCCAAAAGTCTTTGACCCAAACATTGCTCGTAGGCAATGAGTGAGCCAATCAAATTATTAATAGAATATTCATTCAAATTTTTTTATTTGCAACTAGAAATAACATTGGCAATAAACTTGTCAAGTAAACAATGTAGAATTTTGTTGACTATTTCAAAGTTTGAAAATTCTTTACCTAAAGCATACAATAATATTAAAATTTGAATAAACCTAATATACATGTCTAAGACCGTCTCATAAGGTTTCATGCTAAAGAGTTCATAGTCATGCATAAAAATATTCAACTTAGATTGCTTGACTTCTAGTACCTTCATATATAATGCATAAACTATCCCAAATTTTCTTGCCGGTAGTACATGTAGAGATTCCCATATAATCTTCAGAATTTAAAGCACAGAACAAACAATTCATACATTTAGCATTTAATTCAGCATAAAGTTGTTCTACTCTACTCCATTCAGAAAAAGGGGTCTCAGTTTCGATTCCATCTATAATACGTGAAGGTACAGAATAACCACTTTGAATCATATGCCATATTCAATAATCTATTAATTGCAAGATAGTAGACATTTGAATTTTCCAAAAATAAAAAAAATATATTTTCAAAAAAAGGTGGTCTAATGATCGAATGTCCTTATAATGTTTTACTATTTTTAAAATTACACATACTCATTTTTCAAAAAGTAGTATAAACTTATAATTTTAAAATAAGGCTCTCATACCACTTATTGAAACTTGCTCAATATGAATTAGTTTGTTTGACCTAAGCTATTATCCTAAGGCTAACCAAGATGGGGGGTGAATTGGTAATTTAAAAATTATACTTCTACTCTTAGATTTTTAGAAAATCTTCTTTAATTTTTAATGCAAGTTAAATTTAAAGTTTAAAAATAAACTTTTCAACCAGAGTAAATAACTTACAGTTAAATTAAATGTGGAAGAAAAATAAGAAAGAACACACCAAATTTATTGTGGTTTGGTCAAATCTTGACCTACGTCCACTCTCCAGAGGCACCCTCCGAGTATTACACTAATACCATAAAGTGACTCTCCTTTTTCCCCCACAGCAAGGCGGAGAAGCCTTTATAAAATCACTTCCACCTTCCCTAGTGCGGCGGAGGAGCCGGGTGCTTTGACAACAAAGAGATCTTCTTCTTCCCAAAACTTCCCTCAAGACGACCCTTGAATTCGATGGTACTGAGGTGCAAACTTGCCGGAGAAATCGTGTGAATATCCCCTCCACACTCCCTTAAAATCCCCTCCAAGGATCTTCCCTTTCCTCTCTCCCTTTCAAGTTCTCTCTTCTAGTTTTCTCCAAAAGAACGATGACGCAATGACTGCCAAAGATATACTTTATCATCCCTTTACACTCTCCAAGTGCTGGCAGAGAACCGGACCGATGTTGTTGAACTTCATTTGAGAGCCTTCAGAGGAGATGGGCAGAAACTTAAAGGAAACAAAGAGATCTTTGCTTTAAGTAACTTTGTGAATCCCTTACAAACCCCTCACTTGATCTCTCACTCTACACTCACACAATCTCTCCCAAACACTCACACTCAATGATTCCCGTCATGAGAAAACAACACCAAAGGCACTTGTAATAGTTTCTAGGACTCCTTATATAGAAAGGAGAAGAAAAAATCGTCCAAAAATTGAAGATTTCAAGTTTTTCAGCGCTCACAATCATCCCATACGAACCTGAGTTAGTACGGACAAACAGTATAAAACTGTCCCATACGAACTATATGTGAATTAGTGCGAACTCATTTTCATCCGGTACGAACATAATAATTTCAAAGTTCATCTATATGAATTATCAGGATGAAATGAACAAAAATAGAATAGAAGATATCGTCCAGGGACGAAGGGGTAAATTCGTCTGGACGAACAGTTCAAAGTGAAAATCCTGAGGATATCGTTTAGGGACGAATAAGATAATTCATCTGGACGAACAATTCAAAGTGAAATTCCAAAGGATATCGTCCAGGGTCGAACAGAACAATTTGTCTGGATGATTAAGACTTTGAAATATTTTTCACTCTCTCTGTTCATTTCATTACTCTTCGAGGAGTATAATTGACCTGATCGTACTGTACGATCAGTTAAAAATGTGAATTATAAAAACTCTCTCCTGGTGTGTGTGTTCTTAGTTACTCCATTATAATCACACACTCTTAGCCTCAATAAATTAAAAAATACAAACATCAATTTATAAAACACGTTAAGTTGAACTTGATTTGAAGTCTTCAACAATCTGGAGTATGATTTTTCTGAAATGTTAGTACACATAAGAGCAAAAATAATTCTTCCAAAATATGTTAGGAGAAATAATAATCAAAGTAATAATATTTAGAATCATCAAAAACATATAAGTTGCAAGAATATTAAACAGGAAAAATTCAGTAGCAACTATTCTGAACAATCTTCCCCTTTTTGATGATGGCAAAACAATTATTGTTTGAATAAAATTGAATACTTTAATTTTCTCCTTAACTCCCCATAAATGAATAAGCATGTGTATATAAGGGAATTTCTATTAAGAATAAATCAAATTTATTTTTTTTTTAATTTTAAAAACACAAAGTAAGAAAAACAAAAATAAACTACAAGGTAAAACATCAAACATAGCAAACAAACAATATTTCTTCCCCTTTTTGACAACAGAAAAAAGAGAAGAAGAAAAATAATAGAAATGTAAGAAGTCATATGAGAAATATTTGATAATTGATCACGAAAGAGATTGATTTATAATTGCAATAACAAGATTAACATTTATTTGATAAAAATAAAGATTCAAAATATTTAAATTAAAATATAACATAGATAAGATAAAAATATCAAGGTCATGAAACATTCTAGACAATTAGATAAGGAGAATTATTGCAAAAGTGATGAAACAAAGATTAATTGAAGTCAATTTTCAATACAAAATATAATTGAAAACTAGATTGATTTGAAATTAATGATCAAAAGATAGAGGAAAGATTAGTTGGCGACATTGCGCATCTTTTTCAAATATTTGTGGCACACTTTGTGCATCTTTTTGTATTTGGGCTAATTTTGTGCCTCTTTTCAATTTGCAAACCATTGCGCATTCTTTCGATTTTTGCACATTTGTACATCTCCATTTTTTTTATTTGATCTTTCCAAAATCAATAATCTAAAAATTTAAACTTCTCTAAGTACAAAGATAATTATATTGAAAAAGAGAATATAAAAGAATAATAAGACATCAAACTTGCAATAATAATATTAAAATTTTGTATGCCTAAAAAAAAATATGAGATTGATAGCTTTAATTGATCAAGTTATAAATTAACTTAAATTTTTGAAAATTAGATTTCCTAATGAAGTTAATTTGTATTGCAAATCATATTATAACACTTTTTAAATAAATTAAGTCAGGATAATCATATAGTCAAACGAACATTTCAAACACAGAAAAAAATACTTAAACATTCAAAAAATCAAAAGCAATACAAGTATAAAAAAACATTAAACAAAACACAAGTACATAAACTATAAAAAATCATCACATCACATCCCAAATGTCTCACAAAAAGATTCATTCTCAACATTGAATGACACGTAGTTCGTACATACGAACTTTGGGTTTCGTACGTACGATCAGAGATAAAAACTGAATCTACCTGTATAACCGTCTATACCATACAGGAAATGTAATACAAATCATCCAGGAATATCAAGAGATTGTACAGTATGATATACATTGGAAAAACTAAACAACACGCAATCAGTTCAAACTAACTATCAACTTGCTACAGAATTCGTACAATACAAAAATAATTTCATCCACTACGAATAAAATGCTTAGAAAAATTTGCACGATTGATCAAAAATATAAAATATGATGTGAAAATATTTCAAAATCATACAAAACACAAAAAATAAAAATAGAAAAACACACAAAACAAACATAAATAAAAATACAACAAATAAAAAGCATGCACACAAAAATAAATAAACACATAAATAATGGTTTAAACATCATTTTGCTCCTAGTCTGATGATTCAGAAGCTAGATCTGCCCAGGAGATTTTTTTCTTTCTTTTATTTACCCTTTTTATAATTTGCTTAGCTTTACCTTTTTCTTTAGCAAGAAGGGTTCTCAAATTAGGGCACTCACTTTTTAGATGTCCAGATTTCCTACATCCAAAGTAAATAATATGCAGAGAAATATGAACATACTTACCATTTTTACCTTTATTCCACTTTTGGTGATGTTTATGCTTGTGCTTTAGTGGACTTTTCAATTTGCTTGTTAAGTCAACGCTTTCCTCACCAACTAAGCTACTTTTCTCCATGTCTTCAGCTTTTAATACTATTGTTTCACCTACGTCCAAAAGTCTTTAACCCAAATATTGCTCGTAGGCAATGAGTGAGATAATCAAATTATCAATAGAATATTCATTCAATTTTTTGATTCGCAAATAGAAATAACTTTGGCATCAAAATTTTCAAATATATTGCAATGCAGTTTTCTTATCTTGGAAGGCAAGAAACAAGAAAGTTCATAATGGAAAGGAAGAAAGTTTAGCATTCATTGCCTCAAATGCCATATGCTATACATCAACACATCATAACTATAGCCATTCTAACTTGGGCAACTGGGATGTCAATCAGTTGAGTAAACTGTCCAATTCTTGCAACCCCCTCCACTCGAATGGCTTAAAGTCAATGTGGATGCTTCTCTTCTACCGAACTATATAGCTGGAATTACTGGAGTGTTTAGAGACTGCAAAGGCAGATTTCTTTATGCTTTTGGTAGGAATTGTACTCATTGGGATATTACAAATTTGGAGCTTCTAGCAATCAAATCTTTGAAGGATGTAATCAAGGATTAGATGTTCAAATACAAAGGAATCATTATTGAAAGTGATAACTCAAACTTTATTTCTTTTATTCAAAGAATCCGAAAAAAAGGTAACTGCACTGATGAAGATTATGATTTTCTTAAAGAGTTTAACTTTGCTATCTTCAATTGTATTAGTAGAGATAGTAACAAGTTAGCTAATTACTGTGCTAACTTAGCTCTTTTTAATAACTTTTCTTGGGATGATGTCTCTTTGAATAAGGTTCCTCCCTCATTCTATAACATTTTGAAGGAGGAATCCACTTTGTAGTTCTTTTGCTTTTAATATAAAGCTTGCTTTGGCTTTTCTTCTTCTTCAAAAAAAAAAAAAAAACAACCTAGAATTTTATTGACTATTTCAAAGTTTGAAAATTCTTTACCTAAAGCATGCAATGATATTATAATTTAAATAAACCTAGTATACATGTCTAAGATTGTCTCATAAGGTTTCATGCTAAAGAGTTCATAGTCATGCATAAAAATATTCAACTTAGATTGCCTGACTTCACTAGTACATTCATATGTAATGCATAAACTGTCCCAAATTTCCTTGCCGGTAGTACATGTAGCGATTCTCATATAATATTCAGAATTTAAATCACAGAATAAATAATTCATACATTTAGCATTTAATTCAGTATAAAGTTGTTCTACTCTACTCCATTCAGAAAAAGGGTCTCAGTTTTGATTCCATCTATAATACATAAAGGTACATAATAATTACTTTGAATCATGTGCCACATTCGATAATCTTGCAAGAAAGTAGACATTTGAATTTTTCAAAAGTCAAAAGAAATATTTTCAAATAAAGGCGGTCTAATGATCGAATATCCTTCTAATATTTTACGGTTTCTAAAATTAGCCATACTCATTTTTTAAAAAGTAGTATAAACTTATAATTTTGAAATAAGGCTCGGATACCACTTGTTGAAACTTGTTCAATATGAATTAGGTTGTTAAACCTAAGCTATTGTCCCAAGCCTAACCAAGAGGGGGGTGAATTGGTAATTTAAAAATTATACTTATCCCCTTGGATTTTTAGAAAACCTTCTTTAATTATTAATGCAAGTTAAATTTAAAGTTTAAAAATAAAATTTTCAACCAGAGTAAATAACTTGCAGTAAAATTAAATGCAGAAGAAAAATAAGAAAGAACACACCAGATTTATAGTGGTTCGGTCAAATCTTGACCTACGTCCACTCTCTGGAGGCACCCTCCGAGTATTGCACTAATATCATAAAGTGACTCTCCTTTTTCCCCCACAGCAAGGTGGAGAAGCCTTTACAAAATCACTTCCACCTTCCCCGGTGCGGCGGAGGAGCTGGGTCCTTTGACACCAAAGAGATCTTCTTTTTCCCAAAACATCCCTCAAGATGACCCTTGAATCCGATAGTACTGAGGTGTAAACTTGTCGGAGCAACCATGTGAATATCCCCTCCACACTTCCTTGGAATCCCCTCTAAGGATCTTCTCCCTCTCAAACTCCACCCTTTCCTCTCTCCCTTTCAAGTTTTCTCTTCTAGTTTTCTCCAAAAGAACGAAGACACAATGATTGCCAAAGATATACTTTGTTGTCCTTTTACACTCTCCAAGTGTCGGCAGAGAACCGGACCGATGTTGTTGAACTTCACTTGAGAGCCTTCAGAGGAGATGGGCAGAAACTTGAAGGAAACAAAGAGATCTTTGCTTTAAGTAATTTATAAATCCCTCATAAAGCCCTCACTTGATCTCTCACTCTTCACTCACACTATCTCTCCCAAACACTCACACTTAATGATCCTTCTCAAGAGAAAACAACACCAATGGCACTTGTAATAGTTTCTATGACTCCTTATATAGAAAGGACAAGAAAAAACCATCCAAAAACTGAAGATTTCAAGTTTTTCAGCACTCACGATCGTCCCGTACGAACCTGAGTTAGTATGGATGCACAGTGTAAAAACTATCCCATACAAACTATATGTGAATCAGTATGAACTCATTTTCATCCAGTACAAACGGAACAATTTCAAAGTTCATCTGTACAAATCGTCAGGACGAAATGAACAAAAATAGAACAGAGGACATCGTCTAGGTACGAAGGGGTAAATTCATCTGGATGAACAGTTCAAAGTGAAAATCTAGAAGATTTCATCCAGGGACGAACACGACAATTCGTCTGGATGAATAGTTCAAAGTGAAATTCTAGAGGATATCGGCCAGGGATGAACAGGACAATTCATCTGGATGATTAGGACTTGGAAATATTTTTCACTCCCTCTGTTCGTTTCATTACTCTTTGAGAAGTATAATTGATCTGATCATCCTATACGAACAAGTATCTTATAGTACGATCAGTTAAAAATGTGAATTATAAGAACTCTCCCTCGGTGTGTGTGTGTGTGTGTGTGTGTGTGTGTGTGTGTGTATGTGTGTGCTTAGTTACTCAATTACAATCACACACTCTCAGACTCAATAAATTAAAAAATCCATACATCAATTTACAAAACACGCTAAATTGAACTTGATTTGAAGTCTTCAACAATCTGGAGTATGATTTCCCTAAAATGTTAGTACACACAAGAGCAAAAATAATTATTCCAAAATATGTTAGGAGAAATAATAATCAAAGCAATAATATTTGGAATCATAAAAAACATACACGTTGCAGGAATATTAAATAGGAAAAACTAAGTAGCAACTATTCTCAACAGGTTAGAGTTGGTAGACCTGTGCAATATCGGATGTACCCTTTAAAGTGGTGAAACATGTTTTTAATATGTTGTCTTAAATATTTCTAATTATAACTAATAATTCTAACAGTCTAATATATATTTAAATAAGTTGACAAATATGTTAAGAATAAAGTACAATCAAAATGATCGATATATGAAGCATATTTATTTAAAAAAAACCACTCACTTATGCTCCTACTACTTCGAGCCCCATGTGAGGAGTACAAGAATAAAGATTGATCATAAAATAAAATTCGATATCAAAAAACAATTGCAATCTGCAATATTATTTATTAAAATACCTAGAAAGCCCAGTGACAAATGTGTTGAAAGATTCTTAAATAATTTAAAAATTAAAACATTGACTTTATATGTATTATTGAACTGTTAAGATGTCTAACCAATCTTAGAGTAAGTTTTCATAATGTGCAAAAGTAATCATGTTAATTTTTAATACTTAAGTTTTACTTAGATGATTTGTCACAAAGTATTTTATAAGCAATTTATCTCTAACAGATACTACAGAGGTTGAGCAACTTGTTGCAAATAAATTCTCAGCTTAGTTTAGATCTTACGCGAGCCATAAATTTTAAACTTTTTATTGATTTCTATCTTATTTAATATTAAAAGACCTAATATTTTAAAACTTACTTAGGTATGTAAGCCCTCTAATAAATTTTTTGATAAAAAGCTGCAAGCACTAGCATGGGGCTCAATGCAAAAAGTAAATACCTGGCCAATATATATAATTAATAGGTTCAGATTTTATTCCAAGTCATGGAATGAAGGAAGAAAAAACTTAATAAAGTGGGGTTTGGGTTAGAGGAAAAACTCATGATGAAGATGAGTGTGATTGTTACGGCATTGTAAATGAGGTTCTTGAGCTATAGTACTCAGGAGAAGATGAGAATCTTATATGTTTATTCAACTGTAAATGGTATGATCTAATACTGAATAAAGACATAAGGGTTCATCCTACATATTTTTTAGAAGAAGTAAAATATAGTAGAAAATACAAGTAGTTTGATCCATTTGTGCTAGCAAGTCAAACTGCTTAAGTTTATTTCAGTAAATATTTAAGTAGCCATAGAGATAAGCAAGATTGGCTAGCTGTCATAAAAACCAAAGCACGGATGATAATTAACTAACAATACATCAAAGCTACTTCACATCAAGAGGGTGAGATGTTAGATTATAGGTCTACTGAAATTAATGAGATGTCAACTATAACACATAATGTTAAAATACAATTAGAGGATGTGAATAGTTCGACAAGCTCTTCAGCAAGGACAAAGGAGATGATTAGTGTTATTGTTATTTGTTTGAAGAACTATTTTGTGTATTTGGAACATATGCCTTATAGATTTCATATATTATGTTGATTGTAGAATATATGTATTGTTATTTATTTGAAGAATTGTTTATTGTTATTTAGAACATATGCACTTTATTTTTATCATATGCATTGTTATTTGTTTGAAGAACCATTTTATTGATTGTGGATTGTGGATTGTGGATTGTGGATGTTAATGTATTTCATATATTATATTTTGAAATTAGTATATGGTCAACAGAGTTTTATATATTATTTGATCTGTGTGCAGGTAATTATCAAAATATGTTGGGATGGTGGGAGGCTATTAATCAGCGGTTCAACCAACAAAAACTTTGATACCGGATGGCATCAAGTTGCTGTCAGTTTTTTGTTTTTCCACTGATAATAACCACAGGTTAGCCGCCAACAATATTGATGGTTTATAGCACTAGTAATAAACTGGTGGTCGCGGACAGTTTTTGCATCAAAATTTTTGTTGCGGTTTACCTGCGATTTTGGGTTCATTAATTTCTGGCTGTTTGAGCCACCAAAAAATCGCCAAAAAATATTGCCACCGGTTTGCATTTCCTATGAGGTTTATTCCAGCGGTTTAAGAATTGATAGAAAATTTACAAACCGCCAAAATTTATCGTCGAAAATAGGTAATTTTCCTATAGTGTGATCCCATATAGTAGGTTTTAGAGATTTGGGAATATATGAAGATAATAGATAATTCATTGCAATTTAGTCGTTGGACTGGATCATTTTGGTGTGATTTGGTGAAGTTGAATGACATAATTTGGCTATATCAAATATATTGTTTAAATCACATGTGAGAGGTAGAAAATGAAATCAAAGCTATTCATTACTCTATATTTAATCTTGCTTCTCTGATCTCATTGTATGGCCCTTCCCCATAGTTTTAGACTCCTTGAATCTTAGCTATTTAGTCACAGATTGACGACTAACATTATGCTTGAGTTGTTAGTTCTAGTCCACATGGTTTAAATGCCGAATTGGGTTCTATCAACTACAAAGCTTATGACAAGTGGCAACTGATTGTGTAATTAGCCTAAATATGTATTAAATTTCATTTTTAAATGGACGAATCTTAAAAAATATATATATCTAAACATCCATTGGACCAAATAAGGAATGTAATACTTTTATGGATTCAATGGGATGTCTACTTTTTAATGGTATAGGTTGCATGACTTAGTGAAGTCTAGAATTAGTTAGTTAGCCTTTATATGGTGACAATTAATTCATTTAATTAAACCTAAATATGCATAGTTGGAGACCAAATTTAAGCCATAGGAAATTGGGGATATTTTATAAATCTTTGACTTTTCATGGACTAATTTGGGCTATCCTCTAGTCTAATTTGAATTTTTAAGTTGATGGGTCAAATATTGACCTCAAAATTTAAAAATCCATATTTATGAATCCATAAGGTATCTTTCCTTGATATGTTTGTGTAGGTTAGGGATAGGCTTAAGGGTTAGAATGCCATTGATTTCAACTTCATCCAAACACTAGGTTAGGTTAGGAAAATTTTCTAAATTCTAGGTCAGAGAAGTTTAGAAACTTCCTAAATATTCTAATATTATCAAATTGCAGTCAAATTCTAAGTAAAATGATATTCTAAGATTAGATAGGTGTATTTAATGAATATTAACAAAAATACTTTTGAGAGCAACATTTTATATCTTATGATTTTATCTATGCACGGTGATGCTAATGTTATGCATAAAAAGGTGGCTTGTGATATTAAAAATATTACAAAAGATGTGCTTGTAATATCAAAGGAAAAAACTTCTAATAAATAAAATAGTTGGTAATGAAATCCAAATGTGCAAGAAAATATGAAAAATAAGAAGATTTCTCATAAAAAAGGGTTTAGATGTTAAAATTTTAATATTTGGAAAAGATATAATGAGGCATAGAAGGAATCTAAGAAAGTAACATGCGATGTAAAAATCATAGCATTTAATGATTTATATATTATATTAGATACTTAGAGATAAAAATATATGTATAAGTTAGCCAAATAAAGAGATGAGAGTAGTAAGGATTTATTTTAAGTGAATTGTATTAAGGATGAAGATAAAAAAGTACTTTTCTTAGAAGATATTCAACCAAGGTGGATGAGATATTTTGCTAAACATTTTAATTAAGAATGTAAAAATACAATTGACTTTAGTGACCTTAGCACCCTAAATGAAAATAAAGATTTATGCATTTATCGACGTATTAGTAAAACCGAAGTTATAAAGGCATTACATAATATGAAGTATGGAAAAACAGTTGGACGTGATGTTATTCCAATAGCTACAATTGAAATTCATACTTTATTTAGCACATATAAAAGTGCTCACAAATTAAAAAAATCGAGAAGTTAGAGGGTTTCGAGTTTGAAGTTGTAAATATAAATAATTTTATTTAATCTAAATTATTAATTTAGGCTTCGTTTGAGATGACTTTTTTATTTATTACTTCTTAAAATAGGGTTTTAGTACATATATTTAAATATTTGTACTAAAGCTCTATTTTAAGAATCAATAAACAATTCGTCCCAAACGAAGCCCTAGTTATCTAATTGAACAAAATGGTGATGGATAAGAACTAAGTATTTTATTGAAATCACAGCCAGTTCATTGATTCATCAGCCGGTTTGGCCCATTTCAATGCAATTTTAAGACCATCCACAATTGAATCGTAAACAAGTGTATATCGTCTGCGAAACGATCTAATCGAACATGAAAATGTCCACTAATCTCCGGGAGTAAGTATTGTGATGCCACTATAGGCGTCACACTGTTCACCTATGAAAAAAAAGGCTTACATGATTTGCGGAAAAAGCGTGAGAAAGAAGAGAAAGACGGGTCTTTTGCAGTGAGATGAAAATCGTGCGGAAGAGGAGAAGAAATAGAGTTCGATTAGAAATGAATTATTATATTTTTTAATTTTATTGTATTTTGGAGTAGAAAATGAATTTTTTGGTTAAAAGTTGTCCTACGGGAAAATGATGTGCATGAAGGGAACTTTTATTAGGTCCGGTGTAAGGACGTAGAGGAACGTCCGGTCGGAGGCAAAATCCCGCAAAAAAACTCGGTATTTGCTCGGTATTACTTGACAATAACGAGGAATACCGATCTGTGAAGATCAATACCGAGTTATACCGAGCTATACCGAGCAATACCGAGTTGTACTGAGTTTTTTCTAGGAAAAACTTGGTACAACTTTTGTACAACTCGGTATTGCTCGGTATAGCTCGGTATAACTCGGTATTGGGTCTTCACGTGATGGTATTCCTCGTTATTGTTTGGTATTGCTCGGTATTTCTCATTTTTGGCGCGATTTGGCCTCCGACACGTAGAGGACGTAACAATTGTTCGCATGAAGGGGCATGGAGTCATATATTAACATTTGAACCGGTCCGACGGCCGGGACATTCAATTTTTGAAACACTTAAAATTATTGATAAAATAAATTATTTTTACATTAATGCCTAATAAAATCATAATCAAGCAAAATGACCGATTTTATTTAGTTAATTAATTTAAAAGCGAGACTTCTTCGCTGCCGTGGTGAAAATCAGCTGGGCCTTGTTTTTCTTTTATCAATGAAATGCTGCCCTGAGATTGAAAAAACTTTAACCTCGATTGTTCAGATAGCAGACTTGTTCTTCGTCCTATTTCTTGTTTGTTTTGGAAGAACGAGATTTGTGTAATTCTTTTAATTTTATGCTCATAGCTTTGCACGGAAGGGTTACTCTGTTTTGGCTTGCCAATTTTCTTCCACGGCGAAGGGATGCTTCATTGAGTGGTGATCGAAGATAAGAAGGATTCGAGTTTTTATTTTAATTTGTTGTTCCTCTTGTCCCTCTAGTTTTATCGGTACTCGTTTCTTGAGGGCGATTGGGTAAGATGGTGATAAACACATCAGAATATCTGATCTTGAGGCAAAAGTTTTCCTTTTTTGGTTTAATTGAAAATTTACGTTTAATTATCGGGAATTTTTCGTGTGTTTATGGTAGTTCTCAATGTTTGTTCTCTCCTTTCTTTATTTTTGCCCTTTTTCGCTGTAGATTCCGTTCGTTTTTTCTAATGGGTTTCTTAATTTCGATTTTTAGCAACGATTTGTTGCTTTCAGATGGAGGAGATCCGTTTCTTTTACTTGAGGAAAGAAGAATCTGGAAACATGGAGATTTTACCATTTGTTTGCAAAGTTAGTTCTTAATGCCATCGGAGCTTTCTTACTTATCAACAGGAGTTGGATAACTTTTTGTTGATCTGGTTAGCCAAAGTTTATACAAGATGGGTCCTTCTCTTGAAACAGTTAATGGGGTTGTGGAAGAGATCATGAGGATTCACAGATCTCTTCCAGCGAGACCCACCATTGATGAGGTCGAAGCTGCGACAGTTTTACTTCATCATGTAGATAGGGAGGAGCAAGTCCAAGTCGACGTCATCTCAAAACAGAAGAAGGCATTCGAGGTCCCTGACGAACTCTTCTTCATTCTCCAAGAAATGCAGAAAAAATCAACATATTTTCAGTGTAAAGAGCAGAAGCGGGAAGCGCTTCAACTACTTGAGCTTCATAATATCCATATCCTGTTCGATGAATTGATTCAACAAGCTTCAACATGTCTTCCTATGGCAAGTCAAGGCTCAGCTTCATCGAATTCAATGCCTTCAACTTCTATGAATTCAATTGGGAACATTGCTTCTAATTCAAAAGCTAATTTCAGCTCTTTCGGTGCTGTAATGGGCTTTAATAAAGATTTTACAAGGAGTTCTGAGAGGATTACCAGAGATGATAGTTATGTTAAAAAAGCAAAGTCTGCGGTGAGTGAGGACGAGTATAGTGGCGACTTAAATCTCCACCGAGGGTTGTTCTTGAATTCTGCCCCTAGTAGCAGGCTTGCACCTATCTCTGGTGAGTTTGGTGTTCCATGGATTAAAATATATTTTGTTTTTTTTTTCAATTTGAAATAAGATAATTGTTCTTTCCTTACACTTGCTTAACTTTGATGATTGTTACAACTAGAGAAGTATAACAACATATTATTTCATTCATGTTTGTTGGCGGTAATTTGGTGAACCAGTTTCTTTTATTTGCCATTAGCAGCCGAAGATAACGGAAAACTGAGCCTCATTAAGTTAGCTAGATTGATTGAAGTCTCTGCGAAGAATGGCACCCAGAACCTTAATCTTAAGAATAAGCTGATGGATCAAGTTGGCTGGATTCCTGATACGATAGAGAAGTTATTGGGTCTGGTCACCCTCGATCTATCAGAAAACCGGCTGGTTGCTCTTCCTACCACAATAAGTGCGTTTACTTCTTTAACAAAATTAGATCTCCATTCAAATCAGATTGCTGAACTTCCGGACACCATAGGGGATCTCATCAGTCTCTTGTATCTTAATCTCTTTGGGAACCAGCTGACATCATTGCCGTCTAGTGTTGGTAAATTACAACTTCTTCAAGAGCTTGATTTGAGTTCAAACCAACTTTTGATGCTCCCAGATGTAATTGGAAATCTTGTAAACTTGAAGAAATTGAATGTTGCGACAAATAATCTCGAAGAATTTCCCTATACCATTGGAAACTGCATTTCTCTAGAGGAGCTTCGAGCAGATTATAATCGCTTAAAGGCCCTTCCAGAAGCAATAGGAAAACTCGAGTCCTTGCAGGTTTTAACGGTTCGTTATAACAATATAAAAGGACTTCCAACCACAATGGCTTCTCTAACGAAATTGAAGGAGGTTGATGCCAGCTTTAATGAGCTTGAATCCATTCCAGAAAGCTTATGTCTTGCTACTTCGCTCACCAAGTTGAATATAGGAAATAATTTTGCCAATCTGCTATCACTCCCTCGTTCCATTGGTAATCTTGAGATGCTTGAAGAGTTGGATGTCAGCAATAATCAGATTAGGGTCCTCCCAGACTCTTTTGGAATGCTGTCTCAGCTTCGTCTGCTCCATGCTGAGGAGAATCCATTGGAGGTACCTCCACGGCAAATAGCTGAGAAGGGAGCACAGGTGCCAGTCCATTTCCCTACAACTTTCTTATTTAGTTCTGATGTTTTTCTTTATCTGGATAACTAATGTACTTTATCTTCAGGCTGCTGTTAAATACATGGCTGAACTCGTTTCCAAGAGGGGTGAAATATCACAAGAAACTAAAAATAAGAACTCCTGGTCAGATTGTTGCTTTTTCTCGACACCTACTAAGATTAAGAGTGATGGCTGGGACTATGCAAATTGACATACTATAGCCTAGGTGAGAACGTTAGAATTTGTGGATTGTGAATTATAAAAAAGAATGCCTTAAGAGTGTTTGGTGCCAGCCACTGTGGATTTTTTTTCATTTCTAAGAACTATTCCTTATCGTATTGCAGGAACTGTGAGCTCCCTTCATCAAGTCTATTGATAAATGGAGATATAGCATTTATTCTTGCCGGCTTCATGAATAAATACCCAGGAGTGTGTTTCTCATCTTTCTTTAGAACTCTTATATAAATCTACCTTTAATACCAAGTAGCTCTTTTTCAACACTACTACAAAATTCAAATGAGGCGTACTCTTAAGCTTCTGCAACAGGGCAAACAGATAGCATATGTATTCCATGCTTTTCATTTTTCATCATGACCTGTACTTCAATTCCTGTTGTTAAGTAGTGTAATTGAAAGTTAATAGAAAATAAATTTATGCTTTTTTATGAAGTTTTAGCACATATTAGTTCTCAATTTTTGTTGCGTTTTCATTAATCCTAGAGTACTTGAGACCTTTGTAAGATCATCAGCAACAAGTGAGAGAAACTGTATTCTTCAGCATCAGAAGTTTTAAGAGTTGTTACTAACGGATGGGTAATGATGATGGAAATAGAGTGCATGATGGAGCTTAAAGTTAAACTACTAGCTCCATGATGTGTTTGTTATATGATATATAACAATGGAGAAAGTTTCTTTGAAGTGTGCAAACTTGACATACGCAATAAATTGTGACCTAGATGGTAGACACATAAGTAAATAAATGCATTTTCAAACATAATGTGCTATTCCAATAAGAAAAATGAACGATTTCATTTCAATGAATTCAAGCTAATGCTATTTGTTAAAGTTTAGTGAGCATAAAACTTGTGTGGAAAACTTTCAAGAGTGCTACATAGTGGGGGAAGGTCTTTACAAAACATGATAGTTTTTGGGGAAAGACATCATAATAGATTATTTTTTGCTGTAATTGTTGTAGGAGTGATATGTGGTAACTGAATCTAATAAAGAAATAAATGTTTATATATATATATATATATAATCAGCTGTACTGTAAATTTTTTATTTATATTTATTTTTTGTCTGATTTGGAGCAGTGCTTAGTTGCCTTCATTGTGATTTGTTAATCTCAAATTCATTTCATTGGAAATATTTTCTTTGTATGGATGGGATAAGGTGGCGTACATCTATTATCTCATAGCTTACATTGATTGGAGCTTCATGCACTGAATACACCATTTCTTTTTATATATAGATCAATGTTTTTGGTTATAAAGGTATCATAGCAGTTAAATGTGATAAAAATGAGAATGTTAGTATGGATGTCTGGCATAATTAGGATAAATTGAAATTTATTCATATTAGGAGAATAGTGATAGTAAACTTATGAAGATAAGGAAGTGGAAACTAGATTTGATGATTTGGGCATGTTGAATAGGGGATAAGAGATGTACTAATAAATTGAGTCAATGAAAATTTTGAAGGTTAGGAAGAAATGGGGTACTACATAGGTAATAATGCTAGAAGTTGTTCAAAATGTTTTGGTAAAAATAAAGTTATTGTCTCATGTTGTATTTTAGAGGAATGAGTGGAGGATGAAGCTCGTGCTAGATGGAGTTTGGAATTTGGATAAGACCATTGATGGTGATAAATGAAAAGGAAAAGTCTTAAATATATGAAAATATGGTTAGAAGTTATGCAAATAGAATTGTGTATGTTAGAGTTAATATTTTGTATAAAACATGACACAAAATTAAGAAATATGATTCATAATAGTTAGGATTAGATTATTATGATGATAATGTAATGAATGTGAATATCTATTAATTTGTGACTTGGATAAATTTATAATATGGTGTGGCATGTGGTTCGATATGGTATTTTGGTAAAATATAACAAGCTTTGAACTTTAAAGTAAAAAATGTTGTTTTGAATCCTTTATGAATTATTACTATTATAGTAAATGTGTGAAAATTTAATATTAAAATGAATTACAACTTTTTAGTTGCACTTCATTACTACCCTTGAATCTTTTGAAGGGCTTGTTTCGTTTGATGTTTTTAAAGTAAATGTATTTTATAATTCGAGAATAATTGAAATGCATGTATTTTGAAAATGTAGTAGTTGTTTTGTTGAATGTAAATCAAATATATTGAATTTTTTTTTAAAATATTTTTTATGATACAGTTAAAAGGAATTAAAATGCAAAGAGGGGATGCTTGGGTAATGTTTGCAGTTGTGGGTAGTAAATGCCAACAATTTACGATGATGGAAAGCAAAGGTGGGTGATCACGAGTTGTTATAATTGTTGGTGGCAATAGTGTGTTGTAGAGGGATGTTATTGGCATCAATGGATGACATTGGAGGATGATGGTGCTAGATGATGATGGTTGACGAACGTGGCATACGACGAGCATTGGTGGTGGGTAGGGTGAAGCAGTGGCGGAATGGCGGCCACTGGGTGCAATGTGCGATGATCACATTTGAGAACTGCTAGGTCACAGATTGTGAGTTTTTCTTGCTTTTGGAATTGCCCAATTCAGGCAAACTCTAAATTCATAAAAAAATAATCGTTTGTGGATGTCCAGATCCCCTTTTCAAATATTTTGTGATTGGTTTACTTTCTAACAAACGCTAGAATAATCATTAATAATTTCAATCTAACCTCTTAAAGAAGCTTTTTTTTTTAAGGGAAAAAAAATTATGGATTTACCTAGTCTCCTTCAACCCTTGTATACGTCGACTCAATTATTTTTCCTTCATTATTTAGTTAAGAAATCAATAAAAGAAATCTATGTTGGCACCGTCAAGAAAAAGGTTGAGCCAACACGTGCATATTGTGATCACAGGATTTTGTTTAACAGTTCTTATGTTAAACCTTGCCAGTTGTTGAACATTCTTCTTTAGATGTTAGTGTTCTTCATGAAATTCTTCTATTTCTTTACAATCTGTGCTTATTTCAGCTTAAAAATTGTTTATTTATATTCATTTGGGTTGGATTTATAAAGTTACAAGTCTGAAATGATCTCACAAGATTTAGAATAAGCTTGAACTGCCTACAACTTAGAACTTGCTAAGTTTTAAGCAAGCTAAAAGCCTTGAGTAACTCACAGTTGAATTTCATCTAGCAATCAAATAACCATCCCTTTCTTGGCATTCAGTTTTGAACCTCTAAACATGCCATAGAGTACTTGCAATTGACTTGGGGTTCTCTTCTTAAAATTTCATCAAGGGTTTTTGCCCTCAATCCAAAACTCGATCGAATTTCTGACTAACAATCAACTATAAGCTAGACTTGCATGTTGTAGCTAGTCATACTAAGTAAAAACAATATGTTTTCTATATAATTATATTATGTAGTGAATTTTATGTAGCTTTCCTTTATTGTCATCTATAAATAAATCATTGGTCAAGGATAGACATTCGAATCTAACATATAGAATCTTTCATGTAATATTATTTTTGCTAAAATGTTTTTTATGCTCAATATTCAAAATATCTCTAAATTATCTTGATAGTTGGTTTGACTTATTCTTCTTTGTTGAAGGGGTTTAACCAAGCAATTTATAGACCAATTCACTTGGAGAATTATCGAGACTTAATCTCTCTCATCCCTTTTGCTCTTTTATTCGTTCATATCTTTAGAATCATTTTGTTATCTTCCCAAGCATAATCCAACAGGGACGAATTCAAAATCATGTATTCTACTAAATTTATGAAGTTGGCAACTTGAGGTTTTCCATTTTCAAATATTCTTTAAATGTTGGCAACTCCTTTTGTTGATATCCATCGCTACATAGATATGGTTAATTGAAGATTAGAGCCCATAGTTTGCCTGCACTATCATTTGAATCCTTCTTGCTTCACCACATTGCCTTGTTATTGTTTCAAATTGCCGAAGAAGTCCATGTGGCATCTTATTTGCTTGGTGCAGCATTTGATATTAGTTTGTGATTGTGCCATACATGTTCTTGCAAATTCATGTCTACATGAATGAGATGTTGCTCTCATGTACAATTGCAAAGTTTTAATAAGAGAGTTTGAGATTGTGCTTTTTTTAATTAATTATCTTTTTGATTATTTTATTTAGAAATATGATTAGTTCTCTTTTTTATGCAAATTATGACTATGTACCATGAACAACAACAACAATGTCATCAAGCCTTTGTCCCACTATGTGGGGTTGGCTACATGAATCCTTTTTCTCCATTTTGTCAGGTTAAAAGTCAAATTCTCATTAAATCTAATAAAGAAAGATCATTTCTAGTATTTTCTAACCAAGTTTTTTTAGGTATACTTTTCTTAACATAAGTCAAATCTAATATCTCTACTTCCCTAACCGAGTCATCAGAAAGCCACCGTTAAAAAAAAGAACTGCCGTTTTATGTGACCAAACCATCTAAGGCGATTCTCTCAAATCTTATTTTCTACTGGCGCTACTGCAACCTTTTCACGCATATGCTAATTTGATCCTATTTCTAAGAGTAAAACCACTCATTCACGTGAGCATCCTCATCTCTGCAACACTCAAGTTACTATTATGCTCTCTTTTAATGCAAACATTCGGAATATGAAATAACTTAGCATTAATTAAATGATCCTTCTGGATCACTCATTCTTTAGTGATTATGTTTTCAGAGCAGTCCTGTGATATGATATACAATTGCTGTATGGAAACCTAACACGACACATCACCTTTCATTATACTAATGCTACAATCGAAAAAGGCTTTAGGTCTTACAAAAGGTAGGTTGAGAAGTTGCTTTGAAGAAATAGTTATAAAAAGCTATTATTATTATTTTTTGGGAAATATTAGGGGCATAGCTCGAAAAGTTTCATTAACTGCAAAAGCTAATTACAAGAAGGTATAGCCCAAAATGCAACTCAAGATTCAAGATGACATATCAACATGATACCTAAGAGCTGCAACTTTGTTCAGAGAGGCTGTTAGAAATATATTCACAAAGGAGCAAATCCATGACTTCTTGTTAGCTTTTGCAAGAGTTGCTTTTGCTTGAAATGTTTTTTATATATTGTTTTGAAATATTCAGGCTTCTTACACTCAAAACAAACCATGTCAGATGAAGTCTTATTGAACTTACCATTTTTATCTTTGCTCTTGTTGAAGTGTCGCTTATATTTTTGGCGGAGGAAGCTTTTGAATTGGCAAGTCATCAATGTTGTCCTTACTCCCATCAACTCTTGTCTTGCTGCTCTCGATGTGCTCAACCTTCAATTGTAGTGTTCTTTTTTTCTTCCTGTCACCTGCATCTGAAAGTCTTTGATTCATATTTTGCTCATAAGTAATAAGATAGCCAAAAAGATTTTTAATACAATACAAATTAAGATTTTTTTTATTTAGATATTATAGTGACTTTAACATTATAAGAATTAGCCAAATTATGTAATATTTTATTCACATTTTAATAAATAGGAATATACCTACCCTTTTTTTTTAAAAGAAATGCTCATGGCAAATTTATTAAAAGAAGCCTAATTACAAACTGCACCGTGATAGAAACACTGAAATGAAGGAAGTAGGAATCTTATTACAACTAATATCATCCCAAATGAAATCTGAAAAATGAGCATAATTAGCACATAAATTAGCTAACTTATTACAACTTCTATTAGAAAAATGAAATAAAACTTGATTAAAACAATTTAAAAATGATAAATCTTCCATGGCAATGAAATCCTTATTCGGATAATTCTTATTGAGCAAGCTTTGAATGGATTTAATAACATTATAATTTCCTCCTATAATAATTCCTTTTGCATCAAGCATCCAATATTGTACAAGTTTCTTCAAAGAGGTGATATCTAACATCTCCAATTGTGAAATGTCCCAGTGAAGACCGCTGAAACCAAAAGCAAATAAGAATCTTCCTTAAGAATATCTGAAAACTCAACTGATACCTGATTTATTTTATCTCAATAAAGAAACATCAATATTTACTTTAATCCATCGATAGGAGGAGGATGCCAAAAGGAATGAGACAATTGATGAAGCTGGTTCGCACCCTAGTTTTTTGAATATATTGTCGTAACATATGTGGGCCAATTCTCAATACTTCAATCAAGCATCCATATATCTTTTAATGTATTCACAGCAGCTCTCATAGGCACTCTCCATATAACAATAGGTTGCAGATACTTTGCCCCATTTAAAATTATTCTCCATGTAGATGAAACATTTCGTTTTAATTTAGAATTCCATATGTCCTTGCCATATTTAGAAGCCAAAGTCCTATTGAGCAGAGATTTTGGTTTATTAGTAAAATTCTAAGCAAATTTAGTCCTCAGTAGACCAACTTTAATATAAGCTGATTACAATCCACATCCACCCATGTTCATTGCTTTACATAAAACCTCCCAAGAAATTTAATGTAATCCTTTAGTACCATTTTGCTTGTGCCATACCAAATCTCTACACATTTTATCAAAATCTTTCAAGACTCCCATAGGAACTAATGTGTGAGTTGATAAAAAAACTAGAAGGGAAAGAAATGTTGATTTAACAAGAAGAAGTCTTCCTGCAAGCCAGATGAATCTGTTTCCCCAAGCATTTAACCTATTTAAAGCTTTTTCCAGTAGATTTTGAAAGTCTACAATGACCATCCTTCTGAAAGCAATCTTAATACCAAGATAATGCATTTCATTTTATAACCTTGATGCTTGAAATCCTTTAAATAGCCTTCTTCTCCCTTCTTTTAACTGATTTTTCAAATATTATAGACGACTTCAAAGTATTAACCTTTTGTCCAGTCCACATACAATATTTATTAAGAATGCTTTTCACTTTATTCAAACTTCTATAATTAGCTTTAGAAAAATAATAATATCATTTGCATAAAATAAATGAGATATTTTCTGAGCAGTTGGTGCCAACTTTATTTCAACATTCCTTCCATTTTGAAAAAAAGCATCAGATGACAGTTGAGAACACATAATAAAAAAGAAATGGCGATGAAGGACAACCTTGTCTAAAGATTGAAAAATTCAATTAAAGCAATAAAAATTTGTACTAAAATTTTCTAGCTTCGCTTAAAAATTTCTAGTGGAGGCAATAGAAAAGTATTCAAATTCATTATGAGATACATATCTAATTGAAAAGCAAACTATAAAAATGAAAAAGTTAACATCAAAACACCAGAACATAAGAAAATTAGTAATTACAATGTCTAGCTCCACATCTACACTAAAAAAATATATATATTAGAATCGTAATACTTAAAGAAAGCTTATTTGTTGAATTAAGGATTAACTAAATGTGTAATTCCATTGATTCTAAAAAAATTAATAACCCTGGGTAAGTAAGTTAAATTTTCTCCTACACCCTTGGACTTTAATTTAGAAGGAATGTTAATTAAGAATGAAGGGATAGAATGTCATAAATTGTTTTGTAGGAAGTTCTTTAGATTTATGTACTTGGTTGGGAATGAAATGTTAAATTATTTGACCATCAACTCCCAATAGAGTATAAATTACTTGAGGATATCTTAATTTTCCGGGGAATTTAATAAGTCGAAAATTTTCATCTTTTAAATTGCATATATTATTATAAAGTCCTAGGTAAATTTACCATTTGGTGTTGGAAATAGGTAATAAATTATCAAAATTGACCGCAACTTAAGAGATCAAGCACCTCAACGTGGATTAGAGTTTAGTTGGTTCAACCTAAGACCATAGAGGTTCTATGGGATAGGTTGGGTAGGTCAAGGATTCCTATTGGGAAAAGCTTGAAGATGGATTACATAGTTTGGTTAAAAAGACTTTTAGATGTGATAAAAACTTTGTAATGAACTTTATGACCTCTTATGGACAAAGAAGGGGGAGTCTAGGTTTGAAATTTTCTTTGGCAAGTTGACACTAAGGTAAAAGAGAATACTCAAAGGATAACCAATGAGAAGAATTCAAGGCAAAGGAAGAATCACTTATAAATGAAAGGCTAAGCACAGAATATATCTTATCAACCTCTTTCAAAAATAAGGTAAACAGGTTGAATATTCCTTAGTCAAATGTAATAGTCTATGCTTTGGCACAAGCCATTCCATAAAGTAGAGGTCGAATCCCCCTAACCTAACCACTAGCAGATGCAGTGTGGGGGCTCTAGGGGAACGGGCCCCCACTGGCTTTGGTATGAACATCTAATTAATGTTATTTATGATGTTTTAAATATAGGATAAATCAATTATTTTTTACCATTTTCATCCCAATAGTAATCCTTCCTGTATAGGGAAGCAAACGAATCGAGCTGAGCTTTGGTATGTTCTAGTTCAAGGTCAGTTGCAAAATCCAAGCTCAAGTTCGGTTCGAGCTTCTTGGACAAGATTTGGGCTCGATTAATTTCAAGCTCGTCGAGCCTCTTATTGAATCCGAGTTGACCGCAATTCACAAAATATATTTTTTTGAATAAAATCGAGCTAAGTTAGCTCGTTCAAACTTTCCCTCCACAAATACTCACTCAACCAATCAGCAGCCTCAAGCTGCACTTCGTGCTGCAAATGGGTTGCATATGCATTTGTTTATATACAAGAAAATTCATATTCTCCATGCAATGTGGGACTAAATCCCTCAGTTTTTTTTTCTTTTTTGTTTTCCTGTGGCCACGGAGGAGAGTAGCACGAGAATAAAACCACAAAAATGAGGAGAGAGAGAGAGAGAGAGAGAGAGAGAGAGAGAGAGAGAGAGAGAGAGAGAGAGAGAAAGAAGCAGGCATGAGGGAGTCAAAAAAATTAAAAAATAGTTATTAAACATCTTATCTAAATATATTATTTAGGGTATTTCTTAATGTTATTAAACACACTATTTAAAAATGATTTGTGCCCCCAATGATTTGTGCCCCCAATGATTTGTGTCGAGTATTAAGGCATAATCGAGTTTCTTAATGTTGAGGATTTTTTATTACTTCAATGATTTGTGCCCACACGTTAAAAAAATTCTGGTTCCGCCCCTGCCCCTAACTATGGTAGAAGAATATCTTTTCACATTAAAAATTATGCAATAATAATCATGGAATGGCCAGAAAGCTAAAAGCCGCATGAAAGGACTTTAAAAGGGTGATAGATAAATGTAAGGAATTCATGTAAAGGTGGAAATAACCTAGGACATCATAAATTATTGATATCAAGATTACGTAGCAATGAAGATAGTCAATCCAGCCCGACTATAAGTTTCTTTATCAGCAACCATGAATTATATCATCTTGGGCAAATATCATGACCGTAACTTACAGAAATAAAATAAAAAATTTTAGACAAATAGGGGGCGGTTCTCGAGAAATAATGACATACCATACTTACAGTGTAATAAGTGCCCATAGAAAGGAGTGTGTGAGATAGCCTAATTATATTTAACTAGTGATTTTCGAGTGAACTTTTTTTTTTTTTGGGGTAATTTTGGGGCATAGCCCATTTTATTAAAAACAAATATAAAGTTCAACAGATAAAACAAACAAATGCAGGAAACAAGAAGAAAAACCAAACAATAACCAGCATTATATAACAAAGATAGAATGAGGAAATACAAATCAAGATAAAACATAACCATAGAAAAGGATTAATGAATTTAAAAACAATAGTCAAGCGGACAACAGACTGCAACTTTTCTTCACCCAGCCAAAGGTAGGAAGATCTGGTTCAAGCTCCCGGTAAAATCTCAATAGCGTTGACAAGATCGGAGAATAGTTCAGTTCCCAGAAACCACATACTTCAGGATATCTCCTTCCAGGCTTTGTATCCATCCAATGGTGTCTAAGTCTCATTCCAACAGTTTTGCCCAGATATAGTCCAAAATATGCAAAAGAAAAAGGAAAATTAGAATCAGCAAAGAATATAGGAAAATTTTCTTTGAAGATCCTTAAAGTTTTTCCAGTTAGACACTTTCAATTTTATAGCTTTTCTAATAAGTAAACTGCAGGTCTGAGGAGAATTCCAGTTACCATTAAAACGTTTGTTGTTCCTTTCAATCCAAAGAAAGTAAACAAGTGAAGTGATAACAAGGTAAATGAAAATTTTCTCTTTAGAAGTAAAACCTGGAGTGATATCAAAATGTTCCAGTAATTGAATTAAAGTAGGTCTCATATAGAAGTTGCTAGTATGAGGAAGTAAGGAGGAAACAATAGTGAAAGAGTAATCAAATTCAAAGAATAAGTGCTTATGATTTTCATTCTGATTTTGGCAAAAATTACAAGAAGAAATAATATTTAAATTTCTTCTTAAAAGAATGTCAGCTGTTTTTAATTTTTCCATCAAAGCCATCCAAGAATAAACCGAAAATCTGAGTGCATGCTTTTTAAACCAGATAAATTTGTGCCATGAAACAGTAGTCAAGTTGCCATAAAAGCTAGCCATATAAAAGATGTTTCGGGTTTGGTAAGCCATCCCAAAGCATAGCCGGTTGCTTACCAATTTGAATCTTAATAATTTCATCCACCACAATCCTCGGTGTCACGACCCAACCCGACCGGGACGGATCCCGCTCGCATCGGGTCGTGGCAAAACTCGAGCTGACTGAACTGATTCCAGGATCTGGCTTTGGAATTTGTTTCAGAACTTTCTTCCAAACCTTACACACAGAAACAGACACAGAGCGACTAGAAACATCAAATGCAGCGGAATAGATCATCTACCTTTTTCTTCCTCAAAAGAAT
This sequence comes from Dendrobium nobile, assembly GCA_022539455.1. Taxonomy (NCBI): domain Eukaryota; kingdom Viridiplantae; phylum Streptophyta; class Magnoliopsida; order Asparagales; family Orchidaceae; genus Dendrobium; species Dendrobium nobile. The sequence continues at coordinate 13,849,365 of CM039728.1, read as the reverse complement.
CATATACAGATACAGCTCATGGCTTTCAGACAGAAATAACAGAACAGAACAGAAAAGCCATGACTGTACAAAAATCAAAAGAGCAAAATACCTATAACAGATCAGACTCTGAACTTCTACTCCTGGACTTCCTTCCCTTTTCCAGAACCTGAAAACCACGTAGAAAACAAGGATGAGCTTCGACAGCTCAGCAAGACATCAAACCTCCAATCAAAATCCTCAGAGTCCACATCAAACACATCAGACAGAAATCCATACAGAAATCGGAACAAAATCGTATATCGAATCAGAACAGAATCATACAGATCCGGTCAAATCAGAACAGAACAGAAATACATCACATCAGAGCTGACAGAACGTACAAAAATCAGAAATCAGATTAAAATCATATCAGATCAGAAGTCATATCAAAACAGACAGAATCGTACGGAAATCAGAGTCAGATCATATCAGAACAGAACAAAATCGTATCAGAATCATAAATCATATCAAAATCGTATCAGAACATATCAATTTAGAACATATCAAAAGTCAAAACATATCCTCTGACACAGACAGATCTCAACGGATTCTGGCCCCTTATGCCTCCCTTCCTAGACACTGACAGAATCTCTCGGATTCTGGCCCCTTATGCCTCCCTTTGTGCTCATGGCACCAGAATAGATGTGCTTATAGCACAAGAACAGAACTTGTCATTGGATCCGGAACTTGTTTTCAGAAACAGATTTCAGAGCTCATTTCAAAATTTCCCTGACACAGACAGGATCTCACAGGATCCTGATCCCTTATAACTCCCTTTTCATAGCACACAATCATATCATATCATTTCAGAACAAATCCAGAATATTTCAGAAATCGTACGAAAATCCGGCGGCGTAACGGCAGTATACGGAATTTACACAAAATTGACAGAATCAGAATTCTACCAAATTACCACAGAACATTCACAGCAATAATATAAGACTTTTATTCTACTGCCACAATATTTTTAGACATCGCCAAAAATTACAGTCGAAAGAAAACACCGCGGAATAAAAAATACTCGGTCAAAATTCTCCAGAAAATAATCAAAATGTGCACACTCGGCACCTCAGAAACATATCAAAAGTTATGCGGTAAAAACTGAACCAATCGGAAATTACGGACGAAATTCGCTAACGGAAACGAAATTCGGACAGAAAAATCGTTCAAATTGCACTGTTCTGAAAATTAAGAAAGGCGGAATGTGCCTTACCTTGCGTACAACACTTTCTCGAACAGTCTCATCGGACGAAAACGGCCCGGCGTTGTCCAAAAATCAACTTTTCTAAACTTGCCCTCGACCTTCTCTCTCCTCAGCTGAATTTAGATATTTATTTTGATTTTCTCTCTCTTCAAAATGTGCTGTTTTCAGCTAAATAATACACTGATCGGCCCGGCCGATCGCATGATCGTCTTGGACGATCTGAACAAAACTACATCGTCCTGGGACGATTTCTCAGGACAATAATTAATTTTCTTGGACGATAAAAACCCCTACTCTCTGACTTGTGCCGTGCTCTGATCGTCCCGGGACGATACCCAGATCGGCCCGGACGATCCCTACAGGAAATCATTCCTGTTACTTCTGTACAGAATCTGGAACAGAATTTACACTAATCGTCCCGGAACGATCCAGATCGGCCCGGACGATCCTGGAGCAGATTTGATGTTACAATCTCCCCAACTCTAGAAAAATGTCGTCCTCGACATTGTCCAATCAAAACTCAGTCAAAACAAATACGGGTACGACTTCCTCATGTCAGACTCCTTCTCCCAAGCCGCTTCTCGTGCAGTTCAGTGCTTCCACTGCACCTTAACCATCGGAATCTGTTTACTTCTCAACTTATGAACATCGTAAGCTAGAATCAACTCGGGTTCTTCTTTATAGCTCAGATTCTCCTAAATCTCAACCTCATCAGCAGACACTTTCTTTCCAGAGTCAGATATCCACTTTCTCAAAGTAGATACGTGGAACACATTATGCACATCGGACATCTGATCAGATAGCAATAGCCGATAAGTAGATTTACCAATCCTTTCAAGGATTTCAAAAGGTCCAACATATCTTGGACTGAGCTTACTCACTCTGCCAAATCTGCTCACACCCTTCATCGGACTGACTTTGACATACATAAAGTCACCAACTTGAAATTCAACGAACCTGTGTTTCTGATTGTAATATTTCTGCTGTCGATCTTATGCAGCTTTCAATCTTTCTTTAATCAAATTAACTTTCTTAACAGTTTCATCTACAAAAGTGGCACCCATCTCCTCTCTATCTCCAACCTCAATCAGAGTCAAAGGAGTTCTACACTTTCGGCCATACAGAGCTTCATAAGGTGCCATACCAATACTGGACTGAAAACTGTTATTATAAGCAAACTCTATCAGAGGAATGTGATCTTCCCAGCTTCCTCCAAAATCTAAAACACAAAGTCTCAACAGATCTTCCAGTACCTGAATAGTCCTTTCAGATTGTCCGTCAGTCTGCGGATGAAAAGCTGTACTGAAATGCAATTTCGTACCCAAACTTTGTTGAATACCCTTCCAAAGTCTGGAAGTAAACCGTCCATCTCGATTAGAAACAATCACCTTAGGCACACCGTGTAATCTGACAATCGCTTTCACATATACCTGTGCCAATCGATCCACCGGATCGGTCTGCCTGATCGGAAGAAAATGAGCAGACTTCGTCAATCGATCCACAATCACCCAAATGGCATCGTGCCCTTACCTTGATCGAGGAAAATCCATAGCAAAATCCATCGTTACCTCCTCTCACTTCCACTCAGGGATAGGCAACGACTGCAAAAGTCCTCCTGGTCGCTGATGCTCTGCCTTCACCAACTGACAGGCCTCGCATCTAGCAACAAAATCTGCTACATCCTTTTTCATACCTGGCCACCAGAACAAACTCTTCATATCTCCGTACATCTTGCCACTTTCCGGATGCACAGTATAGTCTGAATGATGAGATTCATATAGAATCTCTTTCCTCAGATCTCCAAACACAGGAATCCATAACCTGTTCTTACAGAAAATAGTACCAAAATCAGAAATTCGGAGTTCAGGCTTCTTACCAGATCCTATCTGAGCAATCAACGTCGAATAATCAGAATCTAACTTCTGGGCTTCCAGAATCTTTTCTTCTAAAGAAGACTGAATGCTCAACTGAGTCAAAACTCCAGAATTCAGTAGTTTGGATTCTATCACCTCCAACTGCAACCGCTCCATATCACGTATCAGAAAATCATCAAAAGTGAGATGAATACCTGATAATCCAGAAGATTTCCTGCTCAGAGCATCCACCACCACATTAGCCTTACCAGGTTGATACTGAATCGTCAGATCGTAATCCTTAATCAACTCAAGCCACCTTCTTTGCCTCAAATTCAGATCCTTCTGAGTGAAAATGTACTTCAAACTCTTGTGATCCATGAAAATCTCACATCTGACGCCATACAGATAGTGACGTCAAATCTTCAAAGCAAAAACAACTGCAGCTAATTCCAAATCATGTGTCGGGTAATTCTTCTCATGTGGTTTTAACTATCTCGAGGCATAAGCAATTACCCGTCCATGCTGCATCAGCACACATCCCAAACCTTTTAGTTAAGCATCACTGAACACCTGAAATCCCTCCGTACCTGACAGAAGTGCTAACACTGGAGCTGAAGTCAGACAATCCTTTAATCTCTGAAAACTAGCCTCACACTCCGGTGTCCAAACAAAAGCTACTGACTTCTGAGTCAGTCTCGTCAGAGGCGTAGCAATCTGAGAAAATCCTTTCATAAACTTCCTGTAATATCCAGCCATGCCTAAGAAACTACGTACCTCAAATACCGTAGTAGACCTTGGCCAACCCGCAACAGCCTGTATCTTCTGGGGATCAACAGAAATACCTTCTCCGCTAATCACATGCTCCAGAAATGAAATGCTCTTCAGCCAGAATTCACACTTGGAGAACTTAGCATACAACTGATGCCGTCTCAGAGTCTCCAACACAATGCTCAAATGTCTGGCATGATCATCCTCAGAAGCAGAATACACCAGAATATCGTCGATGAAAACGATCACAAACTGATCCAGATACTCCTTGAACACTCTGTTCATCAGATCCATAAAAATAGCAGGTGCATTGGTTACCCCAAAAGTCATAACCAAAAACTCGTAGTGTCCGTACCGAGTACTGAAAGCTGTCTTCAACACATCAGCTTCCTTCACTTTCACCTGATAATATCCAGATCTCAAATCAATCTTCGAAAACACAGAAGAACCAAAAAGCTGGTTAAACAAGTCATCAATCCGTGGCAAAGGATACTTGTTCTTAATCGTTACTTTATTCAAATCTCTGTAGTCAACACACATACGGAGTGTTCCGTCCTTCTTCTTCACAAACAAAATAGGTGCTCCCCAAGGAGAAACACTAGGACGAACAAATCCTCTATCCACCAACTCCTGAAGCTGAACTTTCAACTCAGAAAGTTCTTTCGGTGCCATCCTGTACGGAGCTTTTGATATCGGAGCTGTACCCGGAAAAATATCAATAGAGAACTCCACATCTCTATCCGGAGGTAAACCAACTAACTCCTCAGGAAATACATCAGCAAACTCTCGTACCACTGGGATATCAAAAATAGAACCCACATCCAGGTTCATATCCCGTACAGAAGCCAAAAATACTGGACAACCCTTCTTCCACATTCTTCTAACTTCCAGCCCAGAAATCAGACTGGAGAGAACACCTCGTAAACCTTGGAATACACACCTCTCTCCAGATATAAGCAAACTCACTTGCTTCTTTAAATAGTCAATCTGGGTCTCATATAGACTCAGCCAATTCATGCCCAAAATCACATCATACGAAGAAATCGGCAACAGAATCAAACTTGATTTCCACTTCTTGCCCGCAATATCAATCTCACAAAAACAAAACTTTCGAGCAATCAAATTACTTCCAGTCGGCAAAATCACAGAAAGAGAAACCGGAAGTAAAATCGAATCCAGATGCAAAGCATCAAAACATCGCTCAGACAGAAAAGAGTGACTGGCTCCAGAATCAAACAAAACACGACAGGGTTGATCAGAAATGTAAATCGTACCTATCACCACATCTGGAGCATCACGAGCCTCCTGCTGACTCAGATTGTACACTCGTGGTTGAACTGGAGCTGGAGCTGAAGCTACAGAACTACTAGTAGGCAGAGGGAGCCTCTGACTAACAGTAGGTGGTCTCCGTGGCAAAGAACTCGAACCACCAGCTCTATCAGATCCCTCAGGGTGTGGAGGAACAGTCCTCGGTCTTCCTGCTGAACCGGCAGGTCTAACAAAGCTCTCAGATCGGAACTCAGAACATCGATCAAATCCAGCCTATGGACACTCCAAGATCCGATGTCCTAGCTGACCATATCTGAAGCACTGACCAGTCATCCGGTAGCACTGGCCAAAATGTTGTCGTCCACAACTCTGGCACACAGGTGCCCCACTAACAGATCCAGAATTGGTCGTACTGGTAGCAGTACCAGAATATCCAGACTGTCCACTCCTCCTGGAGTCTCCAGAACTAGAAACAAATCTCCTCTTGCTAGAGCAACCAGTACCAGAAGCATCACCCCCAAACCTCTTCCTACTCGCAGTCCACCGCTGCTGAGTAGCCATCAGATCGTTCTCAATCAGACGAGCTCTCTCCACAAGCTTAGAAAAATCAGAAATATGAAATGGTACCAAGGGCTACCTCAAACTGTCTCGTAGTCCCCTCAGAAATCGATAGCACTTCTCAGTAGAAGTACTAACCAGTTGCGGAGCATATCAGGCTAAGGCAGTAAACTCTGCCTCGTACTGCATCACCGTCTTGCTCTCCTGAACCAACCTCAGAAAACTCTCCTGCATCTGCTGCACGGCAGATGGGGGAACAAACCAAGATCGAAATACCTCAGAAAATTCTTCCCAAGAAATCAAAGAGTTTAATCTGCCCTGAAACTTGGCTTCCTGCTGGCCTACCCACCAGTGCTCAGCTTCCCCATCTAACAGAAATACTGCCAAAGGTACCTTCCTGTCTGACGGACACTGCATGCTGTCAAAAGTCTTCTCTATACTCCTCAGCCATTCCTCAGCTGCTCTGGGCTCAACAGCACCCTCAAATCTCGGTGGTTTCAATCTTAGAAACATCTGCAGATGTCTATCAATATCCTCAGATCGAACAGTAGAGGCTCTACTGTGAGTCTCGCTCATCATCTGAGCAACCAATGTAGCAAACTGAGAAAGTGTATCTGCACCAACCACTGGGGCTGTACTACCCACTGGTGCTTCCTGACTGGCACTCTGACCGTCTGTCATATCGGGGTCTGGCAGATCCATCCAAAAAATCCAGAAAACTAGTCACAAAAACAACACAATAAAAATCCAGGCAAACCCAAAACTACCCCAGACAGACTAAGATCACTTCCTATAGCTCTGTTTTACAATCCAAATTCCAAACAATCCAAATTCCAAACAATCCAAATTCCAAAACCTTTGCTCTGATACCACCAAAAGGCTTGTCACGACCCAACCCGACCGGGACGGATCCCGTTCGCATCGGGTCGTGGCAAAACTCGAGCTGACTGAACTGATTTCAAGATCTGGCTTTGGAAATTGTTTCAGAACTTTCTTCCAAACCTTACACACAGAAACAGACACACAGAGCGACTAGAAACATCAAATACAGCGGAATAGATCATCTACCTTTTTCTTCCTCAAAAGAATCATATACAGATACAGCTCATGGCTTTCAGACAGAAATAACAGAACAGAACAGAAAAGTCATGACTGTACAAAAATTAAAAGAGCAAAATACCTATAATAGATCAGACTCTGAACTTCTACTCCTGGACTTCATTCCCTTTCCCAGAACCTGAAAAACACGTAGAAAACAAGGATGAGCTTCGCCAGCTCAGCAAGACATCAAACCTCCAATCGAAATCCTCAGAGTCCACATCAAACACATCAGACAGAAATCCGTACATAAATCAGAACAAAATCGTATATCGAATCAGAACAGAATCATACAGATCTGGTCAAATCAGAACAGAACAGAAATACATCACATCAGAGCTGACAGAACGTACAAAAATCAGAAATCAGATTAAAATCATATCAGATCAGAAGTCATATCAGAACAGACAGAATCATACGAAAATCAGAGTCAGATCATATCAGAACAGAACAGAATCGTATCAGAATCATAAATCATATCAAAATCGTATCAGAACATATCAATTTAGAACATATCAAATGTCAAAACATATCCCCTGACACTGACAGAATCTCAACGGATTCTGGCCCCTTATGCCTCCCTTCCCAAACACTAACAGAATCTCTCGGATTCTGGCCCCTTATGCCTCCCTTTGTGCTCATGGCACCAGAACATATTTGCTTATAGTACCAAAACAGAACTTGTCATCGGATCCGGAACTTGTTTTCAGAAACAGATTTCAGAGCTCATTTCAGAATTTCCCTGACATAGACAGGATCTCACAGGATCCTGACCCCTTATAACTTCCTTTTCATAGCACACAATCATATCATATCATTTCAGAACAAATCCGGACAACTTCAGAAATCGTACGAAAATCCGCCGGCGTAACGGCAGTATACGAAATTTACATAAAATTGACAGAATCAGAATTCTACCAAATTACCATAGAACATTCACAGCAATAATATAAGACTTTTATTCTACTGCCACAACATTTTTAGACATCGCCAAAAATTGCAGTCGAAAGAAAACACCGCGGAATCAAAAATACCCGGTCAAAATTCTCCAGAAAATAATCAAAATGTGCACACTCGGCACCTCAGAAATATATCAAAAGTTACGCGGTAAAAACTGAACCAATCGGAAATTACGGACGAAATTCGCTAACATAAACGAAATCCGGACAGAAAAATCGTTCAAATTGCACCGTTCTGAAAATTAAGAAAGGCGGAATGTGCCTTACCTTGCGTACAACACTTTCTCGAACAGTCTCGTCGGACGAAAACGGCCCGGCGTTGTCCAAAAATCAACTTTTCCAAACTTGCCCTCGACCTTCTCTCTCCTCAGCTGAATTTAGATATTTATTTTAATTTTCTCTCTCTTCAAAATGAGTTGTTTTCAGCTAAATAATACACTGATCGGCCCGGCCGATCGCACGATCGTCCTGGATGATCTGAACAAAACTGCATCGTCCTGGGACAATTTCTCAGGACGATAATTAATTTTCTTGGATGATAAAAACCCCTACTCTCTGACTTGTGCCATGCTCTGATCGTCCCGAGACGATACCCAGATCGGCCCGGACGATCCCTACAGGAAATCATTCCTGTAACTTCTGTACAGAATCTGGAACAGAATTTACACTAATCATCCCGGGACGATCCAGATCGGCCCGGACGATCCTGGAGCAGATTTGATGTTACACTCGGAGTGTCAGGATATAAATTCCAAGTGTTTAGAGAAATGAAATTCTTAACCGGAATGAAATCCTTAGTAGGGGGATAAATAATATTGGCAATAGCTTTACCATTACACCAAGGATCCCAATAAAAAGAAAAATTACTGTCAGCAGTAATATTAAAGGTAATATTATGCTTAATGTTACCAGCCACCTCACAAATTAATTTCCACATTTTTGAAGCCTCTGCCGGAGGGGGTTTCCAGGGTGAAGAGTATTTCCCTTTATACCATTTAGCCAAGCCATTATCATTCTTCATAATTCTCCATATAAGAGAGCAAGTAAAACTATGATAAAGAGCTTTAATAGAGTGTAATCCAAGCCCCCCATTAATTTTGGGAGTGCAAACAGTAGACCAGGAAATAGTTTGCAATTTCTTCTCTTTTGTGTTTCCATGAAATAAAAACCTGGAGCATAACCTCTCAATAATTTTGCAAGTATTCTTGGGTATAATAGCACCCCTTATCCAATATGCTAGAGAGTTAGCAATAGAGAATTTGAGAAATTGAATTCTCCCAGCAAAAGACAAGAACTTTACTTTCCAACCATTCAGAGGTCCAGAAATTTTATTGATAAGAGGTTGAAAGTGAGAAAGGTTGATCTTATTCGGAGAAATAGGCAAACTAAGATAATTAAGGCATTGCGCAAAATTGTTAATACTCAGAATATTGCCAATAGCTTCATAATTACTCAATCGGGCCGGAAATATAATAGAGCTTTTTTGCAGATTAATCTGAAGAGCAGAAGCGTTACCAAAATCCTCAAGAATTAACTTGAGATTGTTCATATTAATAGTGGAATTCTTACCAAAGATGAGAATATCATCAGCATAGAGTAAGTGTGTATACATATGCCCATTAGACAATATGCCTTTAAAGTGATAATGATTATTGTCATGAAGCATATTAGAAAGGTCATCCATCACAATGCTAAAAAGTAGAGGAGAAAGTGGGCAACCTTGTCTGAGCCCAGATGTGGAGTTAAAAAAACCCTTCTAAAGAACCATTTAAACAAATAGAAAAATTTATATTGTAAATACAACCTTTGATCCAGCTTATAAACTTCTCAGGAAAACCTTTATTTCTCATATGGTTAATAATAAAATCTCTGGAAACAGAATCGAAGGCTTTAAGAATATCAAGTTTAACACAAAAACCTTGCTTAGAGTTATTAAAATCCTTCAGAATTTCGTTAGCCAGAATAATATTGTCCGTAGAGGACCTGTCCTTAATAAAACCAGCTTGGCTCTCATGGATAATGTGAGGTAAAACATGCTTAAGTCTGTTGGCAAGAAGCTTAGCCACGATCTTATAAAAGACATTACACAAAGAGATCGATCTGTAGTCAGAAATGTTGTTAGCATGAGAATTTTTAGGGATCAAAGTGATAGCAGTAGCTTTTACCCCTTTGGGAAAATGGCCATATTTCATAAAATTTTTAACAGCATTACAAAATTTGATCCCAACCACATCCCAATTATCTTTGTAAAACTCAGCAGTAAAACCATCGGGCCCAGGAGAGGAGCCAGTGGAAAAAGGAAACACGACCTCTTTGATATCTTTATTAGAGAAGGACTCAATCAGAAAGTTAGCAGCATCTTGAGAAAGAGTAGTACCAATGGGAATAACATAAGTATTAGCATGGATAGGAACCGGAGTGTTGAACAAAGTACTAAAATGATTAATCAGAGCACAAGCTATATCATTATGAGCAGTAAGAATACCGTCAAAAGTGTTTAAAGCCTTAATAAGATTAATATTATTCCTACTTCTGATCTTAGCATATAAAAACTCCAAATCTTCTTCACCAGCTGAAAACCACCTGACTTTAGCTCTTTGAGTCAGCCACGAGGACCAAGAAATATGATAATTAGTAAGCTGGTCATTAATGTCTTTTAAATTGGCAGTGAGAATATCATCCAAAAGATTATTTTCAATTTCGTGCAGGTAGTACTGTTGCTTATCTTTCAGATCATTAATGGCCATAGAAATGTAACTATCAGAATTCCAGTTAGCCTTTTTGATAAGCCTTTTTAAAATTTGCAAACTGGAATAAAGAGAAGTAATAGGACTAGAGGGAGGACAATTAAGAAAGGCATTCAACAGAACCTCTTTAAAACCCTCCTGCCTAGACCAGAAGTTTTTAAACATAAACCTGGATGGCTTATGTTTGCTATTGTCAAGATAAATCAAGATCGGAGAGTGGTCAGAGCAGTGGGGAGGACCAACTTTGTAAAAAGATTTAGGAAAATTTTCCAGCCACTCAGTGTTAATTAAAGCTCTATCAAGCTTACAGAAAATGGGATTTCCTTTCTGCTGGTTAAACCAAGTATAATACAATCCAACCGAGGCTAAATCAGTAAGTTCACAATCAAAAACAGTGTTATTAAAATCTCCATACCCACTAGGAAGTAATGGAGAGCCGCCCATTTTTTCTTGTTCTTGCCTGCAGCAGTTGTAATCCCCAGCAAGAATCCAGGGTTGGGAGATATCCTTAGCCATATTACGAATGTGATCCCAAAGGAGCTTCCTTTCTTCATGAGAATTAGCAGCATAAATAATGGAAATAAAAAAAGAAGTAGCAGAATTAAGGGAAATCTTCCCGTGAATAAATTGAGAGTTAATAATAATAGGGTCAAAAGAGATACTGGAAGAGTCCCATTTAACCCAGATTCTGCCAGGAGAGGAAACGTCAAAGTTGTGACAGTAACTTTCATTCTCAAAAAGCTTGTGAGAGTTGACAAATCACGGGTCATCCAAGGAAGACTTAAGAATCTTAGCTTCAATCACACATAACATCTTAAGCTTGTACAAGTTAATCAGATTTTTACAGGCAAGAATCTTATCTGACCTGTTAAAACCTCGCACATTCCAACAAGCTATGGGGGGATAATTCATTTGGATTTTGATGAAGAAGGTTTTGCCTTTTTGGCATTTTTGGCTTTGTTAGACTTTTTAGGAGGGGATGGGGGAGGTTTAAAGGTAGTAGGAGATTTCTGAATAGGAGAGGAGATCTTATCTGGAAAAAAGATTATCAGAGGAATTTCCAATCCTCTGGGAGGAAACCGCTTCATTGTCTGAATCTTGCTGCATCTCAGAAAGAACATCCACATTCAGGATGTTGAACTTATTAGTAGTAGGAATGTCCGGGGCTAACTGATTATTACAGTTCAGATTTGTGTCAGAAGAAGATAACTCTTCAGTGGGAAAATTAAGATTGGGAATATTCGGTTCAACCTCCACGATATTCTTTTGTTTTTGAAGGGAGTTATGTAACTGCTCTTCTGTGGGATCCTTACTCATAGGGAGTTCTGAAGGATTAGAAGAGACCTAATTGTTGATGGGCTCCAATTGAAAAGGTGTCGGAAGAAGAGGAGGAAGTTTAGAGACAGAACGAGGTTTGTAACGAGGATGTCTGCTAGTGCTCCTTCCCCCTAAAATCTGAAGGTTGTTAGATGTTAAAGGTTCTTTTTCCATAGGTTTAGAAGGACAGAGGTTAGCAGGATGTATAAGAGAACCACACGATTCACAAGGAATCAGCTTCCAATCATAAACAACCTTCAGGTTAAAATCTTCACCATCAATTTCAATAGGTATTTCTTCCGGTAAAATAGAATCCTTAGAAATAAGAACACAAATTCTAGCAAAGTTGAGTCGGGTTCTATTAGCAGTGAGAGAATCCACAGTTATAGGTTTACCGATGTAACTGGCTATTTTAGATATGCCCGACGGGGTCCAAAGGGCAAGAGGCACGTCCATTATCTTAACCCAGATCGGGATTTCCGCAGATTTATCTCTCTTCGGTTTAAATTTGGGGGACCATTGTTGAAGAACAAAAGGTTTTCCAAGGAGAAACCAAGGACCTCCAAACCAAACCATGTTATAGTCCTCAATATTGTTAAATTTTAACAGGAAGAAACCATCAGATAAGGAAAGAAGAGAGAGAGATCCCTTAAGTTTCCACAGCTTTTTCATAGAAGAAAGAAGCCATTCGTAGTAAGGTCTTTGAACAATAGAATAACCGATCAAAGATAAATTCCAGAGAGAAATACCTTCTGAAAGATCATCAACTTTGAAGGAAAGTTTTTTATTCGGAGGAAAAAAGGACATAGGAAAAACGTTAGCATGTGTTACCGGAACCGAAGTAAAATTGTCCACCCAAGGAGTCGGAGCGGTCGATGAAGTTGGATCTAGATGAGAGCCAGTTGGAAGAGGCAGAAAAGCAGAAGATTCTCCGGCCATCTTCGTCAGGAGGAAGGGGCAAAGGCCCCCCCCGAGAGCAAACCCTAGAGATCGCAATAGGATTTCGCAGAGAGGAAACCCTAACACGACGGCGTATTTTTTTTCTACTCTAGTGAACTTTTTATTATGTCTTGTTTAAGACAACCACTATTTAGCATGATTGACATCCATCTATGCGTACAAATTATAATCATTTTGTCAAGTTAGGAGCTCTATCCTATATGGCGTGGTATAAATACAAAATTATGTAAAAGATTGTAACTATATGCGTTTTGACTAGCCATATTATGAATATCAATAAACTAAAGGGTATTATAGATGGCAAGCTCAACTCTATACCTCCGCAATGAGATACAATGAGAATAAATTTTAATTAAATTTTTTGTATTGAAGCCAATCATTTAATTTAAAAGAATTTTTTTCTAAATTGACTTTATATGTTGATTATCATTTTATTAAAATAATTAAAAAGGAATACTTTTTCTATTTTTTTTGGAAGATGCATATAACATTAAAATAAACAAATTACACAAAATAAGGTAATATTTTGAAGAAAAGATTATATGTAAATAAATAATGTAAAATTATTTTTTACACTACAACACTGTGCTAAGCAATATTATTTTTCTCCATAGAGGATGACTGATAACGAAAGGACAAGAAGAGAGGAGCAGAGAAAACTAGAAATGGAATTAAAGTAAAAACATGTATTATAGGAAGCCTATTGCTATATATAGAGAAACACACCCAAACGTAAATACAAGAACAAGAATTAATAAAGACTCTAATGCTGACGTGTCATGTACATTATCATGCCCCCTCAAACTAAACATCTTTAGAGCAGATGGTTAGTTTGCTGCGTAGAAGAAGAAACCGATCTTCATGCAGTGGTTTGGTCAAAATGTCAACGACTTGATCGATCGAACTGATGTGAGAGAAGTTGAGTTTGCCTGTCTTAATGTGATTGCTGATGAAATGATAGTATATCTCTATATGCTTTGTTCGTGCGTGAAAAACTGGATTGTGAGCCAGAGCAATTGCGGATGTATTATCACAGTAAATAGTTGTTGGGGATGTTTGCGGTATGTGTAGTTCGGCTAACAGTCGTCTGAGCCATAGAACTTCTGAAGTGGCAGCTGAGATGGAACGATATTCCACCTCGGTTGATGATTTTGCTACCGTGGCCTGTTTTTTTGCTGACCAGGATATAATGGTGGCTCCTAAGAAGGTGCAATATCCTGAAATAGACCTTCGGTCTGTAATGTCTAACGCCCAGTCCGCATCCACGAAGGCCCGAAGTTGAAGATCGCCGGGTTCAATTGGAATTCCTAGATGAGTGGTGCCTTGAATGTAACGATGTAGCCTTTTGAGGACTTGGAAGTCGTTGATTGTCGGTTGATGCATGCGTTGACAGATATAGTTAGTAGTGAAAGCAATATCGGGTCTGGTTATAGACAAGTATTGAAGTGAACCTGCGAGTTTCCGGTATAGATGCGGATCAAAGAATGGTGTGGTTTTGGATTCCTTGTAGGACCGCTTCAGGGACATATGAGTGGAGGCAGGTTTGCATGTTGCAAAGCCGGCGGAGAGAAGCATTTGTTGAGCGTAATTTTGTTGGTTGAGATAGTATCCTTTTGAAGTGCTAGAGACCTGTATTCCTAGAAACAAAGAAATGTCTCCAAGTTGTTTTAGACTAAAGCTAGCATTTAGTTGTTTTAGTAGTTTTTCAATAACCGGTTTGTTATTGCCTGTCACCAAGATATCGTCAACATAAATCAACACAAATAAAGTAATGTTGTCTTTAGAGTAAATGAGCACAGAAGTGTCGGCTTTACTAAAATTAAATCCAAAATTTTGTAAGAATGTAGTAATTTTAGTAAACCAAAGTCTGGGAGATTGCTTGAGACCATATATGGATTTCTGAAGCTTACAAACGTGCTTTGGGTGTTTGGAGTCGGTGAATCCTAGTGATTGCCGCATATAGACATCGTCGTGGAGGTCTCCGTGTAAAAACGCGTTTGAGATGTCGAGTTATAGAATAGGCCAATTCTTGTGGAGAGCAAGAGTTATCAGCACCCGAATGGTTGTCATTTTAGCCACAGGACTAAATGTATCAGTGTAATTGATTCCGTATTCTTGAGTACATCCATGTGCCACTAGGCGCGCCTTGTACTGAGCAATTTGGCCATTGGAGTTTTTCTTGATTCGGTAAGTCCACCGGCATCCGAGAATAGGCATATTTGGTGGAGGTGAAACCAGAGACCACATATGTTGTTTCTGAAAAGCTTCGTATTCCATAGCCATAGCTGATCTCCAGTTTTCGCTTTTGTTGGCTTGATTAAACGAAGTTGGTGTAGACTCTAGTTGACAGACGACGGAGAGATCAACGATCTTTCTTGGCTTAGAAATTCCAGACATAAATCGAGTTTGCATATGATGCTGCCTGGCAGGAGGTTGGTGGTCACGGGAATTGGTTGGAGGTAAGGTAGTGGGAATGGGGGTAGGCGGTTGTGATATGGGTTCAGAATTGTTGTGCTGATTCTTAGACGTAGGGATAGCGGTATTGTGCGCAGGTGTAGGAGCTTTAGACGAAACAGGAATGAGAAGAAGGAGGGAGTAAGGGAGTTCTGGTGTAGGAGAAGGAGGTGGGGATGTTTGATTTTTGAAAGGGAATATGTTTCGTGAAAAATGACGTGACGAGAGATGTGTACACGATTGTTTTTAAGATTAAGGCAGCGATAGCCTTTGTGCTTAGTTGAGTAGCTTAGAAATATGCACTCTTGGGAGCAAGGCGCAAGTTTGTTAGGAGCGTAAGGCTTGAGCCAAGGAAAACACAAGCATCCGAACGTACGGAGGTGCGTGTACGAAGGATGTTGACCGTAGAGATTGTAGTAAGGGTTGTGAGGTGAGGTAGCAGGAGAAGGTAACCTGTTAATAAGATAGTGTGCTGTGGACAAGGATTCGACCCAAAAACTGAGACGTAATCTTGCGGCATGCATAAGTGTTCTGGTAATTTTGATTAAATGCCTGTGCTTCCTTTCGGACATCCCATTTTGCTCTGGGGTGTGAGGGCAACTCAACTGCCGGTTTATTCCTTTATTGAGAAGAAACTCAGTGAATTGTTTGCTTAGGAATTCGCCGCCGCCGTCAGAGCGTAAAGTTTGTATGCTGCTATGAAAATTATTGAAAATAAGATTATAGAAGTGCTGAAATTTAGTAAATGTTTCCGCTTTAGTAGTCATCAAATATAGCCAAGAATAACGAGTAAACTCATCTATGAAAATGATGTAATATCTATATCCATTGAATGAGGGGATAGGGGAAGTTCCCCAAACATCCGAATGGATTATTTGAAAAGGTTTTGTACAGTAAGAATTGCTACTAGAAAATGGTAATCTATGACTTTTAGAAACTTGACAAGTAATACAAATATCAAAGTTCTTGGACGAATTGCGGTATTCAGGAAGAAGTTTTGCTAGAGTGGATGACAGTCTTGGATTCGGATGACCCAATCGATCATGCCAGTTGAAACTGAGGTTGTGCTGAGCTTGAAATGTCGAATTCTTGATGGTCGGTTCTTCTGAATCCGGTACAGCCCATCATGTTTGCGTCCAAGAAGAAGTGGTTGATTGTTCTGCGTGTCCTTAATTACAAAACCATTAGCATCAAAAAGAATTGAGATATTGTTATCAGTAGTAAGCTTCGAAATAGACAGTAAATTGTAAGAAATAGAGGGAACGTGAAGGATATCTCGAAGAATAAGCTTACGAGCCATCTCCGGAAGTGGAAGAATTCCTTGTCCAGTGTTCTGGATAGATATGTTGCTGCCGTTATCAATTGAGACGGAATCAAGACCGCTGTAGAGGTTGGGGTTACTCATTCTCAATGCGTCCGGTGTCAGATGAGCTGATGAGACGGAATGAAGAATCCAGTCACTGGTGGTCGGCGGACCTTGCTGTTGCTAGAATAATGCTCTAGGTGCTGTTGAGGACGATGGTGCGTACTAAAGATTGCATCTATGCCAAAGGTTTAAAGCTGTGTGACCGGTCTTTCCACATATCTGGCATGCCGGTCGAGATTGAGATGCATTGATCCGTGGAGCTTGATTGTCATTGTTAAAGTTGGGACGCAAATTCGACTGGCGTTGTTGGGATCGATTAAATCGACCTTGTGAGGATTTGTTTCGAACAGTCAGTAGAGCCATGTTCTCAGACACCGAATGCATTTCACGAGACTATTATTGCTTGATGTTTATTTCTTCGCTGCATAGCAGCGAATAAAGAATATCCAGAGAGATTGGATTCAACAATGTTCTTATAGCCGTCTTGAAGGAATTGTAACTAGACAGAAGACCGTTCAAGATGTATAAGATAATATCTTCGGTGCCGAGCGTTGATCCCGCGACTGCAATGTTGTCGACAAGGTTCTTGATTTGAGTCAAGTATTGTTGCATCGATCTTTCTTTCATCTGAATTTGATGAAGTTCGTTCTTGAGTTGGATAACTCGAGAACGATTTGTTGGTTGCAACCTAGTTTCAAGGTCCAGCCATATCTCGTGTGCCGTGGTAAGATTTATGACATAAGGAATTACCGAGGCAGATATGGTGGAGAGAAGCGCCGAGATGAGATTTCTGTCAATAAGTTTCCAGAGCTTGTGGTCGTTTTCTGATGAAGCTGGCGGACAGGTGGAGATGCCTGTGAGATGACCGCTGAAGCCGTTGGCCGTGAAATACTGAAGCATTTGAAGACGCCATATGGAGTAGTTGTCGTTGGTAAGAAGGGTGGGAACAAGGTTCTTGAGATTAGAGATGAGAAACTTGAGAGGGTTGGGAACCACGAAATCTTCAAGAGAAGCAGAGATGTTTGAGATTTCTTGATTGGAGGTGGTGGAGGCTTGATCGGCCATGAGGAAGATGATCGGAGATACCTAAGCCTGATGTGACTCTGATACCATGATAACGAAAGGACAAGAAGAGAGGAGCAGAGAAAACTAGAAATGGAATTAAAGTAAAAACATGTATTACAGGACGCCTATTGCTATATATAGAGAAATAGACCCAAACGTAAATACTAGAATAAGAATTAATAAAGACTCTAATGCTGACGTGTCATGTACATTATCAATGACCTCTTTTTTAATAAATTCATTACTGCTTCGGAGAAATATTTTATACTTGTAATTAGTTTTAGCTTTTCGATCTCCGGAGGGCCAATCATTGCAATAGAATATAATAAATATATCAAAAAAATTCCTTTGGGATCCCCATCAAACCAGCCCATTCCCACGTATAACCAGCCTGTCTCTGCCTTAGTCTACTCTCTCTCTCTCTCTCTCTCGTTTGATTAAATCTTAAGATACGGCCAGCTCAAATTTTTTATTTATTTGACAATATATAAACAATTAAATAATATTTAGGGATATTATATACATAATTTATATCTTCCGTATTTATATATATAATATTTAAATTTTATAAAACACAAAATAAAGAAATTATAGGCACAGTTATGAATAATGAAGATGTTTATAATCTCTTATAAAAAATAAAGTTACTTTATAAATAAATATAAATATTTAAATGTTAGATATATAAATAGTTTTTTATTTAAATCTTATTAGCATTTACATTTCATTTATTTGATCCAATATTCAGAGCTAATTTTTTTTTTCTTTATATAGCCACATCTCTCCCTTCATCAAAACTGGGCAAGAGAGATCTCTCTCTCTCTCTCTGATCAAGGCCATGGGCTCTCTCATGGTAGAGAATATCCCCAAGAAAAACTTCATGCCTTCAATATCACCAAAAGACCATAACCTCCCTATCTCCCAAACCACCAACAAACTAGACACCAATCTGTTCGGCCTCAGGCGCAGAATATCTTCCTTTTCCTCCTCAGCTGCTTCCACATGGGGGACTCTCTGCCGCTGCCAGTCTTCGTCGGCGTTCATCGGCAAGGATGCCAACGGCCCATTGCAGCGCTGGTGGATATGGGGCTTGGCTTGGCTCCTCGCAATAAAGCCAGGCTTTCCGAAAGACTTGGAGATGAATGAGGAGGCACTGATGCTTAGCTTTAAGAGGAAAGGGAGCCTTCGACATATCTTTTTCAAGATAGGTTCGAATGTGAGGAGGATTGCTCGATCAGAAACTTTGCCAACGACATATAGATGAATTTTGAGGAGTAGAGGGAAGGGATATCAGGGAGGGTAGAACGTGGGGAACGAGTTTTTAATATTTTTATTTGTTTGGTTTTGTTTTGTTTTGTGAGATGGGTTTTGACAAAATTGATAATAATAATTAGAGCTATTGGTAATTTATAGATTTGCTTTTCTTAAGAGTGGGGCATTTGAAGCTGTAAGACACCGGATGTCTTATAAATCAAGGCTGTGAAGTATATTTGATTTTTATTTTTTATTTTTTATTTTGGCGATGATAAATATTGATCTTGTTATTTATTTAATTTTGGGGCTGTTTGGCTCACTAGGATTTAGCTTGTAAGTCTCTTAAATCCTAAAACATGTGTTGACCTCTACAACCAACTCAAGAATCTTAAATTTGATAAAGAGAATTCAGCTTGAATATGGATTGTATTGGATTTTGTTATGCACTGGTGGAGGAGGCAATCGAATGAGGAACATCAAGCTTCTATTAATGGAGCTGATTTGTACAGAACCATATATCTCCTATCTATAGTGGGGCATGACGGTATGAGAAAGACAACTCTCCTACAACATGTTTATAAAGATGAAATGACAAAGGAATTTGATCTTAAAATGTGAGTTTGTGTTTCCAACAACTTTGATGTGAAAAAAGTCATTGCAAATATGTTGGAATCTCTTAAGAAGGTGAAGCCTTGTTTGGAGACACTTGAGACACTTCAAGATAGTCTTCGACTGAGATAATGTCAAAAAATTCTTACTTGTGCTGAATGACATTTCGGAGGATGATGAGATGCAAGATAAAAATAAATGAGAAAATGCGCTCGCCCCTTTGTCTTTTAAAAGTTTGGAAAATAAAATTTTGGTAACAACTCGAACGGACTTGGTTGTACTAATGTTTGCAAAGGTAATAAAAAAGGAAGAGGAAATAGTTAAATGAGCAAGGTTAGAGAAAGATGAGTGATTGCAGATCCTCAACTCTCATGCATTTTGCTGGTGTAGAGAACCCTACATGTGATCATACATTTTTTTTAAGAGTCATTATTGGAGAGATAGTTATAAAAAAAAAAAAAAAAAAGGAGAAGGCTCTTAAAATCTCCATTGGCAGCTAAAGTCATTGGTGGTGTTCCGAAGGACAAACTGGATGAAAGGCATCGGAAGACAGCTCTAGAAAGCAATTTATTTGAGTCAGAATTCTATCAATTTCATTTTAAGACTAAGCTATAAAGTTCTGCCAAGATCCTTGAAGCATTCTTTGTTACTTGGTGTTTATAATATATGATAAAGGAGGTTTGCGTAGTCACAATGATTTCTTACCAAAGGATTTAAATAATCTTTTTAGTCCACGTTACTTGAAATTGCCTTGGAATGTCATTGATGGGATGCATGGGATCGACGAGAGTGTTCTCGATGACCTTCAACTACCAAAATGCTCAAGGAATTTAAGTATAAAGAAATACATAGGCACAAGGTCTACAATATGGATGAATGATGTCAATACGATGTTCAATTATGGATGCTAAATTAACATATCATTTGGAATAAGAAATTTTCCCATATTTTGGGAGATTTCATTTTCTCAAGTCATCGAAATTTGAATAAGATGCTGAAAGCAAAATGGTTTGAGAGTAAATTAAATGGAAGGATGTATGCTAAAGGTTTCACACATTTGTAATTTAAAAGTGTTAGAGGAATGGCTCCAGGCAAGAACAGCTGCTGAAGATGGGCGTTTGTTCCCTTGCTTAATTAAACTAGAGTTACATAAATACCCAAAACTGAAAGAATTGCCCATTCTGCTTCCTAAGCTCAAGCCGAGGAAATAGCAAGGCTAACGTCACTGAGTTAGTTGAAAATCACAAATTACCGAACCTGATCTCTCTTCGTAGATATTGAGAAAAGATGATTAGTAATAATTACCATGGATTAATCATGGCAAAGCATTAAATTGGCTTTCAATAAAAAAATGAAATGAAATGAAAAGTCAAAGCGGAGATCAGATCAAGCATTTATTGCTAACCTCGTATGTATCGAGAGCTCTGTGCAAATCTCCTCCTGAATCCTGGATATCCCGTGAAATCTGCTGAATCACGCTGCCAAGTCTACTTCTCCCGTCAACCGTCAATTTGCTCAGAAAATCCTCAGACAAGTATTTAGCCTCTTCGTTAAAAAGAGGCCAAATGGAATTCTTTTGGGTTATTGCCTCCACACGCACGAAGCCTGAACCCAAGAAGCCTTCTCCGCTTTTCCTCCAGTCGCCTCCCTCCACCTACCCGTCCCAACTCACTGCCAAAGTAAAACTATTTCTTGCCGTCAGATCCCTCTCATTCTCTTTTCAAGTTTTCCTCAAAACCAATAAACCCACTTCCAACTGAAGTCCAACCTTCTGATAAGAAGATTACAGTTCTTTGTTTTCTTATTTCATGCCAAAGGAGATCTATACATGAGCCGCACACTTTACCTCTCCACGTAACCTCCTCCTCTTCCAATCAAACCCACATAACAAGCTGCAACTTTGCCGAACTCCTCACAACCGCCACCCTTCTTCCTCGTCCAGCTCCCTCAACCTGCTATAGACCACTCACAAATTCAGTTCTCTGTTTCACGAATTTTTATTAGTTCCGGACACCTGACGTAGCTCTACATCCAGACACCAATAAAATGTCGCCACGTACTCTTACTCTTTACTGCGCAGCCCGACGACCTGACATGGAATGGAAACCTGGTATTGCTATGTTTGTGTATTGCTAGGTATTGCTCGGTATTGCTAGGTATTTCTTGACAATAATGAGAAATACCGCTCTATCAAGACCAATATCGAGCAATACCAAGCAATACCTAGCAAAACCGGGGTATTGCTCGGTATTGCTAGGTATTGGTCTTGACAAAATGGTATTTCTCATTACCGAGCAAAACCTAGCAATACCCTGGTCTGTAAAAATATGCTAATACATAGCAATATTGGGTTCCGGTCCGGGTCGGGTCGTCGGGCCACGCGGTAAAGAGTAAGAGCACGTGGAGACATTTTATTGGCGTCCGGATGTAGAGCTACGTCAGGTGTTCGGAGCTAATAAAAATTCCTGTTTCACGACCTCTACTCCCCAAACTCCCATTTATTTATAGGAACTCTTCACTCACCCTTGAACCTACGGCCTCTGATTTATCTTTAAGTTAAAGTTAAAGCTTTTGGCACCCACGTGAGAGCTCTCTCAAAGTTCTGTACCTCTTTCACCATAGCTTTGCAATAAAGAGCTATCTCTTTTTTTTTTGGGAAATTTTGGGGCATCGCCCGTATATTAAATCAAGAAACTTACAAGTAAAATAAACAGCTCAACCAAAACAAAATTACAATGAAGAAAGAAGCTGTAACCAACAAGCATAGAAGAAAAATATGTCCCAAATGGGCTCAGAATAACAAAACTGGTACAAAATGGATCAAGAGCCAACTGAATCCAAGATTCAGGACCAACATCAACAAGTTAATTTCCCGGTTGCCAAAGAATTGCCACACGGATTAACCAACGGGAAGAGACTGGCCAGAGCAATAGAAAACACCGGCGGCAAAACGAGACCATCCAGGGAAATGGAACCAAATCATCATTGCCCTGGGACATCAAAAATCTCTTCTTGATGGTAGGAATGCCAGGCGAAGCAGCTGGGGAAGGTGGACTGTAAGCTTTCAAAATTTTTCCACTAGGACACCTTAGAAGAAATAGAATATGAAATTTTATGACAGAGATTGAGGAATGTATGCTATTTGCAACTAAATCTCCTGTCATTTCTCTCCCTCCACAGAAAGTAAACCAAACAACAGATTACAAAAAGCTGAAATTTCTATCAACTGCATTATAACTCTGACAATCCTAAAAAAATTCAAATACTTGCATAATATTAGGCCTCGAAAAGAACCCCTGCACATATGGAAGCATAGTTTGTAAAATACAGAAGGTGAACTGACATTGAAAAAAAAGATGTGAAGTAGATTCATTTTCATTATGGCAAAAGAGCAGATGGGATTGATCATGATCCTCCTGACAACCAGAGCATCAACTGTTTTAAGCCCATCGTTAGCAGCTAACCAAGTAAAAGAGGAGTACCGGAGGGAAAAATGCTTATGCCAAATGTATTTGTACCAAGGGACCTTAAAAATATCAGCAAAAAATTTTATTTTAAAGGTTTTGAAGCAAGGCAAACCATTACCAGCCCAAGAAATACAATTACCACCTTCCAGAATCTGGGTAGAACAAAAATACTGGTGTAGAGAAGGAGGAATGCCAATGTTCAAATCCCAGTTACCATTAGTAATAAACTCTTTAACAGCCACACCCCTCGGCAAAGCACAAACATTCAAATCAGCAAGAGAAAGTCCATTTACCTAAGGATCCCAATAAAGGGATAAAATGCAATCGTTTTGAGTAACATGAAATCTTAGTAAATGCTTTACAGTAGCAGCTGATGAAGTAATAAGTTTCCAGAAATGAGAGGTTTTGGAATTGTGAGGTTTAAAAGAAGATTCAAACTTGTTCCTGAACCAAGTGTTAATAAGAGTGTTTAAAGAGTAGAATATCCAAAGGAAAGTGCAAGCATAACCAAAATACATAGATTTAATGTCAGGAATACCAAGCCCGCCAAAGTAGTAAGGTAAGGTGGTATTCCTCCAAGCAAAAAGATGTAATTTCCTTTCAGTAGTAAAGCCATGATAAAGGAATCTCTCACATAATCTATCAAGCAGTTTACAGGTGGCTTTGGTTATAATAGCTCCTCGGATCCAATAAGCAATAGTATTGGAAATCGTGAATTTCAAATATTGAATCCTACCTGCAAAAGACAAGAACTTAACTTTCCAACCAGCAAGTAGAGTAGTAATTTTACTCAAAAGTGGTTGGAAGTGAGAAATTGAAAGTTTTTTGGAGGTGATAGGAATCCCAAGGTATTTAATACGTTGCTCAGCATAGGAGAACTGAAGTAAATTTAAGATGTCAGAAGCCACTTGATTGTGCCAAGAAACAAGCATGGAGCATTTGTCCCTATTAACATGCAGCCCTATAGCAGTGCCAAACTCAAATAAAATAAGATTAAGAGTTTGAGCATTTTGAGTAGAGGCAGGACCAAAGACCAAAACGTCATCAGCATATAGCAAGTGGCTATAAGTGGCGTTCCCACAAGGAAATCCACGGAATCTACTCCCATCAAGTAAACAAGAAAAGGCATCCATAACAATAGTGAAGAGTAAAGGCGAGAGAGGGCAGCCTTGTCTTAAACTAGATGTAGAATTGAAAAAATCTTGAAGAGCTCCATTAATACAAATGGAAAAAGGTACATAAAAAATACAGCTTTTAATCCACGAGATAAACTTTTGAGGGAAACCTTTTTCATATAATCGAGATAATGAAATCTCTAGAAATAGAATCGAATGCTTTTTTAATATCCAATTTAGCACATAAATAATCGTTGCTAGAGACCACCTTGAATTCCCTCAGAATTTCCATAGCTAGGATGATGTTATCAGTCAAGAGCCTTTTTTGTATGAATCCAGCTTGACTATTATTAATAATATGAGGCATAATGATTTTCATCCTATTAGCAAGGATTTTTGCGATAATTTTATAAAAAATGTTGCAAAGAGAAATGGGTCGAAAGTTTGTGATATCAAAAGCATGAGGAAGATTGGGGATTAAAACAATAGCAGTGGATTTAACAGATTTTGGGAGAGATCCATTGTCAAAGAAATTCTTAACAGCTTGGCACACATAGTACCTAGTAATCCCCCAAGAAGACTTGTAAAATTTGAAGGTATAGCCATCCGGCCCAGGAGTAGTAGCAGAGGAACCGGCAAACACCACATCTTTAATTTTCTGGTCAGAGACCTGAGTAGTAAGAGGACCAATGTGATCAGGAGGAATGGAAGAACCTCTAGGGAACAACATATGCTCAAGATGGATGGGAGGGGGAGCATTGAAGAGCTTTTGAAAGTGAGCGACAGTGGCTTGAGCAATACCAGATGGGGTGGAAAACATGCCCTCCGAAGTAGAAATACTTTTAATTCTATTAGAATTCCCCCTAGCTTTAATCCTAGCATATAAAAAGCCCAAATCATCTTCCCCATGTGTAAGCCATTTGGCTTTCCCCCTTTGCACAATCCAATTAGACCAAGCTTTATGAAAAAAAACCAGAGAAGAATTGATATCTTTAAGAGTAGCATTCAGTTCCGGGTTAATAGGGTCCCTTTGTATAAACTCTAAACATCTTTTTTTGTTATCCTCCATTAAACCAATATTCTCTTTCAAGTAATTCGAAGGACCATTTCCTCTATTTCAAAAATTCCTTAAGGCAATTGAGCTTTAAATAAAGATTAGCAATAGGGTTAGCATGGGAGTGAGAAGAAAAAGAAGTAATAACACAATCCCAATATCCTTCCATAGAAATCCAATAATTCTTGAATAAAAATCTGCCACCGGCTGTGTGTTGCTGAGAACCCGAACAGAGAATCAGTGGAGAATGTTCTGAGCATCCAGGAGGGTTAACAATATAGTAAGAAGTGGGGAAATTCTCAAGCCAAGCATAGTTAACTAACATCCTATCCAACTTAATATGGATAGGATCATCAGCTCTTTGGTTGTACCAGGTAAAATTCAAACCAGTGGAGGAAAGCTCAAAGGTACCAGAATTAAAAATCTAGGAGTTTAATTCATTCATGTGACTATGTTGAAGGGAGACACCCCCACATTCGTCACTAGCATCTTTAAAGCAATTTAAATCACCCATAATAATCCAAGGTCCCTTAATACCCGCAGCTAAGGAAGCCAACTGCTCCCAAAGATTCACCCTATCTACCAAAGTATTTGTAGCATAAACTGCAGTTAAAGCAAAATAACAAGAGGGGGTGGTAGAGATAATCCCATGAATAAACTGAGGCGAGGAGTGAGTCATTTGAAAATTGATCGCCTCGGAGTTCCATTTCAGCCAAATTCTCCCCGGGGCTGAAGTGTCAAAATTATTACAGCAAGCTTCATTAGGAAAAACATGGTGGGAATAATAGAACCAGTCATCAGAAAGGAGGTGAGGTCGGATTTTGGCTTCTAGAATGCAAAGAAAATCCAGACAATGAGCAGAAATCAAATTTTTACAGGCAAAAACTTTGTTAGGGCTGTTGAAGCCACGGACATTCCAACAAGCAATGGATGGAGGGTTCATTTGGACTTAGAGTTTTTTTTGCGCTTTCTTAGCGCTCTTGGGTTTGGGGGGCTTGGTATGTTGGGATTTGCCTCTTAACCTCACGTCAGGAGGTTCTTAGGAGGCAGTTGCTTGAGGATTGCTCAGACTCTTCATTAGACTCTGCAGGTTCATCAAGAAGGAGAATATCAAACTTGTTTGGTGAGGTAGCTAGATTACAAGTGGGTTTTATCCAAGGCTTGGGGGATATGTTGTGGATGTTGGCAGAGGGGTTATTATCTAAAACAGGATCATTCCCAGAATGATCTCTAGGAACATCGGAATGAGGTTGATCGTTACGGAGGGAGGATGAAGCAGTTTCAACTTCTGAAGGAGGACAGTCAGAGGGGAGATTTAAATTGGGGATAGTTTCCGTGGGTGGAGGAGTGTGGTTAACAGTAACAGGCATTGCTTCAGATGCAGGATCTGAGCTAACAGGTGGACAATCAGATAGCATCGGAGGCTTAGGAGGATCAGGGGTTGGGAGATTGGGAAGAATAGTAGGGAAGTAAAATGAGGGAGCGACGGCCTACCTCGAGGTCTACTCTTGCTTATAGCACGGATTTGAGTCGGGACCATAGATTTGGTTTGAAGATTCTTGAGGCATAAATTAGTAGGACGAACTAGCGACCCGCAACCAGAGCAAGGAGTCATTTCCAATCATAGATAACTCTGAGGTTGACATCATCACCATCTAAGGATATCAAAATTTCTTCTGGGAAAGTAGATTTGCTGGTAACCATGACACACACTCTGACAAAGGTAAGACGGGTTTTGCGAGCAGTGAGAGCATCGACCGCTAAAGGATGACCAACAAAACTCGCAATTTTGGATATGCCTTGTGGGTTCCAAAAATAGCCAGTGGTAGATCGATAATCTTTATCCAAATTGGAATGGAGGAGAACTCATGCCGCATAGGGATGAATTTAGGGTTCCACTGTTGCATAATAAATGGTCTCCCAAAGAAAAACCAAGGCCCGCCAGACTAAGAAGATTCATAGTCCTCCACTGCAGAAAATTTGAAAAGAAAAAAGCCATCATTTAACGAGAACAAATCAACCGCACCATTGAGATTCCAAGCTTTTTTGATAACATTTTGTAAGCTGAGGTAAGTCAGTCGAGGACCAATGGAATAATCGACTAAGGAATCTTAGTAGAGGGAGGGACAAAGGAGAGAGAGAACTCACTGGCAACAGGGTCTTTGTTAGTGAGGTTAAAGAGGAAATTAAGACCAGGAGGAGAAGCAAAAACCTGCCCCCCCAGCACAAGGAAGAGGAGGAAAATTAGTAGTGTAAGAGGTGGAAGCCATAGTGAGTGAGAAGGGAGGGATAAACCCCTCCCCAAAGGGCGGCGCAAGAAACACGGGAAGGAGGCGCCAAAACGAAAACCCTAGCAGAGCTCACTTACGAAGCCTACAGATCGGTTATGATAATAAGAGCTATCTCACATAACTTTTTTTTTTTTATTTTTTTATTTTGGCTAACAGTAAATAAACTCACTCATATAATTGTCATCCTTTGCCTTTATTATTTTTTTGTTTTTTTTTATGCCTTTAGTCTTGTTTCTGTTTTTTTTTTTTTTTTAAACTTCACTTCATCTCTAGTGATAATTGCTATTAGTAAAGTTATCGTTAATCTTATGCAGAGGCGAAATCACGCCCAGACCAGGGGGGCAATTGCCCCCCCTAAAAAAATGTAAATTTTTATTAAAGGAGGGTTATTTTAGTCAATTACCCTTTCAACAAATTTTAAATTTCCCTAATCGCTGTTTTTTGCATTTGCGCTCGGTTCATTTTGCATGAGCTCCGCCCGTGTGCCCTGGATTCTCTTCTCTCCGCTCAACGCTAGAATCCCGTCGGCCGTCGTGTAGTCGTGAGCTCCTCAATCGGCATTGCTTCTCTTTTTTTTTTCTCTGCACTCATCACTCGCTTGCTCAATTGAATTTGGAGGAGGCGAGAACTTCATTTTTCTTTGGCATCTCTATGCTTAGTCGCTCACACTCTACAGGCTCCAGTAAGTCCAGCTGCTCCCTTTTTTTTATCATAATAATACCCATAAGCAATAACATCTTTGATCTTATGTTTTTTTGTTATCTGGTGTGTTTCGCCTATTCTGTTGAGCAGTTTGGTGCCTTGTTTTTTTTTTTGTATGGTTTGGATGTGATCAAATTGGTTGGATCTGCAATTAAGGTTGTTTGGTACAAGTTTGCTTTTCTTGTTTAGATGGTTGGGCTGTTGTTGGCTTGGTTGGATCTATAATTGAGCATGTTTTGCACAAGTTTTGTATCTTTTGGTTGTTATTAATCTTGATGAATCTTTTTAGGCCAATGTTTATCCTGCCAGCTTGTTAACATTTAGAATAATTTAAACACAAAAATGGTTAACCCTTTAAAGTTGTATTTGTGAACTCTCCAAGTCTTTCAAATCCCATGTATGAAATAGTGCAATTAGGAATCTGTATACTTATTTTTTTGGTTTTAATAATATCAGATATATGATCTGTATGTGAACCTAAGAATGGAATTGAAGATTTCACTAGCAATATTATAATTATTTTAGTATTTGTTTTGTTCACACATTGTGTTTGATATTGATATAAATATTTCGATTAACAGTTTCTCTTTTTTGGAAATTAAATTTCATTTTAGGAATAAATAAATGGAGCGTTATTTAAAGAGAAAAGAGCAAATAGAAATTAATATTAACAATCTCCCAGCAGATCCATGACTCCAACTTCCTATTTGGAGTTATGATGTAAATGATAGAGATAAGATTCGAAGATCATATCTATTGAAGGGACCCCATCAACCGAGAAGTCATCAATTTCCTCAAACTTTATATGGTAATATTGCACGTAGGTTCAATCCGAAATGGTTTGATGAGTACTCTGATTGGTTAGAGTATAGTGTGCAGAAAGATGCTACTTTTATCTTTATTGCTATCTATTTAAACCTTAAGAGCAGATTATTAAAGGTCAAGGTGGTGTGGATTCATTTATTGGAGAAGGTTTCAAAAACTGGAAGAAGAAAGAGAAATTATTATGCCACATTGGAGATCATAATAGTATACATAATAAGGCTAGAAAAAAATGTGAAGATTTGATGAAGAATCAAGAACACAATCTTCCACCTTTATGGCTAATCAAAGATGATAAGAAAAAAAAACAATATAGGATCATGTTGACTGTAGCCATTGACTGTGTTAGATTTTTGTTACGTCAGGGATTATCATTTCGTGGGCATGATGAATCTTCTAATTTAGAGAATAGAGGAAATTATTTAGAGCTATTTGACTTTCTAGCTGATCATAATGAGGAAATTAAGACAGTGACATCTGCATATGCCAACTCAAATATGAAGTTAACTTCACCAAAAGTCCATAAAGAAATATGTTTTGCTGCATCAGCTCAAACTTTAACATATATCATGAAAGATATTGATAACTCATACTTCTCACTTATAGTTGATGAATCCCATGATGTTTCTATGAAAGAATAAGTTGCTATTGCAGTGAGATATGTAGATAAGTTGGGCCAAGTGATTGAAAGATTTATAGGCATCAAACATGTCACATCTACTAATGTAGTTACACTAAAGGCAGCCATTGAAGACATTCTAGCTAAACACTCATTGAGCATACAAAGGATGCGTGGTCAAGGTTATGATGGGGCATCCAATATGTGAGGTGAATTCCATGGTTTAAAGGCCCTAATTCTAAAAGATAATCCTCAAGCATTTTATGTTCACTGTTTCGCTCATTAACTCCAATTATGTTTGGTGGCAGTGGCAAAGAATTATTGGCAAGTAAAACATCTTTTTGAGTTTACTTCTAGAATTATTAATACTATCAGGGCTTCTTGTAAGAGATCGGATGCTCTTAAAAGTATTCTGCATGATAAAGTACTTCATTTTAAAAATGGCAATCTTATAAGTGGCAAAGGTTTGAATCAAGAGACAAATTTGCAAAAATCTAGTGATACTCGTTGGAGTTCACATTTTTACTATTTGATTAGTCTTATGAGTATGTATTCCTCTGTGATCGAGGTGCTAGAGATTATTAAAGAAGAAGGGGTTCATGATCAGCAATCGGTTGAAGCGGGTGTTCTGATTGATATGATGGATTCTTTTGATTTTTTTTTACAATGCATCTGATGATTGATACATTGGGCATTACAAATGAGTTATCATAATCATTGCAAAGGAATGATCAAGATATTGAAAATTCAATGAACTTGGTTCAAATTTCTAAACAATGACTGCAACTACTAAAGGACAATGGATGGAATGCTTTAATAGATGAAGTGTCTCATTTTTGTGGTGTTTTTAAAGTTGTTGTTACAAACATGAATGAAACATACAAAACTCATCGTCGATCAGTGCAAAGAGGTGAAGATAAAATAAATATACATCATTATCGTGTTGATCTATTTTATACTATAGTTGACATGCAACTTCAAGAGCTAAATAATCGCTTTTCTGAATCAAGTACTGAGTTACTTCTTTTTATGTCATGCTTAAACCCAAGCGATTCTTTTCGTGCTTATGATGAGAAGAAATTGATATGTCTAGCAAAGTTATATCCAAGTGATTTTTCTATAATTGAGATTGTTGCTCTTAAAAGTCAATTATCAACGTACATTATTGATATGCGGACTAGTGAAGAGTTCTCCTCTCTAGGAAGCATTGCTGATCTTGCAAAACAGATTGTTAAGTTCAAGAAGAATGGCATATATCCTCTAGTTTACGGGCTTATTACTTAAGCATTAACTTTACCAGTTGCTACTGCTACAGTGGAGAGAGCATTTTCAGCCATGAAAATTATCAAACATCGAATGCGTAGTATGATGGGTGATGATTGGCTCAACGATTGCCTTGTGCCTTACATTGAAAAAGATGTATTTGATTTGATTCCCAATGAAGATGTAATCCAATATTATCAAAAGATGCAAAATAGATTGATAAAATTGTAACGGTTTTCAATTTATCTATCTTATTGAAATACAATATTTCATTTTAAATTATGTCCTCAAATTTTTTTTTTAATATTTGTCTATTAATAAGAAAATCCCCCCCCCCCCCCCCCCCCCCCCCCCCCCCTAAAATGAAAGGCTGGTTCCACCCCTGATCGTATGTCCATAAGAATGGAAAATAAGAGTGCATCATTCAGTTTTCTGCTTATGATAATGGCTATCATTATTTAATGAAATTAGTTAGTGTTAATTATTATATTTGATTGTGTTACTATTATTATTATGCACGCATCTAAAAAAAAAGTTAAAGTATATAAATAAAATACAGTGAGATTTCTTTGCTCTCTTTTGCATTGTAGTTAACATAGTTAATTTATTAACTATATAAACTACAATAAAATTAATTAATTTTTATTAACTATTTGCACTATAGTGATTTAGTTAATTTTATTAACTATTTAAACTATAGTTAATTTAGTTAACTTATTAACTATTTAAACTATAGTTAAAATAGTTACTTTTATTAACTATTTGTATTATAGGGATCTAGTTAATTTATTAGCTTTTTAAACTATAGTTAATTTAGTTGATTTCACTAGCTACTTGAACTATAATTTAGTTAATGTCATTAGTCATTTATGCAATTTTGTGATGTTTTCATGTTGTAAATTTCTCTTGCCACCTCACTCTCATCATCACCTTCGTCGTCGGTTTATTGCAAAGGTATAATCCCTCTAAACTCAAAATCTCGAGAGCCCGTTTTTGGAGTTAGTGCGCCACCCCGGTGCGGTGCCTACGACGAGGCAGGCAATCACCTTAAGCTCCATTTCGACATTCGTGGCGCACCAAAAAACCGCCTATACACACCTTTATTGTGCATGGTGGGATGGGACCCCAGTGCAGCACTACGACGAGGAGGGGTTATTTATAAGTACCCTCGAGTGGGGAGAAAGCAAACTGTCTTTTTTAAAAAAGGTGCAGTCGAAGACCCCATACACGCCTTTATTTCGCGTGGTGGGAAGAAAGTATACGGCCGCAGTGTCTAAAAGGCACCTACCATATGCGTCTTTATTGCGGGTGGTGGGAAGGCTAGTCTCTCAAAATTTCCCCTAAATAAGGGAGATGTCGGGAGGCTGTCAAAATTTTGTCTGAAAAAGACAAGGACTTGAAACAAATATTGGACATTATTTGGATAGCAGGGGACATAAGAACATGGACTCAAAAATGACTTAAATAATTTGAATAAAAATTTAAACAAATAAAGAGGAACAAGACTCATGATTGTAACAAAATTGGGCTCAAATGAATGTTAAATATTGATATTTGAAATTAAATGAAATTTAATATAAGAGGATAACATTGAATTGAACTT
The DNA here is from genome assembly GCA_022539455.1 of Dendrobium nobile. NCBI lineage: Eukaryota > Viridiplantae > Streptophyta > Magnoliopsida > Asparagales > Orchidaceae > Dendrobium > Dendrobium nobile. Next base: position 13,816,924 of record CM039728.1, on the reverse strand, counting down.
CATATAATAATGGAAATTTTAATAAAAAAAAGAAGAAACAAATGACAACATGATGAATTTATAAGGGATTTGTGATCTCTACAAGCATTGAATGATAAGTGACAATCATAATTATTCAAACAAGGATCAAGTGAACAAATGCAAAAGATGTCAATCTTGAACATGAGTTGAACAATATCATGTGGAGTTTTAAATATTTGAACAAACAACTCTCTTATAACATGCCTATGAAAATGAAAGGATAAATGAATGACAATCATCTCAAGTCAAATACAAAAAAGGGAGATTATGAAAGACATGGCTTGATTCCAAAGTTCGTACATGAGGATCCTAAAAGCATGATAGTCAACTTGTAATATTGGGCATAACTCACTCCTAAGTGACAATCAATTGGCCAAGATTGAGGCATGTCATGAATATAAGCCATATATCTCAATCATGTTCTTAAGTAATTGAAACTAATTGAATAAGTGACACATTCATAAATGCAATGTGAAGGACTTATGATTGGTGAAAATTAATGCTAAGTATGGTGCCAAACAATCGGCATAAATTGCATGGTGAAATTATCATTCATAAGTAAATCCCTTGCAAACTACAAGCTCTGTCCAAAGATAATGAAAGGTTTGTAATCCATGGCATCATTCGCTCACTGGGAATAGTCACATGAAAGCACAACCACACGATTGAAATCAATGATGCAAAATTTTTAATCAATATTAAAGAATCGCCATGTTAGCTCAAATGTTCATTTGCTTACGAAGAACAACATATATGTGTAAAAATGCAAGTGCTTATACACGATCAAGAACTTGGGACATGATATGTTCGCAATCAACAATATAAAAGTTTTAACTGATGATTGACAATACCGACATATGAATCTAAATACGAGTAACAATGAATAAATAAGAGACTCCTCATATGCAAGGGACAATAACAAAAAAATGATTGTGTGAATGCAATGAATTTCCCTACGACCAAGGCCAGTTATCTTGCAAGTAGAATACACATTGGTCCTTATTAATGCTGAAAGACAGGCGAGCAAAATGTGAAGGTCCACCAATCAGTTACATCAATCTCCTACAAGTAAAAGTGGAGAATAAGCTTCATCCTAAAGGCTACAATTTATTCATTAGGATTATGAAAGATCGTAATACATACAAGCTCTCTACAGAAACAGATGTATGGGCCACATGCCAGTTATGGGTAGATGCAGAAAAATTTCAGTAAATGCAGTATTCTGAAGTCAATTTCAGTCTGTGAAGGAATACATCTACCTGCCCACTTGTAGCTGTGGCAGATGTACTATATGAGCCAAAGATATAAGCTCCCATAAGCTTCTATATGAGCCCCACTATAAATATCACATATCATCTACGAACAACATGCAATATGACTACACTGATGGCAAGTATCCACGGGCCACTATAGAAGAGTTGTAGTACACCCAATCTATTATCCACGAGCAAGATACAAAGTAACTATATCAAGTGCAAGTGCTTATGAGTTACATTGGGAAATTCATCATGCATACAACAAGCAATCTATGAGCATCTATAAATATCAAGCAGGAGACTAGTTAGTACACTACAATCCCCCTGCATAAATAGATAAGTAGTGTACGACAGTCTACCTGTGCAAAGCAATAAACACCTCAATTCAGAAGCTGCTACGCCATGCCACCAGATCTGCAACATTCTTGCAGCAGACATAAGGCGTTTACAAATATTCTGATAATATTCCCGCGCATGCACTGTAATTCATATACACATAGGTACACAAAAGGGGTAAGTATGCAATCAAACACTCGCATGGGCCCCGGCGAGCATGTTATTGATACACACATGACATCTAGGAATGTTATACAGGTCAATAAATCTGAACCTGATCCTCCTAAACATGTAAATGGGAGTCAACAAGATTCAATAAACAGTTATAAAATGCCCCCAAACACCCGCATGGGCCCTAACGAGCATGTTATTGGTACACAGGTGATGTCTAAGGATGCTGCGCGGGTCAATAAATGAACATATTACGAGCTCGATCTTTCTATATATGTAGAAAGGAGTTGGCACGGCTCAAACTATCAAACAAATATATGGTCCGAATATCGACTGGAATATCTATTTTGTACATTCATATAAAGACTTCAAGGCCTTCAGCAAAAAAAATTCACAAACAAGGGCATAAAGCCTACGAAACCCAATCCCCTATCAGCAAGTTGATAGGGTCGACAATATTCATGCTTTAAATGGAAATAATCCCGAACACCCCAATGATGGTCATGTTGAATGCAAATCTCAATATGAGGGGTCCATTCCAGATACTTTCAAATGCCATGCAAATGCTCAAAAATCCAAAATATATAAAAATCTCAAAATCCTAAAAATATTTAAAATTCAAATATACCATCCAAACACTTAATGCAAAATCCATCCACCCTCAGTAACAGTTTTCCAGGGTGGACAAATTAAAAACTACTTTAGCTTACATTGAGGTAATTGGTCAAAAATATTACTAAGATCCATTTTCAAATAATCTCCTACCAGTAAGGATGTGGTACGTGTCCTCTAACCGACAGTTTTGCCGCCAAATGGCACCACAGGATAAACGGTTATAATCCGGGTCCCTCTGAAATGAGTGGTTTCGCCGCCAAATGGCACTGCGAAATATCGGTTATGGCAAGAGCCAATACGCTCCTTAGTGACATCAAATTCTTGAGATATGAATTAATATGATATAATCGATAGGGCACAAAGCCCTCTGTTAACTAAGGTGAATTCAAATTTGTCTCCTTAGACAAACATTCATCCTAGGTCTACAAGGTCCCCCTGGACGAAGCAACCCATGGCTACTGATAAGGATCCTTCTGTCAGGTCGGGTCGACTACCACCTCTGACTAAGTAGATCTGGGGCTACGATGGCCCGGGATGATGGAACCATGGGATCTTTATCGAGCCCATCATCCATTTCCCCACCATCTGCTTTAAGTGTAAGATGGTGAAATTTCCCATTTTAAATATCAAACATTTCTAAATTCCTGAATTCTCCCCTATTCCAAACCCATGTTGCTACTATATGCCAGATAACACATATTTATATGTATCTGATTGACGATTAGCCTTAATCGAATGTTCTCTCTCGTTATCAAGAGGGGTAATTAACAATAGGGGCTTTCTCCTATAGGAAACCAGAACTCAGATCATAAATTTCTCACAAAATGAGGGCAAAATCTCTAGGTAGTGTCTTATCTACAAACCCATCAGCCTTCAAAAATTTACCCTGAAACTTAATCTGTTAAAACTCTTTCTCACTGAAAGTAAAAAAATAATTAGTGGGCGGAGGCCGGAGCCAAATTTTTGGAGCCCACAACATATTTGACAACTTAAGTGATAAATCCTATTAAATCTTTCAACACTATTTGGCAATGTAATGAAGGACTTAAGGCGGTTAATTCATTATAAAATTAAATATATTATTATTTTAGTTTTAATTTTCTCTTATGTAAAATTAGATAATTAATTTCCATCTTGATTAATATAAATAAATTGTAATGATAAGTAATATCATTATAATCTTTTAGCTAATACATATAGTTAAATTTTTGAAATAAGTAATTGTACTTTTAGTTATCTCATTAGGCTTTTAATTATTCAACTTCTTATGTATGATAAGTTATAGCAAGAACAATGTTGTGAAAATCAACAAAAATAATGTTATTATTTAATTACTATTTATATTATTAATTATATATTTAATAATATCTATTTTAAATTATACTAATTAATCTAATTATAATAATTTTTAATTACTAATTATTAAATTAAGTTAAATTAGATAATTAATTTATGCAATAAATATAATATTTATAATTTAAATTAAATTAACTAAGCTAAACTTAGAGACATTTAGGGTTTGCTTTTCATCTTTTTTTTTTCATCATTGCTGTTTGGCTTCCTTGCCTCTCAGGAGGTATAAGATTGCACGAGTCACTTCTTCACCTAATTTATTGTTGCTCGACTTAGCTCCTTTAAAGATGTTCCCTTTTCTCATAAGATCAAAAGTTATGACATTTTCATCAGAAGTAAGGACAGGAGCATGATCGCTGTGAAGGTAACTTTCTCCACTACCAGAAATGGGTTATTAAAGGTGGAAAAAATTTATAGTTGAACTTTCTAATTAGCTTGTGACTTCCTAACTTGCTCCAACTCAGCTTGAAGGGCAACTACCTGCTAGCTATATCAGAACTCCTTAGAACTTGTTGAGAAGTTAGAGCCCCCAAATGTCTGCCCCTCATATGTATAGGCTTATGAGTCTAAACCATAAACCGTATCACGATGAATTCCTCTTACTTCTTGCAACCAAATGCATTAGTTAGAATATTTTACTGATCCACCAGAAGAACCCCCACCTGCTGCAACATGGCTATCTCAAAGCTGTGTATACTCTTCCTATGAAAGTTAATAAAATTTTAAGCAATTTAGATACGACATAAAAAATATTAAACTTATATATTTATATAGACTTTCCTTTCTCACTGATCAATTCATTGATGGTCCTCATACCGCATATGGATATGACTATATAATTCAACATGAGTCAGTTCTCTACCCAACACCACTTTTTATAATAGGCTTACTTTAGTATTTATATTAAAGTAATCTATTAAAATCTTTTAAAGTTCTTCACCAATCGTTGCTTGTGTTGAGCCCCTTATATAAAGAGAGCTACCCAAGCCCCTAACATTAAAAGCTCTGTTCTGTGTATTCAGGTCCCTCCTCCTACTATACTCTGAACTATCCTAAGCACTGGTCACCTCAGCCCAAACACTCTCACTAGTTCAGAGTGGTCACTTACCTAAATTTTTAATCTCTATAAATATATCTCGCATGTGAGTCGACCCACACTTTTCAAAATTCTTTCTGATTTTATCATTGTAGTGGGACAACTAACAAAAAAAAATATAAAAATATATTATATAAAAAATATATTTTTGTTAGCTTAAATAAAAAAGATATAATACAAAATATGATTTTATAATAATTAATCTCAAACTACATATCCCTCACTTCCTTTGGGACTTTCTTCTAAGAATTATAGGGAGCATCATGCATGCTTCATATTATATCCCATATTTTATGCATCAGTTATTTTGATGGATGAAATCTCTAACAAATATATTATATGAGAAAAATATTTATTCAATTTTAATTTTATGCTAATAATATAATAAGTACGTATGTGTCATCGTTAGGTTCAATCAATACGAAACCCTTTTGTTGCATGCTTTGCTGCAGTTAGGATGGATGGTCCACCTGTAGCGAGCTGAGGGGGTGGTATGGGATAGTATGGTGGGATATATGAATGATATGGATAAGTAGGAGGGCCACCATTAGAAGGTAGGGCTAAGCAGTACGTAAGGGTAAAATGGAGTACTATGCGTGGTATCAAGCAAAGAAAAATTAGAGTTTGGTGAGTAGAACTACAAGCTACTGGTTGCAGGAGTAGGTAAAGGCGAGCTAGTCTGACTTTGAGTGGCAAGCTGAGATAAAGAGGTCTCCTCAGTACGTATAAACCTACTGGGTGGGCCACTGTTGAGATAGTTGCTACTAAGTTTTGCATGTCTGATATTCTTGCAACTTATATATTTTTGATGATTCCAAAAATTATTGATTTGATTATTATTTTTCCTAATATATTTTAGAAGAATTATTTAACTCTTGTGTGTACTAACATTTTAGGGAAATCATACTCAGGATTATTGAAGACTTCAAATCAAGATCAATTTAGAATTTATTATAATTGAAGTATGTATTTTCAATTTTATTGAGTCCTAGATTAAATAAAATTTATTTATACTTCATATTTTAGAAGAAATTTTAGAGAGACACTTTAAAGTTTGACTTTTACTAAGTGAATGAACTCTCTTACAAACATTACAAACGAGATATTTATAAAAAAATATAGAAAATAGAGTCTGGCACTGAGGCACTCAAGATACTTATGCCGGAGCACCAATAAAATGAACTAATATTTATGCACTGAAGGGTTTCCTTTGCTACAATGCTTGCTAACATGGACCCAATGTTTAATAAATTAACGCATCGCTTCACTAGCAAAACATGTCCTGAACTGTTATATTTGTAGCACTATTGTGTGGCTAACAATTGAGCACTATGTTATCTATATAGAACTTCATTGGCTTTATGATGTTGGATTTTAGCTCTATGGAGTTACACAAATAGAGATTGGGCCTTACGACACTGACTCTTTCAGTGTTTTTCAAATAGATGCTAGGCTTTGCGACTCTACCTCTTCCAACATTGTGGCATAATCCATACAGAGACTAGGTGCCACCATGCCCACATTTTGGAACTTTGGCGATGTCAATGATGGTGCCAAAATAGTATAGTGTCCGACACCGCGACGTTGTAGTAGTTCCTAAAAATTTTCACATTTCCTATATGTTTTTGCACAAATATTACTAAAACAACACTTTTTCATTGATAAATTAATACATTAAATATAACATTATTTAAAATTATCAAATGCTTCCTAGCTTAAACTTTTCTTATCCTCATGTAAATAAAAATTTGTAATCTTGATTAATTGATTAACAAAAATAAAAAAATGATAATCTAAAATTAATAAAATAAAGGAACATATATCATTATCTAGAATTAGTAAAAATGAATCAGGGCTATACTTCTAGTTTCAAAAAATGCTCAAAGTTAAACTTAATCAATCATTCTTGTATTTTCTTAACTTAAAATTTTAGATTATAGATTTAATCATTTGATTTTTGAATGTTGAAGTGAATAATGTAGTTTTATTAATTAAATATGTTTGTATTTAAAATTATATTTTTATTAGTACACCATCCCTTATATTAGCTCTCTCAAAATTTTCACACCATCCCTTTACCTAAAATTATATTTTGTATATGATTGTATTTCAAATCTTAAGCTTTTGTTGATACTAAATTTTCATTGAAATCAACTTTATCTTTTGATGCATATGTTTTTTATTTCTTTTCTTTTTTAAGAAATATTTAATAATTCTTTTCTTATTTCTAGAGTACTTAGTTAATGATTTTGAATAACAGCATCTGATTTAATCTCCATATAATCTTAATAATTTTAATGTATGTACTTAATGAGATTACTTATTCTAACTTCATGAGAGCTTATGATTTCTATATTTAATCTAACCATATATAACTTTTAATACTAATTGTTCATCTTCAATTTTAAAAGTTAAATTCATAAATGTATAAATTAAAAATTCAAGGTAGTATAATAGCTCAAATAATTGAATGAGTTAAGAATTAGTTTTTCCAACATATGAAGTATAAATAAATTTTATTTAAACTAGGATCTATGGTTTATTATTATCCTAATTTTACTTAATGTTTAATTATCATTTTTAAAAGGGTTAATTGAATAATCAAAATAGAAACATAATTGGAGGATAATTATAATTTAATTACGAAGGGAATTTATTAAGATGTAAATAAACACATAAACAAACACTACAAACACATACTTTTATATGAGTGATACAAAGCACATAATGTTAAGAGAGTTGCTATTTGCATGTTTTATATTCTTGCAACTTGTATAGTTTTGATGATTTCAAATATTATTATTTTATGTGTTGATATCTCCTAACATTTTTTTTAGAAGAATTGTATTTGCTCTTGTGTGTACTAATATTTCAGGAAAAATGAACTCTAGATAATTGAAAACATCAAATCAAATTCAGCATGAGATTTCTTGTAATTTGAAGCTTGTACTTTTAGTTGAATTAAGTTTGAGAGGGAGTGATTGTAATTGAGTGAATAAACATACACACTTAAGGAGATCTCTAAAAATTTTGTACTGATCGTACGGGACGAACCTTGTTCGTACGGGACGATCAGGTCAGTTATCTCCTCATAAAAGAGCAATGGAACGAACAGGATTTGAAAAAAAAATTTCTAAGTCCTGATCGTCCAGGACGAAGTTGATTCGTCCCATGACTAATCGCCCTCTATAAAATTTTTGTTCAGACAAAACTCATAATTGTACCAGGACGATTTTCCCTCTGTAAAAATTTCGTCCAGACGAAATCAAAATTGTCCCAGGACGAATTGCCCTCTATAAAATTTTTGTTTAGACGAAATTCAAAATCGTGCTAGAACAATTTTCCCTCTGTAAAAATTTCGTCCAGACGAAGTCCTGTTCGTCCCAGGATGAAGTGAACCGACTCTTCAACGTTTCGTTACGTCCTGCAGTTTTTGGGAACCGACCTATGAAATAATCGTTTGTACCGGACGAACCTAGTTCGTACGGGATGATGTGTGTATACGAAGTAATTTCATACTCATGTACATTGGGTTCGTTTCTAACGCATTTAAGTAAAATCGTCCAGAATGATCCACAATCGTATGGGACGATCCAATGCGTATTGACTTGTAAATTTGCAGTTTTTTGACAGTTTTTCTTGTCTCTCCTATATAATATCCAATTTTGACTGCCACCAATTCTTTTTGTCCACTGATCTTTGTGCCTATTGAAAGAAGAGTCAAGGAGAGAGTGTAAGAGAGTGTTCGAAGGAGGATTCCTACTACTGGAGCGTGAAGGCTTCACTTGGTATTCAAAGATAAGAATCTCTACTTGTGATTTGGAATTACTTCACTCTTTTCTTTCTTCATTCTAGATTTCTTGTGAGAAGATCTGTTAAAGAAATCCAGTTCTCTGCTGACACTTGGAGAGTGTAAACAGCTGAAGGGTTCTCTGCCCACACTAGGAGAGTGTGAACAGCCGAAGGATTCTCTGCCCACACTAGGAGAGCGTGAAAGGATGAAGGGTTCTCTGCCTACACCTGGAGAGTGTAAAAGGACGGACGGTTCTCTACCAACACTGGGGATAGTGTAAAAGGATGCCGGTTCTCTGCCAACACTGGGGATAGTGTAAAAGGATGATGGTTCTCTGTCAACACTAGGGATAGTGTAAAAGGACGACGGTTCTCTGCTGCACCGGGTAGTGGTGGAAAGAGTTTTATAAAGGTTTTTACGCCTTATTGTGGGTGCTAAAGGAGAGTCACTAGTGGTATTAGTGCAATACTCGGAGGGTGCCTCCGGGGAGTGGATGTAGGTCAAGTTTGACCGTAGTGTCTTTTATTTTTCGTTGCTTTTTGATTTTTGTTTCTAATTTGTGGTTGAAAAATCTATTTCTGCAAAACTCAATAAAGTTTTTCTTTTCGGTTTAAAAAATTAAAATGAGGGATTAATTTTTAATTACAAATTCACCCCTCCTCTTGGTTAGTCGTTGGGACATAAGCTTAGGTTTAACAACCTAATTCATAGTGATCGAGTTTCAATAAGTGGTATCAAAGATTTATTTCAAAATCATAAGTTTAGACTACTTTTTGATTAACGTAGATGGGTACATTTGGAAACTAAAATACACCTGAGGGTTACTCTATAACTAGACCTCCACTATTCGACAATATATCTTTTGATTTTTGGAAAACATGCATGTCTACATTTTTAGTCACTTGATTATTGTATGTGGATCTTAGTTCAGGAAGGGTATACAAAACCAACTAGATTAGTTGACGGAGTTAGAGTTGAAACACCTTTTGCGGACTGGACAGTAGAAGAACGTGACTTAGCATAACTAAATGCCAAATGCTTGAATATTTTCTTTTGTTCTTTAAAATCATAAGACTATATGCGGGTTTCCACTTGCAAAAGTGGGAAGGACACATGTGATAGACTTTGTATAACTTATAAGGGGACTAATGAGGTTAAGCAATGTAGACTTAATATCTTGTTGCATGATTATGAACTATTTTGCATGAAACCAAATGAATCCATTTCTGATATGTACACAAGATTCACACAAATAGTCACCTCTTTGCATGCACTGGGTAGGGAACTAATGAATGCTGAAATGGTTAATAAGATTCTTCATTTTTTGCCTACTTCTTATGATGCTAAAATTACTGCAATTACAGAGTTTAAAGATCTAAACATTTACTCTATTAACAATCTTCTTGGTTTACTAATTGCTTACGAGCAAGGAGTTAGCCAAAGAAAGATTAATGCAGGTGAACCATAAAGGGAGAAAAACATAACACAAAATATGGAAGAGTTTGAGAGTGAACACTCACAACCTGAGGATGAAGACGACTTCGCATTGATGACTAGACAATTTAGAAGCTTTCTTAAGAGGAAGCATAAGAGACGCCAGCAATGGAATAGAGGTAAATTTAATAGAAATGCCAAGGTTTCAAATGATTTGATTTGCTATGAGTGCAGGAAACCTGGTCATATTAAGACTGAATGCCCAAAACTCAAAGCCACTCCAAGTAAGGAGAAGGTAGAGGAGAAACCAATTGTAAAGAAGGGCAAGAAGAACTTTCAAAGAGCTTTCTGGGCGGACTCAGCTTCAGATTCATTAGAGACTGATAAGGAAGAAGAAGTCCCAAATCTGTGCTTAATGGACAATAGTCTTGATCAGTCAGATCAAGAAGAGGTATGTGATTTAACCTATGATGAACTTTTTGAAGTTTCTGAACACATGCATGATGTATATAAGAAAATGAAGAAAATGCATGCTAGTCTAAGTTTAGAGTTTGAAGAATTACAAAAGGAACATGAAATCTTTAGGAAAGATCATGCTTTAATTGATGACAACCACATGAAATTATTTGATGAGTTTGATGACTTGAATAAAAAATATGAAAATTTAAAATCATCCTATGCTGAACTTGAAAAAGATTTTAAAAATTTTAAGGATGAATCGGAGAGCAAGATTTATAGATCAAATTATACAAATCGAATTTTGAAAGACATGAATTCATTTTACAAATTAACGATAAAAGCTCTCGAGGATAATATGATACCCCCTAAACTTGAAGATTTTACTAATCCTATTATGTATCCTAAAATTGTGCAATCCCTAAATAGACAGATGAATGGTAGAAGACTTAGGAATCTATTTTCAAAAGTCAAATGTAATAATAGTGGATTGTTTGGACATATAGCTCATACCTGTACTTTGAAGATGAAAACTTATTTGGTGTGGAGACCTAAGATGCATAAACCTAGAAATATCATACGTGCATCTAATTATAAATTGCCAAAAGGAGAACCCAAACTTTTTTGGGTTCCCAGGTCTGACATTTGATAATTTTGCAGAATCACTCTCACATAAGATCTCGTGAGAGCATATGGTACCTGGACAGCGGATGCTCAAAGCATATTACTGGAGATACTGCATAATTCATATCGCTGGAAGCCAGGAGTGGAGGCAAGGTTATACTTGGAGATAACACCACAAGGAAGGTGGTTGGATCAGGTATGATTGGAAATCTTAATAAATTTCACATTGAGAATGTGTTATTAGTAGAAGGCTTAAAGCATAACCTGTTAAGTATAAGCCAGCTATGTGATAAAGGATATTGTGTGAAATTTTTTCCTACTAGCTGCATATTAAGCCTAAATGGTAAAGATGTTTTGAATGGTAAAAGGGTATATAATGTTTATATGTTAGACTTGAATTATATTCAATCTCCTACTGCTTTTTGTTTAAAAACTGTATCTGATGAGTCATGGCTTTGGCATAGGAGACTTTGACATTCTAGCATGAAAAACCTTAGAAGGATTACCCAAAAGAACTTAGTGAGAGGTATACCAAAATTAGACTTTACGAAGGACCACCTTTGTGATGCATGTCAATTAGGAAAGCAAGTGAAGTCCTCTTTTCAATCCAATAAGGATCTTAGAACTAATAAACCATTGGACATTTTGCATATGAATTTTTTTGGACCAGTTGGAACTGTGAGTCTAGAAGGGAAGGTATACGGATTTGTGATTGTGGATGATTACTCAAGATTCACATGGGTTAGATTTCTATTTCATAAGAGTGAATCATTTGAGAAATTTAAAAATTTTTTGACTTAGATTCAAAGAAAACACGGGTGTGAAATTATTTCTATACAAAGTGATCATGGAGGAGAATTTGAAAATGAGAAATTTGAGGATTTTTGTAAGGAGAAAAGAATTGATCACAACTTTTCTGCACCTAGAACCCCTCAGTATAATGGGGTAGTCGAAAGGAAAAATAGAACATTAATAGAAGCCGCTCGAGCAATGTTGGCAGAATACTCACTTCCTAAATATTTTTGGGCTGAGGCGGTTAGCACTGCATGTTATGTTCTGAATAGGGTGAATGTGAGATCTAAACTAAATAAAACACCATATGAGTTGCTAAAAGGAAGAACACCTAATTTGTCTCATTTACGTGTTTTTGGTTTCAAGGCGTTCATTCATAACAATAGAAAATCTGCTTTAGGAAAATTTGATCCAAAATCTGATGAAGGAATTTTTGTTGTATACTCAAGTGTTGGAAAATCTTATAGAGTATTCAATAGAAGAACTTTGGTAATTGAGGAGACCACACATGCATTTTTTTTTGAGAGAATGCATAAATTGCTTTAAAATGAAAATGACGAAAACCTAATACAAACTAGGAAAAAGAAGCTAATGATTCCTTTTTTTTAACAAGAAAAAAGGAACTTATTAAAACTAAATTTGTTAATTTAAACTTCTTATAAATGTAATGAAATCCACTATCTCTCATTTTGAAACTGTTGAGATGCAGGGGATACCAAAGATTAAGACAACCCGAGAGTTGATTAGTATCCCAGAGTTCTCATCCAGTTAGAGAATAAGAATTAGTAAAGATCTCATTAACACTTAGGCAAAGTTTAAAATAACAAATTAAAGTAAGAAAATGGAAATGAAAGCTAAAAATAAAATTACATTTCAATAATAAATTCTAAAAGTTTGGTAAAACTATGCCAAACTTTATGATCAATTGCTCTATCTTCCAAAAAGTCTCTGTTTTGTTGCAATCCATGGGTTTATCCTTCTTCATATTAGTGAGATAGAAAGGAAGAAGAACCTTTTAAACCATTCGTCTCTTTGTGTTCAGCCACCTTTCTTCTAGGTAGTTCTTTCAATGGTCCCAATGCTTGAAGTTCTTTGAATAAGACATGCTTTGAACCGGAGGAAACATTTTGTAGAAGATGAGAAATATGGAAGAGCCAAATGTTGTACAAGATGAGATTGAGATTAACTCCTAAAAGATTGATAAAATAAATTTGGAACAAAATTTGGAAGAAAATGTGAAAGAAAATTTGGAGATAGAAAACTCTTTGCCTAGAGATTTGAGATTTTCTAAAATCCACCGAAGGGAATTGATTATAGGTGAACCAAGTGAGGGTGTAAGGACTAGGCATGGATTAAATAAAGAAGTCAATCATTCAGCCTTCATTTCAACTATAGATGAATTTTGGATTTTGGCCATGCAAGAAGAGTTGAATCAATTTGTAAGAAATAAAGTTTGAAAATTAACTACAAGGCCAAAGGATCACAGTGTAGTTGGAACTAAGTGGTATTCAAAAATAAAATGAATGACTCAGGAGTAGTCATTAGAAATAAGGCTAGATTAGTTGCTAAGGGGTATAATCAGATTGAAGGGATTGATTTTGAGGAGACTTTTGCCCCTATAGCTAGACTTGAAGCAATTAGGGTTTTGCTAGCCTTTGCTTATTTTAGAGGATTTAAATTGTACCAAATGGATGTAAAAAGTGCCTTTTTAAATGAGGTAATTCAAGAGGATGTTTTTGTAGAATAACCTCCAGGTTTTGAAAATTCTAAATACCCAAATCATGTTTTCAAGTTGAAAAAGGCATTATATGGATTGAAATAGATACTTAGGGCTTGGTATGAGAGGTTGAGCATGTGACGCCCCAGATATCAATAGTGAAAGGATTCATCTATCATTCTTTTTTTTTTCTTTTTTCCTTTCTTCATTTCGTTCAGTCTTTTTTTCTTTTTCTTCTCGTTCGTATCAATACAGTCATCCAGAGATAATTGCATTACAGGAAAGAAATACAGCAACTACAATAATTCACATATCAACATATATACAATCAACAGAAGCGTCCAAAAGGTCATGTACAATAGCCAAATGGCTACAAAGCAGAAGTCTACCCAAGCTACAAAACAAAGCTACAGCATCAACCGAAGAAACATCACGCGGGAGGCTCTGCACCTGAAATATTAACCACATATAATGAGCTTTACAAAGCCCAGCAGGTCACCAAAGCCTACAACTGAAATCAAAGCACGACACTGAAAATAATATGCTGATCAATCAAATCAAATCAATAGACTATGATCAATGAATCTATGCAGGTACGGAAATCAAATCGAATCAGATACGTCAATAGTCAATAATCAATACAGCGATAAAAGCATCGATGAATCAATACTCCAGCAATCAAATCAATAAGTGCTTTCAGTCAATGTCTATCCATCGTAGTAGTGTCTATCAATCAATACTATCATTTCAATCAATCGTGTCGTCTAACCGTGTCGTCTAGTCAATTCGTTGTATCTATATCATCTATCAAATCAGTCAATACTCTTGCCAATCGGTCAATCCAATTATTCTATATGATTTACTCGATGTCAATATGCAATATTCAATAACACTACGGCAATTTCAATAATGACGACGTACGATGCTACAGTAGGAAAATCATCTCAAAGTCAATAGAGCACTTTTCAGTCAAGTGTATCAATCGGCTCAAATCCCAATAAACAATTTAATCAATACGGTGAAAGATCAATTGAAATCAAATCATTACAATGAAATCATCAGGTCAATAGAAATCAAAACAATCAGCTTCAAAAAGGAAATCTATTCTACGATGCAATAATCCATTCAATCAATCCTTCAATAATCGGCACGACGAATCAATGTATCAGTGTATCAATAACCTATCAGGATCTGTCGTATCAGTAGTATCCATATGTCAATATCATATTTATATCAATGTCAATATCGGTATCTATCAATCGATACAATCTATATCAATATCAGTGTTAATATCTTTGAATCGATATACATAATCCATATCAATGTCGATGCCAGTATCTATGAATCAATCAAGTCGATAATATCAATCAAAACAAAACAATACGATGAATCAATAAAAGCAATAAATCCGTCAAATCAAACAATCAATCAAATCCAGTCTATGCTATCAAGTCGATCAAATCAATCGGAAAGACAATACAATACATCTATAGCAACAAGTTGAATCAATGCAGAATCAATGGTATCAATGAATCTATAAATCTATGCCGTCCATATCCATGTATCAATGTCAATAATCAATAGTATCAATGCTCAATGATCAATCATCAATGAATCAATGAATCCGTACGAAACAGTAAATCATCATTCCATGGTCTTACTAGACAAGCACAAACGCTGGTCATGTTGCTGTTGTAGAATCCGTATTGCTGTTATAGATATCTATACATTGGTTCTATGAAAAGAGTCGTCACTCTATTGCCCGTCGGCCGCCCGTCGGCATATAATCTCCTTATGACTCCCATCGTTATATCCATGATCCATGATCTATGATTTAAAGGAAAGCCCGTCGGCCCACCATCCTGTACAAGTATCATCTCCAACCAATGTTCAACCATGTTCCCACTTGTCTTTCAGTATCAATCGATTCCCATCAATGATCAATGCAATAATCGATGCAATAATCAATAATACAGAAATCTAAAACGATCATATCAATAGTCATGCACATGTCAATTCAATCTATCAATTCCGGAAAATTCGGAAATCATACAAAAATCGGGCAGCGTAACGGCAGTCGGTCAGATTTACACAAAAAAAAACCTGCACAAAAAGCACAAATTCCAAATCTTTCCAAATTACAGACGAAGATCCACGGCATCAATACAAGATTATTATTCAACAGAATCCAAATCAAATCAAGTCCTGATAATTTTCTATTCGATTAAAATCGCGTAAAATCAATTCCGACCGGTAAAATCGTTGCAGAAAACACTCAAATCGTGTGTAATAATCATATCTATAACATATCAGAAGTTGTGCGGTGAAAGTTGTGTCAATATCAAATCACGTCGAAAAGTTGACTACGAAAATACAAAACAAATCACAACTCGGTCAAAACTCAACATCTTTGAAAACAGAAATAGGGTTCGGAGTCCTTACCGCGAGATAAACAAATCTTCCAACTGCGTCGTCGGAAGAAAAGCGCTCCGCGGGCTCCAAAACCAAGCTTTTCCTTTGCTTTTCTTCTCTTTCTCTCTCCTGCCTTCTCCTTCTCTCTCTTCGAAATGAATAAAAATATCTCAATCGGATATTTATCAATACTGATCGTCCCGGACGATCTACAATTCGTCCCGGTACGATGTGTCCTCTGGACAAATTTCGTACAGACGAAATCCAAATTCGTCCCGGGCGACTTGCTCTCTGGACAGATTTCGTACAGACGGATCGTCCCGACCCTTCCAGGTTCGTACAGACGAAAATGACAGATTTCTTCACAAATTTCTTCAGTTCGTCCTGTACTAAGTCCATTTCGTACTGACTGACAGCACTCAAAAAAATCAGTTGTTTCAAGGCACTGATCGTCCCGAACGATCTCAATATCGTCTCGGACGATCCTGGGAGGAAAATCACATCTACAGAGAAACAAATCAAAGGAACGAGCTCTCACAATCTCCCCACCTTAGAAAAATGTCGTCCCGACATTTCCCTTAAGTGTCCGGAGCAAAACGAAACAAAACAAATCCAATCAATCGGAAAATCGTACAAATCACATCGAAATCGTACAATAAACTAAACTTGTACCAGTCACATCTTCAGGCACTGAAGGAACATCTTCCATCATGGCTTGTACATTTCCAGTCAGAACAGTTGGAACAGATCCTTGCCTAAGTTCAGAACTCGGGCAATCAGTCATTCTATGTCCGTATCCACCACATCGGAAGCATTGCCCTGTTTTCCGATAACACTGTCCCAAATGTCTCTTTCCACAACATGTACAAACATTAATTCTTGCTTTGCTACCTTCCCCACTTTTCTTACTACGCCCAGAGCGTTTCGCTAATTTGTCACTCACCATCTGAGCGACCATGTCAGCAAACTTGTTCATATTTTCAGATGTGAGCGGGAGGTTAGCAGCAGGCTCAGTCTCAATCTTTTTGCCTTTCGGATCCATTTGCCTGATCAATACAAATCATT
Source organism: Dendrobium nobile (assembly GCA_022539455.1). Lineage (NCBI taxonomy): Eukaryota > Viridiplantae > Streptophyta > Magnoliopsida > Asparagales > Orchidaceae > Dendrobium > Dendrobium nobile. The sequence goes on along the minus strand of CM039728.1, from coordinate 13,799,783 downwards.
CAAATCAAATAAAATTGTGGAAATCAAACACATAAAACAAAACAAATCAAATAATGCAATCATCACTATCACTCTGGATATAAGCAAATCCTTTCACTACACTCGCTCTGATACCAACTGTGACGCCCCAGATATCAATAGTGAAAGGATTCATCTATCATTCTTTTTTTTTCTTTTTTCCTTTCTTCATTTCGTTCAGTCTTTTTTTCTTTTTCTTCTCGTTCGTATCAATACAGTCATCCAGAGATAATTGCATTACAGGAAAGAAATACAGCAACTACAATAATTCACATATCAACATATATACAATCAACAGAAGCGTCCAAAAGGTCATGTACAATAGCCAAATGGCTACAAAGCAGAAGTCTACCCAAGCTACAAAACAAAGCTACAGCATCAACCAAAGAAACATCACGCGGGAGGCTCTGCACCTGAAATATTAACCACATATAATGAGCTTTACAAAGCCCAGCAGGTCACCAAAGCCTACAACTGAAATCAAAGCACGACACTGAAAATAATATGCTGATCAATCAAATCAAATCAATAGACTATGATCAATGAATCTATGCAGGTACGGAAATCAAATCGAATCAGATACGTCAATAGTCAATAATCAATACAGCGATAAAAGCATCGATGAATCAATACTCCAGCAATCAAATCAATAAGTGCTTTCAGTCAATGTCTATCCATCGTAGCAGTGTCTATCAATCAATACTATCATTTCAATCAATCGTGTCGTCTAACCGTGTCGTCTAGTCAATTCGTTGTATCTATATCATCTATCAAATCAGTCAATACTCTTGCCAATCGGTCAATCCAATTATTCTATATGATTTACTCGATGTCAATATGCAATATTCAATAACACTACGGCAATTTCAATAATGACGACGTACGATGCTACAGTAGGAAAATCATCTCAAAGTCAATAGAGCACTTTTCAGTCAAGTGTATCAATCGGCTCAAATCCCAATAAACAATTTAATCAATACGGTGAAAGATCAATTGAAATCAAATCATTACAATGAAATCATCAGGTCAATAGAAATCAAAACAATCAGCTTCAAAAAGGAAATCTATTCTACGATGCAATAATCCATTCAATCAATCCTTCAATAATCGGCACGACGAATCAATGTATCAGTGTATCAATAACCTATCAGGATCTGTCGTATCAGTAGTATCCATATGTCAATATCATATTTATATCAATGTCAATATCGGTATCTATCAATCGATACAATCTATATCAATATCAGTGTTAATATCTTTGAATCGATATACATAATCCATATCAATGTCGATGCCAGTATCTATGAATCAATCAAGTCGATAATATCAATCAAAACAAAACAATACGATGAATCAATAAAAGCAATAAATCCGTCAAATCAAACAATCAATCAAATCCAGTCTATGCTATCAAGTCGATCAAATCAATCGGAAAGACAATACGATACATCTATAGCAACAAGTTGAATCAATGCAGAATCAATGGTATCAATGAATCTATAAATCTATGCCGTCCATATCCATGTATCAATGTCAATAATCAATAGTATCAATGCTCAATGATCAATCATCAATGAATCAATGAATCCGTACGAAACAGTAAATCATCATTCCATGGTCTTACTAGACAAGCACAAACGCTGGTCATGTTGCTGTTGTAGAATCCGTATTGCTGTTGTAGATATCTATACATTGGTTCTATGAAAAGAGTCGTCACTCTATTGCCCGTCGGCCGCCCGTCGGCATATAATCTCCTTATGACTCCCATCGTTATATCCATGATCCATGATCTATGATTTAAAGGAAAGCCCGTCGGCCCACCATCCTGTACAGGTATCATCTCCAACCAATGTTCAACCATGTTCCCACTTATCTTTCAGTATCAATCGATTCCCATCAATGATCAATGCAATAATCGATGCAATAATCAATAATACAGAAATCTAAAACGATCATATCAATAGTCATGCACATGTCAATTCAATCTATCAATTCCGGAAAATTCGAAAATCATACAAAAATCGGGCAGCGTAACGGCAGTCGGTCAGATTTACACAAAAAAAAACCTGCACAAAAAGCACAAATTCCAAATCTTTCCAAATTACAGACGAAGATCCACGGCATCAATACAAGATTATTATTCAACAGAATCCAAATCAAATCAAGTCCTGATAATTTTCTATTCGATTAAAATCGCGTAAAATCAATTCCGACCGGTAAAATCGTTGCAGAAAACACTCAAATCGTGTGTAATAATCATATCTATAACATATCAGAAGTTGTGCGGTGAAAGTTGTGTCAATATCAAATCACGTCGAAAAGTTGACTACGAAAATACAAAACAAATCACAACTCGGTCAAAACTCAACATCTTTGAAAACAGAAATAGGGTTCGGAGTCCTTACCGCGAGATAAACAAATCTTCCAACTGCGTCGTCGGAAGAAAAGCGCTCCGCGGGCTCCAAAACCAAGCTTTTCCTTTGCTTTTCTTCTCTTTCTCTCTCCTGCCTTCTCCTTCTCTCTCTTCGAAATGAATAAAAATATCTCAATCGGATATTTATCAATACTGATCGTCCCGGACGATCTACAATTCGTCCCGGTACGATGTGTCCTCTGGACAAATTTCGTACAGACGAAATCCAAATTCGTCCCGGGCGACTTGCTCTCTGGACAGATTTCGTACAGACGGATCGTCCCGACCCTTCCAGGTTCGTACAGACGAAAATGACAGATTTCTTCACAAATTTCTTCAGTTCGTCCTGTACTAAGTCCATTTCGTACTGACTGACAGCACTCAAAACAATCAGTTGTTTCAAGGCACTGATCGTCCCGGACGATCTCAATATCGTCTCGGACGATCCTGGGAGGAAAATCATATCTACAGAGAAATAAATCAAAGGAACGAGCTCTCACAGAGCACCTTCCTACTTGAAAGATCTTTTGAAAAAGGAAGTGTGGATACAACTCTCTTTTTAAAGAAATGTGGAAAGGATATACTCATTGTACAAATTAATGTGGATAAAATCATCTTTGGATCTTCAAATAAAAATCTTTGTGATAATTTTTCTAAAACAATGAGTAGTGAATTTGAAATAAGTTTAATAGGAGATTTATGCTACTTTCTAGGCTTTAGCATTAAGCAAATTGAGGATGACACATTTCTTAGTCAGTCTATGTTAAGGATATCCTCAAAAAGTATGAAATAGACAATGCTAAACTTGTTAATACACCAATGAGTTCCTCAATTCAGTTGGATAAGGACCCTAAAGGAAAATCTGTTGATCAAAAGAAATTTAGAGGGATAATTTGATCTTTACTTTACTTGGCTGCTAGTCGACCCGATATCATGTTTAGTGTTTGCTTGTGTGCTAGATTTCAATCAGATCCAAAAGAATCACATTTGACAGTAGTAAAAAGGATTTTAAGATATCTGTTAGGAACTCAAAACTTAGGAATTTGGTATCTTAAGTTTGGCTCTTCATTTGAAATAATTGGTTATTCAGATTTTGACTTTCAGGTTGTAGGGTGGATAAAAAGAGCACTTTTGGAACATGTCAATTTATTGGAAATTCTCTAGTCTCTTGGTCTAGTAGAAAACAAAATTTAGTAGCCCTATCTACTGCAGAAGCTGAATACATTGCATTAGAAAGTTATGTGGCACAAGTACTTTGGTTGAAACAACAATTAATTGACTTAGGATTAACTATAGGCACTATACCAATTTATTGTGATAACACTAATGCTATTTGCATTTCTAAAATTCCTATTCAACATTCAAGAACCAAACACAGACATAAGGCATCATTTCATAAGGGATCATGTATCCAAAGGAGAAATTGAACTCATTCATGTTTCAACTGAAAATCAACTTGCAGACATTTTTATAATCCTTTAGCCTTTGATACTTTCAGTGCATTAAAAATAAAGCTTGGTGTGATTTATTTGAATGCTTAAATAAAAATGTTTTTGCAACATTGATGTTTGTTTACTAGTTAATGTGTTTGTGTGTTTTATGTGTTTATGAACTTGTATGTGTGATTTTTTTTTATTTCGAGTTTGTGTCTTTTCATTGTTTTGTGTTTTTAGTGTGTTTGTGTTTTAGTTTTTTTATTGAGTGCAAAAATTTGAAAATTTTGAGTGACAATCATCCGGGACGAAATTTTTTCGTACGGGATGATTTGTGTAGTGTGTCAAACTGTCGAATTTTGAACCGTTTGAGTGCAGCTTTCAGTGTTTTATTATCACTTCATTTGTACGATCATCATAATTGTCTAGGACAAAATGTTTTTTAAATGACGGGATGAATGAATAAAGCGATTGAATGGATAAGGTAGTTTTTAATACGAACTTTGTATGTACGAACCTTTGGTTCGTCCGGATGAACACATGTCGGTTCGATGGAGGGGACGGTTTCAGCTGCCATTATGACGATCATAAGTTCTGATCGTCCCAGGATGAACACGTGTTTGTCTGTACGATCAGCCTGGTTAAAAGTCTGTATAAAAGGACGCTTCGTAAGTTGTGTTGATTACAAAAAGCTGTTTCATTTTGACGCATTGGTTCGTCCATACGAAATTTTTTCATACGGGATGAAAGTTTTTCATCTGGTACGAATGTGTCATTTTCAATAAATAGAAGGGCTTTTGAACTCAACAGACACACTCTAAACTTCACTTTCAATCTCTTTCGTACTTTAGATCTTTTTCAAATGGCAAGTTCAAGCAAGAGCTAAAAAGTTCTGGCCAAGAAACCTCATAGGAATTCTTCTGAGAACTTTCTTTCCAAATCAAATGAGAATTCCTTTCCTATGTTTGCCTCAGCCAAAATCACCCCCTCCAGAATCCTAATCCAAGAAGAACTTACCTTTCAGGTGATGAACTTATTTGCTTCAACATAGTTTGGTTTTATCCTTACCCTCGTCTATCTCTACAATAAAGAAACCTTTCACAACTTTCTCGCCAACATGTCCTTTAATTCTTACCATTCTATAATCCGTTCCTTTGTCTTTAAACAAAAAGTTGAAATCACCAAGGCTGACTTATGAGCCTTTTTAAATTTAAGGACAGAGGGGGCTAGGGCTCATCACTTGATCACCTCTTCTGAATATAAATGGTAAGAAATCAATAGAGTGATTAGAGAAAATAGTGTTGATGAGCATGTGGCTAAGTATTCGGTCTTGTCTGAAATGCACGTATCATCCAACATGTTCTTAGAACTTCAATTATTCCTAAAGCTGGTGATAGAATCAATATAACCCCTCTTCTTTCTATGGTGACCTTTTTGATCATGTCTAGAGAGCCTATAGATGAAGCCTGACTTATCCTTAACTATCTTTATTGTCTTTCTGAAATTGGTCATGTAGAGTATAAAAGAAAGAGGAATATTGTCTTATGACATTTACTTACCTATATTCTGGAGAAGAAATACAACTTGATTCATCCTGATCAAGAGTTTGAAGAACCGCTCTACTACAACGACGGATCATTTAGAGTAATCTTCAAAAATGATGAATCAAGAAAAGCACATGTCATTAGTGATAGAGAAGAAGAACTAGAAGCTGCACCTGCACCTGCCAATGAATCAAATTATCAGGATTTGGTTCAAAGATTTGATCGACTAGAGACTCATTTTGATTAACATTTTGATCAAATTGAGACTCATCTTCAGCAATAGGATGCACAATATCAACATGACATGGGTTTTATGAGGGAGCAAATGAATGACATCAGTACCAATGTGATTATGATGAGTACATACTTTAGCCTCTTTGGTGCTGCACTTCCTCCTCCTCCTCCAGATAAGAGTCCGTCTCAGTGATATTTGTATTTGATTTTATGTGTTTTCTATAGTTTGTGTGTTAGTTATTGTTTTAGGAAGCTTGATGTATTTTTCTTTTATTTAGATGTTTTGTTTTTGTATTGATATCCTGAGCTTAGATTGTAATATCTTCATATTGATATCAATATATATTCTTGGGTGTTGGTTTTAATGATATTGAAATGTGTGTTAGCTTTTATGACAATCATTAGATTTTTAATCTTAAAAGTGCTATACTTTGAAATGAAAGTTAAAATTAAAATTATTAGAAAATCTAATTTTTCTAAATATGAGTTTTGATTATAACTTGATGTAATTAAGATTATCAATTTCATGTCTCTGATTTAGACTACATTATTGTCTAAAACTATTATTGCATCTATGCTGTTTTTCTTATTTTGTATTTCACCTTTCAAATAAATATTTATGCACTTAGAGATATTTGAAATTTTTTATTATTTATTTTGGAAAGATGAAAATTACTCTTGAAAAATGTACAAAAATACAAAAAATAAAAGGAATGCGTAATGGTTCGCAAATTAAAAAAGAGGCACAAAATAAGCCCACAAGTAAAAAGATGCACAAAATTGTGCCAGAAATTTGAAAAAGATGCGCAAAGCGCCACATGTGGTAGTTACTTCTTTTCATAATCTTTTAATCTCTTAGTTCAAATTGATCTTCTGTACATTTCTATTCTATATTGAAATTTGAAATATACAAATTTTTATACGTCCTTTTTGCAATAATTTTCTCTATCTTAGTGTCTAAATTGACTCATGTTTTTTAATAATTTGTTTTATCATCAATGTTATATCATTCTTAAATTGCTTGAATTACTATGGTTTTGTCTAATGTTTTTTATTTTATTAGCAATTTACTTCAATCACTTTCAAGGTTCAATTATATAATGATTTTCATATGACTGCTTACATTTCTGGTCTTCTTTTTTTTCTTCACTTTTTGTTGTTGTCAAAAAGGGGGAGAAATTATTTGTTTGTCTGTATCGTATGTCGTTCGTATGTAGTAGTATGTGTTTTATTTTGTGTTTTGTTTTGTTTTGTATCTCTAAAAATTTTGGAGAGAAATTGTTTATTCTATTGGTTTGTTTGTTTTTATGTGTTTGTTTTATCTCTAAAAATTTGAAAACAGTTTTTTTTTTTAAAATTAAAATACATCCTTATTTTTACATGTTCATCTTTTCAGGGGGAGTTTAGGAGATTCTTAGAATTTGAAATTATACAAACAATAATTGTTTTGCCATCATCATAAAGGGGGAGATTGTTAAGAGAGTTGCTATTTGCATGTTTTATATTCTTGCAACTTGTATAGTTTTGATGATTTCAAATATTATTATTTTATGTGTTGATATCTCCTAACATTTTTTTTAGAAGAATTGTATTTGCTCTTGTGTGTACTAACATTTTAGAAAAAATGAACTCTAAACTATTGAAGACTTTAAATCAAATTCAGCATGAGATTTCTTGTAATTTGAAGCTTGTACTTTTAGTTGAATTAAGTTTGAGAGGGAGTGATTATAATCGAGTGAATAAACATACATACTTAAGGAGATCTCTAAAAATTTTGTACTGATCGTACGGTACGAACCTTGTTCGTACGGGACGATCAAGTCAGTTATCTCCTCGAAAAAGAGTAATAGAACGAACAGAATTTGCAAAAAAAATTTCTAAGTCCTGAGGAGTGGATGGTTGTTACTCTTCAATTGGGCAATAATGTCATCCCATTCCTTTTATTTAGGATTAACTTTTGTATTATTACTTGCAAGAGATCTAATGGATATACTGCTTACCAAAATTAAAAGCTAACATAATTAAGTTTCTGCATTTTTAATTGAAGGAGCTTGATTTGTAAATGATTTCTAAATTATATTACCACATCATCAAGTGGTGATTTCTTATTTATATACTGATTGCTTTGATTAAATCTTGGATGGTTAATTGGCCTTGGAATGCTATTAGTTATATTTTGATTATTATAATTTAATCCTTGGTTATTTTAATAATTATTCCATTGATTAGCACCATTATTATTAAACAAGTTAAAATTTGGGTGATTCCTCCAATACGGATTATATATATTTAACTAGGAATTATTTTGTCTTCCAATCAAATTTATATTTTTGATCACTTGAATATCTTTTTCTTCCTTCGACCTTTCATCTTCCAATTGTAAAGATGAATAAGAATTTAAACGTAAAGTCTTCAACTTCTTTTATATTATTACAACTTGTGCAGTCAAAATAGATAAAGAATCATTATCATAGACTCCTACCACTCTCTTAGGATTCACCATATCAGCAGGCCACTAGAAATTATTTGTTGACATTTTTTCAATTAATTCATAAGTTTCATCAAATGGTTTTGACATTAATGAACCTCTAATTGCAGCATTAATTATATCTTTAAGGGATCCTACCAATCCATAATAAAAAGTTTGAATTACTAACCAATCAGGTAACATATAAAGAGGGCATTTCCTAAGAAATATTTTGAATATCTCCTAACTCTCATAAATGGATTCTCCTTCTAAATGAGCAAAAGAGTTAATGTCATTTCTAAGTTTGGCAGTCCTAGAAGGTGGAAAATAGTTTCTTTAAAATTTGTGGGCCAACTAATTGTATATGGTAATAGAGATTGGGGATAAAGATTTAACCACACTTGTTTGTAAGATAAAATGGGAATAATCTAAGTCTAATGGCATGGTCACTATCATTATTGTACTTAAATATTGCACAAATTTCTAAGAAACACACTAAATATAGATTAGGATCTTCAGGGGGAGTTCTCCTAAACTATGATTTATGTGCCATCTGAATGCTTGTAAGTTTTAATTCAAATTTGTTAGCTTGGATGGTTGGTCTATTAATGCTTTGGTGAATACCGTCTACTATAGGGTAGGCAAAATCTTTAAGTGGTCTAGAATGATCTAAATCTTGAATTGGGTCAATCATTTTCAAATACTTTTTAGTGGTTCTAATTTTAGAAAGTGTTATCTCAATTTTAGAATCAAAATTTAAATGTGATTTCCATCTATGTTTTATAAGCATGCAACCATAGATATGCAATCAATAAAATAAAAGAATAAAAGAAGATAGTAGGACTAACCATGCACTCGATTTAATAATATCGTAAAATTATAAATAAAAGAAACTTCTCTAACAACGATGCCAAAAACTTGGCCAGGGGAAATGGAGTAACCTGAAGAATTATAAAAATGATTTAGGGCTATATCAATCCCTAAACAACGCTTAAGTTCTCTTTAATATAAAAATTTATAAAAACACAAGTTAATATATACAAGTATACGTGCTGAATTAAGTAATATAGTAACAGAGTAGAGTATCGATCCCACGAGAATAAAATGTTTACTTATAAACACTAGTATTATCTACTATAATTATAATAGTTATCCTAGTCAATAAGAATAAGGGTTGGTGGAGATTCAATCACTTTTATAAAAATCAATATCAAAATTATAGATACACTTATATGAATAAAATGTTTTGGATTGATGAAAGGTAAATTAATATGTTTATAATGATTCCCTTTTAATATGATATTATTTTGAGCAAATGCTTCATCAACCGCTAAGTCAATCATGAAGAGACAAAGGAAGGGCCTTACTCATTCCACTCTTAATGCCACTCTAAACTCCCATAGTCTATCACCCTATGAAAATCTTAAAAGAATAAGTAAAGAATGCACTATTAATTACCAGCTCATGAAAATTAATATCTATAAATTTGATGGATAATAAGTATAATGTCTATGCTTGTATCATTCCAATCTAACATACCTGGTTGTGTTTACTTTCCTAATCATATGCTCAAAATTACACTTGATATTAACTGCACATATAACCACTATATGTATTAAATGAAGACCTAGTACATTGAAAACATTGTATCATCACTTAAAAGATTTAGAGAAATTAATAGTACTCAATATTTTGGCTCTGTAGTATTGCGTAAACATCCTTTGTTTCTGCAATACTAAATCCTTAGATGTTACTTTGCTATCTAGATAGAGACTGGGCACTGCCTTGTCCACATTTTGGTGCTCAGACGGTGCCATTGGCACCACCGTGGTATTATGTCTGACGCCGTGATGGTGTGCCCATACTTGAAACTTCTCCTATTTCTTATATTTTTCTACACAAATACTAGTAAAAAAAACATAATTTCACCCATAAATTAATACAAATAATATAGGATTATTTACACTTATCATTTACATTGGTGGGCCTTCGTTTGCTGGTAGTTATAGTTTTGGAATGGATAAATGGTTGCCTCAATTCACACCTTTATACACGAATGGAATTTCTTCTCCAATTTGCATTCAAAAGCCAAATATCCATTTGCACTATTGGGATGAGACTAATATTACCAAAAGTGCATCTAAAATTGGTGATTTAATTATGTTTAATGGCCATACATTCAATTAGGGGAGGAGAGAATTTATAAATATCTATGCTCGTATAAAGCTTGATTGCAAATATCCAATAAGAATCTGTATTAATGGTTTTCAAGGTAGAATTTCCAAAAAATACAATATTAGAATATATGTTATTCTATTTCAATTGTGGTAAAATTGGCCACAAACAAATTAATTGTTCATAAATAAAAAATTTTTATAAGAATGTTTCAAAAAACATTGTTAGCAATAAAAAAATGTGTTTGAAGAAGCTGTACAAAAATTACCTATTCAACATAATTCTATTGATGCCAATGTTTCTAATAGTTTTGATCCTTGGATCCATTTTATATATGGAAATAGAAATTTTAATTCTTCTATTAGAAAAGATCCAAGAGCTTTTCATAAAAAGAATTTTTTAAAAATTAAATTCTCAACCAAATGTTAAAAATTCTTTTAAAGCATTAGATGGTGATATTGATGCTATAGATGACATTACTCTTATTCCTGTTGATGTTACTAGTATTTTTGAAGATGAAGCTATTTTAAATAAAGATAATAATGTAGCTGAAAAGTTGTCTAATGCAACAAGTTTAGATCCTAATTCCCCAAATAATTTTTAGAAAGTTGAAGCATTAAAGAGGTTTTATTGCAACATTCTGGTGATAATTTTTTTGAGTATGTTAATATTATTGAAATAGAAATAAGTAAGGAGCAAAATGATCAACTAGAAGTTCAATCAAAAACTATTTCTAAAGATTCATCTAATAAAGTATATAAGCAGAATTTTGATGATATACCTAAATCTTTTTTTATTTAATGGTAAGCTAAGTAAGGAATTCAAATAGTTTAGACGTATTGAGGACGTGCCTAGAAAAAGAATTAGTTGGAATTGCAGTGGTTTCTGCAAGGAGGGGCACTATTTAAAAACCTTAATTAAGGATTATTGTCTTTTTATTAGTTTTATGGAAACTGAGATAGAATCTTTGGATAAAGAAGGTATTATTAAATTTGCTTGAGTTGATTGAAATCACCTTCATATTCCTACATTAGGAAAATCTTGTGGTATATTGGCACTTTGGAATTTGAAAGTGTAAGATTTTCTATTATTGAGTCTAGCTCTCAGTGTATCATTTGCAATCTAATAGCTTCTAACCATAGTAAATTGGTGATTGTTATTGTTTACGGTAATAAAGATGTTCTTTTGATAAGAACATTAAAACATTCTATTTAAACTTTTTTATCTAATGAAGAACCTACTATAGTAGGAGGTGATTTTAATTGCATTATATCTATGAATGATAAAGAAGAATGTATGAAATTTTGAATGTTCCAAGACCCTCAAAAAATGAAGGATTTCATGGCAAGAAATGATTTGTATAATATTTCTTTCTTGGGTCCTTATTTTACATAGTGTAACAACAAAGATGGGTTGGCTAGAATATGGGAGAGGTTGCATAGAATTATTCTAAATTCTTCAGCTCTTCAAAAAATCTCCTTTTGCTAAAACTAGTCACATAGCTCGATTATGCTCTAATCATAGTCCACTTATATTAAATATAATAGATAAGCCTCCCTTTCAACAAAAATTTATCAAGTTTGACAACATTTGGACTTCGTATCTTACATATAGGAGAATTGTATCCAAGTTCCAAAAATTTTTGATTATGGCATATCAGTTGATATTCTTCAAAGAAAGCTTAAGAGTTCTCTTAGAGTTTTGTATTTTTTGAGCAAAAATAAATTCAAGGAGATAAACTTCCTCAAACATTCTCTTTATAATCGAATTATTATTTTTAGGAAAAGGAAGTTCAATGTGTTCGACTTTTTGAAGAAGAGTTTCTTGAGTTGAGAATTAAAGATAAAGATCTTAATTCAACTCAAGCTAGATTGGAAACTTGGAGGAAGGAAAGAGCTAAGGTTATTTGGCTTGAGCATGCAGAATCAAATTCTCACTTTTTTCATAATTTTACTTCATATAAAATAAATTCAAGAAGACTTTTACAAGTTAAATTTTCAAATGTTGAGCTTTCAGATGATCCTATCAGCATGCTAAAGTATTTTCTAAATTTTTTTAGAAAATGTTAATAGTAAGACAATACAGATTGGAAGGATGGCCTAATTTTCTTGAAAACCATTGCATTGAATAGAGTATGCAAGATTTTGGAAGAAGAGTTTTTATAAAAAGATCTAAATATTGGTGTGAAATAATTGGGAAATAACAAATATCCAGGCATTTGTGGTATTTCTCCAACTTTTTTCAAAGCCTATTGGGATAATGTTCATGATGAAGTATGGAATACCATTTTTAATCTTTTTAAAGAAGGAATCATGCCAACTAAATGGAAATATATATTAGTCTTTCTAATCTCTAAAGTTCAAAGTGCTTTATAGTTGTCAAAATTATGGCCTATTAGTCATTGTCAAACTACATACAAAATTATTGCAAGGATGCTTATAAATATATTAAAGATTATAATTCGAATCCTCATCTCTGAAGAGCAGGTAGCTTATGTTCCAAACAGATCAATCTCAGATAATTTTCAACTAGCTCAAGAATTATTCAAGAAACTCATATTTTTCACTTTTAAGAACGGCTTCATTTCTTTAAAGGTTGATATGGAACAAGCCTATGATAGTATGTTTTGGGAAACTTTTTTCCAAGTGATGAAATAAAAAGATTTCCTCTTTAATTCATAAACTTGATTATGCAATGTGTTGCATTCCTAGGTTTTCAATTATGATAAATAATCAAAAAATAGATTGGACTAAGGCTAATTATAGTTTTAGACAAGTTTTTCCATTGTTTGATTTCTAATTCATTCCTTGTTTTGAACTAATTTCAAAATCACCTCAATGAAAAGAAAGAAATCTTGGCAGTAAAAATGCTCCAAAATCTTGAAGAATTTCATATTTGTGATATGTTGGAGATGTTATTATTTTTTGTAGAAGCTAAATATCAATCAATTGTCTTATCAAAAGTATTTTCATTGATTATTTCTTGGATTGGAAAAATATAAATGAGAACAAAACAGCCCTTATTTGTTCTAAGGCTATGAATAAAAGAAAGTAGAAGAGATTTTCCAAAAGAATCGGATTTAGATTTGTTATATAACTTTTCGATCTTAGTTTTTAAATTATTCTTAGAAGATACATAGGTGCATATTTTCAATCCATTTTGGGAATCCTTGGAGAAGGTTAAATCTTGGAAAAATAGTAATTTATCATTAGCTGGTTGGACTATATTGATTCAATTTTTGCCTCTTTTACTACCTACCTTCCTTATTGCTCACTCTTTGGTGCCTAAAGGTGCTCTTGGCAACATGGAAAAATTATGTAGAGGATTTTTGTAAAAATCCGAATTATTTGCTTAGTAGACGTATCATTGCAAAATGTGGTGATAATATTTGGTATTTTTCTTCTAGCCATGGAAATTCTACATTTTGAAAAATTCTAGTTGATGGAGTTAAGCATCTTAGGCCTATTGTAATATGGAACAAATTTTATGGCAAATGCATTCAAGTTTTGTCAAATTAACACTTATAATCTTTCCATTACTAGATATTTCTTGCATAAACATAACTAAAATAATATGTTTTTACTAAAATTTAAATACAATAAACAGGACACAATCTACATTTAATAAATTCCCCCACACTTAAACTCTTGTTTATTCTCAAGCAATGATAAGTATAATATGTTAACATTTAATAGACAAAGTAAAAAAAATTAATAATTTAAAATTTCTTAAAATAAAGGATAATACATTGCTATATAGAAGTAATCTTAAATAAATAATGTTATAATTCTAATTTGAAAATTTCATAACCCTTATCCCGATCTGTCACCCTTGCTATTACTTCTTTTTAATCTATCCACTATGTTTGTAATTAACATTTTAATCTAGAAATGAATAATATAGTTTTGAAACTAGTTATGCTCACATCTAAAATAGGAAATTCATTAATTCACCATCAGATGTAATAGTTAACTTATTTTATCCTTCTTTCACTACAAGAAAATCTTCCATTATTGTCAAACTTTTTGGAGGATAAACATATGCACGAAAAAATAGTGGCATAATCGACAAAATATGAATCAAAAATTTGACAGAAGTATTTCCTGCAAAATTTGTGTCATTAGCATACTAACACATATTCCATCAGTTATTTCATCAGTATTTAAAAAATTTTGGTGCAATTTTTGCTTGTTATTACTTATAGAATGACCAGTGTAAATTTTGATGGCTTACATAAACTCGTTGAATAGTTACCGATGTATTATCTGCCGGTAATGTTGCAACTTAGTTTTCATAACCATGCTTTCATATGATGTGTATTTTTTATTATTCCAAAATATTATTGTATTCATTACTATTTCTCCTAATATAAATTGAAAATATTGCTTTTGTTGTTTGAGTGTACTAACATTTCAAGGAAATCATACTCCAATCAAATGAAGATTTCAAGATAGAATAGACTTGGATTTATTATATATGAAGTTTGTATCTTTTATATTTTTCTTGAGTCTGAGTGAGTCTGATTATAATTGGGTAACCGTGCACACACACACTAGGCGAGTGTAAAAATCTAAATTTTTTAAACAAATCATATTATACAATTTTGTATTATACAGGATGATTTGACCCGAGGGTTCCTCCATAATGGAGTTAATCAAACCATGCTGAAAAAATATTCTAAGTCTTTTTTGTATTGTACGAAGTTACCTTCATACAGACGATGTCTAAAGTATGAAATAGATACGTACAAGTTCTTCCCGATGAACTCAAAACTTTTCTGAACTATTCATATTGTATGATCTTAGGTTCGTATAAATGACGTCCAGAGTATAAAATGGTTGTGTATCTTTTCATCCATGTGAATAAATAAATTTTTTGAACTATTTATAGGATCGTACATATGACTTCTAGAGTACGAAATTGATTCGTCAATTTTCTTACCAAATGAAACATGGTTCGATTAAAACATAACATATTGTACAATATGGAGTTCGTATATTATGTTATCCAGAGTATAAAATCCATTTGTATTGAATAATATACGATGACACTATTCAATTTTGAACTGTTCAAAGTGTATGATATAAGTTCGTACACAAGTCCATCATAGTACAAAATTGGTTCGTACTGGATCGTATAAGCAAATTTTAAATTATTCATATGTACGATGTTTGATCGTACTGTACGATCATGGAAGGTCAAATTGAAATTTTGAGTTTTTTGGATGGTTTTTCATGTCATTCATATATAAGGTCCTAAAAAATTGATTGGAATGAATACTTCTTCATTTTTTCTTTGAGAGCAAATGTGAGAGTGTTTTGGAAGAGTATTTAAGAGTGTGGAAAGAGATCTTGCAAAAGGAATTTGTAAAGGGTTTATAAGGTTGCCCAAAAGTAAGGATCTCTTTATAAATGTGTCAAATCTCTTCCGTTATTCTTTAAAGTTGCACAAGAGAAGATCTTTGAAGAATATCAGATTCTCTGCGACACCAGGAGGGTGTGAAAGGATGATGGTTCTATATCAACACCAAGAGAGTGTGAAAAGATAAAGATTCTCTACTGACACTTAGAGAGTATAAAAGGATGACGGCTCTCTACCGTCACTTGGAGAGTATAAAAGGATGATGGTTCTCTGGCAACACTTGGAGAGTGTGAAAGAATGATGGTACTCTCTTGCACTGAGAATTGGTGGAAGAGAAGTGATTTGTAAAAGTTTCTCTGCCTTTTTGTGGGAGTAAAAGGATAGTCACTTTAGTAATAGTGTAATACATAAAAAGGGAGTCTTCAGGGAGTGGACATAGGTTCAGTTGGATAGAACCACTATAAATTTCTTTGTTATTTTAATTTTATTTACTGCATTTTTATAGTTATAATTAAAAAGTTTAGTTTGATAAAACTTTTATTGTGCTTAAAATTATAAGAATGATTTTTTAATATACCGAGCAGTTTTTTAACCAATTTACACCCCCCCCCCCCACTTTGTTATATTTGGGATAATTTGTTTAGGTCTAACAACCTATACGGACTTTCAAGTGGTATCAGAGCTTACTTTTGAAAATTAAGATTTAGGCAACTTTTTAAAAATGATCATGGATAGTTTTGGAAATCATAACACACATGATGGGTATTCGATCACTAGACCCCGCAAAAGCTCTATTTGCCTCTGCCATTCTATGAGATTTTTCTGTCCGTGAGGATCCCGCCATAACATTCCTTTCAATTTTTGAAAAATATATATGTCTACTTTTTTTCAACCACTTGGCTATCACATGTAGATTTTAGTACAGGAAGGATTCACTAGACCAACTAGACTTTATAGATGGCATTAGAATTAAAAAACCATTTGCTGACCAGACTATAAAAGAAAAAAGACTTAGCTCAGTTAAATGCTAAATGTTTGAATAAAATTTTCTGTACACTTAAATCTGAAGACTATATGCATGTTTCTACCTATAAAAGTGAAAAAAAAAATGGGATAGACTTTATATCACATATGAAGGGACTAATGAAGTGAAGCAATCTAGATTAAACATGTTGCTATATGATTATGAATTATTTTGTATAAAACCAAATGAAACAATTACTAACATATATAAACATTTCACACAAATAATCACCTCATAGCATACTTTAGGTAGGGAACTAACAAATGCTGAGAAAATAAATAAGATTCTTCATTGTTTGCCTACTGCTTATGATACAAAGATCACTATTATAATAGAATCAAAAGATTTAAATGCTTATTTTATTGACAATCTTCTTGGATCACTATTTTGTTTTAAGTAAGGAGTGACTCAAAAATAGATTGATACATGTTAGAAGGAAAAGGAGAAGAATATAACATTGAAAGTGGATGACCCATAGAGTGATCAATCTCAACCTGAGGATGAAGATGACATTGCCTTGATGACATGGCAATTCAGGAATATTCTAAAAAGGAAGCAAATAATATATTAGCATTGGAATAAAGATAAGTTCCATAAAAATATTAAGGCTTATAATCATGTAATTTGCTATGAATGTAGGAAGCCTGGAAATATCAAATTGGATTGCTCAAATCTTAAAGACAATCCTTGCAAGGAAAATTTTGAGAAGAAAAGTAATGTAAGAAAGGGCAAGAAGAGATTACAAAGAGCATTTTAGGCAGACTCAGCTTCAGATTCTTTAGAAATAAAAGTAAAGGAGAAAGTCACCAACCTACATTTAATAGTTGGCAAGCTTGATAAGTTAGATGAAGAAGAGGTATGGGACTTAACCTATGAAGAGTTATTTGATGTTTCTAAGGAAATTCACACTGCATATAAAAAACTCAAAAAGATGCCTGCTAGGTTGAACTTAGATTTTCTAGAATTATAAAAAAGGCATGAAATCCTTAGGAAAGATAATGTACTGATTGATAACAACGATATAAAATTATTGGTTGAGTTTAATGAATTGAATAAATAGTATGAACTATTGAAATAATCCCACACTAAACGTGAAAATAATTTTAAAATATTTATGGATGAATCTGATAGTATAGAACATTATTTAAAATTTGATAATGCTATTTTAGAAAGTACTAACTCATTTATTAAAGTTAAATTGAAAGCACTTGGGGAAAATAGAATTCCACTCACACTTAAATATTTTTTTAATCCTAATAAGAAGCCAAAAATTTTAAAACCTAGGAAAAGATAGTTTTACTCACATAGATTGATAAATCCTTTTCCTAGAGTCAAATGTTTTTCTTGTGGAATGATTATCCATATATCTCATATTTGTACTATTCATAGTAAATTATATCTAGTGTGGAGACCAAAGATTCATAAAATGAAATATATTAAATATGCATCTAGATTAAGTTTGCCAAGAGGAGAAACCAAACTTGTTTGGGTTCCCAAGACTAACTATTGATTATCTTATAGAATTACTCTCATATAAGACCTCGTGAAAGAATTTGGTACCTGGATAGTAGATGTTTGAAGCCTACGACTGGAGATACTATACAATTCATATCACTGGAAGCTAGGAATAGAGGCAAGGTTACACTATGAGATAATACCACTAGAAAAGTGGTTGGCAAAGGTATAATTGGAAATTTAAACAATTTTTTCATAGAAAATGTTTTATTATTAGGAGGCTTAAAGCATAATTTATTGATTATTAGTTAGCTATATAATAAGGGTTATAATATAAATTTTTTTTCCCACTAACTGCATAATAAAACAAAATGGAATTCATGTTTTGAATGTAATTAAGGTAAATAATATGTGCATGCTTTATTTGAATTGTATTAAATCTCCTAATGCTTTTTGTCTCAAAATAATTTGTGATGAATCATGATTATGACATAAGAGACTTTGTCACGCTAGCATGACAAATCTTAGAAAAATTATCCAAAAAGAAATGGTTAGAAGAATACCCAAACTTGACTTTACTAAAGATCACCTATGTGATGCATGTCAATTAGGAAAAAAGGTGAAGTCCTCCTTTTATTCCATTTAGGATCTTAGGACTAGCAAACCGTTGAAAATCATTCACATGGATCTTTCTGGAATGGTTAGCACTGTAAGTCTATGAGGTAAAGTGTTTGGATTTATTTTAGTTTATGAGTTTTTAAGATTCACTTGGCTTAAATTTTTATTTCATAAGAGTGAATCACTTGAGGAATTTAGAAATTTTTGCACTTAGATTCAAAGGAAATTAGGGTGTGAGATTTTATCAATTGAAAGTGATCATGGAGGTGAATTTAAAAATGAAAATTTGAAGATTTTTGTAAAGAGAAAAGAATTTATCATAATTTTTTAGCACCTAGGACCCATTAGTAGAATTGTGTAGTAGAAAGAAAGAACAAAACATTAATTAAAGTTACTATAGATATGTTAGCAGAATATTCACTTCCAAAATATTCTTTGGCTAAAGTGATTATTATAACTTGTTATGTTATAAATAGATAAACATTATATAAAAATTGAATAAAACACCCTATGAACTTCTTAAGGGAAGAACACCAAATTTGTCACTTTTGCAACTTTTTTGCTGTAAGGTTTTCATTTATAATAATGGGAAAACTCCTTTAGGAAAATTTGATCCAAAATTTGATGAAGGAATTTTTTTTGGATACTACAGTATTGGAAAATCTTATAGAATTTTTAACAAGAGAACTTTGGTAGTTAAGTAAATCACACATATTGTGTTTTATGAATATGACATTTTGGAATAGCCAAGATTAGAAGAGGAACATATTGAAAATAACTCCCAAGGAATTGAAAAGATAAATTTAGAAGAGAATGTTGAATAAGAAAACCTTTTTTCTAGAGAATGGAAATTTTCTAAGAATCACCCTAAGGAATTAATTTTAGGTGAACCTAGTGAGGGTGTTAGGACTAGGCATGCTTAGTAAAGAAGTGAACCATTCTACCTTTATATCAATGGATAAACCCTCAAATATAAACCAAACACATTAGAATGAATTTTAGATTTTGGTCATGTAATAAGAGTTAAATTAATTTGTAAGAAATTATATTTGGGAATTGATTGAAAGGACAAAGGATCAAAGTATTGTTGGAACTAAGTGGGGATTCAAAAATAAAATGAATGATTTAGGAGTTGTGATTAGAAATAAGGCAAGATTGGTGGCAAGGGCTATAATCAAATATAAGGGATTGATTTTGAAGAGACTTTTGACCCTGTAGCAAGTCTTGATGCAATTAGGGTTTTATTAGCTTTTTTCTAGTTTAAAAGTTTTAAATTATATCAGAAGGATGTTAAAAGTACCTTTTTGAATGGGGTGATACAAGAAGATGTTTATATTGAGCAACCTCCAGGATTTGAAAATTCTAAATTTCGTAATCATTGTTGTAACTTAGTTTTCATAACTATATTTTCATATCATATATATTTTTGATGATTTCAAAATATTATTATATTGATTACTATTTCTCCTAACATAAATTAGAAATATTGCTTTTGTTGTTTGTGTGTACTAACATTTTAGAAAAATCATACTCCAGACAGTTGAAGACTTCAAGATAGATTATACTAGGATTAATTATATTTAAAGTCTATAATTTTTATACTTTTCTTGAGTATGAAAGAGTATGATTATGATTGAATAACCGTGCACACACACTTTGGGAGAGTGT
Organism: Dendrobium nobile; assembly: GCA_022539455.1. Taxonomy (NCBI): domain Eukaryota; kingdom Viridiplantae; phylum Streptophyta; class Magnoliopsida; order Asparagales; family Orchidaceae; genus Dendrobium; species Dendrobium nobile. The sequence goes on along the minus strand of CM039728.1, from coordinate 13,779,373 downwards.
AAAAATTTGAATATTTTTTTAAAACTAATCGTATTGTATGATATAGGATCATACGAGATGATTTAGCTTGAGTTTTCCTCCAGAAGCAATAAATCAAATCATGCATGGAAAATTTTTTAAGTATTATTCATATTATACAAAGTTGCTTTAGTACAGACGACATCCATAGTACAAAATGGGTGCGCATCATTTCATTCATATAAATATGTAAATTATTTTTTAACTATTCGTCCGGGATGAACTTTAGTTCTTACAAATGACCTCCATAGTACAAAATTGATGAGTATCTTTTCATCCATATGAATAGGTAAATATTTTAAATTGTTCATCTAGGATGAACATGGGTTTGTACAGACGACTCCTAAAGTATAAAATGGACTCGTCTATTTTCATACCAAAAGAAACATGATTTGGTTAAAATAGTTTGTACTGATTGTATTATATGAAATCGAGATGTACAGAATTATATCTGACGATTTGGTTTAATTTTGTATTGATCATATTGTGCGATGTATGTTTGTACATACGACTATCTATGTATGAAATTGGTTCATGCAAGATCATACAAGCAAATTTTGAATTGTTCATATGTATGATCGTCGATCATACTATATGATCGTGCATGGTCGTAATTGAAATTTTTAGCTTTCTGGATGAAAACCTTCTTCGCTTTATCTTTGAGAGCAAGTGTGAGAGTGAATTGGGAGAGTGTTTGAGAAAGAGTTCTAACAAGTGGAGGGTAAAAGGTTCACAAGGTTGCCTAACGGTGAGAATCTCTAAGTGATCCAAATCTCTTCCTTACTTCTTCAAAGACTCTCGAGAGATGATCTTTAAAGAAGATGTAGTTCTCTGCCAACACCAGGAGGGTGTGAAAGGACACAGGTTCTCTGCCGACACTTAGAGAGTGTGAAAGAATGATGGTTCTTTGTCTACACTTGAAGAGTGTGAAAGGATGATGGTACTCTACCAACATTTATAGGGTATAAAAGGATGATGGTACTCTGCCGCACCAGAGATTGGTGGAAGAGAGGGTAAATATAAAGGCTTATTCACCTTGTTATGGGAGTAAGAGGGTTACTTTGGTAATAGTGTAATACCTGAAGAGGGAGTCTTCATGGAGTGGACATAGGTCTAGTTGGACTGAACCACTATAAATTTTTGTGTTTTTATTTTTTTGCACTTTTTATTTTTCTACACATTTTAATTTTACTATTGTTGATAAGTTTTTAATTTACTTAAAACTTTTAAATTTAACAAAAATATTTATAAAATGGTTTTCTATTCAAGAGATTTTTTAAATTGCTAATTCACACCCCTCTCCTCTTAGTTAGCATTAGGACTATTACAATAGGTCTAATAACCTATACTGACTTTCAAGTGGTGTCAAAGCCTTCTTTCAAAAATTAAGGTTTAGACAACTTTTGGAAAATGATCATGGCTACTTTTTAAAACCCTGACACTCCAGAAGATTATTCAATCACTAGACCCCCATTATTTGATAATATCCCTTTCAATTTTTGGAAAATATGTATGTTTACTTTTCTTCAATCACTTGACTATCATATATAGATTTTAGTACAGGAAGGATAAACTAGGACAACTAGACTTATAGATGGCATTAGAACTAAAATACTATTTGCTAACTAGACTATAGAAGAATGAGACTTAGCTCAGTTAAATGCAAAATATTTGAACAATTTTTTCTGTGCACTTAAATATGAAGATTATATGCATATTTTTACCTATAAAAGAAATTTGGGATAGACTTTGTATCACATAGGAAGGGACATATGTGACTGATGAAGTGAAACAATCTAGACTAAATATTTTATTGCATAATTATGAACTGTTTCACATGAAACCAAATGAATGAATCACTGACATATATACATGTTTCACTTAAATAGTCACCTCCTTGCATGCTTTAAGTATGGAACTAATGAATGCTGAGTAAATAAAATACTTTGTTATTTACCTATTATTTATGATGTAAAAATAACTACTATTATAGAGTCTAAAGATTTAACTATTTATTTTGTTAGCAATCTTCTTGGATCACTAATTGCTTACAAGCAAGGAGTGACTCCAAGATAGATTGATGCAGGTGAGTTTAAAAAGGAGAATAACATAACATTGAAAGAGGATGATTCGGAGAGTGATCAATCTTAGCCTAAGGATAAAGATGGCATTGCCTTGATAACAAGGCAATTTAAAAGTTTTCTAAAAAAGAAGTAAAGGACACATCAGTAGTGGAATAAAGGTTAGTTCCATAAAAATGTTAAGGCTTCTAATGATATTATTTGCTATAAATATAGTAAGCATGGATTTATCAAATCAGATTTCCTAAATATTAGAGTCAATCCTAGCAAAGAGAACATCAAGGAGAAAGCAAATGTGAGGAAATGTAAGAGAAAACTATAGAGAACATTTTAGGCAGACTAAGCTTTGAATTCCTCAGAAACAAGAGCAGAGGAGGAAGTCACTAACCTGTGTTTGATGGCCGACAAGCTTGATCAGTCTGATCAAGAAGAGGTATGTGACTTAACTTATAAAGAGTTTTTTGATATTTCTGAGAAAATATATAGTACATATAGAAAACTCAAAAAGATGCATACTAGGTTGAACATAGATTTTCTAGAATTATAAAAAGAGCATGAAATCCTTAGAAAAGATCATGCAATGAATGATAGCAACCATATGAAACTTTTGTATGAGTTTGATGAATTAAATAAATAACATGAACTATTAAAATCATCCCACATTGAACTTGAAAATGATTTTAAAATATTTATGATTGAATTTGATAAAAGAGAGCATTATTTAAAAGTTGACAATATTGTGTTAGAAAGTGCAAACTTATTTTTTAAAGCTCATTTGAAATCACTTAAAAAAATTAGGATTCAAACTACACCTAAAAAACTTTTTAATGCTGATAAAAAGGCAAAAATTTTAAAACCTTGGAAAAGATAATTTAATACACGTAAATAAATAAATCATTTTCCTAGAGTAAGATGCTTTTCTTGTGAATTACTTGGGCATATCTCACACACTTATAATACTCATAGTAAAACTTATTTAGTGTGAAGACCTAAGATACATAAAAAAAGTCATATCAAATATGCATCTAGTTTATCTTTGTCAAGAGGAGAGCCAAAACTTATTTGGATTCCCTAGACTAATGTGTGATTATCTTGTAGAAACACTCTCATATAAGATCTTGTGACAACATTTGGTACCTGGATAGTGGATTTTCAAAGCATATGACTATAAACACTATACAATTCATATTGCTGGAAGCCAAGAATGGAGGCAAGGTTACAATGGGAGATAATATCACTAGGAAAGTGGTACACACATGTATGATTGGAAACTTAAACAATTTTTTCATTAAGAATGTTTTACATATAGAAGGCTTAAAGCACAATTTGTTGAGTATTAGGCAGCAATGTGATAAGGGTTATAGTGCAAAATTTTTTCCCGCTAGATGTATATTAAACCAAAATAGAATTGATGTATTATATGAATCTAGGGTAAATAATGTATACATTCTTGATTTCAATTGTAATAATTCTTTTAATGTTTTTTGAATTAAAACCATTCATGATGAATCTTGGTTATGACATAAGAAACTTTATCATGCAAGAATGAAAAACCTTAGAAATATTACTAAAAAAAAACTTGTTAGAGGAATACTAAAACTAGACTTTACTAAGGATCACCTATATGATGCATGTCAATTAGGAAAATTGGTGAAGTCCTCCTTTCATTCCATTAAGGATTTTATAACTAGTAAATAATTGGAACTTATTCATATGGATATTTTTTGACTGGTTAGTACTGCAAGTCTAGAAGGTACGGTATTTTTATTTGTGATTGTTGATATTTTTTAAAATTCACTTGGGTTAAATTTTTAATTCATAAGAGTGAATCATTTGATGAATTTAGAAGTTTTTCAACTTAGATTACGAAAAAACTAGGATGCGAGATTTTATCAATTCAAAGTGATCATTGAGGTGAGTTTGAAAGTGAAAATTTTAAAGATTTTTATAAAGAGATAGGAATTGATCAAAATTTTTCAGCACCTAGGACCCCTAATCAGAATAGGGTAGCTAAAAGAAAGAATAGAATTATTAATTGAAGCGGCTAGAGTGATGTTAGGAGAATATTCACTTCTAAAATATTTTTGGGTTGAAATGATCAGTACAGATTGTTATGTTTTGAATAGGATGAATATTAGATCCAAATTGAATAAGACCTTCTTAAGGGTCGAACACCAAATTTATCACATTTATATCTTTTTGAATGTAAGGTGTTTAATCATAATAATAGTAAAACTCCTTTAGAAAAATCTGATAAAAAATTAGATGAAGGAATTTTTCTTGGAAACTCTAATGTTGGAAAATCTTATAGAATTTTTAACAAGAAAACTTTGGTAGTTGAGGAGACCACATGTTGTGTTTGATGAATCTGGCATTTTGGAAGAGCCAAGGTTGGAAGAAAATCATATTGAAAATAACTCCCAAGGAATTGAAAAGATGAATTTAGAAGAAAATGTAGAAAAAGAAAAACCTTTACCTAGAGAATAAAAATTTTCTAAGAATCACCCTAAGAAAATTAATTTCAGGAGAACCTAGTGAGTGTGTTAAAACTAGGCATGGTTTTAGCAAAGAGGTGAATCATTCTATTTTTATTTCAATGGTTGAACCCACAAATATAAATCAAGCACTTTTGGATGAATTTTAGATTTTAGCCATACAAGAAGAATTGAATCAATTTATAAGAAATGAAGTTTGGGAATGAACTGAAAGGCCTATAGATTAAAGTGTTGTTGAAACTAAGTGGGTGTTCAAAAATAAAATGAATGATTCAGGAGTTATGATTAGAAATAAGGTAAGATTGGTAGCCAATGACTTTGAATAGACTTTTTCCCCTGTAGCAAAACTTGAAGTAATTAGGGTTTTATTACCCTTTACCTATTTTAAAGGATTTAAATTATATCAAATGGATTTAAAGAGTGCATTTTTGAATGGGGTGATATAAGAGGATTGTTATATTGAGCAACCTCTAGGTTTTAAAATTCTAAATTTCCTTATCATGTGTTTAAATTGAAAAACACATTGTATGGATCAAAATAGGCACCTGGGTTTGGTATGAGAGGTTAAGCACTTTCCTATTAGAGAGATCTTTTGTGAAAGGAAGTGTGGACACCACTCTCTTTTTGAAGAAAATACGAGATGACATACTCATTACTCAAATATATGTTGATGATATCATATTTGGATCTATAAATAAAAATTTTTCTTATGATTTTTCAAAAATAATGAGTAGTGAATTTGAGATGAGTTTAATGGGAGATTTGAGTTATTTTCATATTTTTAGCATAAAGCTAAATGAGGAAGTAACTTTTTTTAGTAAGTCAATGTATATTAAGGATGTCCTCAAGAAATATGAAATGGATAATCCTAAACTAGTAACTATACCAATGAGTTTTTCAGTTAAATTAGATAAAGATCTTAAGAAAAAATCTATTGATCAAAAGAAATTTTGAGGTATAATTGGATCATTGTTTTACTTGATTATTAGTAAACCATATATAATATTCAATGTTTATTTGTGTACTAGATTTCAATCTTATCTAAAAGAATCACATTTGACTGCAGTAAAAAGAATTATGAGATATCTTTTGGGAACTCAAAGCTTAGGAATTTGTTATCCTAAGCACAACTCTTCTTTTGAAATAATTATATTTTCTAATTTAGATTTTGCAGATTATAGGGTTGATCTAAACGTAGATCTGAAACTTGTCAATATATAGAAAAATTTTTAGTTTCTCGGTTCAGTAGGAAATATAATTCAGTAGCCCTATCTACTGTTATGGCAGAATACATTGCCTTAGGTAGTTACGTGGCATAAGTTTTTTGGTTAAAATATTAATTGATTGACTTAGGATTTTTTATTAGAACAATTCTAATTTTCTATGATAATACTAATGTATTTTGTATTTCAAAGAATCCTATTCAACATTCTAGAACTAAGCATATAGATATAAAGCATCACTTTCTTAAAAGATTTTTTAACCATTAAAACTTTAAGTATATAAAATAAAAATGTGAAAAATAAAAGAGAACATGAGAACACAAAATTTTATAGTGGTTCGGTCCAACTAGACCTATGTCAACTCCGTGAAGACTCCTTTTGGTATTTCTCTAAATAATAGTGAGTCTCCTTTTGCTCCCACAATAAAGAGAAGAAGCCCTTACAAACTCTTACCCACTAACCCAATATGGCAGAAAATAATCATCCTTATTCACTCTCTCTAGTGAAGGTAGAGAACTGTCATCCTTTTTCACCCTCTTAATGAAGGTAGAGAACCCATCATCCTTTTTCACTCTCCTTGGGGAAGGAAAAGAACTATTGTCCTTTCACACACTCCAAGTATTGGTAGGGAGAGAAAAAAACTTTTTCTAGAGAGAGAAGCTCCCGAACGATTTTCTAGAGTGAGAAAGCTCATTTTTTGAATTTTTCTTTTTCGCGAGTTCTCTGTGGACGGTGGTTTTGGCAGTGGCCGACCGTCGAACGGAGGTTGATCAGCCTTTTCGTTGAGACCATGGCCTCCATTCGTTTATCTGGTGCAGATCATTTTTCTCAAAGAAGTAGTAATAATCTTGTGATCAGAGAGGGCGCTCGACCTCCGGTTCATCAAGAAGTCGTTGTGGAAGGAAAAGGTAAGAAAGTCATGGTGGATCGTGATGCGAAAGGTGCTAGAGAGGTTGCAAAGGGGAAAGTTATTGCTAGAAATCGGAATCCTCAGGTGTCTTCATCTGCGGGATTGATTTTTGAAGGTAAATAAATTCTTAAGAAGTAATGAAGATTTTGTTGGTTGTAATATAACATCTGAAATTGATGCTTTGGGGAGCCATGAGAAAAGTACAAGCAATGTTCTTGAGAAGAATTCTTTGACAGAGGTTAAACAAGCTAGTATTGAGGATGGAACTACTGATAGAAATGATTTGAAGGCAGAATTCAATGAAGCATGGAAGAAACCCCATATATCAAGATCTCATTCAGCAATGATCTTGTCGAGATATGGGAGGATGGGATTGCAGTCAAATTAAATGTTGAGAAGGAATTATTGAATTCATAAGTTCTGAAATACTCATTGAAAATCAAGGTTTTGGGAGATAAGATAACTTTCCCTATGTGCAACCTAGAACTGAGAAGGCAGTGGATTAGATATGGAAGTTTTCACATGACGTCACTTGGTATGAACTGGATTTGTGTTCGTTCAAGAATGAGGAAGCAATGGAAGAAGTCCTAAATGGTGGGCCATGGTACGTGGGAGGATACATTGTGGGTATGGACAATTGGTCTCCGTTGTTCAATCCCAATTCATTTAGAGGTATCACTGAACCCGTTTGGGTTCATTTTCCCTATTTACCTCTTTGTTGCTGGGATGAAGAGAACATTGCTAGAATTGCTTCGCAAATTGGAGTACCAATGTATGTGGATGGAAATTTGTTTAAATGGGGAAAATGAGAATTCGCCCGGGTGTGCGTAAGATTAAACTTGGATAATAGCCTTCCAAATGGAATTTGGATAGATGGCATAGCAGGCAGATTCTTTCAGAAAATAGAATATAAGAAAATATATTTGTTTTGTTACCATAAAAAGGTATGTCCCGTGGTTGTGAGGCCTGCTATTAGTGAGAAGACAGGAAATAAACAGGATGCATCAATTGTTAAGGCAGTTCCTGCTGAAGATAAAGTCCCTTGGAATGATTATGGACCATGGATTCATGTTCGGTTCAAGAATAGAAGAGTTACAAATAGAAGATTTGCAAGGGGCGGAAGGTATAGAAAAAATGTGAAAATGGAAAATCATGATGTGCAAATTGTAGATCAAAAAAGTGTTAAAGAGATGGATATAGAAGTGGTGCATTTTGATCAACATATTGTTGACATGGGCAATTATTCTGATACTGTGAGAGGTAATACAGGAATGGGAATGAATATTGATGTCATTAATAAATTTGATGCTTTAGTAGAAGATATTGAAGAAGGTGAGATGTTGAATCATCTCACAGTGGAGCAAACACAGGCAAATGTTGCTGCTGAAGAAATTGTGGATGTATTGAAGACTGCTGAAGAAATCCTGGATGAATCGAAGATTGCTGTTGCACTTAATAGCAACTTGGTCAAGATCAAATTGGCCAAAGAGTTGGAGTCATTGGGGCCTCTTGAACCCGAGCATAAGAAAAAAAGAAGAGATGTTAAAGGAAGTGTGACAGGCGGGGACTGTTCCCCTCAATTGGCTTAATGTCATCCAATATCTTCTGGAATTGTAGGGGGGCCAGAAAGAGAGAGGCCTCTCTGTATCTGAGGGAGATTGTAAGGGATTATGATGTGTTATGGAGACTAAACTAAATAGTGTTGATAGAAGGGATGTGGATAGCCTTATTGGGAGTAACTGGGATTTCTTCCACCTCCCAGCTGTGGGTACTTCTGGGGGAATTTTGGTTTTATGAAACTGGAATGTGGCTTCTTTCTGGTAGAGGAGAGTTCTTCTCAAGTGGTAGTTGGGGCACTTACTACTCCTTCTATGGGTGTGTGGAAGGTGGCCACTTTTTTGGTAGTAGCTGTTGTGTTGAAAGGAGGAGCCTTTGGAGTTTGTTAGAAAACACTTTGGTGGGTACGGGTCCGTCCTTGGTGGTGGGAGGTGGGGGGACTTTAATTGCATCTTGAGTAAGGAAGAGAAGAAGGGTGGGAAGAGGTTCCTCTTTTCTAGAGGTTCTAGAGTGATGAGGGAATTTAAGACTAACTCAGATTTACATGATGTAGGTTTTGTTGCACCAAGTTTCACTTGGTGCAACAATAAAGAAGGAGCTTCAAGGATATGGGAAAGGATAGATAGATGCTTGTTAAATTCAGCATCTTTACACTTGGTCCCTTCTGGAAAAGTGTGGCACCTTGCAAGGGTGGCGTCAGATCATTGTCCAATTGTATTTAAATTGGAAGTTATGCAACTTACCAAGACAAGGATCATTAGATTTGAAGATACTTGGAGATCTTATATGGCGGCTTGGAATATTATTTTTAACTCTTGGAAGAGAAAGGATTTCTGGGATGCGTGGAGGTTCTTCATAGAAAGCTTAGAAGGAGATTGAGAGCTTTATTCTTTTGGAGTAAAAACAAAAGCAAGGATTTGTGCAAATTGAAAGAAGAATTGAAAAGAGAAATTCTAGAGTTACAGATTAAAGAGGCTTTGGTAGATGCTTTTCTGTTGAAGACTTGTTCCTGCTTAGGAGCAAGGTTCACGAGCTTAATGTTACTCTTAGAAGACTCTCTACTTGGTGGAATCAAAGGGCTAAGGCAAGATGGCAAGAGGAAGAGGATACAAAATCAAAATTTTTTCATAGCTTTGCATCGGCTAGGAGAAATACAAAGTTGATAAGACAAATCAAAGATGGACATAACCATTTGGTGGAAGAAGAGGAGCAGATTGAGCAGGTTTTCCTTCAGTTTTTTGAAGAAAAATGGAGAAATAGAGATTGTCAATTGATGGGTTAGCCTGAGATTGCTGCGGAACAGAGGCTGAACCTGTTGGATAGGAAAGCTTTGGAGGCTGAATTTTTCTTGGAAGATTGTAAGTGTTGAAACTCGTTCACTATGAATTAGGTTGTTAAACCTAAGCTTGTGTCCCACGGCTAACCAAGAGGGGGGGGGTGAATTGGTAATTAAAAATATTTTAACCCTCTTAAAATATTTGGAAACGAAAATTATAACTTTAGTGAATTTTTCTAGAAAAAGATTTTTCAACCACAAGTTGTAAGCGTTTAAAAAATAAAAAAGCAGAAAAGTAAAGAACACCAGATTTATAGTGGTTCGGTCAAAACCAGACCTACATCCACTCCCCGGAGGCACCCTTCGAGTATTGCACTAATACCACTAGGGACTCTCCTTTAGCACCCACAACAAGGCAGAGAAGCCTTTACAAAACCTCTTTCCATAACTACCCGATGCGGTAGAGAACCGTCATCCTTTTACACTTATCTCGAGTGTTGGCAGAGAACCGACGTCCTTTTACACCATCCTCAGTGTTGGGAGAGAACCGTTCGTCCTTTCACACTCTCCTAGTGTGGGCAGAGAACCCTTAGGCTGTTCACACTCTCCAAGTGTGGGCAGAGAACCCTTCCACTATTTAAACTCTCCAAGTGTTGGCAGAGAACCGGATCTCCTTGACAGATCTTCTCACAAGAATTTCTAGAAGAAAGAAAGAAAAGAGTGAAGTAATCCCAATTCACAAGTAAATATTCTTACCTTTGAATACCAAATGAATCCTTCACACTCCAGTAGTAGGAATCCTCCTTTGAACACTCTCTTACACTCTCTCCTTGACTCTTCTTCCAATATGTACGAAGATCAATGGGCAAAAAGATTTGGTGGCAGTCTAAATTGGACTATATATAGGAGAGACAAGAAAAACCATCCAAAACTGCAAATATTTAAGTCAAGATGAAATGGATCGTCTCGTATGATCGTGGATCATCCTGGACGATTTTACTAAAAGTGTCAGAAATGATCCTTATGTATATTGGTACAAACTATGTTCGTAAACGTTCATCGTACCGTACGAACTAGGTTCGTCCGGTACGATCAGTTATACCATAGGTCGGTTCCCAAATAACTGCAGGATGTAACCAACTTTGGTAAGTCGGTTCACATCGTCCTAGGACGAACATGACTTTGTCCGGATGAAAATTTTACATAGGACAACTCGTCCTGGCACGATAATGAATTTCGTCTGAACAAAAATTTTATAGAGAAAATTTCATCCTGGGACGATTTGGATTTCATCTGGACAAAATTTTTACAGAGCCCAACTCGTCCTAGCACGATTATAGATTTCGTCTGAACGAAAATTTTATAGAGCCAAACTCATCCTGAGACAAATATGACTTCGTCCTAGACGATCAGGACTTAGAAATTTTTCTTCATGTCCTGTTCGTTCCATTGCTCTTATGAGGAGATAACTAATCTGATCATCCCGTATGAATTAGGTTCGTCCCGTACGATCAGTACAAAATTTTTAAGATATCCTTAAGTGTGTGTGTGTGTGTGTGTGTTTATTCACTCAATTATAATTACTCTCTCTCAAACTTAATTTCGAACAAAACTTACAAGCTTCAAAATATAAGATATCTCATGCTGAATTTGATTTGAAGTCTTCAGTAGTCTGGAGTTTGATTTTTTTTAAATGTTAGTACACACAAGAGCAAAAACAAATCTTCCCAAAAAATGTTAGGAGATAACTACATATAAAATAATAATATTTAGAATCATTAAAACTATACAAGTTGCAAAAATGTGAAACATGCAAATAGCAACTCTCTTAACAGTAAAGAGGCTGTATTCCAGCAAAGTAATAATAAATCACCTAGGGTTGATGGCGTGACTTCCTCATTTTTTAAATGCTATTGGAGATTAGTTGGTGACAATACTTGGAAGGCTATCAGTAAATTTTTTAATACTGGTAGTATGCATAAGGAATGGAAAGATACTTTAATTGTATTAATACCCAAAGTGAAGAATCCGAGTGTACCATCTAACTATAGGCCTATCAGCTTATGTCAAACTACATATAATATTGTAGCTACTATGTTGGTAAATAGGCTGAAAACGTATATGCCCAAGATGATATCTGAATAGCAGATGGCTTTCATTCTAGGTAGATCATTGTCAAAACAATGTATTTTGGCTCATGATATTTTTAACAATTTTAAAATTTCAAAGAACAAAAAGGGGATGATGGCGGTAAAGCTTGACATGGAGCAGGCTTATGATAGCATGGGATGGCCAACTCTACTTTAAATTCTCAATTGGTATGGTTTTCCTACGGTTTTTTCTGGCTTCCTCATGGAATGTGTGGTGAATGTGAGGTTTTATATTATCTTAAATGGGAAGATGCAAAGATGGATCAGTGCTTGCAGTGGATTTCGGCAGGGATGTCCACTCTCCCCATATTTGTTCATTATGTACTCTCAACTGTTGTCAAATACTATGGAGAAAAGGGGACAAGAGCTGGGTATTCAGATATCTTTAAGAGGACCAAAGATTACACATCTTCTTTATGCAGACGATGTGCTTGTGTTTTCAAAAGCAACATTTACTTTGGCAAGATTATTGAAGAAAATTATTGAGGATTTTTGTAGGTGGACGGGTCAGAGGGTGAACATCAATAAGTCCCAAATTTTATTTGGGAAAGCTGGTAGAAGATCTCATAAAAAGGTGGCTGGAATACTTGGGTTCAAGATTGTGAAGGAATGGATGTACTTGGGTATCAATATCTCTCTAAGGAGATTAGGATTGGCTGACTTTCATGATTTTTTGAGTCAAGTAATGGATAGATTGAATGTGTGGGTAAGAAGTCTTTATCTTTGGGAGGTAGAATTACTCTCTTGAAGACTTATTTACTTTCTTTGCCAAATTTTATACTCACACATTCCCTAGTGCCAAAGAAAATTTTGTATGAAATGGAGAAACTATGCAGGAATTTTATTTGGCACAAGTCGGATGGGAAGAAGGGATTGCATTATGTGGCATGGGATGAGATTTGTACGCCTAGATGTGCAGGTGGATTGGGACTGCAATCTTCAGTTATCAGAAGTGGTACATTGAGGGCAAGGTTGGCTTGGAACCGCATCCAGAACCCGAATTCTCTTCTTCACCGAACTATCATAGCTAAGTATGGGGAGGATATCATGGATGGTATTTGTAAAAAGAATTCATCCATTGCTTTGCAGATACTGAAAGATGGAGGGAAGCATCTTAAGAATATTGTTAAATGGAAGGTGGGTAGAGGTGATAGAATTAATGTTCTTAATGAATTTTGGCTGTTGGAAAAAAGTCTTATTGCTTGTCCAACTTTTGTTTATTGTATTGCCTTGGAAGACATGATGGTGCAGCAGCTTATTTCTGAAAAATGGAACTTGGGATGATATGAAGTTAAAAATGTTCTTTCATGAAGAATTGGTGCTGTTAATTAGGCAAATTAAAATTGATAACTTTGTGAAGACGGATAAGATGGAGACAGTGAGCAAATTTTCGGGTAGATCTATTTCAGCATTGGCATATGAATTTGTGCTGAAGAATAAATATAAGGATGAAGACGGTGGTTTCTGTATTTGGTTAAAGAATCTTAAGCTCAACAGCAAAGTGGAACTATTTTGGTGGCGTTTAAGTAAGTTTGCTATCCCTACCAATCATTTTCTCAAATTTAGAAGACTTGCTGTTGATGACTCTTGTGTTGGAGGAAGTCAATAGGTTGAGAATTATGAGCATATTGTGGTCCATTGCAGACATCATATTGAGGTTATTTCTACAATAAGAGGATGGGGATTTGATGTTCCTTTGTTTCATTCTCTGGATGAATGTTTAGAGGAATTGAGGATAAGATTGGCCCAGAGTTCTAACATGGTAAGATTGTATTGTACAGCAGTTTTTATGACTTGGAAGAACCGAAACCTGGTGAAGCATGGGAAGGCTGCTATGTCTAGTTCATTGGTGGTGGTAAATGTCATTTCTCTTGCCACATTAAAATCTAATCCATATCTAGATAACTGGGGTACTAATCTCTTTTGGGAGTCACATACATCTTGGCACCCTCCATCGCTAGATTGGATCAAGATTAATGTGGATGCATCATTGTTACCCTCTAATCGGGTCGGCATTGGAGAGATTTTTAGAGATTGCAAAGGTAGACTTCTTCTTGCATTTGGGAAGAATACAGTACATTGGGATGTAGCACAAGTTGAATTAGAGGCAATTATTGCAATAAGGGAATTCATCCAAACTTGGATGCTTGAAAGCAAAGGAGTTATCATTAAAAATGATAATATTAATGTGATTACACACATTCAACATTCTTTGAAGAAGGTGGAGTGGCAGTTGGAGAATTGGCCGGATCAAGGAGCTTCTCTTCCTTAATGATTTCAATAAAATCATTTTTCATCATGTAAATAGGGATTGTAATCAAGTGGCTGATTTTTGTGCCACTTTGGCACTAGATAGTAGTTTTACTTTTGATAGTTCCTCTTTTGGTAGCATTCCTTCCTCTATGCTTGAGTTAATCAAGGAGGATTGTTACCCTTTTAGCATTGTAATTAGTTTGATTTTCCATTCTAATGCAAATTTGCACTTTTAAAAAAAAAAAGTGTCGGTAGAGAACTATTGTCCTTTCATACCCTCTTAGTATCAGTAGAGAATTAGCATACCTTTTCACCCTCATAGTGAAGGCAGAGAACTGTCGTCCTTTCACACCCTCCAAGTATCGATAAATAAATATTTTCCTTTCACACCCTTCTGGTGTTGGCAGAGAACTGGTGTCCTTTTTCATCCTCCCGATGCTGGCAGAGAACCCACGATCGATGTGGAATAACTTGACTTACAAGACTCCAAAGGAGATGGGCTAAAACTTGAAGGAAATAAAGAGATCCTCGCAATGGGCAACCTTGTGAATCACTCACTACCCCCATCACTTGATCTCTCACACTTCACTCTCGCAATCTCTTCCAAACACTCACACTCAATGACCACCACTCTCAAGAGAAATTCACGACAAGGGCATTTAGTGACAGATTTTAGGATTCCCTATATAGAAAAGACATGAAAAACCATCCAAAAACTGAAAGTTACAATAAAAATGTCCTACATTCGTACTGTATGATTGCATATCATCCGGTACGAATACATAGTGTCCCATATGAATTTATAGTATGAATGAATAGTGTCCTCGTACAAATTTTCTGTATGAATGTCTAGTATCATGTGTAAATGCATAGTGTCCCGTACGAATCATCTATACGAATGTATAGTGTCATGTATGAATAGCTTGTATGAATGCATAGTGTCACGTATGAATGCAAAGTGTCCCATACGAAAAGTTTAAATTTTTCTGTACGAACTAACATCATACTATATGAACAATTTAAAAACTGAATAAGTTTGACCTATACGATTATGTACAAACCCATTTCATACTTTAGTCATCGTCTGTACGAACCCTATATTATACAGTACGAACTAGTTAAATCAAATCATGCTTCATATGGTACTAACATGGATGAGTCCATTTCATACTCTGGATGCCATATGTATGAAAGTAATTTCTTACAGTATGAACATTATAAAGAAAATTTACAAAGTATGATTCGATTAACTGCTTTCAAGAGGAACACTCGGATCAATTCATCCCTTATGATCACAAAATTGTATAGTTTGATTAGTTTTTAAAAATATAAGTTTTTACACTCTCCCAGTGTGTGTGTGCATGGTTACTCAATTACAATCACACTCTCTCAGACTCAAGAAAAATTATAAGCTTCATTACAAAAAACCCTAATATAATATGTCTTGAAGTCTTCGGCTATCTGGAGTATGATTTTCCTGAAATATTAGTATACACACAAAACAAATATAGAATGAAAAATACTATGAAACATAAAGATGTGAGCCATAATGTTTGTTATCATTAAAAACATAAACTCATGAGTAATGAATCGTAACACAAGTTAGATTAGACGAGGATTAATTGTATTTGAAGTCTGTAATTTTTACACTTTTCTTGAGTCTGAGAGAGTGTGATTATAATTTGGTAACCGTGTACATACACACTAGGGGAGTGTAAAAATTTACAATTTTTTTAAAACTATCCATACTGTACGATGTAGGATCGTACGGGAAAATTTGGCCTGAGTGTTCCTCTAGAAGTAATTAATCAAATCATGCATGGTTAAATTTCTAAGTACTATTCATATTGTATTAAGGTGCCTTCATACAGACAACATCCAGAGTATGAAATGGGTGAGCATCTTTTCGTCCATATGAACAGGTAAATTTTTTTAACTGTTCATTTAGGACAAACTTCAGTTCATATAAACGACGTCCAGAGTATGAAATTTATGCATCTCTTTTCATCCATACAAACACATAAATTTGTTAAACTCTTCATCATGGATGAACATGGGTTCGTAAAGTTGGTTCTTAGAGTATGAAATAGACCCATACATTTTTGTACCAAATGAAACATAATTTGGTTAAAACAATTCATATTGTATGAACATGGATTCATAAATATAACTTTCAGTATATGAAATTGGGACGTACATAATCATACTGGATGATCTGGTTCAATTTTATATTGATTGTACTATGCGATGTTTATTTGTACAGATGACCATCTATGTACAAAATCGGTTCATACAGGATAGTATAAGTAAAGTTTGAACTATTCGTACATATGATTGTTGATCGAACTATATGATTATGGATGGTCATAATTGAAATTTTTAGTTTTCTGGATGATTTTTGTGTCTTTCATATATCAAGTCCTAAAAACTAAGGATGAAATCCTTCTTCATTTTATCTTTGAGAGCAAGTGTGAGATTGAATTGGGAGAGTGCTTGAGAGAAAATTCTTACAAGTGGAGTGTGAAGGGTTCACATGGTTGCCCAACGATGAGAATCACTAAGTAAGTATTCCAAAATTTCTTCCTTAGTTCTTTGAAGATACTCGAGAGAAGATCTTTGAATAAGATCTAATTCTCTATCAACCCAGGGTTAAAGGATGCCGGTTCTATACCAACATTTAGAGAGTGTGAAAGGATAGTGGTTCTCTGTTGACATTTGGAGAGTGTGAAAGGATGACAGTACTCTACTGACACTTGGAAGGTGAGAAAGGATGATGGTACTCTGATGCACCGAGGATTGGTGGAAGAGAGGGTAATTATAAAGGCTTCTCCATTTTGTTGTGGGAATAAAAGGAGAGTCACTTTGGTGATAATGCAATACCTGAAGAGAGAGTCTTCAGGGAGTGGACGTAGGTCTAGTTGGACTGAACCACTATAAATATCTATCTTTTTATCTTTCCATACTTTTAATTTTTTGCAAATTTTAATTTTGTTGTGGTTAAAAAATTTTTAATTTACTTAAAACTTTTAAATTATGTAAAGTACTTATAAAACTATTTTATATTCAAGTGGTTTTTAAATTACTAACTCACCCACCCTTTTGGTTAGAATTAGGACTATTATGTTAATTCTAACAACCTATATGAACTTTCAATCATGTGTTTAAATTGAAAAAGGTAATATATGGACAGAAACAGGCATCTAGGGCATGGTATGAGAGGTTAAGCACTTTCCTATTAGAGAAATATTTTGTGAAAGGAAGTGTGGGCATCGCTCTCTTTTTGAAGAAGATAGAAGATGATATACTCATTGTTCAAATATATGTTGATGATATCTTGTTTGGATCTACTAAAAAATTATTTGTGATGATTTTTCAAAAATAATGAGTGAAAGTTCATTAGGGATGTTAAGCCCTATGAACTTAGTCCCAAGCTAACCAAGAGGGGGGGGGGGGGGTGAATTGGTATTTTAAAAATTATTTTCAACAAAAGCAATATCACAAACCAAATCACACCACAAGCAGAAATAAGTGTGGAAATTAAAGTGCGGAAGCAATAAAACAATAACACATGAATTTATAGTGGTTCGGACAACTTGACCTACGTCCACTCCTTGGATGCACCCTCCAAGTATTACACTACAAAATGTGTCTCTCCTTTAGCCCCCACAGCTAGGCGGAGAAGCCCTCACAAAGAAGTCTTTTTTGCCACCCCGACAAGGCAGAGAACCTATCTCATTTTGCTTCCTCCTAAAGTTGGAAGAGAACCACGATCCGTTGCTAAAAACCTTACCTCTATCGACCCTTTCATGGATGAGAAACTTTAGATGAAGAAGAAGTAGAGCGATCCTTGAAGCACCCTTGTGAATCCCCTCACAAGCTCCCCCTCACAAGATCCTCTCTCTCTCTCTCTCTCTCTCTCTCTCTCTCTCTTTCTCTCCTCAAGGTCTTCTCAGGTCAAGGCAGCAGCAAAAGATCTTCAAAAATGTTGAACAAGAGCTCTTAAATAGAAGAGCTTCAAAGGAGCTCATTAATTGCAAGTTACCGACTATATCGTCCCGGATGATATTGACATGTCCTAGCCGATCAGTACAAATCCTGTGAGATTGGCCGGGGCACCGCCCTCAATGCAAGCTGGATGATTTGAAAATTGGCTTGATCGTCCTGGACGATCTCACGATCATCCAGGCCGATCAGTTCAAATCAGAGGAAAATCGTCCTGAGCACCACCCTGGATTCAAGCTGGCCGATCCCGATCGTCTAGGAGTAACTAAGGTTTTTGAATATATCTTCATGTTCAATCCTGCAATCATCCAGGATGATGTGATCGTATCAATCATACTTAATTGCTTTCTTGATTTGTCAGATTAATTAAGGCATAAATGTGAATATCGTCCAAGCCGATCCAAGATCGTCCTGGCCGATCCAAGATCGTCCTGGCCGATTTTCAAAAATACATAATACCTTAATTATTTATGGCGGCAATTTCTTTCTATTTTGAGCTTATCATCCTGGCCGATACACGTATCATCTCGTCAATGACGGCTGCCTTAATTAAGAATCCTGATTAGAGTCTCTGTTTTAAACTAGATCGTCTAGGCCCATCAAAGGATCATCCTGGACGATGTGAGCAAAAATAGAGATTCTAATTCTCTCAAGTGTGTGTGTGTAGGGTTACTTAGTATCAGTCTCTTTGACATTACAAATTGACTCAAGAAGAGAAAAAAGTAAAATACAGACTGACTCAACCCTAGCTAGCTACCCAATCTTGAACTCGTGTCATTTGTTCATCCAATCTTTGATTCCTGAAATGTTAGAAGAAATAGGCAGTCTAAGAGAATCAATAGTGTTTGTCAATCATCAAAACATATGTCATGAACCTAGATTTGCAACAATCTCCCCCTTTTTGATGATGGCAAAACACAAATAGGAAAAACTTAAGTAAAAATAACAATTCATTAAAATTTCAAAGTTACAAGCCAAGCATTAACTTTTCTTAGCACATCGTACTCCCCCTTTTGTCATCACAAAAAGAAGGTCCTAGACACACATAAAGAAAAAGGAAAAACACAACAGAAACTAAAGCAAACTACAAGGCAAACTATAGAAAATAGAAAACAGAAAACAAGAAATTAGAAAAATGAGGGATCATGATCATCAGATGGAGGTGGAGGTGGTGGAGTCTACTGAAAGTAGCCAGCAAGTGAAGTAAACTGAGCATTGAACCAGGCTATGTCCTGGTCATGCTGCAGCTGCTGGTGAGTCATGTAGCTGTCAAAATGGGCTAAGTCCTCTGTGCGGTTCTGCTCGTAGCGGGCCATGTCATCAGAATGTTGCTGCTCCTGTGCAGCAACGTAAGCATCAAAGCAGGTCTCCCAACGATCAAATTTCTCAACTAACTGGTCAAACTGTGAGTGTTTTCGAAGAGGAGTAGGATCAGGAATAGGAGCGGGAGCGGGAGCCTCCTCCTCCTCTACCCCCCGAGGTTCCCCATCTCCTAGGTGGAGACGAGTACTGTGAAGGGTATTGAAGGAACTATTTGAGTAGAAGAGAGTTGGGAGGTTGGGAGGAACAGGATATTGAAGTTGATATTTGGTTTCAAGGACATAGGCTATGAGGTATCCTAAAGCTAGATTGGGTTTCCTCTTATGACCTGGATCGTGGATTGTGGTTAAATGATCAATGTACCAAAAAATTAAGCCAGCAGTATTAAATTCTCTATGAGCCATAATGTAAAAAGTAGTCAAAGAAAGTAGAGGAGTGATGTGGATTCGGTCCCCAGCTTTTGGAATAATGGAGATTCGAAGGACATGCTGAATTGTCCTAGCATCTTTGACTAAAGAGCTAGTCTCTCTAACATGAAAAGGTGCATTGGTCTGGCGAAGGAAATGATTTTCCATGGACCAATCAAAGTCAGGATCTGCTATGATTATATGCAGCTTATCCCCAGTGGTGGATAGTTGCAATAGTTCAACATAGTCCTAATATGTGATTTCGACCGGGCGTCTATTCACATAGGAGGTAAGGGCTGTAAAAGTAGGGTTGATGCAAAGATTTGCAAAAAATTCATGAAGAAGCTCAGTATGAAAGGGGACGGCGAGGGAAAGAATGAAACAAAGTGAAGTGTGGGAAAAGAAATCCATTACCGGATATGAAAGGTGGACAGGATTGATAATCCTGGAGACAGTTATCCCATATTCTTTATACCAATGGTAAGCAGCTTCATCTTCTGCCTCCCTGAAATGAGGGTCAATCCTAGCCCTCAAAGAACTCCCAGAAGTTTGTCGGACTCGCTTCCCACCAGCCATAGCAAGAGACTAGTAAGAAAACTCAAAAGAAGAGGGGGTGTGAGGTGAAAAACATGGCTGGAATGGCCTGAATTTAAAGAAACGACCATATCATCCAGGCCGATCGCAGAATCGTCCAGGACGATATGGAACAATAATTGCGTATAGGACGATTGGTCAAAAAGGTGGTCCGATCAGCCAGGCCGATCAGATATCTACCAGGCCGATTAGAGGCAGGCGATCTTCTTAAGGAGTCAAGCCAGACAACTGTTGAAAAAAGCAGATCATCCGGGCCGATTAGGTGTATTGTCCAGGACGATGCATAATAATTGATCGTACTGGCCAAAGTTAAAATGTTTTAAATTTGTGCCACGTGTATCGTCCCGAATAAACAGTGGATCGGCCAGGACGATTGTCCAATAATGGATCGTCCGGGGCTGAATTTAATGATTTTAAATGATTGACACATAGATCGTCCAGGACGATCAAGTGTATCAGCCAGGACGATGACCATAAAATGCATCGGCCATGATGAAGATAATATCGTCCAAAATGATCAACATGATTGCAACAGAGTTCGATCAGATCGTCCAGGACGATAATGGATCATCCAGGACGAAGAGTTGTAGTAAGCACAGAAAAGTTCAGCATATGGAAATTTTAAGAGAATTTGTCCTATCGTCCAGGACGATAAAAGTATCAGGCAGGACGATGTGACTAGAATTTGAAAATCAATGAAGGATGGTGATGATCAAAGCCCTCAAAAATAAAACAAAAGAAAAGCAGAAGAAAAGAAAAAAAACAGCGATAAAAAGCTAAAAACAAACAATTTGAAAAGAAGCCAAATACATTTTTTTTTAATTTTTCTATGTTATATATATATATATATATATATATATATATATATATATATATATATAATATATATATATATATATATATATATATATATTTATTTATCAAAGCAATTCATATGAGAATTTCTCAAATAATTTAAACTTTAGAGTTTCAAGAGATCAATAGGTTAACAAATTTCATTCGGAAGAAGGTAAAATATCCGATTCTATTAACCCTAGATCGGACATCCTTCAGGGTATAGATTATCTTTTGAAAAACAGAGGCCTAACTCAGAATAACTAAATAGGATAAAAAGAAGATCCATTCAAAACTTGTTTATAAAGAAAATATCTCATAAATAATATGTCAAAGTAATTTTTCTCAATCATGGAATTTGAAATCAAGCCTTTGAAAATCTCACATAGCCCATTAGTTCTTCTATGTTTTAAAAGTTTTGAAAAGAGAGGATAGCTTGTTTTTTAGTGGGCTCATTTTATGCCTCTTGAATTTTTGATTGGCTCTTTGAGCATCTTTTGATTTTTGATACACATTTGTGTATATATTTTTTATTTCAATTTTAGCGTCTTTGCCACTTTCCTTTTTATCTTTTGCAAGCTCAATTTTCTTTGCAAACTCTTAAAAGAAGTTCTTAATTGTGAGTATATCTTTTAGATATTAGAGAATAGGAGCACTCTCTCTAACATAGGGAAGAACTACCCACAAAACAAAATAAAAAATCATATGATCAGTGCAAAGCCAAGATCTCAATTAACTTGAGAGATATATAAGAACTTTGGATATTATGCACAAGATAGATTTTGTAGCAAGATAAAAAGAATCTTAGTTTCAAAAACTATTGGCTAAAATGAGTTAAACCTTTGTTTAGAGAAGAAAATTATACCACTAAACAAGGTCAGAAGGAGGGAAACCATCAACGGTATTCCTCCCTTTAACTGATTTAGAAATGCTAAACATAATCTCTAAAACTCCAAAATTTAAAAGCTTAAAAAAAATAATCATATAGGAAACCAAACATAAAAAACAAAACGAAAACAAAGCAATCTAGAACAACACAAAACTAGCACACAACAAAAATTACACAAAACTAATCAAAGAAGAACATTTCAAGAAATTATGAAGCAGCAAGTTTAAGCAATTTTGAGCTGCGAGCCTCCATATGGCCAATTTTCCTATGCTCCCACAAGGTCTTTGGTAAGAGCACACCTGCAAAACTCAACAACAGTCAGATTTAGGAACCCAAACTAATTTGGGTCCATTCTTAGGAAAAGTAGAATACAATACAGGTGTGGTATGCTGTGAATCATGTACCTTAGATCTCCACATCCAATGTGTACTACGGTGAACAGTGCAAGTGTGTGAGATGTGTCCTAGCATGCCACATGAAAAACATCTAACTCCAGGAAAAGGATTTCTTAAATGGTTTGAGTTATAATGCCTCTTCCTAGGTCTTGGCTTTAAATCAAAAGTGGGTATCTTCCAATTTCATTTAAGTGAATCCAATTCATTCTTTAGTCTCAAATATGTATTTTCTAAAACATTATTATCAATCCTCAACTTTTCCTCTATCTCTTGAGATTTCTTCAAGTGAGGTGTGTGAAACTTTCAATGCAACATGCTCATAAATTAATTCCAAATTCTTTTTATTTAAATCATCAAGTAGAATCATGTGGTTTGAATCAATCGTAGAATGATCTTTGAGAATAATTGCATACTCCTTTTGTAAATTAGAAAGTTCTAACTTTAAACTAGCATGAGTCTTTTTAAGTTTTTTGTATGATGCATGAATTTTATTACAAATCTCAAACAATTCATCATAGGTTGGTTTACATACATCTTCCTCATCACTTTGCTCAAGATGATCTTCCCCCATTAAGCACAGGTTCGTTGTCTCTTCCTCTGGTTCAGTCTCAGAGGAATCAGTACCAGATTCTGCCCAGAACGCCTTTTGGACTCTCTTCTTGTCCTTCCTAAACTTAGGTTTCTCCTCACTCTTTTCCTTTTCTTTGCTCGAGTGATCTTGAAGTGTAGGACACTTGGCTTTCACATGTCCAGGCTTCCTGCATTCATAACAAACAACATCAGAAAATCCTTTGGAATACTTATGATCCTTACATTTTCTCCAATGATGCTTGTGTTTCTTCTTTAGAAAGCTTTTGAATTGCCTTGTGATTAAGGCAAATTCATCGCTTTTAGACCCAGAAGATTCATAATCCAATTTATGCGCCTTCAGTGCAATTATTTTCTCCTTTTTCTTCTCACCTGCATCAAGATTTCTTTGATTCACTCCTTGCTCGTAAGCAATGAGTGAGCCAAGTAAGTTGTCAATCGAATACGTGTTCAAATCCTTAGATTTAATTATAGCAGTAATTTTTGCATCAAAAGAGGAAGGAAAGCATCGTAAAATCTTGTTCACTTTTTCAAAGTTTGAAAGTTCTCTTCCTAATGCATGCAGTGAAGTAACTATCTGAGTAAACCTAGTATACATATCAGAAATAGATTCATATGATTTCATACGAAAAAGTTCATAGTCATGCAAGAGAATATTCAAACGAGATTGTTTCACTTCATTGGTTCCTTCATAAGTGATACATAACCTATTCCAAATCTCTTTACCAGTTGAACAAGTAGAAACATGCATGTAATCCTCACATTTTAAAGCACAGAAAAAACAGTTCAAACATTTTGCATTCAATTGGGCTAAATCTCTTTCATCAAAGGTCCATTCAGTAAAAGCAACTTCAGTTTTAACACCATTAATTTCACGAGAAGGTGGAGAATAACCTTCTTTGATAAGTATCCACATGCGATAGTCAGTTGATTCCAAAAAGTAGACATGCAGGTTTTCTAGTATTCAAAAGGTAAATTGTCAAACAGTGGAGGTCGTGTAATTGAATAACCTTTAGTACTGTTTCTATTCCCAAAGTTAGCCATGGATCTAATTCAAAAATTTTTCAAACTTAAATTTTTGAATCCCGCTCTGATACCACTTGAAAGTTCGTTAGGGATGTTAAGCCCTATGAACTTAGTCCCAAGCTAACCAAGAGGGCGGGGGGGGGGGGGTGAATTGGTATTTTAAAAATTCTTTTCAACATAAGAAATATCACAAACTAAATCACACCACAAGCAGAAATAAGTGCGGAAATTAAAGTGCGGAAGCAATAAAACAATAACACAAAAATTTATAGTGGTTCGGTCAACTTGACCTACGTCCACTCCTTGGAGGAACCCTCCAAGTATTGCTCTACAAAACGTGTCTCTCCTTTAGCCCCCACAGCTAGGCGGAGAAGCCCTCACAAAGAAGTCCTTTTTGCCACACCGGCAAGGCAGAGAACCTATCTCCTTTTGCTTCCTCCTGAAGCTGGCAGAGAACCACGATCTGTTGCTAAAAACCTTACTTCTACCGACCCTTTTACGGATGAGAAACTCTAGACGAAGAAGAAGCAGAGCGATCCTTGAAGCTCCCTTGTGAATCCCCTCACAAGCTCCCCCTCACAAGATCCTCTCTCTCTCTCTCTCTCTCTCTCTCTCTCTCTCTCTCTCTCTCTCTCTCTCTCTCTCTCTCTCTTTCTCTCCTTAAGGTCTTCTCAGGTCAAGGTAGCAGCAAAAGATCTTCAAAAATGTTGAACAAGAGCTCTTAAATAGAAGAGTTTCAAAGGAGCTCATTAATTACAAGTTGCTGACTATATCGTCCAGGATGATATTGACATCATCCTTGCCAATCAGTACAAATCCTGTGAGATCGACCGGGGCACCGCCCAGAATGCAAGCTGGACGATTTGAAAATTAGCTTGATCGTCCTGGACGATCTCACGATCGTCCAGGCCGATCAGTTCAAATCAGAGGAAAATTGTCATGAGCACCGCCCTGGATTCAAGCTGGCCGATCCCGATCGTCCAGGAGTAACTAAGGTTTTTAAATATATCGTCCTGGCCGATCCTGCGATCGTCCAGGATGATGTGATCCTATCAATTATCCTTAATTACTTCCTTGATTTGTCAGATTAATTAAGGCGTAATTGTGAATATCGTCCAGGCCGATCCAAGATTGTCCTGGCCGATTTCCAAAAATACAGAATACCTTAATTATTTATGGCGACATTTTCTTTCTATTTTGAGCTTATCGTCCTGGCTGATAAACGTATCATCCAGGACAATTTGTTAATGACGGCTGCCTTAATTAAGAATCCTTATTAGAGTCTCTGTTTTAAACTAGATCGTCCAGGCCGATCAAAGGATCATCTTGGACAATGTGAGCAAAAATAGAGATTCTAATTCTCTCAAGTGTGTGTGTGTAGGGTTACTTAGTATCAGTCTCTTTGACATTACAAACTGACTCAAGAAGAGAAAAATTAAAGTACAGACTGACTCAACCCTAGTTAGTTACCCAATCTTAAACTTGCGTCATTTGTTCATTCGATCTTCGATTCCTGAAATGTTAAAAGAAATAGGCAGTCCAAGAGAATCAATAGTGTTTGTCAATCATCAAAACATAAGTCATGAACCTAGATTTGCAACAATGAGTAGTGAATTTGAGATGAGTTTGAAGGAGATTTAAGTTATTTTCTTGGTTTTAGCATAAAGTAAAGTTAGGAAGAAACATTTCTTAGTGAGCCAAAATATATTAAGGACATCCTCATAAAATATGAAATAAATAATACTAAACCAATGACTATACCAATGAATTCCTCAGTTCAATTAAATAAGGACCCTAAGGAAAAATCTGTTGATAAAAAAAATTTTGAGGTATAATTGGATCAATGCTTTACTTGATTGCTAACAGACCAAATATAATGTTAAATGTTTATTTATGTGTTAAAACTTAATCTGATCCAAAAGAATCACATTTATTAGCAATAACAAAATTATGAGATATCTTTTGGGAACTCAAAACTTAGGTATTTAATATCCTAAGTATAGCTCTTCTTTTAAAATTGTTAGATATTTTGATTCAGATTTTATAGGATGTAGGGCTGATCAGAAAAGTGCATCTATTTCTTACCAATTCATAAGAAATTCGTTAGTTTTTTGGTCCAGTAGGAAACAAAATTTAGTAGCCATATATACTACTGAAGTAGAATGCATTGCCTTAGGTAGTTGTGTGGCACAAGTTCTTTGGTCGAAATAATAATAAATTGATTTAGGATTTTCAATTGGCATAATTCTAATTTTTTGTGATAATGCTAGTGTCATATGCATTTCAAAGAATCCTATTCAACATTCTAGAAACAAACATATAGACATAAGGCATCACTTCATTAGAGATCATATAGCTAAGGAAGAGATTGAATTGAATCACATTACTATAAAAAAATAGCTTGTAGATATTTTCACAAAACCACTCTCCTTTAACACTTTTAGCACCTTAAGAACAAGGCTAGGTGTTATTGATCTTAATGCTTAAATTAAAAATTTTGCAAACTTTATGTGTTATAAACATGTGCTATTTCGTTTGTCTCTTTTTATTTGTTTTGTTTATTTTTTATATATTTAGTTTTATATTTCTTGTGTATTGTTTTTCATATTTTTTTTACTGTGAAGCAAGTCATTTGATGTAAGGTGATTGGTTTTGAGAACATTTTTTATTGTCATGTCTTATTTTCTAAGTGTTCTTTTCATATTGTAAAAAATGTTTTCATCCTATATGAATTCTGTAGCTTATACATTATTGGTTTCTGAGTTGAGCACACAAAACTTAGTTCTTCATAGGATTTATACTGTATGATGATGTCATCAAACTGTATAATAGGTGAAATTTCATATATGCGAGTGGGGAAAGTTTACCAGTTGGAGTCAATTATTAATTGCCAATTGTACGTACAAAATTATATTTTATCTCAACAATTTAATTATCAATTTCTGTGGGGGACAAACCCAATAATCTTTAAAATGATCTTTAATATTCTGATCATTCCACACGAATACCTATTTGTCTGTACAATCATATGGTCAAAAAGCATGTACAAAAGGATGCCTCGAAAATGGCATTTTATGAAAAGTCATTTCAATTTGGCCATTTTTGTTCATACATATAAAAATATTTTCATCCTGTATGATTTTAAAATTGTACGTATGATCCAAGTTTCATAATGTATGATATGTCCTTTTTCTTTACATAGAAGAGTCTTTAAAATCATTTTCATTCACTTTCATGTCCATTTTAAAACCCTCTAGAACCCATGTCTTAGGAATGGCAAGTTCTAGCAAATGTCCACGTCTCTCAAATGGATCATCTTATAGAATCGATAGGGATAATAACTTTCTATCTAAGGAGAATTAGGATGCCTACTTTGAGTATTTTACTGCTAAAATCACCCCTTCTCGACTTCTCATTCAGGGTGATCTTCTTTTCTCTATCATGCCCGTATTTGCTTCAACTCAACTTTCTTTCATCCTAACTCTTATATATGCCTACCATAAAGAGACTTTCCAATTCTTTCTGGCCAACATGAGAGTTAATCAAGACCACTCTAGGATTAATTTTTATGTTCTCAAGCAACGGGTAGAGATTACAAAAGAAGATTTAGGCAACTTTCTCCATCTCAGAACCTAAGGGATTCATCTCATACTTTGACCTCAAGTGCTAATTTTGATTGGTTTAAAATTAATCAAACTCTTAGACGTGTCTCCTAAGTGAGTCATTTTTTTAGGTTTGCTCTCTAAATTAAAATGTCTGGGTCATTCAGCATATTTTAAGAGATTCAATTAT
Source organism: Dendrobium nobile (assembly GCA_022539455.1). Classification (NCBI taxonomy): domain Eukaryota; kingdom Viridiplantae; phylum Streptophyta; class Magnoliopsida; order Asparagales; family Orchidaceae; genus Dendrobium; species Dendrobium nobile. The sequence goes on along the minus strand of CM039728.1, from coordinate 13,751,563 downwards.
TCTTAAGGCTGGTGATCGCATTAACATGACTCCTCTTTTGTCCACAGTCACTTATGTTGACCTTGATTTTCATTCGAGTGCCCTCAAGTGCATTCGATCAATTCAATAAAACCTCGTTGAGCCAAATTCGAACTTGAATCGATCTGAATTGAGTCTTATTAGACTCAACCATGTTCAATCAAGCCTGAGTAAATTATTTTGACTGTGATGAGTTCAATTTGATCCAAATCATCTTTAATTTGATTTAATGAAATCCATCGAAACTATCCCTAATTTAAATCAAGCCAATTTGAATCAAATTCACATCCAAGCCTAACTCAAATTAGCCCAAATTAATTCAAAATAAATTCCAAACTACTTTCTAGTAAATTTGAATATGATGGCAGATCAGGAAATGCAATTAACGGCTTCAATTCGATCGAATTTCCAAACATGTCATGAACAGAGATCTCAGTCACGTGCCTCCTTATTTTAGCATTTCTTCATGTGTCGATCGTCGAGGCCTGAGTGGAGCAGAGCGATTTTGGTGTTTCAAGCAAGGCAGAGCGTCGAGAGAGGTTTAAAAGGCTTGGAAAAAGCCTTCAGTTGGCCATTCGTACCCCGCTCTCCCTGTCTTTCTCATTTTGTTCGTGAACCCCAGGAGTCCAGGCAGAACTCCCCCTTCCTATATCTTTGCTATCAGCGTACACAAGGAGGCAGAATCCCCAACTAGGCCGGCGGTCTCTTCCCCCCTCCTCTCTTTTGAAACCAGTGAAGTCCAAGCCGCCTCTCATCCATTCGGACCAAACCCGAACCCGACGCCTGGACCTACCCAAACTCCACTTTGTAAGGTGAGTATTCTCCCTCCTCTTCTTCTCCTTTCTCTTGTTTTTCTTCTTGCTCCTTCTTCTCCTTCTTCTTCTCCTTCTTCTTATTCTACTTCTTCATCATCATCTTCTTCTTCTTCTTTCTTCTCTCTTTTCCCCTCACTCTTTCTCATTATCTTAGTAAGATAGATTTGATGGATTCAAAAGGGAGCTTGCCTTACTTAGATGATAATGATGTGTGTGGATTTATTTGGAGCAAAGCTTATTTTATAATGATTGATTGTTCAAGCCATGTGATTCCATAGAGATATTTTCATCCTTGTTGCTTGTGAGGATTTTGTTGTGCTTTGTAGTTGCTAGATATGCTATGTTGGGTTATGTTGCTTGAAAATGAACAACTAATTTGTCAAATTCATATTTGATTCATGCTATATGAGCTAGAGTTCTAGGTGTGAATGGTAGAAAAATGTGAGAAGCCATGTTAATTTCTTGTCAAAAGCATGCACATAAGGTGTTTGATGTAATGCTTATTGGAGATATACACATTTAAACTTTGATAAAATGAAGGTACCAAGAGAGTATATTTACATCCCATCATTCTTATGTACCCAAGAGGGTCATGAGCTTGGATAAATGGTTTTTCTTGATCGTATATATGGATATGATTTTGGTACTTCATGAGCAATGGTTGAATCAACATGTTTTGTGCTTGGGTTCTTTACAAAATCTAAAAAAAAAAAGTGAAGAATGAAATTCTTTTAGTTCTCTTCTTGCAATATAGATACATATGTATATTCTCTTACATGGACCATGGAGGATCTTGTGCAAACTACTTAGATGATTTTAATCAAGTAGGTTTGCAAATCAAATTTTCATGCTAGCTTGCTTTGTATGATTTCATAAGCATTGCACACAAGATGTTTGGTGAAATGCTCTTGGAAGGGAATTCTAATGTTTTGTCACAAGTTAGAGCTCCACCTTGGGCATAACTCATGAATCTTGTATTTATTCAAAATGTTTTGTGAGCATTAGCTATCACATTTAAGAGATTCCAATGTCATTTGAGTCTTTTTTATATATGTGCTTATTATCTTGCACTTTTGCTCTCATTATATTAGAGGTATTTTTCATATGATAGTGTATGGGAAATCATATGCTTTGAAGCGTCAAAACCATTCCCTTATAAAATATGAAAAAATTGGCTAGTTGTAGTTGTTGAAGTTTTATCTCTTATGGTGTATACACATCATAGATCTTATTAAAATGAAAAGGGCTTGTGAAAGTTCATTAGGGATGTTAAGCCCTTAAGAACTAGCCCAAGGCTAACCAAGGGGGGGGGGGGGGGGGGGGGGGGTGAATTGGTATTTTAAAAAATCTTCTTACAATTAAAGCACAATCAAAAACCAAAATCACCACAGAAATCAAAGTGCGGAAAAATAAATATGGAAATCAAAACAAAGAAAGATCACACCAGATTTATAGTGATTCGGTCAACTCAACCTACGTCCACTCCCCGGATGCACCCTCTGAGTATTGAACTACAAAAGTGACTCTCCTTATGCTCCCACAGCAAGGCGGAGATGCCCTCACAAAAAATCCTTTCCGCATACCCTAGCAAGGCAGAGAACCCAACTCCTTTTGCTTCCTCCTAAAGCAGGCAAAGAACCCAACTCCTTTTGCTTACTCTTGAAGCAGGCAGAGAACCCAACTCCTTTTGCTTCCTCCTGAAGAAGGCAGAGAACCCAACTCCTTTTGCTTCCTCCCGAAGCAGGCTGAGAACCTCGACTCCTTTTGCTTCCTCCTGAAGTATGCAGAGAACCTCGACTTCTTCTGCTTCCTCCTGAAGCAGGCAGAGAATCTCGACCAATTGCTAAAGCTTACCTCCCTTGAACCCCCAAGGATGAAGGACGAAGACTGGAGAAGATGCCTTGGAACCTTGCTTGGAGCAACCTTTGTGAATCCCTCTCACAAACTCCCCCTCACAAGTTCCTCCCTCTCTCTCCCTCTCTCTCCCTCTCCTCTTGGCTCTCTCAGGTCAAGATAGCAGCTAAAGGTCTCTTTGCATGAGAAAATTTGGGTCTTTTAAATAAAATTTCAAGAATCAACATTATCGTCCAGGATGATAGGAACATCCTGGCCGATCAGTACAAAGTAAGCTTTGGGATGATCAGAAGAAAATTAGTTACATCATCCAGGCCGATACAATATCATCTTGGCCGATTAGTTCAAATCCTAGTATAAGCATCCTGAACATCGCCCAGAATAGAGTCTGGCCGATGTTAATCATTCGGGACATCATCCCGGATGATCCTACGATCGGCCCGGCCAATGTGATCGTATCAATCAGCTTTAATTACTTTCCATAATTACCAGATTAATTTAGGCATAATTATGCTACATCATCCAGACCTATGTGTAGATCGTCCTGGCCGATATTCTAAAATAAAGAATACCTAAATTGATCATGGCGGCTGATTCTTTTTTATTTGAGCCTATCGTTCTGGCTGATAAAAGGATCATCTAGGACGATGTGCTTAAATACAGCTGCTTAACCAGGATGCCCTAATAAGGGTTTCTATTTTTAGTCAGATCGTCCTGGCAGATATGAACATTGTCCAGGCCGATATACTCAAAATTAAAAAGCACAAAAAAGCCTTTAAGTGTGTGTGTGCAAGGTTACTTAAAATCAAGAACCACTTTTATAATTGACTCAAGAAAGGAAAAATTACAGACTTGACTCTACCTAAATCTACCCAATCTTGAGCTGGCTTGAGTTACATTCGATCTTGTGAACCTGAAAAGTTAGTAGGCAAGGTAGTCATAGAAAAACATGAATGTTTGCTATCGTCAAAAGTCTAATCCATAGTCTCAGATTCGCAATAATCTCCCCATTTTTTATGATGGCAAACACACCCAGAAAATTTCAAGCAGTTATGGCAGTTTAATAAAAAATAGTGTGATAAAAAAGCAGTTCACTAAGTTTCAGAATCAAATTACATGGTATAGCAGACTACTCCCCCTTTTGACATCATAAAAAGTAGGTGGAAACTAAAACAACCATAAGAAAAACAAACTACAGAAAATAGAAACTAAAACAACCATAAGAAAAACAAACTACAAAAAAATTACATAATAAAGAAAACTAAAGAAATGAGGGAACCTAATCAACAGACGGAGGAGGTGGTGGTGAGAAGTAACTGGTCAAAGTGGCAAACTGAGATTCAAACCAGGCCATGTCCTGGTTGTGCTGGTGCTGCATGCGAATGATGTCCTTAGTATGTTGTTGCTTCTGTGCAATAATGTAAGCCTCAAAGTGGGTCTCCCACTGATCAAATCTCTATACTAACTGATCCAGTTGAGAGTGCTGGCAGAGAGGAACAGGATCAAGAACAGGAGCGGGAGCCTCCTCCTCCTCGACCCCCTGAGGTTCCCCATCCCCTGGGTGGAGACAAGTACTGTAAAGGACGTTGAAGGAATTGTTTGAGTAGAAGGTAGCTGAAGGTCAGGGGGAGTAGGATATTGAAGGTTGTATTAGGATTCTAGAATATATATAATGATGTGTCCTAGAGAAAGATTGGGCTTCCTTCTATAACCTGGATCTCGAATTATAGTCAAATGATTGAGGTAGCAAAAGATCAGGTCAGTTGCATTGAATTCACGATTGGCCATTATGTAATAAGTGGTGAGTGAAAGAAGGGGAGTGATATGGACACGGTCACTGGCTTTGGGAATCACAGAGGTGCGAAGGATATGCTGGATCGTCCTAGCATCTTTAAGTAAAGAGCTAGTCTCTCCAACATGATAGGGGGAATTGTTGTGGCGAAGAAAGTGATTGGCCATAGCCCAGTTAAAATCAGGATCAGAAATGAGGGTATGCAGCTTATCCTTAGTGGTGGACAACTGGAATAGTTCGGCACAATCCTGGTATGTGATCTCGATTGGGCGTCAATTCACATACAAGGTGAGAGCAGTGTAGGCAAAATTGATTCCGAGGTTAGCATAAAATTTAAAAAAAAGTTCAGAATTAAAGGGGACATTGAGGGTGAGAATAAATCATAGAGAGGTGTGAGTAAAAGTATCAGATAGGAGAGGTGGACTGGATTGATTGTTTGGGAGAGAGTAATGCTGCATTCTTTGTAGCGATGGTAGGCAACCTGATCGTCCGCTTCCAAAAAATGAGGGTCCAGTGTGCCACTCTAGGAGCTTCTATCGAGAATGCTTGCCGCCAGCCATTAGCAAGAAAAAGCAAGGAACAAGAAGTAGAAAGCCAAAGGGAATGAGCGGTGTGAAGAAAACTTGTTAGACGGCTCAGAATTTAAAGGATCTGCCAGATCGTCCAAGATGATCTGATGCAATTATTGTGTACAGGCTGATTGGTCAAAAAGGCAGTCCGATCGACCAGGACGATCAGATATCATCTGGGATGATTAGACATAGGCGATCATCCCAAGGAGTCAGGCCAGACGACCGTTTAAAAAGCAGATTGTCCATACCGATTAGTGGATTGTCTAGGATGATGCTCAATAATGGATCGTACCGGCCGAATTTAAAATGTTTTAAATCATACGCCACGTGTATCGTCCTGGACGAATAGTGGATCGTCCAGGACGATTGTCCAAAAATGGATCGTCCCGGGCAAATTTATTGATTTTAAACGTGCTGACACGTGTATCATCCAGGACGAACAGGTGTATCAGACAGGATGATTACAAAAAAATGCATCAGCCAGGAAAAAAAGGTATCGGCCAGAATGATCAAGATGATTGTAGCAGAGGACGATCATATCGTCCAGGACGATGAGAGCAAAAAAGTCAAAATATTCAGCAGATGGAATTTTTTATGAAAAAAAAAACAGATCGTCCAGGATGATATAGGTATCGGCCAGAATGATGTGACAAAATTTTGAACTTCAGAGGAAGGATGGAGATGATCAGAGAAGGTCCAAAAATAATAAAATCAATTAAGAACAATAACAATAAAACATGAAAAAAGGCATAAAAACTAGCAAAGAAACATAGTTTTTTTTAAGTTTAGCAAGACATGCATATGATAAATGCTCCAAATAATTAAATTTTAAAGATTTGTAAGATCAATGAGTTAACAAAGTCGAAATTTGAAAATGGTAGAATATCTGATCCTGTTAACCCTAGCTCAGACTTCTTTCAGGGTAAAATCATCTTTTTAAAAATAAAAGACTTAACTCAGAACAAACTAATTAGAAAAAAAAGATCAGTTTAAAACTTGCTCCAAAGAAAATATCTTATAGAATAATATACCAAAGCAATTTGTCTCAATCATGGACTTTGAAATCAAGCCTTTGAAAATATCAAGTAACCCATGAATTCTTCTAAAATTTTAAAAGTTTGAAAGAAGGGTAAGCTTGTCTTTTGTGGGCTCATTTTATGACTCTTGTTAATTTGAATGGTTCTCTTTGTGCATCTTTTGATTTTTGATACACTTTTTGTGTATATTTTTCAATTTAGCGTCGTTGCACATCTTTTTATTTTTGGCGTCATTAGCCTTTTTATTTTTTGTTCTTGCAAGCTAGATCCCTTTTCAAAAACTCTTAAAATATTTTTAGTTGTGAGTAGATCTTCCAGATATTAGAGAAGAGAAACTCACTCTCCAATATAAAGAAGAATAGACCACAAAGCATACATTAGTAATTATATGATAAATGCAATGGCAAGATTTCAATTAACTTGAAAGATATATAAAAACTTTGAATATTATAAATATAAGGTAGATTATTGTAACAAGATAGAAAAGATCTTAATTTCAAAAATCGATTGTTAATTTGAGATAGACTTTTGTTTAGAAAAGAAAATTATACCACTAAAAGATGTTAGAGGGAGGGATACCATCAACAGTGTTTCTCCCTTTAACTGATTTAGAGATGTTAAAACATTGACTATAAATCTCCAAAAAATAAAAATAAGGAGAAAATATCAATAAGTGAAAAGAAACCAAAGTAAAAGCAACTATAACAGCAAATATGAAAAGATAACACAAAAACTAAGGTAGAAAATAATAACACTCAATAGAGTAGTAAGCATGTAATTCAAAATTTTATTTAGCAGCAAGTTTAAGCAATTTATGAGCCGTGAGTCTTTGTCCAAGTATCATATGCTCTCACGACATCTTTGGTGAGAGCACACCTGCAAAATCATCAAATGTCAGATTTAGGAACCCAAACAAGTTTGGGTTCCTTCTTATGAAAAAAAGAATGTGATGCATGAGTGTTATGTAGTGAATTATGCAATTTGGGTCTCCATACCTTATGTGTACTATGGTGAATGATGCAAATATGTGCTATGTGTCCTAACATGCCATATGAAAAACATCTAACTCCAGGAAAAGAATTTCTTAATCGGTTCGGGTTATAATGGCTCTTCCTAGTTATTAACTTTGGATCAAATGTGGGTGTCATACAATTTTTCTTAAGTGCATCCAATTCAGCTTTAAACCTCAAGTGAGCATTTTCTAAATCAATCTCTAAATAGTGCTTTTTATGCTCATATTCTTTAGTAGAAGCTTTAAAATCAGATTCAAGCGAGGTGTTTGAAGCTTTCAAAGAATCATGCTATATTATTAATTCAGAATGCTTTTTATTTAAATCATCAAATTCAATAAGTAGAGACATGTGATTACTATCAATTTGAAAGTGATCTTTACTCAAAATTTCATGCTCTTTTTGTAAATTCAAAAACTCTAATTCAAACTAGCGTGAGTTCTTTTAAAACTATATGATGCATGAATTTTCTCACATATTTCAATCAATTGGTCATAAGTTGATTAGCATACCTCTTCTTGGTTAGATTGTTCAAAATCATCAGCCATTAAGCACAAGTTTATTGTCTCTTCTTCAGGTTCAGTCTCAGATGAGTTAGATGCAGACTCCACCCGGAAGGCTTTTTTGGCTTGCTTCTTATCCTTTCTGAACTTAGGTTTCTCCTCATTCTTTTCTTTGTCTGAGTGATTTTGAAGTGTAGGACAATCAGCTCTGACATGTCCAGGCTTCCTGTATTCAAAACAAACAACATCAGAAGAACCTTTAAAATTTTATTATCCTTACCGTTTCTCCATTTCTGATGATGCTTGTGACTCTTCCTTAGAAATTTTTTGAATTGCCTAGTGATGAAAGTAACTTCATCACTTTCAGACCTGGAGGAGTCAGTGTTTGAGTTGTTCGCCTTAAGTGCCATAATTTTCTCCTTCTTCCTCTCACTTGCATCAAGATTTCTTTGGTTCACCCCTTGCTCGTAAGCAATGAGTGAACCAAGTAAGCTATCGATCGAATAGGTATTTAAATCCTTAAATTCAGAAATTGCAGTGATTTTAGCATCAAAAGAGGAAGGCAAACATCTTAAAATTTTGTTTACTTTTTCATAGTTAGTACGTTCTCTTCCTAAGTCATGCAACGAAATAACAATCTGAGTAAATCTCGTATACATATAAAAAATTGTTTCATTAGGTTTCATATGAAAAAGATCATAATCTTGCAATAAAATATTCAAACAAGATTGCTTAACTTCATTAGTGCCTTCATAGGTGATACACAATTTATCCCAAATTTATTTTCCAGTATAGTAAGTAGAAACACGCATGTAATCTTAAAATTTTAAAGCACAGAAAAAATAGTTCAAATACATTGCATTAAGTTATGCTAAATTTCTTTCATCAAAAGTCCATTCAGTAAAAGGTATTTCAATTTTAACTCCATTAATTTCATGAGAAGGTGGAGAATATCCTTCTTTAATAAGCATCCACTTACGATAGTCAATCGATTGTAAAAAAGTAGACATGCGAGTTTTCCAAAAATCAAAAGAAAGATTATCAAACAAAGGTGGTCGTGTTATAGAATATCCTTCTGTTGCATTACGATTACCGTTGTTAGCCATGGATCAAAATTCAAAAAGTTTTCAAACTTAATTTTTATGAAACCCACTCTGATACCACTTGAAAGTTCGTTAGGGATGTTAAGCCCTTAAGAACTGGCCCAAGGCTAACCAAGAGGGGGAAGAATTGGTATTTTAAAAAATCTTCTTACAATCAAAGCACAATCATAAACTAAAATCACCACAGAAATCAAAGTGCAAAAAAATAAATGCGAAAATCAAAATAAAGATAGATCACACCAGATTTATAGTGGTTCAGTCAACTCGACCTACGTCCACTCCCCCGAGGCGCATCCGAGTATTGCACCATAAAAGTGACTCTCCTTTTGCTCCCACAGTAAGGTGGAGAAGCCCTCACAAAAACTCCTTTCCGCCAACCCCGGCGAGGCAGAGAACCCAACTTCTTTTGCTTTCTTTTGAAGCAGACAGAATCTAACTACTTTTGCTTCTTCCTGAAGCAGGCAGAGGGGACCCAACTCCTTTTGGTTCCTTCTGAAGCAGGTAGAGAACCTCGACTCCTTTTTCTTCCTCCTGAAGCAGATAGAGAACCTCGACTCCTTTTGCTTCCTCCTGAAGTAGGAAGAGAACCTTGACCAATTGCAGAAGCTTACCTCCCTTGAACCCCCAAGGATGAAGGACGAAGATTGGAGAAGATGCTTTGGAACCTTACTTGGAGCAACCTTTGTGAATCCATCTCACAAACTCCCCCTTATAAGTTCCTCCCTCTCTCTCCCTCTCTCTCTCTCTCCTCTTGGCTCTCTCAGGTCAAGACAGCAACTAAAGGTCTCTTTGCATGAGAAAATTTGGGCCTTTTAAATAGAATTTCAAGAACCGACATTAGTAAAAAGTAAGCTCAATCAACCAGGATGATTTGGGACAATCAGAAGAAAATTGGTTACATTGTCCTGGCTGATACAATATCATCCTGGCCGATTAGTTCAAATCCGAGTATAATCATACTGAATATCGCCCAGAATAGAGTCTAGCTGATGTTAATCATCTAGGACATCATCCCGACTGATCCTGCAAACGGCCTGGTCGATGTGATCATATCAACCAGCTTTAATTTCTTTCCATAATTACTAGATTAATTTAGGCATAATTATGTTGCATTGTCCAGGCCGATGTGTAGATCATCCTGGCCGATGTCCTGAAATAAAGAATATCTAAATTGATCATGGCGGCTAATTCTTTTTTATTTGAGCATATCGTCCTGGCTGATAAAAGGATCGTCCAGGATGATGTGCTTAATGATGGCTACTTAACCAGGATGCCCTAATTAGGGTTTAATTTTTAGTCGGATCGTCCTAGCATATATGAACATCGTCCAGATCGATATACTCAAAATAGAAAAACATAAAAAAAAACCCCTCAAGTGTGTGTGTGCAAGGTTACTTAGCATCATGAACCACTTTTATAATTGACTCAAGAAAGGAAAATTTACAGACTTAACTCAACCTAAATCTACCCAATCTTGAGCTAGCATGAGTTGCATTCGATCTTGTGGACCTGAAAAGTTAGTAGGCAAGGTAGTCGTATAAAAATATGAATGTTTGCTATCATCAAAAGTCTAATCCATAATCTTAGATTCGCAATAGCTTGAACATGAATTGGTGTTTCCTTAGAAATTACATGAAATAGTTTACATCTAAAATTTTATTTTAAGTGTTCTCCATCATTGTAGGCTTATCTTATTGGCATGTACAAATCCAACTTGCTCTATGTTATGTGGATTGTTCATCTCAAAATAAGAAAAAGAGCTTATAATCATTGACTAGCATCTACTTAAATGCCTATATGCTTTCGTGATTCATTGTTGGTTGAAGGTTTGCTTAGTTAAGAAGGGGGAAACCATTACAAACTATTCTCATGCATTGTTTCATCTACATTTGTAAAGAGAAAGTGCAATAAACAAAATCTTTTCCTTATACACTCATACATCTCGTGAAGAGCAAGGTTAGAATATGGATTTGTGGCCTTTCAATCATGATTCATGATTCATGGTTCATGATTTTGCATATGAAGCTTCTTTATACACATAGAGCATTACATTGAGATTTAATTCAAAAGTTTTTACATGAATAGTATTTGATCATGTAGAGTTTCATCAACAAATTCCATTTGAATTCTTATGTCAATACATGTGGGGTTTTGTTTGAAGCAAAGTTTACTTCATAAAGGTAATTGTTTAAGCCATAATATCCTATGAAGATCTCTATATTATTGTTGCTTATGAGAAATTGTTATGTTTTGTAACTGTTAGACAATGGTAAAAGTGCAACATGAAGTCATGAATAATTATATCTTGTGTAGATTGTGTTAAACAATTCAAATTTGGAATGTTATGACCATACATTGATAAGTCGTTTTGAAATGCCATAATTTAATTTCATCTTTCTCTCTTTTGTTCCAAGGTCTTTTAATGAGCTTCATATAGAATTGTGTTGTGAAGAGCTTTTTAATGAGCTTCATATAGAATTGTGTTGTGAAGAGCTTAATTCAATATGTAGATAGATCATCTTTTCTTTAAGGTATAGAGCATCACCTTCACATCAACTTGCTTTCTTAGTCTCATATTATTATATATCATGTATCCATGGTAAATGTGCCTCAAGAGAGAGCATTGTGATGAGGCTCCTTTCTTGTTGCTTTGGTAAAGATCTTTACATTAAACTTTATGGATTTGGTCGCTAATGAAGAATTTTTTTTTTTTTTTGAAATTTTTGAGCATAGTAGTGCCCCTCTAAATTTCATATAAATGGCTAGAATAAAGTTTCAAAATATCATCTCATGAAGTAGAGTCATGCTTTAATCTATATATGTGTGGGATATTATAGTTTTATATTCACCATTGTCAATTAATGTAATTTTAAGAGTTTTGGAATGTCTTATGAGTTTCTTTATGATTAGAGATCTTTACGAAATATTTCTTTTTATTTTTGTTAAAAGGTTTCAAGATTCACCTTGTGTTGCAAACTTGAGAATTTGTTTTTGTTGGAAGAAGTTTTGGTTTGCTTATGTTAAAAGATTTATGATTGGCTTTATATTTGTTTTATATTGGAAAGATTTATGATAAGTTTTGCAAATGTTTTAGTATAATGAAAGGCTTTTGTGAAATTCTCATGTCGGAAAGTTTTGAGAGCTGTTTTTGTATTATGAAAACTCTACAATGAAGTTTGTGAATGTCTTAGAACGAAGGCTTTTGTGAAGTTTTTGGTTTGACTCAGCACCAAAATAAAAGCATTTGATTGTTTTGTTTTGTGTCAAAAGAGTTTTTGGGTGGATTGCTTATATAGAATTTTATATGTTGTTTCATCTGTAGGTTTTCATAAGCCATTTTGGGATTTACAGTTTTATGGTTAGTCTTGTGATTGAAGAGACTCTTTGATGTCTTTTTGGAACGAATGATCTTATTTATGTGGGAAGTCTTTCTTCTCTTTGTGCTTGCTTCTAAAGAAGGGTTTAGAAGAATGTTAGAAAGGACTTGTTTTGAGTTTTAGTTTTGGGAGCTTACTCTCTTTTGTTGCTTTGAGCTTTCTTTCGATAATAGTTTGGTTAGTTGTGTCAAATATTTCAAATGTTTTGTTTGGAATGTGGGAACAGTAAAGGGCATCAAAAACACCTTCTTCCCTATTCATATTATATTGGATTGGGGGGAAGAGTGTTTTAGAGGCATACTTGACTTCAAAGAAGTATATCCAACAATAAAAATGCCTATATTCCTTTTTTTCATTCTTTTTTTTCTATTGCATTTAGTCGTCATTTGCTTTGCTTTTAGTCTTTCTACCGCTCCTTTATTTATGCTTTAAGATTGAATGCTTGCATAAAATAAGAAAATCCAAAAAGAAGACAAGTGACCCACCCGATGTGCAAATAACAAAAAAGTACATTCTTATCTAATTTGCATTTTCATTTTTTCTATTATTTTCTTATCATATAGAATGTTCTCTAATACAACCTCTTTTTTGTATCTTATGACGTGACTTTTAGAGAGCAAAGGATAAGGAGCACTGGAGCACTAGGCAAAGGAGTATGGACAGTTGGATCCGAGCATCAATCGCCCCTATTCAGTCTGGTGGTTGAGGTGCTACGGGAGAAACCACTGGGTCATAACCCTTTGTGCTGTAAGTCTCCATAAAGTTAGAAAACCTTTAGGGGTCCTAATAGTTGTATGCTCCCTACCCTTTACGATCCTATAGAAACTTCATTTTATAACTAGGATTACTTTCTTTTATTTTGGATCCCTAAACCTGTTACACATGTACGAATGTCCTAAGGGTTAGAGAAACTTATTTTAGTCCCATAACTTTAGTGACACTTAAGGACAAAAATTAAGGACTGAGTCTTAGATAACATAGACTTAGGGTGCATGCTCCTTATAGGATAGAGACATCAAAATAAAAACATAGTGACACATTTTCCTAGATTTAGTTTACTTTAATTTACTAATAATCTACCAACCAAATTAACCATAATTCAATTCCTAAAAAAATATACTAAAACACTTAATTTATACTCAAATCATAACTAATATTTCATAAACACTAAAATGCAAAACCTAAATCAAATTCAATATCTAATAATAAACTCTTAACCAATTTAAAGTTTAAAAGATGTAGCTAAAATTAGGAGAATACACCTAAAACTAAAATTTATTAGGATAAAAGATTTCTAAATATCAAACCTTAGACTAATCTTTAAAATCAATCAACAAATCTCCTGATTAATAAACAGTTTAAGTCACCTTTCTTTTCTAATTTATAACCAACTAAATTAACTTAACAAAATTGATTACCACTGGGTAACCCAGGCCTATGAGGCTATTAAGTTAGCCCCAAGGAGGGTGAAATAAACCTCACGGCCTCAGTGAGAAAAAAAGGAGGTAATCAATCAAATACTAAAATAAAATCTTAAAATACTAATATTTAAACTTCAATTAAAATATCTCTTTTAGCCTTTAAAAAATCAAATGTAAACAACTATAATTAAATCATCCTATATAGGACATAACCAAAACTACACAGCCTACACACACTTAAACTTATTTGCTAGGAAACGACTTATAGTTCTAGGTTAGACCGATGATTATTTTTTTTCTGTCTCTATGTTGTGGCGCTTTGCATGTGACCCGTGTGTTGGTTGTTCTTGATGTTTGTTTTAGGTTTCTATGATACTTTATGTGGTGATTTCTAGCTCTTTTCTATACTTTGTTGTGAGCAATATATTATCCATAGGTTAGAAACACTCTTTATACTGATGATATTTTCCTATAGGTGGTCATGCTCACACAACGCTAAAGGGGCTAAAATTAATATTAAAAATATATATAATTGCTACAGGTGCTTCAGCTGCTTAGCCCCCAAATAAATTAGAGCACGGCCAAGTGTGGCTAATTTTGAGTAATTTTATTTCATATACAACTGCTTGGATGTTTTGATTATAACTGCTTAGGATAACCCTGCAGGAGAGTCTAGATTTTCATTTTTCTGATATACTGTATTTGATGGTTAGTATTGTGAAAATCTAAAATAAGGCATTTTTAAATGTAAAGGGGTTCAAAGGGAAAATGAAATCTCTTATAGGGAATTTTCTTTTTCATTTGGACATCCTTTTAGAGGACGTCGTACGAGAACCTGAAAGAAGGAAGAAATGATCCATTGACAAATCAAGAAAGTAAGGATGAAGATTGAGATAAAAAATGCCTTATTTTAAGATTTGCCTCATTCCTTGGGAGTAGAACCTGGGTTGTTGTCGGTGTAGCCCAGCCACCACTACTTTCTTATACTTTGTGAAGTATATTGTATGATGCTTGCCATGGACTTTGGATACTTTTATGGTTTTTTTTGATGTTTGTTTACTTTGTTTACACAGTAGAAATTGCATGCTTTTTATAGTTTTATTTCTTGCATGTGCATGTGCTTGACTCGCTAGGCTCTCTAAGGAACAAAATTTTTTTACTCATAACTAAAAACTAAAATTTTAAGAATTAAATAACATAGAAACATAATGATTTAGAGAATAACCAGAATCATCTGGGGTCGCATGCATCTTGATGCATTCTCTTCTCTTCCTTATTTAGACACTTCCCCGCCTAAGGGTAGAGTTCGGATTATCTAGCCTATGAGGATGAAGTGTCAAACCAAGGGAAGCTTAGTCTTTCTAAAAAATTATTTTATAAGCCCTTTTAAAATTTCATAAATTTTTTATTTGAAGATTCTGATGAGCACGCATTGCATTAGTAACTAATTAAAATTAAAATTAAAATGTATTAGTTTTAGGAGCATAACACCATTCATAAGTGTGAGGCCATTTAGGAACATCTCTAGATGTTAGCCTCAGATTCCAAAAGTTTATCCCCCCTCCCATCTTTCATATGGATCAAAAATCACGGATTTTACATGATTAAGTGGTTTTAGCTGGCTTCCTTTTTCAGGCGAGGTATAAGTCCAGGCTGTATTAGTTAGGTCATAGATGTTACTATCATGTGTATGATATTACATCTCTTATAGATTTAGGATCTAAGGCTAGTGGTACGAGTGTATCACTATATGCCTTATCGGTGGGAGCCTTCTTCTCTTTTGGAGGCTATAAATTCTACCCATCCGCATTACACAGATGACGCCACCTCCCTCTTTCTCCCATGTAAGTTTGAATGATATTGTCTCTTCTTTTTCCCCAGATCCTCTTCTTCAGACCAGCTGAGTGTTGATACTAAATCACGTATGATGATTAACTAAATTGGGCCCCTCTTCCCTTTGATTAAGAGAACCTAGAAATTCCTCTGTGCTAAACCCATTTGAGAGGATAATCTAACTTTTTAATCGAGAGTTTTCTTAGACTGAGGTTTAAAATGTAATTTACTATAGGGGCTTGCACCCATAAGAAACCTATCCCCACATCAAATAAATCTCATTTTAGCTTATGTATCCAATGGGGGAAATCTCTTGATATTTTGGGTTATATGTATTATCATCCATCGAAGTGTATAGGAGAAAGCCACTATCTTCTATGGCTTATCATATGTATCACTCTATCTGCTCTTCCATCACCTTGCTTATGTCGAGTATAAAGGTCTACGATCATTTTGTCCTATGGGATAATGCGGTCATACCTTTTGTATCTGAACCCAATAAATAGAATCCTTTCGGAGACCCACAACTTATTTAATAATGACTAAGAAGCCTTTTGATGAAGCCCAACTCATCATGGATTATATCTATAATCTTTTTGAAATTGGACACCCATAATGTTGATCTCATTTTTGTATGAGGTCACTAGGGACCCACCCAGACTCCAGATCGATCCTGACCCTACATCAATCTAGACCCCAGACCCTAGGATCTACCTTGACCCTAGGATTCTCCCAGATCAATTTAAACCCTAGGATTCTCCTAGATTTAGACCTTAGGATCTATTCTAGATCCTAGGATCCTTCTAGAATCTAAATCTTAGAATCTATTCTAGGTCCTAGGATTCTTCCAAACTCTAGGCCTTAGGATTCATCTAAGTCCTAAGATTCTTCTAGACTCTAGACCTTAGGATTTACTCTAGACCCTAAGAATTTTCTAGACTTAAGACCTCAGGATCTATTCTAGACCCTAAGATTCTCCTAGATCCAGACCCTATGATCTTCTCAGGCCTTAGGAGCTACCTAGACCTTAAGATTAATTTAGATCTCAGATCAATCTAAGCATCAAAACCAATCCTAACCTCAATCCAATTCAGATCTTAATTCAATTCAATCCTCAATCAAAATCCAGACTCCAGTCCAGTTCAAGATCTTAATCTCCAATTCAAACATTGATCCTGTTTCTGATCAAACTTCAACCTTATCCAATCAATAATGATCATAAATGGTTTGGATAACTCAAACCTAATCAATCAAACTCAAAATCCAGATCAAACCCAAAAATCCAGACTCAAATCTTAAGTCCAAAGGCCCTGTCCTAAAGGCCATTTTCAAGGATTTTTCAAACACTTCAAAACCCAGTCAAATGACCTCTGATTCAAAGCCTATCACTTCCAAAGTGGTGAGACATAAATTTGGAGGCGACAAACCTCCAAATTTGAGCCCATTCTGAGGTCTCTAACCACAGGAACTTAATTAAAATCCAAAGGCTGTAAAACCTTCAAATATTTACGGCCTATGCCACTAGACTTGCCACCTAGTGGATCTTGACCCCTCCAAAGCCTCCAATCACTTCTAGACCCTTAATCTTGACTTGTTAATCATTAAACTGCATTTTTTTGGACTCATTTCAGCCCCCAATGGACCTGAGGTCAAAATGACCAAAATACCCCTTAGGGGTGTGAATAGTCATTTTGGATCAAATGAGCTCCAAATCAAATGCAACCACTTCCAACAAGTTTCAAATATCAAATTCAACCTGTTGGACTCAAATCCAGACCCTAGGTAAACCTGGTTGACCAAGTTAACCTAGGTTGACCAAACAGGCCCTTAAGGGTCAAAATATACATTTTGATTGAATTGACCTCCCCAGACCTTGGGACCACCTCCAATGGTCTCCAAATATAAGTTCAAATTGATCGAACCCATTTCCAGACCCCAGACCCAGCTAGTTGACCAAGTCAACCAGGGTTGACCCAATCAACCAGGGTTGACCCAATCAACCTTTAAACCCCTTTATGTTGAATCATGCCTCAAGCATATTTAAACCTCGTCAAATTCTCAAACCCTTATCATTTGATATTTACAATATTTTTGAATACACCATGAACCAAGTCATGGTCATTTTGACCAAGTCAACATTCTTAGACTTGGTCAAACTAGCTTAAAGTCCCTTTCATGCCTTCAAAACTCAAACCCTTGAACATCAAATCCCCTCCAAGACCTTCAATCAGCTAATTAAATATCTTTGCATGCCATGTCAGTTGATTGGACATGCTGACTGGTCAAACCAGTCAACAAATGGTCAATGGGGCTTCCAAGTAGTTAAAACCCTTAATCAAACTTATTAAATCCAAATCCCATTTAAACTCCTACTAACTAAGTTTCTTTGGAACCTTCTTGGAGTATTTTTCAACCCTTGATCAAAGATCCAAAGGTCTCAAATCATCCCATGTGCTCAAAAGGACATAGGAGGCCTTTCCACCTCACTAGTCCTTGTGTCCTTGATTCTCCAGCCTTCCAACCACTCCCAAACCACTTGGCAGTAATCTGGGAGTCCATCCAGCAAATCTCGGTCACTCATTCAATCAAGGAATGAGTGAATAGGGCAAATGAAGCATTTGAGCCCTCATTCGACCATTAGCCTCTCTCTCCACTCAAGCTCTCTCAAACCCAGCCCCAAGACCCAGCACTCAATTCCCTCGACCTCCAAACTTCTCCAATAGTCGTTCCCAGCTAGACCCTTCTGGCCAAACCTTGCCAGCGATCAAATTCTGGCGAACTCAAGCTCAAATCGGTCCAAGCCTTTACAAGCTCGAATCGTAGCCTCTCAAGCCTCGAGTTCAATAGGACAAATAAATGTGGATAGTCTACAAATTCAGAGATACAAAAAATGTTCTAAACCGTCCATAACTCAAGGTGAAAATTCGAACCCTAGGTTATAACACTTAGTTTTAATTAACTTTTCCAAAAGTGCTTTTTAATATATGTTTTTGATTCCCCAAGAACTCTGTTCATTAACTTAACCTAGATTTAAAATTTCATTAATTTTGGTTAACCAGAGCGAGCGAACGAGCCAAAAAATGAGTCCTGGGGTGTTTTCAGGGTCTCATCCAGGTCTGTGAAACTTTAGCCGTTGATCATCTGATCAACAGATGAGGTTTCGTTCATCTGGGTTCGGTCCAACGCATTTTAGCCACTCAATGCTGAAATTCCTGTCCGATGGCCTCTGGGCCTTTGATCCAGACTGCGAGATCAAATTTTCGCCGTCCGATCTCTAACTACGAGATCAGATCGCGAGCTTTGATCTAGACCGTCCAATCATTCGACCCTTCTTTTCATTAAGGTTAGGTATATTTCCTTTCTTAGGATTAGATCTACTAGTGGTAGAGTACGCCTCTCGAGGAACTACCCTAGTATCAAATTCCAATTCGATCCTCTATAGTTAGGAATTCTTTCTTCCTATATGAACATCTCAGCCTTCTCTTCCTTAGGGTTTAGTTTCTCCCTTCCCTTAGGACCAGATCCACTAGTGGTAGAGCACACCCTCCGTGGCACTACCCTAATATCAATTCAAACCTTGATTCCCCAGGGATAGACTTTTTCCTACCCTTAGGATCAAAACTCCAGACTTGACCCTTTTCGGTCAACGCCAATATGTGCAATAGAATTACATTCTATTACACATATTGGGGGTCCATTTGTTGACCTCATTTTTATATGAAGTCACTAGGGACCCACCCAAACTCCAGATCGATCCTGACCCTACATTAATCTAGACCCTAGACCCTTGGATCTACCTTGACCCTAGGATTCTCCCAGATCAATTTAAACCCTAGGATTCTCCTAGATTTAGACCTTAGGATCTATTCTAGATCCAAGGATCCTTCTAGAATCTAAATCTTAGAATCTATTCTAGGTCCTAGGATTCTTCCAAACTCCAGGCCTTAGGATTCATCTAAGTCCTAAGATTCTTCAAGACTCCAGACCTTAGGATCTACTCTAGACCCTAAGAATTTTTTAGACTTCAGACCTCAGGATCTATTCTAGACCCTAAGATTCTCCTAGATCTAGACACTATGATCTTCTCAAGCCATGGGAGCTACCTAGACCTTAGATCAATCCAGACCTTGAGATTAATTTAGATCTCAGATCAATATAAACTTCAAAACCAATCCTAACCTCAAGCCAATCCAGATCTCAATTCAATTCAAGCCTCAATCAATATCCAGACTCCAGTCCAGTTAAAGATCTTAATCTCCAATTCAAACCTTGATCCTGTTTCTGATCAAACTTCAACCTTATCCAATCAATCATGATAATCTAAATGATCATAAATGGTTTGGGTAACTCAAACCTAATTAATCAAACTCAAAATTCAGATCAAACCTAGAAATCCAGACTCAAATCCTAAGTCCAAAGGCCCTGTCCTAAAGGCCTTTTTTAGGGATTTTTCAAACACTTCAAAACCTAGTCAAATGACCTATGATTCAAAACTATCACATCCAAAGTGGTAAGACATGTCTCTGGAGGAAACCCTCCAAATTTGAGCCCATTCTGAGGTCTCTAACCCTAGAAACTTAATTAAAATCCAAAGGCTATAAAACCTTCAAATATTTACGGCCTATGCCACTAGACCTGCCACCCAGTGGATCTTGACCCTGGAGCTTTCTCCAAAGCCTCCAATCACTTCCAGACCCTTAATCTTCACTTGTTAATCATTAAACTATATTTTGTTGGACTCATTTTAGCCCCCAGTGGACCTGAGGTCAAAATGACCAAAATACCCCTCAAGGGTGTGAATAGTCATTTTGGATCAAATGAGCTGAAAATCAAATGCAACCACTTCCAACAAGTTTCAAATATCAAATTCAACCTAGTGGACTCAAATCCAGACCCTAGGTAAACCTGGTTGACCAAGTCAACCTAGGTTGACCAAATAGGCCCTTAAGGGTCAAAATATGCATTTTGACTGAATTGACCTCCCTAGACCTTGGGACCACCTCCAATGGTCTCGAAATGCCAGTTCAAATTGATCAAATCCATTTCCAGACCCCAGATCCACCTGGTTGACCAAGTCAACTAGGGTTGACCCAATCAACCTTTAAACCCCTTTATGTTGAATCAAGCCTCAAGCATATTTAAACCTCGTCAAATTCTCAAACCCTTATCATTTGATATTTACAAAATTTTTTAATACACCATGAACCAAGTCATGGTCATTTTGACCAAGTCAACATTTTTAGACTTGGTCAAACTAGCTTAAACTCCCTCTCATGCCTTCAAAACTCAAACCCTTGAACATCAAATCCCCTCCAAGAACTTCAATCAGCTAATTAAATCTCTTTGCATGCCATGTCAGCTGATTGGATTTGTTAACTGGTCAAACCAGTCAACAAATGGTCAAAGGGGCATCCAAGTAGTAAAAACCCTTAATCAAACTTATTAAATTCAAATCCCATTTACTTGATCAAAGATCCAAAGGTCTCAAATCATCCCATGTGCTCAATAGGACATAGGATGCCATTCCACCTCACTAGTCCTTGTGTCCTTGATTATCGAGCCTTCCAACCACTCCCAGGCCACTTGGTAGTCATTTGGGAGTCCATCTAGCAAATCTTGGTCGCTCATTAAATCAGGGAATGAGTGAATAGGGCAAATGAAGCATTTGAGCCTTCATTCAAACATTAGCCTCTCCCTTCACTCAAGCTCTCTCAAACCCATCCCCCAGACCCAGCACTCAGTTCCCTCGACCTCCAGACTTCTCCCACAGTCGTTCCCGACCACACACTTCTGGCCAAACCTTGCCGGCGATCAAATTCCGGCGAACTCAAGCTCAAACCAGTCCAAACCATTACCAGCTAGTTCCATAGCCTCTCAAGCCTCGAGTTCAATAGGACAAATAAACGTGGACAGTCTACAAGTTCAGAGATACCAAAAACGGTCTAAACAGTCAATAACTCGAGGTGAAACTACGAACCCTAGGTTAGAACTCTTAATTTTAATTAACTTTTTTAAAAGTTCTTTTTAATATATGTTTTTGATTCCCCATGAACTCAGTTCATTAACTTAACCTAGATTTAAATTTTCATTAATTTTGGTTATCTGGGTCGAGCGAACGAGCCAAAAAATGAGTCCTGGGGTGTTTTCAGGGTCTCGTCCAGGTCTGTGAAACTTCAGCCGTTGATCATCTGATCAACGGATAAGGCTTCATTCATCTGCGTTCGTTCCGACGAGTTTTAGACACTCGATGCTGAAATTCCTGTCCGACCGCATCTGGGACTTTGATTCAGACCGTGCGATCAAACTTCTGCCGTCTGATCTCTAACTGCGAGATCAGATCATGGGCTTTGATCTGGACCGTCCAACTCGAGATAGAGGAGATCCAACGGCTAGATGCGATGCAACGCTGGATAAGTGAGCGGGGCCCATTTGATCGTCACCGCCAATCATTAACGCCGCCGCGCAGTCTGACTCCGCGAATTAGAACCCGCCACATGTCCAGCCCGCCGCCAGATATTTAAAAATGGTTCAAATTAATTTTAAATCATTTTTAAATTTAGATTTCTTTTAAAAAATTACAAAAAATTAATTTTAATTTAAAAAAAAAATCCATAAGATACACTAAAATTTTCAGAATTTAAAAAACTTTAATTTGAAATTAAAATTATTTTAAAACAGATTATATATTTTTAGTAATTTTAAAATATTTAATTTTTAAATTTTTATTAATTATTTAGTTAAATATTAATTTGAATATTTTCATAAATCTATTTTAATTCTAAATATTAATGATATAAGTAAACAATGTTTTAATTTCAAATCAAATTAACTTAAAAAATTTTATATTATAAGTAATATTAAATTACTTAATTTTTTTTTGAAATATTTAAAATGTTATTAATGTTTAATTAAACTTAAGATAAAATAGTTTAAAAAATTTTTTTTTTAATCTTGAATAGTATTAAATTTTTAGAAAACAGTGAATGTTGAATTAAGTTTAATTTAGATATTATTTTAAATATTATTTAATTTTGAATTATTTAAATTGATTTAATTGTTTCAAAACTTCAATAATTTCAAACAAAATTCAATTTAAATCTTTAAAATACAAATAATATATCAAAAATTTCACAAAATTATGAATTTTATTTTTAAACAATTTTCAAAATCTAAAACTTGATTTATTTTGATTAATTGGAATTATTTCAACATCTTAATATTTAATTAATATATAATTAAATATTATATTAATTATTTTAAAATTTAAAATTTTATTTTCAAATAACTTTAGAACAAAGGATCTCTCATTGATATCTTAAAATAATTTTGATAATATTTTTACTTATCTTATTTTAAAATATATATTTATGTATATATGAGTTTATCTTTATATATACACATATATAGGTCTATTTTAAAACCTATTTTAAAACTATATGAATTTAAATATTTACCTTTGAGAGATTCATTGAGATTTTAAATCTAGATTAAGCATAATTAAATTGAATTAATGGGGATTTGATTAGTGAATAATCATGATTTGATTATTCACTAATCTCATTGTTATTTATTTGCATGCTTAGGTAGCACACACTTGCACTTAGTCTAAGACTCTCCTAGATCTAGGAATTGATTGTTATTATGTGTTTATTTCATTCTAAGTTTGAGGGTTAGTTAAAACATTGATTCAAACCATTTAAACTTAGTGACATCATTAAGGATAATAGTTAAGTGCCTTTGTCTAGAAAACTTATAATAATTCTAGAAATTAGGATACATATCATTTTGACTCAAAACTTTAAACATTTGAACATAGTGACATATACAGCCCATAAAAAAATCCTCACTAACTTTTGAATTCATTAAGCCCTTAATTAGTTTTCTTAGAATTAAACCCTTAACTAAGCCCTTAAACCTTCCGAAAATTGTAATAAATCAAGTTTAAACCCAAAAAATACAAACAAGACCTCTAACTGACCAGAATTAAATTCTTAATCAAAAAATAAAAACACACCTAATTTGACATCAAATTAAACCTTTAATTCATTTTAAGCAAAAATCAATATTTTATTAATTTAATTAATTTAAAAATAATTTAAAATTCCAAAATTTTCCTAAACACTTGGGAATCTCTTCTTAGGTCATTCCTGACCTTTGGGGCTGATTTCAAGTAGTGCGGATCTCATTTGGAGCAAAAGTACAAAAAGGCCCTTTAATTAAGGATTTTTAATAATTCCAATAAATACATAAACTTCAAAAATTCATAACTAATTAAAGAAAAATCCAAATCAGTCAAACATGCTTGAATTGAACTCATAACAAAGTCTAATATTTATTAAAAATACTAAAATTCCAAAAAAAACATTAAAAATCAAAATGTCAACTTTTCGGTCAACTTTAAGTCAAAATAAGTTCAAAACTTTAAATCTTCGTAATAAAATGTAGAAAAATTCAATTTCAGTGTACTTATAGGCTAACTGACCGTATTAAAGTCTAGTATTTTAATAAAATGCTAATTTTCCATAAAACACTCTTAATCAAAGAGTCAACTTTTGACCCCTTAATTAAATTATTAAAATATTCCAAAAATTCTTAAAAATTCAAAATTGTTTTAAAACTCCAGAAATGTCTAACCAACCCTTAAAACCAGCAATCAAACACTTTTAATTAAAATTTATTAACCATCAAACTTTAATCAAATTAAATCACTTAATTATATCGGGTACCACTAGGTAACCCAGGCCTACGAGGCTATTTGCTTAGCCCCGAGGAAGGCGAAATAAACTTCACGGCCTCGATGTGAAACAAATGTGGTATCCAACAAATAATTAAGATTCAATCTTAAAATTAATCTCAAATCATTAAGACTTAAACTTTAACCAATATCTTCCCTTAAGCCTTTCAACCAATTAAACCTTAAGCAACTTTAACAAATTGCCTTCTATAGGATACATCAAGACCACACAGCCTTTGCACCCACTTTAGATGATTTGCTAGGACAACCAACTCTATTTTAAGGCTAGGCCGTTGTTTACTTTTTCGCTGTGTGCCAGGCTTTCAAGTTTTCACTGCATGCTGTTTGCTAACTTAGAATTAATGTGTTTGTTTACTTTTCTGCACTCTATGTTGTGAGTAATTAAGCATTTTAAATTTCAAATATTAACTGTTTGAGATTGAATATTAACTGCTTCAGATTGAATATTAACTGCTTGAGATTAAATATTAACTACTTTGGATTATTTATATAACTGTTGATTATTAGGATAACCCTGCAGGTTCGAGTCTAGATTTTTCTTTTAAATTCAAATGTAATTTGATTATGTAATATGGTTGTAAATATTTAAGTGACTCGAGAATGGGATGTTAAAACATCCAATTTTGAATCCAAAGAGGAAGGGACATCCCTTAAGGGAGAGTCCCTATTCATTTGGAGATCCAAATTTGGATGACTTTGAAAATGTCCAAAGAGGAAAGATAACATCCAGTTCAAGGGAGAGTTTCTTTTCATTTGGATATCCAGACCCGACGATCCAAGAAGAAGTAGAAGGACGAAGAAGTGGATAACAAGAAGACCCATTCTCAAAGTCACCTGAGTCTTAGGATTAGAAATCCGGGTTGTTATCAGTGGTGCCCGGCCACTTTCCTTTTCTACAATTCTGGGATGTAATAATAAGTGGCACTTGTCATATGGACTTTCAATTTGAGCTATTAATTTTATTAATTTGTTTACTTGATTGTGCACTAGAACTACCTGCTTTTCTAGTCTTTTTAGTTACATGTCGATTTTGATTTGACCTGGAATCCGATTGTAGGCTCTTAAGGACTTATTAAAAATTTTCTACTTAAATCAAATTAAAAGTTTTAAGTCAACACTGAAACTCTAACGATTTAAGAAGTAAGCCTGAGACCGCTGGGAGTTCTCATTTCAAAACTTATTCTTTTCAAATTTAAATCATTTAATCGAGTCAATTAGCATGCATCTCATTAGAAACAAATCAAAAATCTCTAAATCTTTAATTATATTTATTTATACATTAAACATTAACATAAGTCAAAGGGCCAATTAGGATATGCTCTAGATGTCAGCCCTATTCTTAAAAACCTATCTTAAACAATGTCCCTACCCATTCTAACATTAAATTACTTTATACATATTTTTAAAGTGCCTAGGTGGTTTAGCTGGCTCCCCAATCCAGTCAGGGGTAAGTCCAGATTTGCACTGCATTAGCTAGGTTTGGGTCACTTTTCAGTACCCAAATTAGACTTAGGTTCCGAGGCTGCTGGGGCCATAAGACTTCAACCTCCGGGAATTGAATCCCGACTTTCTAATAAAATTGACCACTTAAACATTAAATCTTTTTCTATCAAACGTAAGCCCAACATTTAGGATAGACTGGGGTATTTCTGAAGTAATACAGAATCTCAAAATACCTCCTACTTCTCCTCTTTTGACTCTAGAAATAACTGTTCAAACTTAAACCAATCCCTATTCAAATTCCAACCCTTACCCTCCTTTGATATCGAACTTTGAAACTCCAGATAAAATTTATACTGCTATTTTAATTGAGAGTGTTCGTAGGAAAAATTCTAATCTTCCTACGATGTAATTAATTACAAGGGCTTGCACTCGTAGGGGATTTAGAAACCATATCTAATTTTCAAAATTCAACTTTTTCAAAACTTTTGATTAACTATCTTTGGGAAATTAAAACAAAAATGACGATCATTACTATTGTATTCGAATAATAAACAATGAGTAATATTTTCTTCCCCCGGGGATACATGTTAATCATTGTTATGAATTCGGGTACAAAAAATTAATGACGCTATATCCAAATTATCATAGCTAAATATTCGATTGAACACCATTTTGATCCTTTGGGATCATATGTAGTTCTCTCCTAAATTTGGCCATGATATTTAGGATCAAATTTATAATCCTAAATCTAAACTCATTAAGGGATTTTATTTTCACCTCTCGAGGTGATATATTATCATTAAAGGATGTTTGATTTTAGGATTAAAATTCAAATTATTCCCAAAGAAAATTAAACATTTTTCAAAATACATATTTTTCAATCAAAACACACAACATAAGAGAAAGAAAAATGTGGTTTTAGGATATCTTGTTGTATATATCTTAGAAAAGAATACAATATTATCCATCTTAATCCTCCCATAAAACTTCATATTTACTTCAATTATTCCTCTTTCAAGGCACTTTTTGGGCGGGACTAGAGTTCGAAGAGTGATGATTCAAAGGAAAAGGGGGAGCTCCTATTCCAACACCTACACTTGGACCTGACCAAAATTTCTACCAGGAATGGTCCAGCTCTTCGATAGATTGGAGACTCATTTTGATCAATGCTTTGAACAAATTGAGAATCACTTAAATTTGCATGATGCAAGATATCAAGCGGCTTGGGCTGGATTCATGGTCAATTTGACATGATCAACACGAATGTAGCTACGATGAATAATTATTTTTTATGTTCAACCAGCCACCTCTTCCAGATCAGGGCCCCTAGGAACTCTAGATGTACTTCCTTATCATTGTTACTTATGAGTTCTTTATATTGCTATTTTGATATTTCTTCAATGAGTGTAGTACTTTTATATGTTATTTTGAATCTTTGTGATTATGTTAGTTTATTATTATTATGTGGAATGAAACGAGAAATATATTTATATGTGCTCCTTTATATCAATGGAATGTTAGAATATTTTATTCACTTGCATTGAATTACATCTCTTTAAATGTTTATATTTTTAGTGGAAAAATCTTTTGTAGTTGAGCATTAGAATGGATTCTTAATTACATTGCTCTATAAATTAATTTCCTTAAAAATTTTAGTCTTTCAAAAGTTTAAATTAAAATATGACTAGATGTAGAGAAGGAGATCAATTTCATGTTCTTATAGTTAAACATATCTAAACTATAATTGTTGCAAGATTGATATATTATTATTTTTATTTTCTTTTTCAATATATTTATTTTTGTTATTAATGGAATTTGAATTTAGATTACTGATATTAGAAATATCAAAAAAGTAAAAAAAAAATGCATAAAACATGCAAAAATAGAAAAGATAAAAATAGAAAAGATGCACAATGGTTCCCAAAGTGAAAACATGGACAAAATTAGCCCAAATAGAAAAGATGCATAAAGTGTGCAATTAATATTTTAAAAACATGCATAATGTCACCAATTGAAAGCATTTATAGTGTTCTTTCCTTTATCATCTAATCTCTAATCCAAATCTATCTAATTAGCAATCATATTCAATATTGAATTCGAACTTAACTAATCTTCATTTCGTCTAGCATGAAAAATAAACTAGTTTGACTTTTCTTATCTTAGTTGTTCTTGGGTTTAAAATTTTGAATTTTTTTTAGTATTATGAATTTTATATTATATTTGTAATTAGTTTATAATCCTTTTCATCTTCAACTCTTTTGGTTTATCTATGGAAAATTTTCATTTCAAGATTTCTTCTATTTTTGTTGTTGTCAAAAGGGGGAGTCATAATATTATTTTTTGTATTGTAATGTGTGTAGTTATTTTGTCATCATAAAAAGGAAAAAATTATTGCAACTTAGTTTTCATAACTATATTTAAATATCATGTATATTTTTGATGATTCTAAAATATTGTATTGATTACTATTTATCCTAACATATATTGGAAATATTATTTTTGTTGTTTTTGTGTACTAATATTTTAGGAAAATCATACTCTAGACAGTTAAAAACTTCAAGACAAATTAGACTAGGAATTATTATATTTGAAGTATGTACTTTTTATATTTTTCTTGAGTCTAAGAGATAGTGATTGTAATTAGGTAATCGTACACACACACACACACTAGGGGTGTGTAAAAACCTAAATTTTTTAAATTAATCAGTTTGTACAATTTTGTATCGTACGGGATGATTTAACCTAAGTGTTCCTCCACAATGGAGTTTAGGATGATCTTGTTCATACTATACAAAGTTAGCTTGGTATAGATGACTTCCAGAGTACGAAATAGATATATACAAGTTCATCCAAACTAACTCAAAAAATTTTTGAGTTGTCAATACAAATGACATCTAGAGTACAAAATGGTTGTGTATCTTTTTGTCCATACGAACAGGTAAATTTTTTGAAATGTTTGTACTATATGATCCTAAGATCATACAAATGACTTCCGGAGTACAAAATGGACTCGTTCATTGTACCAAATGAAACATGGTTTGATTAAAATATATCCTACTATATGGTAAGGGGTTTGTACAGTACATTATCCAGAGTATGAAATTGGTTCATACTAAATCTTACCGAATGAATTTGTTCAATTTTGAACGAATCATATTGTACGATTTCAGTTCTTACATAAGTCAATAAGAGTGAGAAATCGGTTCGTATTGGATTGTACGAGTAAATTTTGAACTGTTCGTATATACGATATTCAATCATATTGTTTGATCATAGATGTTTAAATTGAAAATTTTAAACTATTTTTCATGTCATTCATATATAAGGTCCTAAAAAATGACTGAAATGAATGCTTCTTCATTTTTTTTTTCGAGAGCAAGTGTTAGAGTCCTTTAGAAGAGTATTTGAGAGTGAGGAAAGATATCTTGCAGCTGAAATTTATGAAGGGTTCACAAGGTTGCCCAAATGTAAGGATCTCTTTGTAAGAGTGTCAAATCTCTTCCTTACTCTTTTGAAGTTACTTGAGAGAAGATATTTGAAGAAGATCCGATTCTCTACCTACAACATGAGGGTGTGAAAGGGACAATGTTTCTCTACCGACACTAGGAGGGTGTGAAAGGATGACGGTTTTCTACCGTCACTTGGAGAGTATGAAAGGATGATTGTTCTCTACCGACACTTGGAGAGTGTGAAAGGATGAAAATTCTCTACTGACACTTGGAGAGTGTGAAAGGATGACAGTACTCTGCCACATCGGGGATTGGTGGAAGAGAGGTGATTTATAAAGGCTTCTACATCTTGCTGAGGGAGAAAAAGGAGAATCACTTTAGTAATAGTGCAATACCTAAAGAGGGAGTCTTTAGGGAGTGGACATAGGTCTAGTTGGACCAAATCACTATAAATTTTTGTGTTCTTTTATTTTTATTTACAACATTTTTAATTTTCAGCATTTTTTATTTTTTTGGTTGAAATGTTTAGTATGATAAAAATTTTGTTGTTCTTAAAATTATAAGAACAATTTTTCTAATGTACCAAGAAATTTTTAGAATTACCAATTCACCCCCCCCCCCCTCTTGGTTAGCCTTGGGAAAATCTTTTTAGGTCTAACAACCTATAAAGACTTTCAAGTAATATTATTGACAGATAATCAACCTTAAAGTTTAATGGAAATGGCTCTATTTTGAATGCTCCTCCATCTTTCTTTTTATTTCTTTCCCTCTTCATTTCAGTTAGCTCCGCTCACATCTGAGAGCTACCCAAAATGTAATCATTTCCTCACCAACATTCATCATTAAACTTGTACCGTTAGTTTCCTAAACTCGTCGCCACTGATAAAAGTAGGTCACTTGGTAAGAGAAGGAACCTTGGTGTATGCTTTTGCATTTGTTATGGATGTTCTCACTAGACATTTGCAAGAGAATGAACCTTGGTGTAAGCTTTTACTTTTTTTATGGATGTTCTCACTAGACATTTGTAAGAGAATGTATCTTATTGTATGCTTTTTGCTTTTGTTATGGATGTTCTCACTAGTCATTTATAAGAGATTGTATCTTGGGGTATGGTTTTTGCTTTAGTTATGGATGTCCTCACTAGACATTTACAAGAGAATGTACCTTGTTGTATATTTTTTGCTTTTATTATGGATATTCTCAAAAGACATTTGCAACATAATGTATATTGGTGTATGTAGAGAGAGTTGCTATTTGTATATGTTACATTCTTGCAACTAGTATTATTTTGATGATTTCAAATATTATTGTTTTATATATCTCCTAACACTTTTTGGAAGATTTGTTTTTGCTCTAGTGTGTACTTATATTTCAAGAAAATCAACTCCAAGCGATGAAGACTTCAAATCAAATTTAGCAAATATTCACTTGTAAATTATAAGTTTTGAAATGAGAGGGAGTGATTGTAATTGAGTGAAAAATCACAACACACACTCTTGGGGGAATAATTTTTGTGAACTGATCATACGGGACAATCATGTCAATTAACCCCTAGGAAGAGCAATGGATCGAACAGGTGGGGAGAAAATTTTTCTAAGTCCTAATCGTCCAGGACGAATTTGATATTCATCTCAGGACGAACGCCTCTGGATTCTCACCTTGCACTATTCGTCCAGACGAAAAGCATGGTTCGTACCTGGACGAAACTCTCTATTTGAGATCATACATGACGAAATGAACCTTCATCCCTAGACAAAACTCTCTGTATAAAATCATCCCAGGATGAAACATGTTCATCCCAGGATGAACTGAAACGACTTACCACAGTTGGTTACGTCCTGCAGAAATTTGGGAAACGACCTATGGAATAACCGTTTCGTACCGGACGAACCTAGTTCGTACGGGATGATGAGCGTGTACGAACATAGTTCGTACCAATATACATAAGGATCATTTCCGATACTTTAATTAAAATCGTCCGGGATTATCAATGATCGTATGGGACGATCCACTGCGTACAGAATTGAAAACTTGCAATTTTTGGGCAGATTTTCTTGTCTTTTGTATATATAGTCCAAATTAGACTGCCACCCAATCTTTTTGCTCATTGATCTACGTGCCTATTTGAAGAAGAGTCAAGGAGAGAGTGAGAGAAAGCATTCAAAGAAGGATTTCTACCACTGGAGCATGAAGGCTTCGCTTGGTGTTCAAAGGTAAGAATTCTTACTTGTGATTTGAGATTACTTCACTCTATCTCTTTCTTTCTTCTAGATTTCTTGTGAGGAGATCTATCAAGGAGATCCGATTCTCTGCCGATACTTGGAGAGTATGAACAGACGAAGGGTTCTCTGCCCACACTAGGAGAGTGTGAAAGGACAAAGGGTTCTCTGCCCACACTAGGAGAGTGTGATAGGACGAAAGGTTCTCTGCCCACACTAGGAGAGTGTGAAAGGACAAAGGATTCTCTGCCCACACTATGAGAGTGTGAAAGGACAAAGGATTCTCTGCCCACACTGAGAGAGTGTGAAAGGATGAAGGGTTCTCTGCCCACACTAGGAGAGTGAAAGGATGACAGTTCTCTGCCGTACCGGGTAGTGGTGAAAAGAGTGTTTTGTAAAGGCTTCTCCGCCTTGCTTTGGATGCAAAAGGAGAGACACTATTGATATTAGTGCAATACTCAAAGGGTACCTCTGGGGAGTGGATGTAGGTCTGGTTTAGACCAAACCACTATAAATCTTGTGCAGTTTATTTCACTGCTATTTATTTTCTGCATTTTTTTGTTTAAAAAGTTGGGGTTGAAAAACTTTTTATAAAAATTCATTAAAGTTTATTTTCAGTTAAACTCATTTAAAAGAGAAATTATTTTTAAAATACTAATTCACCCCCCTCTTGGTAGCCTTGGGACATTAACTTAGGTTTAACAACCTATTCACTATACTCAACAAGTGGTATCAGAGCTTTGTTTCAAAATCATAAGTTTAAATTACTTTTTGATTAACATAGATGGCTACATTTGGAAACCAAAATATAACTGAGGGTTACTCTATTACTAGACCTCCACTGTTTGACAATATACCTTTTGATTTTCGGAAAACACGCATGTCAACTTTCTTACAGTCACTTGATTATCGTATATGGATCTTAGTCCAAAAAGGTTATACAAAACCAACTAGATTAGTTGATGGAGTTAGGGTTGAAACACCTTTTGCAAATTGGACTATAGAAGAACGTGACTTAGCACAACTAAATGCTAAATGTTTAAATAGTTTCTTTTGTTCTTTAAAATCTGAAGACTACATGCAAGTTTCCACTTGCAAAAGTGGAAATGACATATGGGATAGACTTTGTATAACTTATGAAGGGACTAATGAGGTTAAGCAATCAAGACTTAATATCTTGTTACATGATTATGAATTGTTTTGCATGAAACCAAATGAATCCATTTCTGATATGTACACAAGATTCACACAAATAGTCACCTCTTTGCATGCACTTGGTAGGGAACTAACGAATGCTGAAATGGTTAATAAGATTCTTCGTTGTTTACGTACTGCTTATGATGCTAAAATTACTGCAATTATAGAGTCTAAAGATCTAAACATTTATTCTATTGACAATCTTCTTGGTTCACTTATTGCTTACGATCAAGGAGTTAGTCAAAGAAAGATTGACGCAGGTGAACCATGAAAGGAAAAGAATATAGCACTAAAAGTGGAAGAGTCTGAGAGAGAACACTTACAACCTCAGGATGAAGACGATATTGCATTGATGACTAGATAATTCAGAAACTTTCTGAAAAGGAAGCAGAAGAGACACCAACAATGAAATAGAGGTAAATTTAACAGAAATGGCAAGGTTTCTAATGAAGTGATTTGTTATGAATGTAGGAAACCAGGTCATATCAAGACTGATTGCCCAAAACTCAAAGCCACTCCTAGCAAGGAGAAGGTAGAGGAGAAACCAACTGTAAAGAAGGGTAAGAAGAAGTTTCAAAGAGCTTTTTGGGCGGACTCAACTTCAGATTCATTAGAGACTAAAAAGGAAGAAGAAGTCACCAATCTTTGCTTAATGGCAGATAGTGTTGATCAATCAGATCAAGAAGAGGTATGTGACTTAACTTATGATGAATTGTTTGAAGTTTCTGAAAACATGCATGATGCATATAGGAAAATAAAAAAGATGCATGCTAGTGTAAGTTTAGAATTGGAAGAACTTAGAAAGGAACATGAAATCCTTAGGAAAGATCATACTTTAATAGATGACAACCACATAAAACTACTCGATGAATACGATGACTTGAATAAAAATCATGAGATTTTAAAATCATCCTATTCTAAACTTGAAAAAGATTTTAAAAATTTTAAGGATGAATCAGAGAGGAAAATTTATAAGATCAATTATATGAATACTATCTTGGAAGATATGAACTTTTTTATAAATTGAAAATAAAAGCTCTCGAGGATAATAGGATACCCCCCAAACTTGAAAATTTTACAAATCCTAAATTTTATCCTAACTATATGGAATCCCTTAGAAGACAAATTAATGGTAGAAAACTTAGGAATCCTTTTCCTAATGTTAAATATAATAATTGTGGATTACTTGGACATATAGCGCACACATATACCTTGAAGATGAAAACTAATTTGGTGTGGAGATCTAAGATACATAAACCTAGACATATCATGCATGCATCTGATTATAAATTGCCTAAAGGAGAACCCAAACTTGTTTGGGTTCCCATGTCTAACATTTGATATTTTTGCAGGGTCGCTCTCACACAAGACCTCGTGAGAGTATATGGTACCTGGACAGCGGATGTTCAAAGTATATGACTAGAGATACTGCTCAATTCATAACGCTGGAAGCCAGGAGTGGAGGCAAGGTTACACTTGGAGATAATACCACAAAGAAGGTGGTTGGATCAGGTATGATTGGAAACTTGAAAAACTTTTTTATAGACAATGTGTTATTGGTTGAAGGTTTAAAGCATAATTTGTTAAGTATAAGTCAGCTATATGATAAGGGTTATAGTGTAAAATTTTTTCCTACTAGCTGCATATTAAGCCTAAATGGTAAAGATGTGTTGAATAGAAAAAGGGTAAATAATGTTTATATGCTAGATTTAAATTGCATTCATACTCTTACTGCCTTTTGTTTAAAAACTATTTCTGATGAAGCATGGCTTTGGCATAGGAGACTTTGTCATTCTAGCATGAAAAACCTTAGAAAGATTACCCAAAAGAACTTAGTGAGAGGTATACCAAAACTAGACTTTAATAAGGACCACCTTTGTGATGCATGTCAATTAGGTAAGCAAGTGAAGTCCTCTTTTCAGTCCAATAAGAATCTTAGGACTAGTAAACCATTGGAAATCTTACACATGGATCTTTTTGGACCAGTTGGAACTATAAGTCTAGGAGGGAGGGTATACAGATTTGTTATAGTGGATGATTACTCAAGATCCACTTGGGTTAGATTTCTATTTTATAAGAGTGAATCATTTGAGGAATTTAGATATTTTTCGACTTGAATTCAAAGGAAATTAAGGTGTGAAATTATTTCTATACAAAATGATCATGGAGGAGAATTTGAGAATGAGAGATTTGAAAATTTTTGTAAAGAGAAATGAATTGAACACAATTTTTCTGCACCTAGAACCCCTCAACAAAATGGGGTAGTTGAAAGGAAAAACAGAACATTAATAGAAGTCGCCCGAGCAATGTTGGCAGAATACTCACTTCCTAGATATTTTTGGGCTTAGGAGGTTAGCACAGCCAGTTATGTTCTGAATAGGGTGAATGTGAGATCCAATTTAAATAAAACACCCTATGAGTTGCTAAAAGGTAGAACACCAAATTTGTCTCATTTGCATGTTTTTTGTTTCAAGGTGTTTATTCATAATAATGAAAAATCTGCCTTAAGAAAATTTGATCCAAAATCAGATGAAGGAATTTTTGTTGGATATTCAAGTGTTGGAAAATCTTATAGGGTATTCAACAAAAGAACTTTGGTCATTGAAGAGACCACACATGTTGTATTTGATGAATCTGGAAATTTGGAAGAGCCAAATGTTATTGAAGATAAGATTGATGATAACTCCCAAAAGATTGATAGAATAAACTTGGAAGAAAATGTGGAAGAGAATTTGGAGATAGAAAACCCTTTGCCTAGAGATTTGAGATTTTCTAAAAACCACCCAAGGGAATTGATTATAGGTGAACCTAGTGAGGGTGTTAGAACTAGGTGTGGATTAAACAAGGAAGTCAATCATTCAGCCTTTATTTCAACTATAGAACCCACTAATATTGATCAAGCACTTTTTGATGAATTTTGGATATTGGCCATACAAGAAGACTTGAATCAATTTGTAAGAAATAAAGTTTGGGAATTAACTTCAAGGCCAAAAGATCAAAGTATTATTGGAACTAAGTGGGTATTCAAAAATAAAATGAATGACTCAGGAGTAATCATTAGAAATAAGGCTAGATTAGTTGCTAAGGGGTATAATCAGATTAAAGGAATAGATTTTGAGGAGACTTTTGCCCTTGTAGCTAGACTTGAAGCAATTAGGGTTTTGCTAGCCTTTGCTTGTTTTAGAGGTTTCAAATTGTTTCAAATGGATGTGAAAAGTGCCTTTTTAAATGGGGTAATTGAAGAGGATGTCTTTGTAGAACAACTTCCAGGTTTTGAAAATTCTAAATACCCAAATCATGTTTTCAAGTTGAAAAAGGCATTATATGGATTAAAACAGGCACCTAGGGCTTGGTATGAGAGGTTGAGCACCTTCCTACTTGAAAGATCTTTTAAAAAAGGAAGTGTGGATACAACTCTCTTTTTAAAGAAATTTGGAAAGGATATACTCATTTTTCAAATTTATGTGGATGATATCATTTTTGGATCTTCAAATAAAAATCTTTGTGATGATTTTTCTAAAACAATGAGTAGTGAATTTGAGATGAGTCTAATGGGAGACTTAAATTACTTTCTATGCTTTAGCATTAAGCAACTTGAGGAAGGTACATTTCTTAGACAATCTAAATATGTTAAGGACATCCTCAAAAAATATAAAATGGACAATGCTAAACATGTTAGTACACCAATGAGTTCCTCAGTTCAGTTAGATAAGGACCTTAAGGGAAAATCTATTGATCAAAAGAAATTTAGAGGAATTATTGGATCTTTACTTTACTTGACTGTTAGCTGACCAGATATCATGTTTAGTGTTTGCTTGTGTGCTAGGTTTCAATCTGATCCAAAAGAATCATATTTGACAGCAGTGAAAAGAATTTTAAGATACTTACTAGGAACTCAGAACTTATGAATTTGGTATCCAAAGTTTAGCTCTTCATTTGAAATTATTGGTTATTCAGATTCTGATTTTGCAGGCTGTAGGGTTGATAAGAAAAGCACTTCTGGAACATGCCAATTCATTGGAAATTCATTAGTTTCATGGTCTAGTAGAAAATAAAATTCAGTGGCCCTATCTACTACAAAAGCATAATACATTGCACTAGGAAGTTGTGTGGCATAAGTATTTTGTTTAAAATAATAGTTGATTGATTTAGGATTAACTATAGGCACTATACCAATTTATTGTGATAATACTAGTGCTATCTGCATTTCTAAAAATCCTATTCAACATTCAAGAACCAAACACATTGACATAAGACATCATTTCATAAGGGATCATGTATCCAAGGGAGAATTTGAACTTACCCATGTTTCAACAGAAAATCAACTTGCAGACATTTTTATAAAACCTTTAGCCTTTGATACTTTCAGTACATTAAGAACTAGGCTTGGAGTGATTAATTTAAATGCTTAGATAAAAATATTTTCTGCAACATTGATATTTTTTGTTTTGTGTTCATTGTATTTTTTAGTTTGTTTTTGTGATATTTTCTTCTTCAAAGTCTGTGTTTAAGTATTGTCTTGTTTGTTTTTATTTGATTTTATTTTTGAGTGTTAAAATGAAAATTTGTGGTCATCATCGTCCGGGATAAATTTTTTTTGTACGAGACGATTTGTGCAGTGTGTAACCGTGTGCATAAGTTAATCAGTTTTAAAATTGTATTTTCATCTGTACGATCGTATATCGTCCAGGATGAAATTTTTTCAGATGTCAGGACGAATGCATAAAACAGTTGAATGGATAAGGTCATTTTTATTATGATATTCGTCCGTACGAACCTTTGGTTCGTCCAGACGAACAGATGTCGGTTCATGGCGGGGGACGGTTTTCAACTGCCATTAAAATGAATTAAATTTTTGATCGTCCGGACAAACACGTGTTCATCTGTATGATCATTTTGGTTAAAAGCCTGTACGAAAGGACGCTTTGTAAATTGTGTGTTTACAAAAAGCTGTTATTTTTTAAACTCATTCGTTCGTCCATACAAAATATTTTCGTAAGGTACGAATCGAATTCGTACGGGACGAAAGAAATTTTGGTCTGGTATGAAAAGTCATTTTTCTTTAAATAGACACACTACAGGAAAAACGTCGAAATCCGGCGGTTTTTTCCGGCAGTTAGCCTATATTCACTGGCAGTTTTTTTAACTACCGGCGGCTTTACGACGGTTTTTGTGCCGCCGGAAAAAATCGCGTAGGAAACTATCATCGGCGATTTTTTACCGGCGGTTTATGTAGCCGGCGGTTTTCTGGCGGTTCCGACTGCCGGTTTCAACCGGATTTTATGCCGGCGGTTTTCCGGCTGTGACGCCGCCGACTATTTGACCGATGGTCTACCGGCGATCGGTTTACTGATGGTTTTCTGGCGGTTTAGTTAGCCGTTGTATGTTTTTAAAACCGCCGGCCTTCGCCAGTAGACCGCCGGTTACCTAACCGGCGAAAGCCGGCAGCCTAATCGTCGGTATTTCTGGCGGTTTACAGCGCCGGATGTTCGCCGTAGAACCGCCGGTGGCCGCCGGTTAATTAACCAGCGAAAGCCGGCGGTCTAACCGTCGGTATTTCCGGCGGTCTAAACTGCCGGATGTCTACCGTAGAACCGCCGGTAATAAACCGACAGTGTGATGCCATTACCGGCGGCTGGCAATTGGCCGTCCGATATCGTAGTTTCCGGCGGCCAAACCGCCGGGTAGCCGCCAAAAACCTGTAGCACCTTCAAAAAAAAATTGACAGCATCCCCTCTATTTGAGGGAGGTTCACCCTAAAGTCTAAACCTGCAGAAAGAGCAATATATGTTGGGCAACACGCCGCTATATTCATCACAATCATATGTTGGGCAACACGCCGCTAGATTCATCACAACCATAAATTATAAATACAATCACAAGCTCATCATAACATTACAATCACAGTTCACAAGTAAGTTCATGATAATGTTACAATCACAAGTTCTGAAATTCACAAGTTCTAATTAATACAATCATCAAACATAAAATGGATCTAATCATCATCTGTATCCTCACTGTCTGTAGATGGCTGCTCCTGTTGGTCCTTCTTCCTCTGTTTTTCAGCTCTGTAGGATTGCAACTCTGCTTGCATTTCATTCTGAATCTTTCTCATTTCTTCAATCTCTCTAGATTGAACCATTTTCATCTCTTCAATCTCTCTAGTAAGCACTGCAACCCTCTCGCTTAAAGATTCTTCAGCTCCACTTGGATCATGAAATGCAGAGGTGTATGAACTACCCTCAATAGCAAAAGCCTGTGAACCCATGCCATATACCCTCCCCCTCTGTCTTCCACCAACAACTTCTGACCATGTCTGATACTCAGAAATGTGGGCCGATCCAGAAGATGATCCCTCGCCAGTGGACTGCCGGCTTTCTTTAGCTCGTACGAAATCATCCTGTGAGTAACAATTAGTTTTATTAAAATAAATTTTTATTGTAAAACTCCAATAAATTTTACTCACATGAGCCTTCCTAGACTTCTCATCAACCCACTGATGGTCAGCTTGATGTTGATGAGTTCTTGTATGCAACTCCAATGGTGTTGGCTCCCGACCCAGGTGCTCTTTCTGAAAATTTGATGCTTAGTTATACTAACATAAATAAATGTAATAAACCAATTCAAAACACTTATCAGTCACCGCCTATGTTCCGTATGAGGTACAGATCCACCAGTATGAAGAGAGCTTCATAAACCGTCGAAGTCAGAGGCTCTGTTCTATTTATTCTGCTCTCTCATTTTTATAAACTCCGGGGTAGCCCAAGCACTACTCAAATCTGCCCAAACGCCCTCTCCAATCCAATTAGGACACTGCCCGGACTTTCTAATGTCCGTGAACATGTCTCTGAGACGGGTCGCTCCTCTCCTCTCAAAATTTGATTTGATCCTCGTGCTGTACTCAGGCAACCACCTAAATTCTTTCTGTAAAAATTTAGGCAATATCAAAAAGATTAGTACAAATTAAATCATATATTTGAAATCATACAAAAAAAAAACATACCTAAAATTCTCCAAACCACATATCTCTAACTAGCTTTGGGATCTTCTTCCAGGATAAGTAAGGAGCATCATACTTATTCTTTATTATATCCCGGATCATATGTATAGGTGGCCTTGAAGGATTGATGCTGTAAGTGACTTTGTTTATCAATAACATGTAATATATCAAAATAAAAATAACTTAATAACTTAAAATTGAACTTACTTATCGCCATCAGGCTCGATGTATTGACGCTTATCTGTTGCTGTTGCAGGATCACTAGCGCCAACCTCTGGTGGTCATGATGGTCCACCCTGTTCATGATGCACCGGATAGGGGTAGTAATATGAGTAAGGGTAAGGAGGGTGAGGA
This sequence comes from Dendrobium nobile, assembly GCA_022539455.1. Lineage (NCBI taxonomy): Eukaryota > Viridiplantae > Streptophyta > Magnoliopsida > Asparagales > Orchidaceae > Dendrobium > Dendrobium nobile. The sequence goes on along the minus strand of CM039728.1, from coordinate 13,711,811 downwards.
CCAGTGGATGGACCAGCTGCCTGTGATGATGGTGGGGGGTAATATGGATAGAATGGAGAAGCATGTGTCTGATCTGGAGAGGGGAAGCGAGGACTCGTCGAGCTGGGAGGGAAGTGGCCAGGGAAGTATGGAGGTACAACAGGAGGTGGATCTAACTGTCCCTGACCCTGCTCTTGTGAATGCTGCTGGCTCCTGGCAGGTGGTGGCGGTGGTGGTGTAGGTAGATCTGGTGGAACTGAAGGCCCCTCACCTACCTTAGTCTGTGTGGGTCTGCTAGCCGTAATCTTCTTTCTGAGGAATTTTGAGGCAAATGATTTACGAGGAGGATCGTCGCCTGAAGCCATCTGCAATATTAAAAAAAATAATTACTAAACCATTGAAAAGCAGTTAATAAAGCAGTTAATGAAGCAGGTAATGAATTATGAGAAGCAGTTAATGAAGCAGTTAATGAATTACAAAAAGCAGTTAATAAAAGACAAGGTGGAAAAATATAATATCATTTCTAAGCAGTAAAAATATTACAAAACATTTAAATTATACAATTCTAAATTACAAAAACTAATCAGAATCATCAAAACTATTTTCAACACTCTCAAGGGTATCTTCACTTTCATCCTCGTTCTCTTCTTCGTCTGAACTAGTTGAACTATTGACATCTTCTAACTCCATTTCAATAGTAGAGGTTGTAGTTGTCATCTCCTCAATTTCAACAGGCATACAACTTGACATCTCATCCTCTTGAAGTGCAGTTGCTACAATGTATTGTTGATCAATTATTCCCCGTGCTTTTGTTTTTATGACAGCTAGCCAATCTTGTTTGTCTCTACAACCACTAGGATATTTGCTGAAATAAACTTGAATATCTTGACTTGCTAACACAAATGGATCAAACTTTCCGTATCTTCTACTATGTTTAACATTTACTAAACCATATGCAGGATGAACCCTTGTGCCACTATTCTGTACTGGATCATACCATTGACAGTTAAATAAGCATACAAAATTCTCATCTTCTCCTGGGTACTCCAAGTTAAGGACCTCATTCAGAATACCATAATAATCACACTCATCTTCTTCATGAGTGTTCCCTCTAACACATACTCCACAATTTTCGGTTTTTTCTTCCTTCACTCCACGATTTGGTATGAAATCTGAACCCATTCACTATATATATTGGCCAAGTTTTAACTTTTTGCATTGGACCACATACTAACGCTTGAAAACCTTTATCGAAATATTTGTTATCAGGGTTTTGTATCTAAAAACATGATAAATTTTAGTATTTTTGATAATAAATAATATTTAAATTTATAAAAAAAATATGTGCTCACATATGATCTGAACCAAGTTGGAAATTCATTTGCAACAGCTTTCTCAATATCCCTTGAATCTGTTAAAGGAAAATTGCTTACGAAATACCTGGTGACAAATAATACTTCAGTATTATTAAATAAACATTACTAATTAATTATTAAAATTATGTTAGAACTTACTCTAAGATTGGCTCAACTTCTTCACAGTTCAGTAGTATATACAAATTCGCTGTATTTATTTCTAAATCGTTGAGATATCTTTCAACACATTTGCCACTAGGCTTTCCTTGTCTTCTAAATACTGATAGTGTAGCATGTGATTGTTCTTCTATATCGAAGTCCATGTTACGACCAATTTTTGTTCTTGTACTCCTTACATGTGGCTCGAAATAGTAGGAGCAAAAGTGAGTTGTTTCTTGAGACAAATATGCTTCACATATCGATCCTTCTGGTCATGCATTATTCTTAACATATTTCTTCAACTTGTTCAGATATCTATTAATCAATTACAATCATCGTAAAGTTAATCAAAATATGTTATCTCTACTGATTCAAAAATATTGAAGGATTAATAAAAATCTTAACACATTTACCTTTCGAAAGGATACATCCAACGATATTGTACAGGTCCACCAACTCTAGCTTCGTAAGGTAGATGGACTGGAAGATGTTCCATAGAATCAAAAAAACCCGGGAGAAATATCTTCTCTAACTTGCATAGGATGATTGGTATGTTATCCTCGTACCTCCGTAAAGCATTTTCACTTAGTTTAGATGAACATAAATCTTTAAAGAAAATGCTAAGCTCAATCAACGGATTTGATATGTAATCGCGTAACATACAGACTATGATCGGAAGAAGAACCTCCATAATTATGTGACAATCATGACTTTTGAGTCCAAATAACCTTGCAGATTTCAAGTCAACACATCAGCTTATATTTGATCCATAGCCATCAAGCATCTTTAAACCTTTAAATCACTGACATATCATTCTTTTTTGCTCTAACGTGAAAGAGTAAGGAGCTTTGGGCTTCATTAGTTTACCGTCAGTTGTTGTTACTAACTCCAGATTTTTTCGGCGACAAAACTCTTTAATGTCCATCCTTGCTTTGATATTATCTTTACTCTTGCCTTTAACGTCCATAATTGTATTAAAAATATTATCCAGGAAGTTCTTCTCAATGTGCATAACATCCAAGTTATGTCTTATCAAATTAGTTCTCCAATAAGGTAATGTCCAGAAAATACTTTTTTTTATCCAATTATGTTGAACACCATAACCCGGAAATTTAGATTCGGATAGCATTGGATAATCAATAATTGTTGGAATGTCGGAAAGTCTCAGTAGTATATCATCACCACTTAATCTGGGTGGAGGAGGTGATCGCTCAATTTTGTTTTTAACAAATGCTTCCTTATTTCTTCGGAACTGATGATTAGCACTTAGAAACATACGATGACAATCAAACCAAATATTTTTCCCTCCATGTTTTAATGTGAAAGCTTTACTGTTCTCCATGCAGTAAGGACATGCTAATTTCCCTGCTGTGCTCCAACCAGACAACATACCATAAGCTGGAAAATCACCGATAGTCCACAGTAAAGCAGCTCGAAGGAGAAAATTTTATTTTGTTGATATGTCATATGTGAGCGCTCCTTCTTCCCATAATAATTTGAGGTCATCAATTAATGGTTGCAAAAAGATATCAATCTTTGCTTTTGGATTATGTGGTCCAGGTATAATCAGAGTTAAGAATATGAACGGAGTAGTCATATACATCTCTGGTGGAAGGTTGTATGGTGTTAATATAACTGGCCAACAAGAATACGGTGTAGCTGTTTGAGTATAAGGAGTAAAACCATCAGTACATAATCCCAATCTTATCTTGCGGGGTTCAGCAGCAAATGAAGGATGCACTCGATTAAAATGTTTCCACGCTTCAGCATCTGATGGATGAGAAAGAACATAACTTTTTGCTATTTTCTCCTTATGCCATCTCATATGGCCTGCTGAACTCATTGATGCATAGAGCCGCTGAAGTCTTGGAATGATTGGTAAATAAAACAAACGGGAATATGGCACATCTTTCTTTGCACGAGGTTGTTTTCCCGAGTTTTGCTTAAACCGAGGAGCATTGCAGGTGCGACAAACAACTTCTGCTACATCATCCTTATAGTATAACATACATCCATTGATACAACAATCAATCTTTGTAGCAGTGAGACCCAGCTTGGATACTAATTTCTTTGTTCGGTACAAGTCTGAGAGAATTAAATTGCCAGCTGGATTAGTTTCCTTCATAAGACCAATAACGTCATTAAAACACTCACGGGAAATATTATACTCAGTTTTAATACTTAGCATCCTCACTGCAATGGATAATTCCGAATGTGTACTGCAACCTTCCCAAATTAGCTTTTGAGCTAAATGTAATAACTCAAAGAATTTTTGTGTCTCTGTATTTGGTGGCTCTTCCATATTTGACCTTAAATTATGACCTGCTACATCAAAAATAAGGTCTTCATAGGGTCTACTCATTTGATCTTCTTCAAATGTTTCATAAGCTGTAGATGAACCGGCATGAGCATCTCTATATGGCTCGTACTCGCCATGTGATGTCCAAATCCAATAGTTTGGAAGAAATCCCCTACGATATAAATCAAGCTTCACATCATTGGGCTTGAGGAATGCTAGATTTTTATGCTTCGAGCATGGACATCTAAACATTTTATCAAACTGAAAGGAAGGCAGTTGAGATGCAACTTGAATGAAAGTTTCAACTCCCTCTATAAATTCAACTGTCAATCCTTTTCGACCCGGCAACAATCTGTTATACATCCAATATCTCTCTTCTTGGATAGTCATTTGGACGTTGAAGCAAACGTCACCCTACATAGTTATGAAATATTTATTAGAATACATGCATGTGCAAATGTGTTATAATTTAGGCAAAGCTGGGCATTAACCCCATATCAAAAAAACTAATGACTGGGGTATTGATTAATGGCTTGCATGGTTAATTCTTCCAAAAAGTGGAATATGAGGATCTACAAAACTTTTGCTTTCCTTGTGGATTCATTGGCCACAATAGTAGCAATTGCTCCACCAAGTTAGCAACCTTGAAGGTCCCGTCACCCACCAACTCTTTGGCTTCTCTTGTGCCTCCCAAGTCGGCCGGTTATCTATGATGCAACACCAGCACGAGATCAATTGAGGGATCAAAATTGATGCAGACCACTCGATTTCCTTACAATCTATAGTCATCCATCCATATAATAATTCATGCATTTTATTTTATTTTATCTATAAAAGTTATACTATACTCTTTTAAATGAATAATATTAAATAATTAAAGTCTTTCACTTGCTTGAAAAATTGTAATGGAGTTTAATGGCTGATCCCTCCATTGATACTTCGGCGAGTATTAAGTTACCCTTTGTGTGCTTATTTCTCCCTCTTCTCTTCACTTTTGATTTATATCATAACATGTTAACATACCCTTATAACACAAAACTCTAAAATATCACCCTTGGATTTGACTCCCCTTATTATTCTATAAGCCGACTCCAAGCTCAAAGAAATCCTCCTTATTTCTTCCTTAGAGCTTCTCCAGTCGAACTGCTTTCGGGTGTATGGAGTGGCTTTTTGCACCAATTGATCGTCAAAAAATACGTCAATGGCATGCGGGTGAACAGTCCGACAAGTAAGGCTAGAATCTCTTGGTGCAGGAAGAAGGAAGTAATAGATGATTTTAATAGTGGTAACAATTGTTACATAATCCACTCTATAGCGGCGGTTTTAAAACCACCACTACTAATTGCTGTGGAAAACACTATGTTTTTGATAATCATACAGGAAGATATGATAGTGCTACCATGCTCCATGATCAAATTTGATAGAGCTACCTATTTTAACCTCTAATTGAACTACCATAGCTACTAATAATAAATTTTCAAGACATTAAGGTTTACATTTAACACACTAGCTTTTAATGGACAAATCGGTACCAGATGCCTTCGAACAACTCAAAACATTAATTTTTAGCTACACCACATCTACAGTTAAACTTATTCTAGAGAATGACATTATATTTGTATCTAATCATCTCTTCTAATGTAATAAGCTTATCTCTACTACGAGAGGAGAATGTAATGCAATGGTCTATCTACTATGTTAGTAAAATTCTATTCAAAACAAAGGGGAGGTATTTGCATCGGACTGTTCCCCTACGCCAAAAAATTGCTCTATTTTTTAGCTTCGCGGGAAAGGCGCGAAACAAGCAATCCTCCCTCTCTTTTCTCTCCCTCAATCTCTCTCATCCTATCTTTTTCTAACTAAATGTAACAATCAACAAAATAGATTCCACCTAAACTAAAATAACATTTAATAAAAAAAATTTAGATCTAACACAACGATTAGAACATTACATTAATGCTTACTATCTAAATCATCCAAAATATTTCTAATCCTTGCAAATGTGTAGTAAGAAACAATAATCAAAGAAAAACCATAAAAAATTACCTTAAAATAGAAATCGGACTTTTTGGGGTCGGACGAGCAGAGGCGATTCCGATTGGGAGCGGCGGTCGGATTTGGGGCAGACAAACGTCGTCGGCGGTGTCGGATTGGGGGCGGCGGCCGAAGGAGATTCTTAGCTGGCGATCGGACAAGCGGAGGCGACCCTAGGAAAGAGCGAGCGATGGGAGAGCGAGTGACCGAGAGAGAGAAGGAAAGATTTAAAATGAAATGGCAGACACGGGGCTCAGTGTATTAGGGCTAAAACTGGCGGTTTTGACCGCCGGTTTAAAGTCACTTATCAACGGCAGTCTAAACCGCCGGTAAACCGCCGGTTCTTGTTGACATCCGGTGGTTTACCGTCGGTTTAGGGACCGCCGCCCTTACCGGCGGCTTACATTTTCAAAATCACCAGTGCAGCCGTCGTTAAAATCCGACGGCCAAACCGCCGGTGGTGCCGCCGGTACTACTGACGGTCTTAGAACCGCCGGTTTTGGGCATTTTTCCTGTAGTGACGGCAATTTTTACTGAACAGTCACTTTCACACATCTCTTTCAAACCTTTCTTCTCTTCAGATCTTTCAATTGCAAGTTCTAGCAAGCGCCAAAAGTCCTTGGCTAAAGGTCCACAAAGAAATACATCTTAAAACTTCCTTTCTAGAGCCAATGAAGAATCCTTTGCTAGGTTTGTCTCTGCAAAAATCACCCCATCTAGAGTTCTCCTACAGGATCAATTAACCTTTAAGGTAATGCACTTGTTTGCCTCTACTCAATTTGGTTTAATCCTCACTTTAGTACACTTCTAAAATAGAGAAACCTTTCACTATTTTTTGGCAAACATGTCATTCAACTCCGACCATTTTATCATCAGTTCTTTTGTTTTCAAAAAGCAAAATTGAAATCACCAAGGCTGACCTTGGTATCTTCCTAAACTTAAGGACTGAAGGGTTAAGAGCACACACCTTAACCACCATAAGTTTTGATTGGATTGAAGTTAATCGTGTGATTAGAGGAATAAGAGTTAAGGATCATTTGGCTAAAGTAGCAACTTTAGTTCGTGATGCCCGTATCATTCAGCACGTACTAAGAACTTCCATTACACCCAAAGCTGGTGATAGAGTCAACATCACACCTCTTCTTTGTACTGTTACCTACATGATAATGACCAGACAACCTATAGATGAGGCCCAACTCCTAATTGACTACATTTATGGTCTCTTTGAAATTGGTCATGTTGATCATAAAAGAAAGAATAACATAGCCTTAGGACATCTAATTGCCTATATTTTGGAAAAGAAGTATGATTTAATTCTTCCAGAACAAGACTTTGAAGAACCACTCTACTACAACGACGCGTCCTTTAGGGCTATCTTCAAGAAGGACGAGCCCAGCAAAACTCATGTTATTCTGAGTGAAACAGAAGAAGAAGCTGAACCTTCACATGCTGCTGAACCAAATTATCAGGTTTGGTTTAAAGATTTGACAATTTAGAAGCTCATTTTGATCAAAGGATTGATCAAATTGAAACTCATTTGCAACAGCAGGATATTCAGCATAATCAAGATATGAGATTTATGCGTAATCAGATAAATGCCATTAATTCCAACATGTTTATGATGAGTGGTTACTTCAACTTCTTTGGTGCAGCACCACCTCCTCCTCCTCCAGATCAGGGTCCATCTGAATGATTGTTGTGTTTGTTTTGTGTTTCTTTGTAGTTCATGTGCTAGTAATTTCTTTTAGATTATTGTATTTTCCTTGTTTTAGTTATGTTATTATTGATATCTTGAACTTCAAATTGTAATAGCTTCATTCGATATTAATATATATTCCAATGTTTTATTGTTTAATGTTTTAGAAATGTGTGTTAGACTTTATGACATTCATTTTTTTTAATCTTAATAGTGCTTTATTCAAAATTGTAAATTAAAATTAATTTCATTAGAAAATATAATTATTCTAAATTTAAGAGATTTTTTATAACTTGATATTATTAGAATTTTCAATTCCATGTCTCTTATTTAGACTACATTATCTTTAATATTATTATTGCAATTTAGATGTTTTCTTATTTTGTATTTCTCTTTTCAAATAGTACTTATGCACTTAAAAAAATTTGAAATTTTAGATTATTGATTTTGGAAAGAATTCAATTACTCTTGAAAATTGTACAAATATACAAAAATCAAAAGGAATGTGCAAAAAAAATTTGCAATAACAAAAACAGGCACAAAATAAGCCCAATGTAAAAAGATGCACAAAAATGTGTCATAAAAATTGAAAAAGATGCGCAAAGCGCCACATGTGGTAGTTACTTCTTTCCGGACTCTTTTAATCTCTTAATTCAAATTGATCTTATGTTCATTTATAATTAACATTAAAATTTGAAATATAAAATTTTTATTCATCCTTAGTGCAATGATTTTATTTATCTTAATGTCTAAATTGGCACATGCCTTTGATAAATTTTTTTTATTCTCTATGTTATATCACTTCTTAAATTATATGAAATTTTTATGATTTTTCTAATGTTTTAATTTTATTTGCATAAATTATTTCAAACACTTTCAAGATTAAAATATCAAATGAATTTCATACTTCTGCTTACATTTTTAGCCTTCTTTTCTTCTTCACTTTTTGCTGTTGTCAAAAACCGGGAGAAATTGTTTGTTTATTTTATTTTTGTTTTATTTTTGATAGTGTTGATAGTCCTTTTATGTTTGTTATTATTGTAGTTGTCTGTTTTGTATAAAATTAAAAAAAAAGTTATTTATGCCTCCTTATTTTTCATGTATTCATCAATTCAGGGGGAGTTTAGAAGATACTTAGAATTTGAAATCCTACAAATAATAATTGTTTTGCCATCATCAAAAAGGGGGAGATTGTAGAGAGAGTTGCTATTTGCATTTTTTACATTTCTACAACTTGTATTATTTTGATGATTTCAAATATTATTGTTTTATATATCTCCTAACACATTTTAGAAGATTTATTTTTGCTCTAGTGTGTACTAATATTTCAGGAAAATCAACTCCAAGCGATGAAGACTTTAAATCAAATTTAGCAAATATTCATTTGTAAATTATAAGTTTTGAAATGAGAGGGAGTGATTGTAATTGAGTGAAAAATCACAACACACACTCTTGGGGGAACAATTTTTGTGAACTGATCGTACGGGATGAATCAAGTTCATACGGGACAATCATGTCAATTAACCCCTAGGTAGAGCAATGGATCGAACAGGCGGGGAGAAAATTTTTCTAAGTCCAAATCGTCCATGAGGAATTTGATATTCATCCCGGGACGAAAGTCTCTAGATTCTCACCTTGCACTGTTCATCCAGACAAAAAGTATGGTTCGTACCTGGATGAAACTCTCTATTTGAGATCATACAAGTCGAAATGAACCTTCGTCCCTGGACGAAACTCTCTATATAAAATATCCCAGGACGAAACACGTTAGTCCCAGGACGAACCGAATCGACTTACCACAGTTGGTTATGTCATGTAGAAATTTGGGAACCGACCTATGGAATAACCGTTTCATACCGGACGAACCTAGTTCGTACGGGACGATGAGCATGTACGAACATAGTTCATACCAATATACATTATGATCATTTCCGACACTTTAAGTAAAATTGTCCGGGATGATCCACGATCTTACGGGATGATCCACTGCGTACAGAATTGAAAACTTGTAGTTTTTGGGCAGTTTTTCTTGTCTTTT